>OX453315.1:8190354-8925720 GCA_949710035.1 Crambus lathoniellus | reverse complement strand
ACGATAGTTTTTCCTGCTAGGGGTACGGGTCAAAATCACGTTGATAGTTAGAGTCGACAAAATTTCTCGTTTTTGGTATAACTGTTTGTCATTATCCATATATGTAATTCAATTAAATTATATTATTGAAGATTTATATCGAACTTTCGGTCGGGCGGATCGACAGTGTGTAGCCAGCTTAACTAGCTTCAACTGCTAATACACCACACTGTGGAAAATTTGCCTTTTCTCCGTAATAATAATAAAAAAAATATGTTTTACTAACTTAAATTTCTATAACTAATAAAAGAGAATAAGGAAGTTATTTATTAGTAATAAATATCACTGGTGCTTGAATAGACTAGACACGACTCTGGTAATTATTTTTGGTCTTTCATATAAATAGAAAAGGAAAAAAGGAAAACGAAATGTTACATTTCGTTGAATTTTTCCAAATTGGTTTTATGATTAATAAAATTGATCCAAAACATTAACAAAATGTTCCATGCGGATAGGTATATATAATACAGGGTGTTTTTCTATAAGTGCAATACCTCTTAGGTGGTGATTGTGCTCATGAATATGAACAACTTTTACTATGGGGCCAACTCTGCAACTCAACAAAAAAACAGCTGTTTCATACAATTTGTTAATCCTACCTGACCAGAATGTATGGAACAGCAGATTTTTTTTGTGAAGTTGCAGAGTTGGCCTCATAGTAAAAGTTGTTCATATTCATGAGTACAATCACCACGTAAGAGGTATTGCACTTATAGAAAAACAGCCTGTATATCAATGCAGTACTAAGAATAATCGTGTGTTGAAAGGCCTCATTGGCTGAAAAGTTAATACAGTTAAAGATTGCTGGCGCGAGTTCCATCTGATCATTATGGACAAGTTATTTTCTTGGAAAGAAAACTATCGCTTAAATAATTTCTTTAAAAGCATAATCTCAATAACTTTTATTGAGAATTACCTACGCCACCCCTAAAGATGCCGAAATATTATCAAAGACATTTTAACGTGAAGTGACGCGGAATATAATTCTAAAGTAATGAACTCAAACTAATAACAAACTACAACTAAGTATGAGGCTCCAAATATTTTGGAACAATGCTTTGACGCAACACGGTGACTAAATTATTTATTGCTCGCAAGTATTCAATAACAATACTCGGAGTAAATCAACGAACAACCTAATAATAATTCTTCACCGTTGTGTGCCGTTGTTAAAAATACAATACCTATTACAAAAATCCGTTCTCTGAATCTTCGTGTAGCGAACGAAATTATGAGGGTATGAGTGGGCTTTGTTGGTGAAACAATGGAATGTAATTAACCGAAAACAACGAGTCAATAATAGAGAAGAGAAAACTTGCCCAAATGGGTCTGGCAAAGGGAAACAGCGGGGCAAAAACGCGAGGATACTGCTGTACATATGGCAGCAAGATCAGTCACGCGATTGGCGAATATCCTTTACTTGATAAAAGGGTGAGCTTTGATATAGAGCGTTGCTATAACATTATTTAAGCAATCGGGAGCAATTCAATGGTATTTTTTGGATAATTTATTTACTACTACTTACGTGACATTTAGTTAGGCTTCATCTACTAACGTTTATAGTGCAAATATTTGTCCAAACTAAATGTCATGTCAAAACCCATACAAAATGGATATAATTAAAAAAATGTCGATCGATTGGGATTTGTTTCGAGATTAAAGGGGGCTAATAAGAGCTTCGATATTAGGTGTAGATTGTATGCGTTTGTTAGTAGGTATAAAGTAGTTTATTTGTAGAAATTACTCGTCAATAGATTTTAGCCTCGTTTGAAGATACCTTCCAATGTGCTTTGTTTTCTTTAATTAATGAATTTAAAGAAGGAGCCCATGGCGCAGAGTGCTTACCGCGCTCGGCCTGCGATCGTTGAGGTTAAGCAATTTTCGCAATGGTTTTGGTCACGGGATGGGTGACCAAAACCTTTCATGTCGAGTTCCTCCGTGCTTCGGAAGGCACATTAAGCCGTTAGTCCCGGCTGCATTTGCAGTTGTTAATACCCACCTACACGCATTGAGGCAGCGTTGTGGGTCATGCATGGCCCATTCTCCTTATCCATCCATGAGGCCAGTGCCCCAGCAGTAGGGCCATTAATAAGGCTAATAATTTTGGTGATGTATGTAAAAATTAAAATATGTAGTATACTTGTACTTTAAAATAAGAAAGAGAAAAAATTAGAAAAACGAAGTATTTTAAAAACCTTTTACCTACTTATACTTAGTACCTATGCCATAAACTTAATACGTATACATTTCAACAATAGACACTTACAAGTTTATGAAAATCTATCTTCGATATGAGATACTAACTTTCCGCCCGCTGCTTCGCCCGCGGGTGCTACACGATGTTATCCCACGGCAATGTGATTTTTTTTTCGGAATAAAAAGTAGCCTATGTTGCTCTCCAGGCTACAAAGTATCTGTGTCCCAAATTTCAGCCAAATCCGTTCAGCCGTTTTGGCGTGATTGAGTAACAAACATTCAAACATCCAAACATCTAAACTTTCACATTTATAATATTAGTAGGATTCTGCTAAAGATTTGTAGCCTAGATATTTCTGTTCCATGACGGAGAATATCAACTGTTGCTATCTGCCTATAGTAACTATGCCTATCTTTTACCGAAGATCAGCCGTAGGGCGTCATCTATCTAAGATAGGCGTTACATTACGGTGATTGCAAACGATTCGGATGTCAACTCGGTGCGCGAACGTTCCGGCACGGTGATTTGAGAAATCTCATCTGCTTTATGCATTAGACTCATATCAAATTAGGGAAATCGAACACATTTACGCAAATTGCTCCGGATCGGCGGAGCGTGGGCGGGCCGCCAGATTGACAGTAACGCAAATGAAATTGGCTGCAATTTATCGATTTTTTTTTTCTATGAAACATACCTACATTTGTGAATGCTTTCTATGAGTATACTGACAAATCTTAAGCTTTCTCGCGGACTTTGTATTGAAATATAAAATCTTTTTACGGATTTATATTGTTTTAAAACTTTTTTTTTCCCGACAAAAATATTTCTGAGAGTTAGCTAAAACGGCGATACAATCCTTAAACTACTGTTCCTATAAAGAGTATTTTTTGTAAATTTATAGGGCTCTCTATACGAAATACAGTTATTTACATAGTTAATGATGTTATTAGAATCTATAGAGAGAATCAGTATTTCCGATTAAAGTGGTTCTTTTTTGCAAATAAAATTTATCTTAGAATAAAAATGTGTAGTATGAGACCTACAAAGCGCTGTTCTATTTTAAGATGTACCTCTACAGATTTCAAAAGACATTGTTCAGGCCCTTAATAGGTACAAGTGTTTCTTCGAACCGAACAAGATTCGAAACTGATTAGCTTTAATACAATTAACAGATAGGTATTCGGCTTAATTGAATTTATCTCTAGACATATGAGGGGTAGAGATGAGGCTTGCATTGTTGCCATAATGTCACAAAGCGAGCCTTAATCGGCCATGATTTGGCCGAGAAATTAATATTGTTAGAACTAATTAAGGTTGATTTGCTAAGTGAGCTGTTTTAGTATTGTATTTGTAGTGGTTCGAGTTATGAGGGCTGTATTGTCTATTTTAATTTAATCATTGAATTTAATTATATATTTTAATTTAATCTGCACTTTTAAATAATTTGGAGAGATAAAAGCTCCTTGTTAGAAATCTTTAACAAAACTAAATTAAGGTAAAATAGTTTTAATACAGTATTATACCTACAGCATATTTCGGTCATTCTCAGGATTAGAGGTTCTTCGCATAATTACCGTAACCATTTTTATTTCTCGCTAATTTCTCTTAAACACATTAAAATATGAAACACATTAAAGATACGAAATTAGTATTTAAAGAGGCATTAGATTATTAAAAACGGTTTTCAAGTTATTGAGATTTAAAAAAGTAATGAATACGGTAATTAGATAAGTCTAATACTTAATGTAACGGTAATTAGAAAAGATCAATAAATCTATGTAAAATTAAGAAATTAAATAATATTATGCATCTAATGACACAACACATATAGGAAAAATGTGATAGTAAAAATAAGTAAGGCGGGATTCGAAGCCGCGCCTCCGGAACTTTTTCCTATACTTACTGAATTGCATTGTGAATGCATAAAAATTATTTGAAATCTCGATACAAATTATATTAATAATTATTGTTCAAGTATATGGCATTACAAATGAGCAATTCTCATAAAAAAATATCATTTTTGTTTGTATCATATAAATAAAACACTTTCACGACGTTTTGGCAAGGTGTCGAAACGTCGGATAAACCTAAAAACCAATAAAAACAACTAAAAATTTAACCAAGTTGTTGAATAAATCGCGTGAAAAAATACGTGAAAGTGTTTTATATATAAAAAAATATAAAAACAGTCCCAAAAGTAACAAAATTGTTTTGTACTTAATTGCCTTGCTTTCGTAATAAAACATAATAAAACATGGGTTTCTACCAAGTTTTTCAGACAGATTCGTTATATTTTAAATTTATTTACAGACTACTGACATAGATAGTCTACTTTTTTTTTCAAGGTGGTTTTTACAAAAGAATTTCCTAAAAATACTATTTTAGTGTATTTTTTTGAGCGCAGCGAGTATGCCGAATCACTAAAACGACTTGGTGGTGGTGGTGTCAAAGTTTCAATAGGTTTTCTTAAGGCCTCTACACACCAAACCCGCCGGCCCGCCGGCTTTACCCGACGGTTGCTTTGCGACGATTATACATGTAAACAAGCCCGGTGGCGTAACCCGCCGGGCTGAAGTGAATCTAGATCTACGACCACTTGTCCCTAAATTTTCCTTTTCCTTTTGTCTTGTATAGTAATCTCTGCAATTTTCCCTTTTCCTTTTTTGAGTCTTCTTCCTCCTGCCTAGGAGTTTCTTATCTCTTTTTTCTTTTATTGTAACTTTTTTTCTCTTTTTCCTCTGATTGTTGGTACAAAACAGGGTAATTTTTATTCTATCTCGACGTTTTCGTGCTGCGAGCCTTCAAATCTTTTCTATTTCTCCTTGGTTTTCTTTGGTTATCCCATCCTACAAAATTAAAATCAATAATCAGTAAAAAACATCGATCTCTAGCAAGGTTTGAATTAAAGGAACGAATTAATTTTATTTAAACAAAAACCTGCCTAAATAAGCATAAAACAAATAATTATATAATATTTCACGATATTATTATATTACTATGTGGAAATCGTTACTAATTTTGTATCGAACGCTTGTTTTTCTATTTTTTTGACGTTACAGCTAAACCACTGAACCGATTTTAATGAAATTTGGTATATAGATAACTTGAACTCTAGAGAAGAACAATGTTACTTTCTATTCTTGGAATTCAAGGTCACCCAACGAGCAATGGAGAGAGCGATGCTTGGTATTTCCCTGCTCGATCGAATCAGAAATGATAAGATCCGCAGGAGAACTAAAACGACCGACATCGGTCGAAGGATTGCTCAGTTGAAGTGGCAGTAGGCGGGACACATAGCGCGGAGAACCGATGGCCGTTGGGGCAGAAAGGCTTTCGAATGGCGACCGCGAACCGGACGACGTTCCGTGGGCAAGCCCCCTACAAGGTAGACCGACGATCTGGTCAAGGTCGCGGGAAGCCGCTGGATGCGGGCAGCGCAGGACCGATCGTTGTGGAGATCCTTGGGGGAAGCCTATGCCCAGCAGTGGGCGTCGTACGGCTGAAATGATGATGATGATGATGATTCTTGGAAAACCTCTGGTTTTATTGTCTGGGTTTATTTCGGGCATAACTAGTGGTCAATAATTTCATACAACGGTAATTAGAAACATATGGTAATTAGTATACGGTAAATAGAAAAACACAGATTTTTTTAAATATTTCTAAAACCTACAGAGTATGCAAATATTAGTTTACTACAATGTATGGATGTCAAAGTATTGTCTCTATTTAAAAAGCAACTGGGAACTAAGCTTAACCAATCTAGTATAAAAATAAGTAAACGGCAATTAGAAAAGTTTTAAACCAAGGATACGGTAATTATACACTTACGTGTTTCATCGGTGATAAACCTACATGACAGAAGTGCACCTGCTGATGGGCCGCGACACGAACTGAGGGGCTCTCGGCACGTACAGTAGTGATGTGCCAAATATTGTTATTCAGGGATGTGCGTCCAGGAATAGAAAACGCCACGGTAATTATAACTTTAGATCGGACATGCGGTTATTATTTGATAATTATTTACATAATGATTCTATTGAATAGATATTTTGTTATGTGATACACATTACCCTATACTGTTTATAATGTTGAATGAAGCAAATGAATTCCGTCCGTTATGAAAATTAATGACAAGTTTTTACATTAAGTTGGTTTGCGGACGCGTCACGGTGATTAGAGAACAGAGGTTTATGAAATTAATTTAGCAAGACAACTATTTAACAGAGGCCTATGTTTTGTTTACAGCTAAATACGGACGCTTACTAATATATAAAAAATTTAAAGCTCTTGAATTTTTACAATATTACGGATATATTAGCCCGGACACGTAAAAACTGTCTATTCGGAGAATGGCCGATTTAATATTAATTTACGAAATTGCTTACTTCACGCGAACTTACTATCTTGCTGCCTCTATGATTGTTTTCCATGTAAAATCCTAACTAACTAAAAACCAAATTATTAAAATGTGAACCATTTCGTAAATATACTAGAAAAACAGATTACTACAAGATTAATATGTTGTATATTTATTACTTTTAAATATCACAAGAATTCGTAATACTTATACTTCACAAGACAATAAAAAAAACAATAGTTTTTCTCAAACGAACCATTTCTTTATACGCAAAAGTGAAAACGTGGGAAACAATATTATATGGTTGTCACACGTCAATACGCGGGACGAGGCGAGAAAAATGGATTCGTCAGTATTTCGAGCGAAAAATAGGTCGGTGTTTTTTGCGACCAGCAAAACTGGGATAACCAACCAATTGTTAGCATTGGTTTGCGACTGACGCCTGAATTCCTTTGTGACGGTGTCGGACAAAACGTTTGGTAAATTATGATACTAACTACGGAATGGAGTTTTATGGATATTCTGTATTTACAAGACTGGGCCTGTGTGCCAGTGTGTGATGTGACCTGAAAAGGTTCTTGAAAAGTTTTGGAAAAATTTGTAAAGAATACGGTATTTTACTGATTTTTTTATTTCTTTAAAATGTTTTTCGAAATATTAGCTACACAAAACAAGTTTTCATTTTGAATTATCTTGAATATTTTCAAAGATATGGGACTTCAAACTTTATAATTAGACAAGGACAGGACGCTATCTTAGTGACGTCAGTGAGTTAGTAGCGTCATAGTCACGCCATAGAAGATTTCGTTTTAGAAAGAGACAGCTATAGTCAAAATCAAACAGACTATAATTCTTTTATTATAAAACAGATTCAAATTATTTTTTCACATTTAGTATTCTTAATTGCAATATTTTTTAACGTCATCATTAAATATCTACATTTCAACAACAGTAAAATACCCTATTGTTGCTACGAAAAAAATTATGTGACTAATATTATCTGAAGTGAGCTGAAAAAATATTATATCCGAAAATCTTTTGTATTTGATGAAAGCAGAAATAATATACCTACTTTTAACTACAACGCCAACTTTACAATCCAACTTATTCCAAAATCAGCAAACATGTTTTGACGGATTGGTAATTAATTCGTTCAAAACCTAACAAGACATTCTGGAAATATAACCTTTGTTAGCAATACAAAGTACCTACTTACCTATTCGTTTTTAGGGTTTCGACAAAAACAAAAGATGAAATATTATATGATCACTCGTTCGTCTGTCCGTCCTGTACAGCCAATTGCGCCAAAAGTACTGGACCAAATGAGTTGAAATTTGCTAGTCGTGGATTTTCTGTGACTCAAAGGCAAAGGTATAACGTAAACAAATGAAGCTTAAATTGGGGGGCGACTTTTGGAGGGCGACATAGAGGAAATAAAAAAAAGTTTTTATTCTTACTTTATCATGTGGTCTATCAAAACAAAGGTCTTAATGGGGATTTCAAAGATATATTTTATTATAGATCTTTAGTCGTTTTTTAGTTATTAATTCTCCCCTACCCATATCGGTAGGGGGGAACCCCTACCCATATCGCCGAAACTAGTGAGGCCAAACTTTTCAATACAGTTTTGTAGATTCAAAACTCATTTATAACATGGGGGTCCCTTTAAAGGCCTAATTAGAATAAAAGGTAAAGTTTTGCAAACTGTACCGAACGACACATACCTATAACTTGTATCTCTAATATATTTTACATGTACCTTCTTTGCCGAGGAGTCCGTGGCGCAGTGGATAGCGCGCTCGGCCTGCGATCGTTGAGGTTAAGCAACGTTCGCAATGGTCGGTCACGGGATGGGTGACCAAAAACTTTTCATCTCGAGCTCCTCCGTGCTTCGGAAGGCACGTTAAGCCGTTGGTCCCGGCTGCACTTGCACTCGTTAATACCCACCAATCCGCACTGAGCCCGCGTGGTGGGTCATGGCTCATTCTCCTTATTCATCCATAAGGAAGGCCAGTGCCCCAGCAGTGGGGACATTAAATGGCTGATGATGATGATGATGTACCTTCTTTAAAATGGAACTAAAATTATCTGGTTTCTGTCGGAACCCACTCCACGCGAGTTTACTCGGAACTGTCCAGTTATTTTTAAATACCACAGATCCAATTAGACCTGTGAATACGGCCAACCACATGATACCTTTAGTTGGTATCGCCGAATAAAACAAGGTGCGCATCATATTATTCTGTTTGAAATTGCATTTCGGATTTGTTATGGAATAAAAGAAGGATTTGTTTATTTCATTCGTATTTCACTGCAGCGAATGTCGGTCCGCGGTTGGGTAACATGATATGCCACGTTTACATCGCGAATATGTGAATATTTTACAATTCTTTTTAAAACTTTCGTACGTCTACCCTCTTTATTGAGTTACTAGCTATTCCCTGCTGTATTACACGCGTGGTTCCCGTTTCCATGGTAATATCGAGATAAAATATAGGTTAGGTCACTGAGAAGTTATATATGGCTTTGTAGTGGTTAATTAATTAACAAAATCGGTCCAGTAGTTACAGAGATTACTTCCAACAAACACACATAACCTATTTCTATAATAGGGTATTTTGAAATGTAGATATTTAATTATGACATACATTAGATGTGAAAAAGAAATGCAATCTCTATTAAAACAAGCGAATTATGAGCAACTTAATTGTGACTCTAGCTATCTCTTTCTAAAACGATTTTTTTGCGAGACTAGTGCGCTACAAGCATATTGTGTAGCACTTGCTTGTAGCGCTGCTCTCCTTGTCTATTTAGAAAGTTTGATGCTCTATATCGCTGAAAATATGCAAGGTATTTGAAAATAAATACCTATATTGTGTTGCTAATATTTCAATAAACACCACGCGAGTCAATAAAAAAATAATATAATTCGATTTAAGTCAATAAAAAATCAGTCAAATACCCTATTATCTCTTCATAATATTATGGCAGATATACATTAATAATCAAGTACCTGGCGCTAATGTCGCTAACAATCAAGGCTGGATATTCAAGAACAATATTATAATTTAATAAATAACCAATTCAAGAATAGATTACACTAATATTTACAGAAAAACTTAACCATTGGATAACAGGATGCAGGCTATCACCAGTTGTTTCAACTGCCTGCATACCAATTAATAATAATAATAATCAAGAGCTAGCTTCGTGTAAACGTTTATTCATGCCAGTCCAGCGCTGGCACCAGCCCTGGCATGGACTAAAGCGGCTGCCTACTTACTGCCAACGTTTTTAGGCGACTAAATTGGTGCCAGCTATTGTGTCTTGATCTGGGTGTTTATGTATGCTTAGGTATTTACAAAAAAGTATATGAGTATGTTTATCTGTAGTTTATCTAGTATACGAAATCAGTTCTTAAATAATAGGGGTTAAAGAATGAAATTGCCGGTTTTTTTTTTGTATATATAACTTAACAACTTTTATGATATTAGAAATATATAATTTCTTTAATATTGCGTTACATTAAGACCGTATCGAGCAACTTTTGATAATTTAATAACCACGATATTTGATTATTTACATAGAAAAAACTTATCCCAAAAGTTACGACTATTTTTGTTTCCAGAATTTCATATACTATTAGTTGTAACTTAGTGAAAATATTTTATTTTCTCTTAACGAATGTGTCATTTAGTAGTTAAAATGTCCATAAATACGTGTGTAAAATTTTGTAAAGTTACATGATATTAGTCGTTGAATAAATTACAAAAACGTTAGTATGAAAAAAACAAAAACTACAAAAATCTCCATACAAAACGGCAATTTGATACTTTAACCCCTAATAACTTACTTTGAGCTAGAAATAAGAACTTTTACATGATTTTAGAAAATTTATTCATTTTATAACCAAGAGAACATTACATCCAAAAAAGGTCGGCACTTTAGATTAACCGAATACTCTAGTATTTGTAATTCTAGGTCCGGCAGCCGAGAGTCTTCCTGAGTTTATGATTTGATTCCAGTTTCCGATCACGTCTCCAATTTATAGAAGTTCCTTCGATTGGTTCAACGGTTGAATTGAATTTATATTTGATGATTTATTTTGATAATTGATTTACTTATAACTTGAATCAAAATTATGACTAATTATTTCAGTGGTAATACGGAACACAATAATGCTGAAATTTTCAGCATTATTGTGTTCCGTATCATGCTGAAAACATCGATGTTATGGCCTTTTTACGTTTCCAAATTGTAAAAACGGCAGTGATTTGCTTTTATTTGTTTTTGGATGATTTTATCATATCTGGCTTCTATGGACTTCAGCCTATCGGTCTAACATTTCTTTTTCTAACAAAACATTCAAAACAAGAGATCACCACTTTTAAATTGCAAAAATATATATTTTTTGATTACGCCTGAAAAGCTTGGAGGCGAGGTGGATAAAAGCCATTAAAAATAGAACACTGATTCCAAATCCACAGACCAGACACAAAACTATGCAATGTTGCATTCAGATTAACTCGTATTAACGTTTCCAATTTTAAATACGGCAGCGGCGCGTTTATTTAGCGGCCAGTGGGGGATAATTGTGCCGTAATCAGCAACTCGCGCCCAGGGGAGTTCTGCCTGATAGTGCAATAGTATTATGTGCTTTATTCTGATATCAATAAAACCTATTTTACTTTGTCATTCTAGGTGTTTTTATTATGATAATAATAATATGGGTTTTGCTTTAACAGTCAGGTGTTTATTAATAAAGTACCTAAACTCTAAACAAATAAATTGTATAGCGTGTTTAGACGTTTTAATACAAATTCATTTTGATTATGCGTGTCATAGTTAGCGAAAATATTTTAAACTCTGTCTATCTACTTAAAGTAAGTTAGGCGAAAGGTTACAAAATAATCTCAAATCTTGAAAATAAAAGACGAGTAAAAATATATATTGATAAGACACGTCAAAAATACTTTTCATTTCAAACTTTTTGAAGTCTAAAATAAGCCATGAATCAGCATGATTATTATTCAATCAATACTGCCTTTGTGTTGTATGTCCAAATCCGAATTTCACACACGCTATGATATTGCTACGCCAACATCGAACTACATAAAATCGTAACGGGTATAGAAGCTACGGTTTTGGCGCGAAACGGACATTAGACTACGAAGCGAGACCGTAGCTATTCTCGTAGCGTGTTTAGCTTGCATTTATTTGTAAGGCGACTTTACTTAATACGTCAGTGCTGTGGTTTCTAACAACTGTTTTGTAAAGGAAAGTATAAATGTAATTTTTAAAGATGCCATTTCTGTAGCCTTCTTGCTACGTTTAACTTCTCTTCGGAAGGCTCTGTCGGAATCATTTTTATAGATCCATCCATCCATTTGTTTGACTCGAACCCACGACCTTTCATATGGTAATTATATTATTATAATAATTATATTATATTATTGTAATAGGATAGTTGTCAATATGAATAAATTAAATTATTTGGTATTGGATGAATTCGACGCTTTTTCTAACGACTCCGTAGCTCAGTGGTTATAAGCATTCGCCCGGACAGTGAAAGGTCGTGGGTTTGCGTCCCATCTGAACTAGTTGTTAGACGGGACGATTTTTTCTAATACTTCATTTTCAATAATAGTGCTGACTGCTCTCTGCACAGACAGCAATGATAAAATTTATAATTTTGTTTAAGATTGCTTTGCCCAGAGGAGATTAAAACTTAAAGCTAGGAGTATTCTAGACTTCTTGGAAGCCTCCAGGCTAAAAGAGTTACTTTAACCAGGTGGCGAGTCACAATAGATCTTTTAGGTCGCAGTGACTACATCTCCTACGGGAGATGCATAGCCCCCTTACATTCAAATAATAAGATTGCTTCAAAAACTTACTGTTACAAGTATACAAAAATATTTGTTGTTTACATTTCTCACCTTTAGTCATTTAAAAGGCTTCGAAACAATATCGTAACCACCTCTAGCGGTCTAAAGCTTTGTTTTATTACGGTTATTTATCGCCCAGCGGGGAAGGAACGGCATTTAATCAACGGCTCTCAAGTTTAAGTGCTAAAGGTGAAAGAAAATCGGTCATAACCTAGTCTGTTTCCTACTTGCACTTTCCTAAGTTGTTCATTTAAAAAACAACATTTCTAGATGAAGTTTGAAAAAAGCTTTGGACTAAATTCATCGTAGCTAGATTAACTGCATTAATATCAACCTACAATGTGTACTTTTAAATGCGGGTAATTGAAGTCAAAATGACGTGAAAATATTGAAGATGAAGTATTGGAAATATTCAACCCTTCTCACAACTACCTCTTATGGGATTCGAACCCACGACCTTTCCAACGATCGGAGCTAGTTTTGAGACGGGTTGGATTTATTCTTACTTTATTTTCAAAGTTTTCAATAGGTACTTACTTAAAATTGTATTGTGGATGTAAAAAAGTAAAAATAATAAATTTCAAAGTGATGTTTTATTTTTTTTATTTTATCAAATCTACTTACTAAAAAAGATTATAATGAAAAATGACTAGTATTTAACTAATCACCAATCGAACCTAACCTAACCTACAATATGCTGAAATGCACACCTAAAATACTGAAATACGCACCAAACCCTAGTTTTGGTGCGGATATTTTTTGTGGTGCAATTAATTATATTCCATTTAAAATTACCGTAAATTAAGATAGCCATATATTATGTTTTTCGTAAGTCCTTCATTCCTCTTCTCCCGTTTTCAATATTGAGTATTATATGTCGGTTATTCTCAGCAGGCCTGGTTTTTTAGCGTCCATACAAATATCTGACTAGTTTCTAATATTTTGGAGCGGTTTTTTTGGGACTACCTCTAGCAATTAACTTGTATGAATTGGTATTATTTGCACATAATTTGGTAAAAGAACACTCAAAATAATTTTTTCTTAGTTGTTCTCCTAAGCTCCGTTCGCGGTCCAGAACCCAGAATCAAGCTTTCTACCTTCAGCAGTAGCAAAGTAAGCTACGATTGGTACATTTCAGTCGATACAATTGGGAAGTTATTAAATACATTTTATTATTCACAAAAAATAATCTGTTTAAATAGTATATTTTCTTAGATAGAACGAAAAATATGTTTGTCCTTTCATTATAAATAATTTTCGTCACCATTCAAGAAGTAGCGAATATCTCACTAGCAGTGTAAGTAATTTCCATCCCTACCGCATCGTCGTCTTTCTTCAGTTAGTGCCGAGGCAGACAACCGACACGGTCCTGTATCACCTGTTCCGCTGGCGACCTACGACTGTAAATACCTAATTTCCGTTTGCGTGGTTCACTACTATTCTAATTTCCGTTCGCTCTATTAATTAATGTTTGAATGCATACAAATTTAGCTAGTTAGATTATTATATGCAGATATACGTTGTTGACCTCATGCTTGAACCAATATACCGTATTCCTTACCATTCTAATTTTATCTCATAAATACCGTCGTGGTTCTAATTTATGTCACCCGGTTCCGTCACGCTAAACGTGACGGAAATTATAAAATACCTTAAAACATACAAATCGTCGTTCGGCATTCAATACCGCGTACGTGACATTTTTACGAATTTTTTTTTTTGTTTTATTTGATTCTAATCGTACAAATACGCGATCCTACATTTAAATTTTAGCTGAAACTTACTCCAATCCTGTTATATTTAAGTCGGTCAGAACCGCGAACCTAATTTCCCGCCAACAAAACCGCGAACGTGCCAGTTTCTCATTGCCGCCCCATAGCAATCGCGAGTGCAAGACTCTTCCGTAGTTTTTCCTGTTTGAAGCATTATAATATAACACAAGTATTTCACATGAATGTTTGCAATTGCATATTATGATAATTTGCTACATAAAGATTAATTAACTTATATAAAAATAATAAGATATATAAAATAATAAACGTATTAAAAAAAACTACCCCTCTCACAACTAGCTCCGATAGGCTCGAACCCATGACCTTTCACTATCCGGGCGAATGCTCTAACCATTGAGCTACGGAGTCGTCGTCGTCAGTGTTTAGAGCATTCGCCCGGACAGTGAAAGGTCGTGGGTCGTGTCCCATCGGAGCTAGTTGTGAGACAGGTCGTTTTTTTCTAATACCTTCATTTTCAATAACTTGGTTAGTACCAAACCATCTACAAATTATATTAATATCGTAAGATTTTCATAATTTTCCTATAACAAGACTGTTGATTGCTTTCATTAGATCTTACTATAAGGATATTGCTGCAGTCTCTCCAGAGGTGCCAAATAGACTACAGGTACATCGAGGTGCTGAGGTACTTATACCAAAACTCCACCATGTCGGTCCGATTACAGAACCAGAGCTCTAATCCTATCCAACTACAGCGAGTGAGAGACAGGGAGATGTCATCTCTCCCAAACTGTTCACAGCTGCGTTGGAGGATATTTTTAAGCTGCTGGACTGGAAAGGATGCGGCATCAACATCAATGGCGAGTACCTAACACACCTACGGTTTGCCGATGATGTAGTTCTTATGGCTGAGACCTTGGAAGACCTGAACACAATGCTCGAAGATCTCGGTAATGCTTCGCAAAGAGTGGGTCTTAAGATGAACATGGACAAGACGAAAATCATGTTCAATGCCCATGTTGCACCCGCTCCAGTTAATGTTGGGAACATTACACTCGAAGTTTTGACCACTATGTTTACCTAAGACAGACGGTCCAGTTAGGTAAGTCCAACTTTGAGAAAGAGATCTCTCGTCGAATCCAGCTCGGATGGGTAGCGTTTGGGAAGCTCCGGCATATATTCGCGTCCGAAATACCTCAATGTCTCAAGACGAAAGTCTTTGACCAGTGTGTGTTGCCAGTAATGACCTATGGAAGTGAGACGTGGTCTTTTACTATGGGGCCCACTCATAAGAAGGCTCAAAGTCACCCAGCGAGCAATGGAGAGAGCGATGCTTGGTATTTCCCTGCTCGATCGAATCAGAAATGATGAGATCCGCAGGAGAACTAAAACGACCGACATCGCTCGAAGGATTGCATCATTAAAGTGGCAGTGGGCGGGACACATAGCGCGGAGAACTGATGGCCGTTGGGGCGGAAAGGTTCTCGAATGGCAACCGCGTACCGGACGACGTTCCGTGGGCAGGCCGCCCCCTACAAGGTGGACCGACGATCTGGTCAAGGTCGCGGGAAGCCGCTGGATGCGGGCGGCGCAGGACCGATCGTTGTGGAGATCCTTGGGGGAGGCCTATGCCCAGCAGTGGGCGTCGTTCGGCAGACATGATGATGATGATGATTAAAATTAAATAGATACTTCCCAAAATTGTTCACAAAAAATTTAATCTGTTGGGTTTATTATAAATCATATATAATATAACCGCGAATATGATAGGAATATGACCAAAAGTAATTGAATAAAACCGCGAATGTGACTTACACTTGCAAATACTAGCTTAAAACGAAAAAAATGTGTTGCACCCAATGATAAGATATAATTTTAGTTCAAATAACATAATTTTAAATTTATAGTAGGTGTACAGTACAATTTACGAAGTTTTTTTTGTCTCCTGTAAAATTTGACTAATGTTGTATTCGCGGTATTGAATGCCGAACGACGAAATGTTCCACGACTCCCAAAATTGTTCATTAAGTTATTTTGTAGACTCAACAAATTACTTGTAAGGTTTATTTTATATTGTATTGTATTCATTTTCTGTTTGAGTCACATAACAATAACATATATAATTTTTATTGAGCAAATTTCTAATTTCCGTCACGCCCAAAACTTTGTTAGTTCATAAATCCAAAACCAGACACTACATTGAAGTGCCAAATACATAATTTTCTACAGTTTGACGTCTTTTCTAAATTTAATTGCCGGTTTAGAGAACTAATTAATTGAAAAATAAAAATCATGATGGAAATTATACAAAGAACACCTTGTCGTGAGAATGACCAATGTATATCTTTTATTAAATGAATAATTAAAATCCAATTATCCATAAATCCTAATGAATCCAACTATCTCAAAAGATATTTTACGTCAACCCGTATCTTCGCTAACCAGATCGTTAGTAGATAATTCGTCACACTGAATCACTGTTTTCTATTCAGCGAGCCATGAGCCAGATGCGTAATCAAGCCTTAGCCACCTCAGCTGTAATTATCAGAGCGTGATACACATTTGTCGTTATACATGTGTCATGTATATATACAGGGCGTCCCAAAACTATGCCACATGGAGGGAAAGTACCCTAAATACTGAAGATATAAAAATTTACTGAAAGGAAATTTCATTTTTATTTTAAAAAGAAAACGAACTGCATTCACAGAATTTTAAATAATCGCATGTCTGAACTGGGAATCGAACATCGCTGAATGTGAAAAATATTTTTTTTTTTATTTTATTATACCGATCAAAAGGCTCGATTATAAGCATTTATTTATTCTGAGTAACATGGCACTTTAAATTAAAAGGTGACTACGAAATTTAACATTTAATGTTGAATAACAAGTTAGTGCAGCGTAAAGGTCATAGCCCATTTAGACCGCTCCGCTCCCACCCAACCAAAGTATGAACAGCCAAATATGGACTTAATATCGTTCATTGTAGATGCATTTTACAGTAACAATATAAAATAGCGGACAGCGCGCGGTCCGCGAGCTTACCGCCGTCAGACTGCTCGGTAGTTGACGCCTCGCTGACGCCGCGCGGTCCGCGAGCTGTCCACGCGCTGGCTGCTAGCGGTCGCTGCGCCGTCGCCGCCGCGCACCTATAGAGGGAATAGCAGTCGACGCGTGGACAGCTGGGAGTCTGCTAGCTATCGCCGCGTGGACTGCTGGCTGGGTGCCTGCTAGCTGTTGCCTTCGTTTAGGGCGTTGTTGGGTAGGAGCGGTGTTGGAGCGGTGCTGTATAAGTGGGCTATGACCTTTATGGATAGTATTTTCTGTGACTGTCGTGCTCAAAACAACTAACTTTAACATTTCAATGTATTACCACTAATGGGTCAAGATTGGAGCAATATTATACCTTATTTCCCTATCATAAGTGTGTGATAAAGTTATACATATTGAGATAATTAACACCATCTACACAGATAGAGTAATACATTAAAATGTTGGTTGTTTTGAGCACGACAGCCACAGAAAATACTATCCATAACGCTGCACAAACTTGTTGTTCAACATTAAATGTTAAAATTCTTAGTCTTCCTTTTATTTAAGATGCCATGTTACTCAGAATAAATAAATGCTTATAATCGAGCCTTTCGATCGGTATAATAAAATTTAAAAAAAGTTTTTTTTTTTTCTCTTTCAGTGGGTTCGATTCCCAGTTTAGACATGCAATTATTTAAAATTCTGTAAATGCAGTTCGTTTTCTTTTTAAAATAAAAATGAAGTTTCCTTTCAGTAAATTTTTATATCTTCAGTATTTAGGGTACTTTCCCTCCATGTGGCATAGTTTTGGGACGCCCTGTATAATTACACGTTGTACATTTATGTGCATGCTTTGTTTGTAGGTGTGGCTTTGACAATCAGTTTAAATAGAGCAAGAGCCCACGACGGCCAGACCTTCGTCCTACTAATATTATAAATGTGAAAGTTTAGATGTTTGGATGTTTGGATGTTTGTTACTCAATCACGCCCAAACGGCTGAACGGATTTGGCTGAAATTTGGCACACAGATACTTTGTAACCTGGAGAGGAACATAGGCTACTTTTTATCCCGAAAAAATATAACATTCTCGCGGGATAACGTCGTGTAGTCCACGCGAGCGAAGCCGCGAGCGGAAAGCTAGTTATTTTATAAAAGCTGAAAGTTTTTCTGTGCATGCCTCTTATACAGGTAAGAACAACCAGCGACTAAATGGTTGTGAGACGGGTCGATTTTTTCTAAAATATTTCATTTTCCATTTTTCAGTATTAGGTATTATTATATTTTACAATGATCATATTTTTATTATTTAATTTAACTAATGCACTTAATACATTATGAAATATACAAGACTGACTTAATAATAAAAGAATTCTCTGCCAGTCAACCTTTGGGAAAGAGAAAACAACGAATGATAAAATACATACGCAAAACCTTAAGGAAGTTCTGCGCTTTCACACATCTTACAAATACCTTCAAAATGTCTGATTAATATAAACGTACTCCCTTACTATTCCCTTCGAAGGACAATTCGCTAGAGTAAATCAGTTTAGTTTAGAAGGTTCTCGAGACGGCTCGCAGTAAGCGCGGGATAATCGAGTCGTAATCAACCCAGCTTACCTGCGCCCCGGGAGCCCCGCAATTATTGCGGGCCCTGGCTAATGCAGCTGTTGTGTTGCGTATTAAACACCTATGTGACACGTTTGCCTTTGATATAAAATGATGAATATTAATCTATTTTGTTTATTTTCCGAATCGTGGGACGTTGCACCTTCTATGGAATTGAAGTAGCAGTGGCTTAGTCGATCTATTGTGGCTCGCCTCTCAGTTAAAGTCTAGTAGCTGCCAAGAACCAAGGCTGTAGGTACCCTACGTAACCCGACACGTCTACAGACAAATCTAAAGCGGCCTTCAAAGGACAATTTACTAGAGTAAATCAGTAGGGAAAGTTCTCGAAACGGCTTGAAGTAAGCGCGGGATATTCGAGTCGTAATCAACCCAGCTTACCTGCGCCCCGGGAGCCCCGCAATTATTGCGGGCCCTGGCTAATGCAGCTGTTGTGTTGCGTATTAAACACCTATGTGACACGTTTCCCTTTGATATAAAATGATGAATATTAATCTATTTTGTTTATTTTCCGAATCGTGGGACGTTGCACCTTCTATGGAATTGAATTAGCAGTGGCTTAGTCGATCTATTGTGGCTCGCCTCTCAGTTAAAGTCTAGTAGCTGACAAGAACCAGAGCTGTAGGTACCCTACGTAACTCGACACGTCTACAGACAAATCAAAAGCGCCCTTCAAAGGACAATTAACTAGAGACGGCTCGCAGTAAGCGCGGGATAATCAAGTCGTAATCAACCCAGCTTACCTGCGCCCGGGAGCCCCGCAATTATTGCGGGCCCTGTCTAATATAATGCATCTGTTGTGCTGCGTATTAAACACCTGTATGACATTATTTTAATAGAAAATGACAAAAATACTTATTTTGTTTATTTATTGAATTTTGAGACTGTAGTTTCTATTGAACATTGGTCATCATAAAAGATAAAAGATAAAAGATATGGGCTATGTACCGTAATTATCTAAAAATGCTTATTATTTGTCTTAAGACTTAACTAATATCTTTATAAGTGTTTTATTCTATAACGCTTTTCGAAACGGGCATTTCTGTTTTCACATCGTCGCAGTTGCAATTTGGCGTAAAAATAGCTTAAGTTTTTTATTAAACTTAGCTGCCGAATTCAAATGTTTTAAGAAACAAAAGGGTTCATTTGCGATTTATTTGCATTGTAAATGAAGTCAACACATTGTTTATGCAAATTAGTTAAATGTTAGTGACAGCTCGTAGTTGTGTGTTGAAAAACAAATAAAAGAAACGAAGTAAGAACGATCCTTCGTAAATTTCTATAGGTAAGTACTTCGCAATGCAATTTTTAATTGAAAATGAATATTAGAAACTGGCTCACGGCGCGTAGGAAGTACCTATAAAAAAGATTCGACGTTTCCTCTGACGACGCCGGCGCCGTAGCTCAGCGATCAGAGAATTCGCCCAAACAGTGAAAGGGCCCGGGTTCGATTCCCTTTTTCGATAATCGTTTGTAAATTCATAAATATACTTAATGATACTTTATTCTAAAGCTTTCCTACCTCTATTACGAGTTTATGCAAACTGTTATGGACATCTAAAAACCAACGTGACAACTCACGCCGTGCGTCGTCATCTTTTGAACGTGTGGTGTAAAATCTCAGATCATATAATACTATACTAGGTGTAAAATATACAGTTTTCTGTGACTGACGATTATGGTTTTATCATACTTGTATTGAGTTGAGAGTAAAGAACTTATATAATGAAGAATAATATAAATCATTTGACATGAATAATATCCTAGACTACAGGAATAAATATACACATTTTAATTGAGGTAAAGTGAGTTTAGCTAGGTACATACCTAACTTAATTCCTACATTGAAATTGCATCCATATTCCGAATTGTTCATTGGAATGCCTTCAGAGTTGCTAACGCAAACAGTGGTGTTAAGATAATAGAGAAGTACCTACATACTGATTCTGCTTGAACCGACTATGTTTAATACAATTCGCCATTATTTATGGCGTCAACCTAACTTCAAGTGATGACATTTAATGAATGCAAAATCTTACTTCAAGCGCTGTGAAGATATTTAATGGCATCTTCGAATATCTACAATAATTTGATTTCAATTACAATAAATAATTAGGTACTTTCACTTCAAAGTAGGTTAGTTATTTTAGCTCAAAATAAAGGGGGGAAAGGGCAAAAGAATGCAAATGTACCTATCTTCGTAAAAAGAACTAACTACCAATTTTTATCTCATACTTGCATTACTAACAAAAACATGATTTTAAAACATTATATTATCTGTGTTTTAAATTAAACAGGCTTCGTGAAGCCTATTTTATTAAACAAAGTCAGGTGGCGAGGTGTACTGACACCTGACTTAAAACGCATATTGAACCAATGTTAACAAGAGCAGCGATTCATTTAACCGAGTAGGCCTCGACAGCTTCATTGTGGCCTCGCGGCATATTCCATTAAGGCCGCGAGTTCTGGCCTTAATCGCGTTATAATCTACGGCCTCGTTACTCGAACAATACCCGCCGATAATTACTCACGAACAACTATTTATTCAGCATCTCGTGTGGAGTGACGTAATGTGGTATGCTTTGCATTATTGCGAGTGTTCTGATAAGTTGTTAGACAGCGGAGATTAAATGAGTTTGCGCTGGTGGAGTTGGTCTTGTCACTGAATATGTCTAGAAGGTTATTTTATTTTCATTTTTACAGCATGGAAACAGATACTTACGCTTTAAATAAAATAAATCCAGATTTTTTCATCCGGTTCCATCCATACCCAATGACGAGGTATTATTACATTGTTCCTACATCGTCTACATTTCCAACACTAACAAGTTACCGTTCTCAATTAGGAAAGAAGACTTTATAAATCCTCATTGTAGGTAGGAACTAATAAGTGTAGGTACCCATTGATAGAAAACAAAAATACCTGTAAGGTGAATCATAACTGTATTTTGCGATACTCTGTATACCTAAAATCTTGTAATACCCATGTTTATGAACCAATAAATGAATGGAATTGACAAAATTGGAGAGCTGGCAACATTGCCCCACAAGTAAACATCGCTTTCCGTGTTTTTACCAATTAAAAATAGTAAATTGCCTTTAATTCATAAATTAGTAAGATAATCAAGAACTGTGAGTGACAATTTAACATGTGAAATCGTTTGTGGACCAAAATATTCAGTTAAAATCATAAATAACTGTGATTTGTTTATTTTGTACTACAAAAACATTTACTGTTTGAAGTGGATATTGGTGTCTTGTATTTTTGATCTGGTGTTTAAAAAGTGACTTAATCTACCTAAATCATACAAACGCAGTGATATTTTAATAAATTATGAGAATAATATAAATAAATAATTGGTATTTAGAATACATCTACCCACTACTGACTAACATAAAAACTCGGCAACCGGGGCCTTTATTACTGTGCGCATGCCGTGTGTGTACTGGAAATTAGAGTGCGACTTGTATCGGGGCATTTGTTACTGTAGTGGAATTTAATATTATTAAATATTTGTACTAATTGAAAAAACAAGACGTGTGAAATGGAGACCGATAACGTAACTATTCGTAAATTAAGAAAGACAATTTCGCTCAATGACATTTCGCATAACTCTTCACTATTTGATGCGACGGTGACAAGCCTACCTAATACTTCATTCAATGATACCCAGACCTTTACTGATTTAAATGAAACCATCAGGAGACTTTCTACAGAACTGCAAAGTGCTCATAATGAAATTGAGAACTTGAATACCGAAACAAAACGACTGAAATCAGAATTAGATTCATGTCACAAGGTAATAGATATGTATAAAAAGGTTAATACCCAACCTGTACTGACGAGAAACAGCGTTTCCCCATCTCCAAGTAGAAAGAAAAAACACGCGGCAAGAGAAAGCTTATCAACTCAAAAAAACATCCGAAAGCAAGTCGATGTAGCGAAATTAATTGCAGAAGAGTCAAATTCAAAGATTATTACTAAATCATTAGATCAGCCTACTCACAATGAGGATATAACCCCAATACCCACTGTACATAATGAAAATACAACTCCAATAAAGATCCAGGCTTCTGCTTCTATGGCTTGTAGTTCGTCTCCAGATTATTCTACACAAAATGAAAATATTTTAGTCAATAATAAAATAGAAGAGAGGAAACCAAATTTGGAGAATTCTAGGAAAAGGATTATTATTTTCGCAGATCAACAAGGCAAAGGAATAAGGAAAGCTGTTCAAGACAATGTTGGTTCTAATTACTTAGTACAATGTTTCTGGAAACCTGGTGCGCGCTTTCAAGAAGTTGTGAAGTGGAAAATGGACATTTTGTGCAACTTAACTAAGAATGATATAGTCATTGTATTGGGGGGCATTAATGACAGAAATCCCTATGAATTTCAAAATAGTCTTGGAGAGTTGTGTAAAGCTCTTAGAAATAATACGAATGCTATTTTACTAGAAATTCCGTATAATAAGCACTTGAGAGTTGAAAAATTAAATTATGAAATGAGATTTGTAACTGGTAAATTTGAGAATATGTCTTATGTTGATATGGACTACTTTAGATTCCCTCCAAATAATAATAGCTTTATTATGAATATCAGTAGAGCACTTTTACGAGAAATTATACGTATTGATTATAAAATTAAGATTCTTGAACATAATGAACAAATGCTTAAACTTAGCACAAAGTCAGTATCAGTATCTCATTGTAGTACACAAACAGATTGTTCCCTAATGCGTGAGACAAACACATCGTCACCGGATGAGGAATGTATAAGTTCAAATACGGATTTTTTTCGTTCACAACACTGTTAATATCTTGCACCAAAATATAGATGGACTTATTAATAAGCTTGATCTGTTGTTAGTTAACCTAGATGATCTGATTAATGAAAACTTGGTCATAGATGTGATATGTATAACAGAACATAATATGATACATAATGATACAAAGTTATTCAAGATGGATAATTATACTTTAGGTGCTACATGTACGAGAAAAAATAGATACGGTGGGTCATGCATACTTATTCGAAATGGTCATCCTTTTCGAATACTTCCAGATATAGCTAAGTGCAGTGTATTGAAAGTTGTTGAATGTTGTGCTATTGAGCTCTTAAATCATAATTTGGTGATAATATGTATTTACAGGCCGCCTAATAATAGTTTAGAAGAATTAGATACTTTTTATAATAGTTTGAGGGCTATTTTAAGCCAATGTTGTTTTAAAAAAAAGAAAGTAATCGTATGTGGCGATTTTAATATTGACATATTAACAAACAACAAAATGACAACGACATTTAAAGAACAACTTTTGGAATATAATTTAAAGTACGCAATTAATCAACCCACGAGATTGTCTAGTGGTACTTGTCTCGATAACATGCTACATAATGTCCGAGGTTGTAAAGGTAAAGTCATTGAATTTGCTTTATCAGATCATACTGCTCAACTTCTTACATGCCCAGTGAAGCATAAGTGCCTCTATGATCACTGGTATATAAAAAAGCGTGATTTCTCAGAAGACAATTTAAAAAAGTTTCTTAGTTATTTAAAATCTTTGACATTTAATGATATATATGAGAGTAATGACCCTAATGATGCTTTTAATAAATTTCACGACATTTTCTCATTGTTGTACAATTTGTGCTTTCCTATTATTGATGTTCGAATATCCTTGCAAAAGCGACCAAAATGGATAAGTAAAGGTATAAAACTTTGCTCAAAACGCAAGAGGCAACTCCTGTGGAAGTGCAGAAAAACACGATGTATAAAGGATAGACATAATTTTAAATCTTATTCAAAACGACTCAATCGTATAATAAAATTGACACAAAAATCACAAAATGACTTTCATATACATACTGCCCACAATAAGGTAAAAGCTAGTTGGGAAATTATTAATAAATACAATTCAAATACACCGAAAGAAGAGATAAAACAATTAAATATTGATGGTAATATTATTGATAATCCAAATGACATAGCCAATTTATTCAATAATTTTTTCATTGACCAAGTAAAACCTTTGACGAATAATGATAATACTAGACATTGTTTTAATTCATTGACGTTTAATAATTGTAATTCTATTTTTATCAATCCTATTACACCATTTGACATAAATAGCAAAATATTATCATTAAACAATACGAAAAGTACTGGGTATGATGAAATTTCCACTGAAGTCATTAAGTATGTGTCCCATGCTATATCTCCAGTGCTGTGTCACATATTTAATCTATGTATTCTTAACGGTATTTATCCGGACAAATTAAAGAAGACAGTTATTAAGCCTTTGTTCAAAAAGCAAGATAAAGAAATTATGTCTAATTACAGACCTATTGCAATGTCACCGGTCATGTCGAAAATACTCGAAAAATATATCTACGATTGTCTTTATAGTTATCTTGAGAAACATAATATCCTTGCAAATGAACAAACAGGGTTCAGGAAGAATAAGAATATCAACATGGCTATATATAAGTTTATTGAGGAAGTTGTAACTAAATTAGATAGGAGTGTTCCGGTATGCGCGTTATTTATGGACTTAACTAAAGCGTTTGATTATGTTGATCACAATATATTAAAAGCAAAATTATCGCGCTATGGCATTAGGGGCAATGTTTTAGATTTAATAATGTCGTACTTGAGCAACAGAGAACAATCAACGCTAATCTCGAAAATATGTCCCAAATCAAAGACAGAGATTAAATACATGTCAAATTATAGACAGGTATATTATGGTGTACCACAAGGTAGTATTCTGGGGCCACTCTTATTTTTGATATATATTAATGACTTTCCCTCAGTGGTAGCTGCACCAATGATTTTATTCGCTGACGATAGCACAGTCATATTTTCAAATAAATGTTTATCCCTACTTGAAACCCACATAAATAATGCACTTGGTGAAATTGTTAATTGGCTAAGAATGAATAATTTATTAATAAACATAGACAAAACTAATATCATGATATTTAAAAATAGATCGAGAAATACCGTATCGATTGAAATTAAACATTCTGAGAATACGATAAAAGAAGTGGAAGTTACTAAATTTTTAGGACTAAACGTTGACTGTAACCTTAATTGGAAAGAGCATATTGAGACTGTTTGTGCTAGATTAAGTAGATTCTCCTATGTTCTATACATGCTTGCTAAAGTTGTCAATGCTAAGACTGTCTTAACCGCATATCATGCGTACGTAGCATCTACGCTTCTATATGGTTTGATATTTTGGGGGTATTCAGTTCACAAAGAGTATGCATTCAAAGCTCAAAAGAAATGTGTAAGGGCTATTTGTAATTTAAAACAAACTGACAGTTGTAAACCGCATTTTATATCCCTTAAACTTTTGACATTGCCTTGTATGTACATTTATGAGATAGCTGTATTTGTAAAAGGAAATTTAAATTTATATGCGAATTTTAATAGTGCTAGGCTTCGTGATGGACTTTGTATGCCACGTAATAAGACAGCACTTATGAATAAAAGTGTCCTGTGTATGGCACCTAAAGTGTTTAATAAAATACCATCCAAAATTAGGGAAATCGATAACCTCAACAGATTTCGATGTAAATTGAAAGACATATTAGTTGACAAAGCCTATTATAGTGTTGAAGAATATTTAGAGGATAAACATTTGTAACTTTTATATTTATTTGTTAATTTGCATGCCACATGGTGAAATACGGATTAAGCTACATACAATAATATATTAAATACCTCTGTACTACCTGTATTTGCAAATAAATCGATTTGATTTGATTTGATTTGATTTGATTTGAAAAATTGCTCATAAAACGCTTTCATTTCCAGGTGCACACAACGCGGCTGCCGCTGCCGACGTTCTCGCCGCGAGCGGTGCTGATGTACAGCGCTGCCGTCGGCGGAGAGGGTGCGGTGGCGCTTCAGTTGCGGGAAGCAGCGCCCGGCGAGCTCGACGCGGCGCGTTTGCACGACGAGCGGCTCGCCATCGCGTGCCACGAACCCGAGCTACTCGCCGACCTGCTGCACGCCGCCGCTGACATCGGTGAGTCAAATGCTGCTGCTACTACACCTGCTAATGTATTCGGTTAACCCACTGGCGGCACGCGCGTGCTGACTGAGGAACAGATCTGCCTCTCCGAGCCGATTATTACGTGCCTGACCCACCGCCTTAATACGACGTCCCCAAGCCCCACAAACTGCCGTGTGGGTGGAAACTGAGCCGCCACGACGACGACCGGCTTGCCATCGCGTGTCACGAGCCCGAGCTGCTTGCTGACATGCTGTCCGCCGCCGCTGACATCGGTGAGTCAAATACTGCTGCTACACCTGCTAATGTGCTAATGTGTTCGGTTAACCCACTGGCGGCACGCGCGTGGCGAATGACGTACAGATCTGCCTACGAGCAGATTATACCGCGCCTGGGCACCGACCGCCTTTAGGTATACGACGTACCCGCGTGAACTGTGCCATGTGAGAACCACGTCGCCACGACGACCGGCTCGCCGACCTGCTGCACGCCGCCGCTGACATCGGTGAGTCAAATTCTGCTGCTACACCTGCTAATGTGCGTCCCCGCGCGCGTGATCTGCCGTTTGAGAACCGCCGCCTCCGTAACGAGCTCTATGTATCGCGTTTTGGACGACCGGCCGCCCCAGCGTGCTACGACCCTGAGCTGCTCGCCGACCTATTGCTCGCCGCCGTTGACATCGGTGAATCTGATACTGCTACTACACACATGCTGCACGTCACCGCTGACATCAATGACACTAACACTGCTGCTACACCTGCTAATGGTGAGCTCGACGTGGCGAGTAAGCAGCAGTATCGTGGCAAGCCAAACTTTTTTGTTACGTCACGCTGCTGGACTTACGGAGCCTGCACGACAACACATTGGATTTGTGTACTACTAACAGGAGTTGTTCAAGAACCATCTTACTTCAGATAATGTTTTGTAATGGAGGTAGTGACACACGTATGTTGTGAGGATTGTAGTTGTGAAGATAAGTTTTGAAAAACATTTGAGGTTTCTGCACCCAAACAGCAAACAAACAGTGAAACGAAACTTCTCGTTTAGCCGTTAAGGCACTTCCAAAAACTAAAAAGAGTGAAATAAAAATTATTTTTATAAAAAAATAAAACCGCCTTCATAAAAACCACATCAAAAAAGTAAGAAATAATTCCTCATCAAATAAATAACGGAAGTACTTTGCAGTCGGGCGTGAAACATGTACAATTTTTTGTTGTTTTTGTTAAAACCCGCCCGACTTCAAAGTACTTACGTTATTTATTTGATGAGGAATTATTTCTTACTTTTTTGATGTGGTTTTTATGAAGGCGGTTTTATTTTTTTATAAAAATAATTTTTATTTCACTTTTTTTAGTGCATCGTGCAGGCAATTTACGTGTTTTCTGGTAAATAGGTATGTGATCAAACTGAAAACCTCCTTTTTCGAAGTCGGTTAAAATACCTTGAGGTATCACCTTTTTAACAAAACAAGAATCATCCAAATCGGTTTATAAACAATGGAGTTATGCCTAAAGATACGTATTAAATTCACATAAAGTGGTAACGAAAACGACAGTATTATCAAGATTTCCTGAAAACTACTGAACCGATTTCAAAATTTCAAAAAATGGGACCAACTTGAAAACCAACCTAATGTAATAACGTTTGAACCATTTCAATCGGTTCAGCCGTCTTCGAGTAATCGGTGGACATACACAAAAAAAAACATACATACAGACGAATAGAGAACCTCCTCCTTTTTGATTTAGAAGTCGGTTAAAAATGTAGGCGCCTTAATTGTAACTAGACTAAGATCCAAGTTACGAATAATGCAACGTGGAATTCAAATTCTTTCATCTCGACGTAACTCTAACTAAACTGCAAAAGTGAACTCAACGGAATATTTTAGTTAAGTCAACCAAATTGATATTCAGATGTCACAGCGTTCGACTTATTTTATTCGAGTACCAGGAAGAATCATGAGAGGCGGTATTCCACGACTTGCTTCCGCTGGGAGCTATGGCTATTTTGAAATTCAAATACAAAATTTTGCATTCGAAACTGGCATCGAGCGTCGGTCGCGCTGGACACGGCGCGGCGGTATTTGCAATGAGAGCCATTTAGATCTGTCGATTGTCAGTAGTCTCGGAAAAAGGCAAATGAATCATAAAAACTGATATGAGCGCGAGGAAATTGAAAGAGTTGAGCATGAGCATAACGTTCGGTGACGACATGTGTTTTTTAAATGGAAATTTTGAATAAGACTCAAAACATGCTAAAAGAAACACTTTTATACTTAAGTATCTTCTCTTTTCAAATCCCAAAAGGGACAAGCTTTCTAATATTATAATGAGAACCCAAGATTAACTTTATTAAAAGCACAGTTAAACATAATGACTGCCCAGCAAAAGTTCTTTTATATTCAAAGTCAATGTTCTCGTGCAGATTACGAGTCTTTAAAATAAAGTCACAAAGGCGTCACTTGGAAAAAAATCTACACAATACTTTAATCCGCTTACAACAATGGAAATATTTTATCAGCTTCCGTTTTATTCATATTTGCAAAAAAAAATTGTACAAAGTGAATTATTAATTCTATATTGGTTTTTAAAACAAAAGCTTGGTAAAGTACAAATATATTTTTACATTTTTAATATAGGTCTATATACTTTTGACTTGAAGTGAAGAAGATAATTCCTTGAATACAACATACAAAAACTTAAATTAGAACCAAAAGTACATAATTAAAGAAACTCAAAATCAGAAAATTAAAGAATTTGGGAAACCCTAAACCAGGGATCTCCCTGATTGTATGTTAATTGAACACAAGAGTTTGGTTAATGGGATTCCGTAGTGTTTGCCGACAAGAGTCGCGGCGAACGAACAAGCCCGAGACGTATTTGTTTGCGTAGGACTACGTACAACACGATTAAAATAAGTGTGCGGCTGTGAAGTTCGCGTGAGACCCTGCGCAGAAACAACAAACTAGGCGCCGGGTTGAGGATAGTAGATTGGTACGGGGGTGAGGTGCGCAGGCAACTAACTTCACACACTTGCACCATCTTGTATAATCATCATCATCATCATTTCAGCCGTACGACGCCCACTGCTGGGTATAGGCCTCCCCCAAGGATCTCCACAACGATCTTGTATAATACTGTATAGAATATCTTTTGTACCTGGATCAAGTGAAAAGATTGATGGCTTAACGGTCTGTTTGTTTGATTTGACGCTGTGTGGCCTAAATATTACCACACTTTTATTAGCTTCACTTGTAACTAAGTCACAATGTAAGAAAATCTTGGAAATCAATTTTAACCTACTTCTAATTGTCGTATTGATTTGAAACTTTGCAAGTCTATATGAATCCGATGACAATACAATAATTTGCTACCATCGAGCTGATCTGATGATGGAGTCAAGAGGTGGGCAATAGAACTCTTCAATGGCTGCTAGGAAACCCCTCGAGTTTAGGCTCATTTCTTTTGTTCTGATGATACCTATTCGCTACACTTGATGGTGAGGATCTGATGATGGAGCAGGGAGGAAGCCAGTGGCACTTCTTAATGACCACTAGGAAACCCCTCGAGTTTGGCCTCCGTTGTTTCGTTCTGATGAGATTTATGAGTCGCACTTGGTGGTGAGGGTCTGATGATGGAGCAGGGAGGAAGCCAGTGGCACTCCTTAATGACCAATAGGAAACACCTAGAGTTCTGGCTCATTTGTTTCGTTCTGATGAGACCTATTCGCTACACTTGGTGGTGAGGGTCTGATGATGGAGCAGGAAGGAAGCCAGTGACACTCCTTAATGACCAATAGGAAACCCCTCGAGTTTGGGCTCATTTGTTTCGTTCAGACGAGACCTATTTGCTACACTTGGTGGCGAGGGTCTGATGATGTGATGATGGAGCTGGAAGGAAGCCAGTGGCACTCCTTAAAGACCACTACGAAACCTTTTGAGTTTGGGCTCATTTGTTTCGTTCTGATGAGACCTATTCGCTACACTTGGTGGCGAGTGTCTGATGATGGAGCAGGGAGAAAGCCAGCGGCACTCCTTAATGGCCAATAGGAAGCCCTTCGAGTTCTGGCTCATTTGTTTCGTTCTGATGTCACCTATTCGCTACACTTAGTGGTGGTGGTCTGATGATGGAGCAGGGAGGAATCATTGCCACTCCTTAATGACCACTAAGGAACCCCTTGAGATGGGCACATTTGTTTCGTTCTGATGAGACCTATTCGCTACACTTCGTGGTGAGAGTCTGATGATGGAGCAGGGAAGAAGTCAGTGGCACTCTTTAATGACCACTAGGTCATCCCTCGAGTTTGGGCTCATTTGTTTCGTTCTGATGAGACCTATTTGCTACACTAGGTGGAGAGGGCCTGATGATGGAGCAGGGAGGAAGTCAGTGGCACTCCTTAATGACCACTAGGAAACCCCTCGAGTTTGGGCTCATTTGTTTCGTTCTGATGAGACCTATTCGCTACACATGGTGGTGAGGGTCTGAAGATGGAGTAAGGATGAAGTAAGGGTTCGGCTCGCGCATCTGGTAACTAATAGACTCAACTTGAACTTGTAAAACAAATACATACAATCTCGCCTTTGAGTTATTAATGTTTACGGGGTGGGCAGACACATGAATGGACTGTGAAATCGATTGCCATCCAACCATAGCTTGCCATTTATTAAACTAAAAAGTAAAAAATAAATATGTAGTTTAAAAAACTATAAAAACACACTTTTATAGGAACAGACTTAAAGTACAAAATAACCGACTATTCAGTAACTGAAATTAAAAAGCGTGGTGCGCCCTTTGCAAAGCATGCATTCAAGTACTTAATATTGACAACGCGCACCACGCTTTTTAATTTCAGTTACTGAATAGTCGGTTATTTTGTACTTTAAGTCTGTTCTTATAAAAGTGTGTTTTTATAGTTTTTTAAACTACATATTTTATTATAATGCTTTGTTTACGTTCGTATTTTGTTACAAAAAGATGGCGACGTGGTTATTCTTTCTCTTTTGTCAATGTTGAATATTTCCTTACCAATAATACTTGCGTAAATACGACTGAAATAAATTTAACATTTTATAAAAATACCGTTAAGCTCTATAATCTGCTTAACTCACTTTTCAGAGTATTCATATGTGAACAACTTTATATTTGTTTGGCCCAGTGTGTGGTAACCCGGACTGCCTCATCAGTTGCCGTATAGCTTGAATTATATAATATAACTTATTTATAAAATACATATAAAGTAATATTAGAAAATAAAAATACTAGAGTAGCCACGCGACAATATTTTGTTTCGACCGCTTAGGCCGTTCCGTCAAAAGAGGTCACGCCAATATCGCTCCCTTTCCAAATCGAATGAAAACTTCATAATTGAAATGCACAACAGTTGGATCTTTTCAATTACGAGCCCAATAATAGGAGAGGAATAGAGCACGAATTTTCATTGTTCCCTTAAGAACTGTAATTCAATTAGGAGCTTGAGAGCTCGTTTGCATAAGTTTACATTTTTAAGTACTCGTATAATCGAGGGTTGCAGGCGAATTTTGACAAGTTGTCCCGACTTTCATCAGGATTCTAATGAAATAGGAGTGAACGAACGGAGCCTATCACTAGAGGTTTTAAGCTGGTCTCGTGTATCAAAATTAAGAGTTGGTAAAACCTTGCAGCAAGTTAAGTGAAACTTTAAGTTTCGATGCTAAGAATACTTAACTTATGTAAAGAAATATGATAAAAACGCATACGCTTTTAGTTTGTTATTACTATCACTAGAAATGAAAGTTAAAATGCCCTTAATTTACTGTCCCAAAATAAAATTACGTACCACTAAATATCATTCCTTATAAAAATAGCCCATAATTTCAAATCCAAAAAGTGATCCAAGCCCAATTATGATAGTGTCATAGATTAGCGCATACAAACGATCTCTTCAACATTGATATTTTAATGAAGATCAAAATAAAACAAAGGCAGAAAAATCACACCGATTTCGTTCTAAATATTCTATTAACGCTGACCCTTAATTCAATTAACCTTTCACGTCCTAAAGAAAAAAATAATGAAAACAGTAATTATACCGAAAAAAGTTCTTTACGAAAACAATCAGGTTGTTTTTGAGCCGCAAATTGTCGGCAAACACACGACTCCATTAGGCCCTGGCAGTATTTAATTAACATATGATAAACAACTTCGTTATCCCTTCAAATTTGGCTAAACTTGGCTCCTGGTGAGATAAGTAAGACCCGAAATTAAACAATCGTGAGTTTTGATTTAAAAAAATTCTCCATCTTACCCGCTACTATTTTGGCGACCGCAACTGATGTCGATTGATAGTGGGTCTATCTGAGAGCACCACTGACCTCTATTATACCTAAGATCAGTGGAGAGCCCGCTTATGGGTATTGAAAGAAGTTAGAACCATAAAGTTAATATACCTATCGGAATAGAGCAACAAAGGGCTGAGCGAGCGGGATGTCACTAGCAACAACACTGTGAGATAAAAGGAGATGCGTGATACGACGTAACAGAACCGTTTTTGGCTACTGTTTGACAGTTCGTCAGCACTTATCAGCACGCTGCGAATTTAGGTATTGTAAATTTTTCGGATTTTACGTGCAATCTTAGATATTTTTAGCCAATATTGGTATGGAAACATGGTGACTTGCTCAGTTATTGATTGTTGTACAACACAATGAAATAATCCCGCAAAATGTTCATTTCTCAGGTAAATTATTCTAAACCGACACCTCCCTTCCTAAGGTTTATTTTTGCTAATGCGCTTCGAATTTAAAGCACGAAGTGTGATAATACTCTTCAATAAACATTTTTTTATGTAACAAGCAAATATTGATTACACATAATGCAGAATTTACGAATATTTTGTGTAAAGAAATAATTTTCGTTTTACACTAGGGCTGCATCAAGTTATCGATATTTCGTGTCCACTGTCTATCACGCGGTAAACGAATATGTATTAGGTACTGTTATTAAAGTACCTATATTACGTTTAGATATGAATTACCTGGGAATGTAATCCCATTTAAGATTCTTAACTGATCCATAGGTATCAGTTTTTGACTGTTAGAATAGATACCTACCTATACTATCATTAGTAATATAAGTATCTTTCAGATTTCATACTACCTTGGATACCAGGACCATACAGTACAGTACAGTACCAATAACACATGGACTAAATTGGACATTTTGATGAAAAATATTTCCAGAAGTGAAACGTACTATCACTGTGGAAGCACCAACAAATTGTTTAAAGGATTGTGCGAAGCATGGCCGGATCGCTAGTGTATAATAAATGATTTAAAATCTCTTCGGAGTTTTTCTTAAATTAATATGCATAAGTACTTCACCGCAGAATCGTAGTTTTGCCATGCAAAATCCCTTCCCATCCTATTTTAGTTATATCACAGATAATATAATACTATACTAGTGTTATATTAATAATATTACTAGGTATACATTAATATATTATTATTAGACGACCTCCGTGGCCGAGTGGTGTACGCGCCGGTTTCAAGGTGCCGCTATCTCTAGAAGTCCCGGGTTCGATCCCTGGAGGGCTACCGCGTAACTTTATGGATATGAACTTCATACGTTTTTTTGGAACTTTAAATCAATTTTATAAAACAAATAGCCGCTTTCAGTTCCCTGTTTAGTGACCTCGGGTATAACGATAGCTAGCTAGCAACGTTCAACAGAACAAAGCCGCAAAAATCTATCAAAATAAGAAATTCAAATGTTATGATATCGTTATACCCGACGTCACAAAACAAGGAACTGATAGCGGCTATTTTCTTTATAAAATTGACTTAAAGCTCCCAAAAACGTATGAAGTTCATATCCATAAAGTTACGCGGTAGCCCCCCAGATCGGGGGGCTACCAAATTTTGGTTTCGTTTGGCAGCTCGTGGTTGTTCCTCTATTCCGATAGGTATATTAACTTTATGGTTAGAACACATCTGGAGGCTTACCACAAGCTCTTAGCAAACAGAACAAATGCAGGGCAGTTTTATTGCAAGGTTTAAAATAAACTTCTTGCTAATCGTACCATAAGCCAAAATTAGCAGTCTTTTAGCAGGCCTGCTGCACTGCTGTTGCTATTGAATGATTGTCTCTGGCCTGTCAAGCCAAAATGTTGTTTGCGTTCGAAAACTAAATATGATTTTCACTTCTCATGCTCGTAAAGTTCGTGTTTATGTTGGGTATAGGCTGCATAAAATCGCTTTTTATGCTCTAGTGCATAAAGTAAAATCTTCGTCTATGTCACAGACTCTAAGACAAAGGTCGTCCGGTAAACAGTCACACACGCAATTAAACTTCGTTAAATAAACTTGTTGTTTCATTTTGTTTCTTAAATTTTGTACATAATCCATGTTAAATTAATAAATAAATAAAACTAGGCAAAATTAATGAGTTTTGTTAGAAATAAGTATTTCAAGAGCATTATGGACTACGATCTATGCTAAGTAACTGTGCTGCCACTTCCACGTATAAAAAAAAGAAAAAGAAAGTTTTCCCGCCAATATGGCGAAGTCTTTATTTTTTCTTTTTTGCAATATTGTAATTTATTTTCCTCACACTCGAAGTGAAAAGCAGAGTGTATAACTCGTACATAAAACCCATTTTACCCTCGAATTGACTATCCATCCTCGCCTACGGCTCGGGTGGATATATACGCCTCGGGTAAAATGGTATGTTTTATGCGCTTGTTGTACAATCTACTATTTTACCGGTAAATACCGTTTCGTATTAAAGTAACATTTTATAAATAAAATACAATAACAATGCAAAGGAAAACCTAAAAGAAGATGTTTTTATGGAAATAAAATTGAACGGCAGTGTGAAAAAATGGTTTTAAATATTAGTCTTGACAGAGTTTTATAAACAAGCGTCACTTCAGGTTTCCGAACGTTACTCGCAACTAATGTTTTTTTTTACAAATGTGTTTGAAGCTTTGGTTTCAAGTTGGAAAAGTGACTAATTTCAACAAACAAAGTTAACACAGTTACTTAGGCGTCCAACACACTGCCTCCGGTTTCCGCACTACCGGACGGAGATGCGGCGTGATTTTTCATACACTGCGGGTTTTGTATGCACATCAAAACTCTACAGCCATAGTTAAGAAGCGCACTACCACAAACCGGAGCGTCGTGCGGTGCAGTGTGGGATCCGCCTATGACCCGTATTCTAGAACGATACTCAAGTGGAGATCTCTTCTTAAGCTTAGTTAGAAAGGGATGCGAAAACATGCACCGAATACATTCATCCCTTGCTAACTATATTTGAGAAGAGATCTCCACTTGAGTGAGTGTCGTTCTTTAATACGGACTTCTCCACGAACGAAGAAAAAAGCGCTCGGAACGCTTCACAATAATGTAGCAGTAACCTACTTGACACGGTTTGTTGTGCCATGGAATGCCCCCAATGTCCCCCACAGCCACAGGTTTTTCAGAGAAGCCGGTGGCAAAAAAGGATAAAGCAGACAATACCTAAAATAAATAATTTAAATGTTACAAAGTTCGAGAAAATAAGAATCTTGTAAGACTCTTGTTTTAATTTTTGAATGGGTAGAACTCACTCACTCTTGCCTGAACGGATTAATCTATAGATTTCATTTCGTTGCTGCTGCAGTATCAGCCCCCGGATTCACAAACCGTTGGAAACGCTCCCGACAGCGGAATGTATGCACTGTCTCTGTCACTCACTATAGAATAGGCAAAGACAAAGCACAGAATTCAAATCAGATTCTGTTTCCGGTGGTTCGTGAATCAGGGGGCATCAGAGGTCTAAAGGGCCCCGAAACCAAAACCAAAAGCTCCGAATAAAATCCATTTTGTCGTAAACTTCCAATGGATTGCTTTGTTCTCGTATTAGTTTACGCCACGCTTTTTTCTTTCTATTGCGGAAAGCTTTCGTCCTCCAAAAACCACAGAATTGCTTGATCATTCATTTAATACCGAACAAAATTATCAGTGGTATTCCACTTATCAAAGATCTTTAATCGTCCTCGTCCAATTTCTTTGATCAAATATTTGAGATAAGTGGAATACCACCCTTAGCAGGCTTTTTAAAGCTGCTTGAGACCAGCTTTTTCAAAACTGCTAATTATGACAGTTTGGCAGGCCTGCTGGCGTGCTAAAGTGAGCTCATGGTACGTTTAGCAACGCTGTTTGACCGGTGAACGTCTAGGACTAACAGCGCTGCTATTGTTATGGTTCATGGTACCGATAAGCAGGGCAGTTTTTTTTAAGGCTTAAAAATAACTGCTATAAGAGCTTGTGGTAAGCCCCCAGTCATTGATTGAAACGACGCGGCAAGGATGGCTGCGGTTTTTGACAACAGTAGCCGCTCGAGAAAATACCAAAAAAAAAAAAATTAAAGATATTTTTCAATAATATATGGCTTTAATTGTTTGTTTATTACATAGTTAGTACAAATGCTAGCAAGCGGTTTTTTTATATAAAACAGTAACAGTTTAACGAGAATATCCTTTGAAATGAAACTCATAAGATCGTCGTGAGGGTCTGATTGCTGAAGACCAGCTCCATCACGACATTTTAAATATTTTTTTCGTCTTATTTGGTCCCTAAAGAAATTAAGTAAAAACTTTTTAACAGTGTTTAACAGATTTTTTCTATCAGGGTTAAAGGGAAAACTACACTGCAATAAGATTTGAATATCATCGGATTCATCAATTTATAGATAAAAAATACAATGTCGAAAAAACATAATATTATGAGATATGTTTTAACAAAATAGAACAAAAAGAATAAACAAACAATTATTCATTAACGTCAGACAACACGCGACACGACAGTCTTTACTTTACAATGTATTACTTACATACTTACTAGATAGCTTTAGCTATGTTATTCTTCTTCTAGATAACATCAGACAATTCAGAAATTGTATTTCTACCTTAAAACTACATAAACACGTCTCTTAAAGCTCTCTTCTCGAAATATACCGCAAACGGACATCCTGTTCCCTGGTTTTCCTCAGTAAATCTGCATTTTTCCTCGCCTTAAAAGCAGCCAAATTTTGGAGCACGCACACATTTGGAGACGGTGCGCACTAAAGAATTACGTTTGAATGGTAGTTTAGTCATTTGGGACCGGTGTCTTTTCGATCGGTTTTGCTTGAGTGCTTGTTAATGATTGAAAAACTACAAAGACTGTCATACTGAATACCGAGGTTCAAAAGACCGATAAACGGTATTGATAAAGTACCAACGCTTTTGAATTACTTTACAGTGAATGTTCAGTACCTCGATGCCCATTTTTTTATAATATGTTGTTGCAATATCCTCCTTTCACGCGTCAAAACATAAGGAACGTGCCCTCTTTATCCAACATTTGAATTATTAAAATCAATAATTAATTGTAACTAAATTGATCATCAGTCTTCCGATTTCTGAGAATAACATATATTTCATAGTGCAAGTACCTACACTTTTGAATATTCATTCCCAGAATGGTCAAACTATCCTTTGAACTAAATGTCACAAGTGTTTTACCAAACATGCAATAAAAAACAACGACGTTGAAAGACAAAAAAAGTCGTTGAAAATAAAATAAGGTATAGGAACAATCTACGCTTTGAAGAAACGGTGGTTTTACATATTTTATACCTTCCTTATATCAAGGTGAGCACTTAAAAAGATGAATTGTCACTCCCAGAATTGTTTCAAGCCAGAACACCGGGAACTAGCAAATGTTATATGAGAACATTTCGCGAAAATTGTACCTTGATTTCGCGTACGTTTTGAATAAGTTTTTGGTTTTGGAGTTTTAAAGTTTGCCGTCTCTGGTGCTTTGTTTAATTAGAGGGTTGATGTTAATGAAATAAGGTTATTATCATAATAAGAAGATGAAATAAATTGGGTTGGTTTTTAGTTTCAACGTTTGGATTCGATTTTGCTGAACGTTTAACATCATTATAATTGACGTCATAAGTTAAAAATAAGTTTACTCAAATGCTACAGCCACTCATCGCTTTACCAGATAAAAATCTCTACTAAGTAGGTATTGACTAGGAATAATTTAAATCCCTACTAATATTATAAATGCGAAAATGTGTATGTTTCTTTGTTTGTCAGTCTATATGTTCCGTTTTCACGTCAAAATGGCTAAAGATTCGGCGATTTTGATGAAATTTGAAATGGAGATAGTTTGAGACCCTTGGAAGGACAAAGGCTACTTTTCACCGCGAGAATAAGGCTCATACCCATAGGAAAATAACTTTCCCGTGGGATAATGTCGTATAGTCCACGCGGGTGAAGCCGTGGGCGGAGGGTTAGTATGTATATAAAACTCTCGTGCCACATTGTCTGTAACCAAACTTCTCCAAAGCGGCTTGGCCGATTTTTATGTTTTTTTTTTGTGTAGATCGTAAATTATTTTTTATCCCGAAATTCCACGAGAGCGAAGCCCCAGGGCGCAGCTAGTATTTTCTAAAATTACTCCATACACAACAGCCCAACACAAATCCAAAAGGATCGATTCTATTAAATTTAACGACAAACACGAACCGTCTACTAACTTTGTTAATAAAGGTTTGAATATATCGAAGCAAGCTTACTCGCTTGACAATGAAATTGTAAACTTACGCAACTATTTTAAGTTAGTTATGAATTTGGTAAATAACAAGGCGGAAACGCAAGAACAACGTGTGAACTAACTTTGGGTAGTAAAGGAAATTATACTCAAAACAATGACATGGCATGTCGATTATGAACAATGAATCAGTCATGTGAAACTTGATAAAGTAGGTAAGTACACTACATTCAAAAAAATATCAAGTTTAAAATTGTTATTGAAATAATACTAATGCGCGTTAAAATTCGTAAAAAAGATGTTTCTGTTTTTCAATGAACAGTAACTAGCCCTAGCAATAAAAACTGTCGTTATGGGAACTTTGTATGAAAATCAGAGCGCTTCTTTCGGTCGTATAAGGAATTGACCCCATGAATTGATAGGACGATAGATTTTCATGCTACTGGTACTGTACCCCTACCATGAAAAACTATCGTTATCGTAATCGAATAGTAAACTTACCATCCTTCAAAAGCTGTCTGTTGATACAGTGCCTTCAGTTGATTCAGTTCCTTATACGACTGAAATAGGTGCTGCTCAGGCTTTCCTTCATATTAAATAATACGATCACGGTAACGATTACCATAACGATAGTTTTTCGTGCTAGGGCTACAGTGTACGATCATATTTATTAATTCCCTGTAAGAACCGTTTTTATTAAGTAGGTACGCGTTAAGTGCTCCTTTTTTAATGTAAAACCACAGAATATATAAAAGAACTTTGAAATGCAATCGAAGCAAACTATTTTTTTATATATAGGTACATATATAATAAACAAAAGCTAAAGTGAAAAAAACTGTATAAATCACGCACAGGAGATATTTCAAAATGTTTAGGGTCCCACTCTAAATTTTGTCATAATTGGCCGGCATTGTAGGGGCGTATTCAGAATGGGCGGAGGGTTCCGTTTCAGAATTTATTTATGCGACACTAATTTGCGCGTCACTTTAGCCGAGTACGTAAGGACCCCTCGATTAGGGGACCTTCTAATCGGTTAAGATGGCCTTGTAAATTTTAATGTAATCGTTAGCGGATGATTTGACCTCACAACTTGACTCATCTTTCTGAGTAAACTTGAGATTTCGGAGTCAATGTGTATTTTATTTAGGGGTTTTGAGAAATTTAAGCTAAGGTTGTCAATCGAATAAATTTAATAGCATTTTTTCAGTCGGTAAAAATACATTGATAAAACAATAGACTTATTAAATCTAAGATTTATGACTAAAAAATCAGAGATGTAAGCATATGAAAACCCATCCCAGGCAGAACAATCTCCTCCTTTACAATGTTGATGTCATATAAATATTGGTGACTTTGTATATTATTTTTATGCATTCACAATGCAATTTTGTAAGTATAGGAAAAATGTGATAGTAAAAGGTTTTTTACTATCACATTTTTCCTATATTGTAGACTTACTTGCTCGAACAGTCCATGGTTAGAAAAAACATAAAGAAAGAATAATAATTTATTTCTAATTGTGTGTTGGTCGTATTATTTTGTAAAGCTTCCCTTAAACGATACTATTACAATAAAAATATACCAACAAAAAGATTTGAATTTTACTCTCGTACACAAAAGGTTGAAGTCCGTCCCGAATTAAAACTAGTCAGGCAATTTCTTTTAATGAGCATTTTTCAATAAGCCCAAATCCTTCAAGTGGATTAATACGATTGTAATTTAATCTCTCTTTCCTGTCAGTCCAGTTTGCAAATTGTGGAGACTTCCATTCCTTTTTTTCTAAATCACGCACAAAGAAATTTGATCAATCTAATAACTCCATTGTAGTTATATCACACCGTTTTAATGAACATTTAGTTCGACGTTTTTTTTTGTTATGTACTTGCTTTTACCTGTAACTAGAATAAAGATAGTGGATAAGCCACTTGTTTTTTTTTAAGTATCTCCTGTAGTTAATATTAAATCTTTTCCATGTTAAAGTTCAGTGAACTCTTATTTATAATGCTTTTACTAGGTACTGATCTGTATAATTTCCTTAGAAATCAAAATTCTAAAAACACATCGAGAGTTGTGATTTCGCAAGGTATTTCCATAAAATTTTACTTGCTTCTAGAAATAAAAATTAGCTGACATCAAAAATAGGACGAAATGGAGGAAAACCGATGTCGATAATTTATTTTGACGTAATTGTAAGGAAGATCTAGTATTATATGAGCATGAAAGTAATTGGACAGCCACCTACGTTAATATAACAGATATTTTAGGAAAATGAATGACGTGTCGTTTATCATAACAATATGTTGTTTGATGTAGTTTGCTATTTACTCGCCTTTTAACCGTCATATTTTATTTTGCATTCACATATTTTTACAAATTATAATATTAATGTACCTACTTGAATATACACTTTAACTTATGTACTTATATGAGATTTCAAAATAAGCATAAAATTAAAAAAAAAGTTCAAAATTATATATTTTTTTTAATTAGGTTTCTTAAAACAACACTTATGAACGGCAATGAAGCTACGCCATCGGTTCGCAAACCCTTCGGCAGGAGAACTTATAACGAGAAGAACCGGCAAGAAAGTCGCTAAGGGCTATTGTTTTTTCCCTGTTTTAATGTATACTTATAGTCGTCAAATTTTAAAAATGACCTTCACATATTTAAAAGGTTACTTTCCATCATAGTACAGAATACTTAAATTAAGTAGAATTTTGCTTATTAGCTAAAACAGTAAACAATTTTCAACTAAACAAGGAATCAAATAGTTTAAAGGACATACTAATCTAAACTTTATTCACATTATAGGATTATTAAAAAGAAAACAGCAAGCTGCGCCGTATATTCAAATATATCGGTAGTAACAAAAAAAAAGGAATTTTGAAATAATAATTAGATAAAGTGCCGTTACTGTATTGTAAGACACGAATACCAAAATCACTATGAGACACACCAGCTCGCTCACAGAAACTAGATGATACTATCACAGTCTACCTACATACAGTCGTTCATCGGAGGCGCCTAGACAGAGCAATCGTGCGGGGTACGCGGGGCAGGAGGGGAGAGGGTCCTTCCCATCTACCATACAAAATTTTGTTAGCTAGATGGGAGCTTTCCGACAGGGCTTTCGCATTTGATTTCAAATATTGAATTGGCAAAATAATATTTAGTATTTTTTATATTGGTTTTATGAAGGGGGTTTTTACATGTGTTTATTACGATTTTTGGAATTCAAGATGGCGGCCGCGTTATTTTTTCAATTTTGTGATATTGGTGTTATGAAAGAGGTTTTTAGGGATGCTAAGCTTGATTTTGATGTGAGTTTTGGAATCCAAGATGGCGGCCGCGCTTTTTTTTCAGTTTTGTGATATTGGTGTCATGTAAGAGGTTTTTAGGGGTGCTAAGCTAGATTTTAATGTGAGTTTTGGAATACAAGATGGCGGCCGCGCTTTTTTTCAATTTTGTGATATTGGTGTCATGTAAGGGGTTTTTAGGGGTCCTAAGCTCGATTTTGATGTAAGCTTTGGAATCCAAGATGGCGGCCGCACTTTTTTTTCTATTTTGCGATATTGGTGTCATGTAAAGGGTTTTTAGGGATGCTAAGCTCGATTTTGATGTGAGTTTTGGAAACCAAAATGGCGGCCGCGCTTTTTTTTAGTTTTGTGATATTGGTGTCATGTAAGGAGTTTTTAGGGGTTCTAAGCTCGATTTTGATGTGAGTTTTGGAATCCAAGATGGCGGCCGCACTTTTTTTCCGTTTTGTGATATTGGTGTCATGTAAAGGGTTTTCAGGGGTGGTAAGCTCGATTTTGATGTGAGTTTTGGAATCCAAGATGGCGGCCGCACTTTTTTTCAGTTTTGTGATATTGGTGTCATGTAAATGGTTTTTAGGGATGCTTAGCTCGATTTTGATGTGCGTTTTGGAATCCAAGATGGCGGCCGCGCTTTTTTTTCAGTTTTGTGATATTGGTGTCATGTAAGAGGTTTTTAGGGGTGCTAAGCTAGATTTTAATGTGAGTTTTGGAATACAAGATGGCGGCCGCGCTTTTTTTCAGTTTTGTGATATTGGTGTCATGTAAGGGGTTTTTAGGGGTCCTAAGCTCGATTTTGATGTAAGCTTTGGAATCCAAGATGGCGGCCGCACTTTTTTTTCTATTTTGCGATATTGGTGTCATGTAAAGGGTTTTTAGGGATGCTAAGCTCGATTTTGATGTGAGTTTTGGAAACCAAAATGGCGGCCGCGCTTTTTTTTAGTTTTGTGATATTGATGTCATGTAAGGGGTTTTTAGGGATGCTAAGCTCGATTTTGATGTGTTTTGGAATCCAAGATGGCGGCTGCGTTTTTTTTTCTATTTTGTGATATTGGTGTTATGTAATGGGTTTTTGGGTATGCTAAGCAATTATTAACTGTCCTACTTTTTATAGATTTTTCCAGCGCATTTAATGCCGCTAGTCACGAAATTCTCCTAGCTATGCTCGGTCGGTTAGGTATTTCTTCTATGGCACCAACTTGGTTCTCTTCCTATCTTGGCGATTGCCAGCAAGCCGTGCGAGTAGATCGGACGCTGCCTGACTGGCTCGACTTGGAGGCTGGCGTTCCACAAGGCAGTGTACTCTCCCCTCTTCTCTTTTCCTTGTTTACAACTCTCTGATCTCTCATTTCTCCTCTTCTTTCCATCTCTATGCCGACGATCTACAACTTTATGCGCAACATAATATCCACAGTTTAAATAATGTTGTCGCGCTAATCAACTGTGATTTGATGAAGATTTCTGTGTGGTCGACTAATTATGGCATATCAGTTAACGCGCCTAAATATCAATCTTTAATTGCTGGTAGGGTAGTTCTCGACAGCTGTCATGCGTAAACTGGAATAGTATCTACAATTTGGTATTTAACGGCGTGATAATATCCTACTCACAACAAGTGAAGGACTTGGGTTTGACTATATCGATGCCTGCCTCTCTTGGAAAGATCATATCGAACAAGCATGTCTCAGAGCCACTAATGCACTTAGATCTCTCTATAGGTTTAAGTTCTTTCTGCCTACCAGTATCAAGATTGCTCCAATACAGACGGTTGTCTTAGCTATAATTGTCTACGCTGATGTCTGTAGTACCAACCTCAAAAGAAAAAAAACCTTCTCAGTAAGTTGGATCGTTTCCTTAAAAACTGTATTCGTTTCATATATCGATTACATAAATACGATATCTCTCAACACCGTCAGCAGCTCAATTGGCTCCCTATTCGCGAGCGTAGGAACGTTAGAGTTGTCTGCATGCTCTTCAATACTCTATTAGATCCACTTACCCCAGATTACTTGAAATCCAGATTTCAGTTTCTGGGCGACTCTAATGAACGTAGCCTTCGCTCTAGTGACAACTTTCTCCTGAAAACACCATCCCACTCTTCTGGCTTCGTCTCCCAATCATTTTCTTTTTCGCCTGTACAACTTTGGAACGATTTGCCCTTAAAATATCCGCAGTGCCCCAAGTAAGTGCATGTTCAAGAAAATGGTCCGCGAACATTACTCGAGCTGATTACACTTATCATGATAGATCTATTCTGACTTTATGTGTTATTTATTTATAGTTGTATGTATAATATGTGTATGTATAAATTATATATCATGTTATTGCTACTTTAGTATGTATACCTTTTAATACTCATATATTTATAAGCATTTACAAATTTTCATTTGTTATTTAATTTTAGTATTTTTTTCTTGCATTTAATTAGTTCCTTCTGTTTTCTTTTAACTGTCACTTTTTTTATTGCTGCTGTTCATTTTCTTCCTGACACCCTTTCCAGTTGACTGGAAGAGAATGCATATAAGCATTGAGTCCGCCATTTGTTATATATTTTGCAATAAAGATTAAATAAATAAATATGCACGATTTGGATGAAACTAGGTATTTGGTAGTATTTTGAACAAGAAAACAGCAACTTTTCCATACAGTAGGCCCTTGAAGTTGAGCGATACCGAAACCTGTATAGGTATTAACGTTAGTATGGAAGGGTTTTCTTAAAATGTAAAGGTAGATGTTTTAGGACCCCGAAGATATTGTGAAAAAAAATATTCGGAGCAGGAAGTCTCAAATTTTATTATTTTACATGCTTTTATTTAGTTTTAATTCGTCAATTTTAACATTGCGCTTCTTATTTCTTGTCAAAATAGTACCAAAAACCGAGTTTCATCAAAATCGTCCCACAAACAAAAAAATTGGCCGCCATCTTGGATTTAGTATATTTTTAACATTGCGTTGCTGTTTACTAGTCCAAATAGTACCAAAAACCAAATTTCATCAAAATCGGCCTACAAACAAAGAAGTTTAGCGCCATCTTGGATTTCTTACATTTTTAAAATTGCTTTGCTGTTTTCTTGTCAAAATAGTACCAGAAACCGAGTTTCATCAAAATCGGCTAACAAACAAAAATTTGGGCGCCATCTTTAATTTTTTTACATTTTTGACATTGCGTTGCTATTTTCTTGTCAAAATAATACCAAAAACCGAGTTTCATCAAAATCGGCCCACAAACAAAAAAGTTGGCCGCTATCTTGGATTTTTAATTTATTTTACAATGCGTTGCTGTTTTCTTGTCAAAATAGTACCAGAAACCAGAAACCGAGTTAGTCATCAAAATTGGCTCAAAAACTTAAAAGTTGGCCGCCATCTTGGATTTTTAATATTTTTAACATAGCGTTGCTGTTCTCTTAACAAAATAGTACCAGAAACCGAGTTTCATCAGAATCAGCCCACAAACAAAAAAGTACGCCGGCATCTTGGATTTTTCAAAAATTGTATCATTGCGTTGCAGTTTTCTTGTCAAAATAGTACCAGAAACCGAGTTTAATCGAAATCGGCCAAGAAACAAAAAAAAGTTGGGCGCCATCTTGGATTTTTTCAAGTTTTTGACATTGCGTTGCTATTTTCTTGTCAAAATAGTACCAAAAACCGAGTTTCATCGAAATCGGCCCACAATCAAAAAAGTTAGCTGCCATCTTGGATTTTTTAATATTTTTTACATTGCGTTGCTGTTTTCTTGTCATAATACTAAAAACAAAGTTTCATCAAAATCGGCCCACAAACAAAAAAGTTGGCCGCCATCATATTATTCCCATAGGATAACGTCTCGTTCTCGTGCAGTCCACGCGGTCGAAACCGCGGGCGGAAGGCTAGTCACAATATAAACCTGTGAACTTCGCCATATCTATATACCTTTATAGTAAGTTAGGCAAGATGTATAAAATGTAACTCCTTTTTTTCGGCGAAGTCTTACATCTATACGCGTGACAACCCTTACAGTTTTACAACTGTCTGGACATCGGCGGCATTTACGCCAATGTCAAACGCGATGACTGACTGTATGTAGTAAGTAGACTGTGATACTATTATAAACCATATCCCAAACACATTTAACACGAGTAGACATGAGCAGACCCACCCCACTGGCAGCACCCGTTCACGAGCATGACGCATGAGCCAGCCATCGCTTTGCTCAACCATATTTTAGGGAACGTAACGACCCGACTCACACGACATAACATTTATTATGGATCTATGAAGTTAATGAATGATAGTAGTAGCGTGGATTTTTAATATATTAAAACTTTGGCTTACAGCTAAAAGGTAAATAAGTAATAGGTACTCACTAGAAATTTCAAAAAGTCTTCTAAAGTTAAGAATTACGAATAGCATGGTTTGGTTCAGGTACCGTTTAAGTAGGATAAGGTTTTCTACTAATAAAATTATCTTGGAAAGTAAGATTAATTAAATAAATTCTATTAAGAAAAAATATGGTTTGCGCGCCCGCTTTAATGTAAGAAAATATTTGATCCTAAAGCAGCCCATCCCTAGAATATGGACTGTATTAAAATGAAATAAACTTATCCCCAACTTGAAACTTGAAAGCTGAGTAAAGAGCCACTCAAACAAATTATATTGAAGTTTCATTTTAATGGAAACTCCTTCAAAAGTCGGACATTTTTCTTGTAAAATTTTAGTTTACATCCTATTCTTCCAACTTCATTTAAAATTTGGCTTCGAATATAGATAGACTTTGGATATAACAACAACAATTTTAACTGTTTGTTTTTAAGATTTAGTTTGAATTTATCTTTTGTTTACGTAGTCCTATTATGGATAGGTATAGGTATTTTTCTAATGAAATATTATACTTACTGATTCTCGGCTCACATTATGATATTTTTATCAAAAGTGTACGAATTTATAATAAGAAATAAATAATTTTGTAGTTAAAGTTTATTAAAAAAAGTATTAAAATGGTTTACTTTTCGTAAAGACTAATTTACATACAACGTATTCTTCAGATAAATGATTTGCCCCGCATTTTATCCAAAACATGATGAGAGTGCGCAGCGAAGGGCCTATTTTGCACTGTGTCTGGTCGAAAGGACCGAGCTGCTTTACAAGATGATCAGTTTAACAAAACTGCGGTTGGTTTAGGGTTGCTTCAAGTATGCAGAAAACCTTATTTGCCGTTTATAGCATTTGTGAAGAACCTACTAGCGGACACGTGAATCAGCATTAAGGACAAAGTAAAGTTTCTAGTAGATACTTCAATTTTTAAAGGACGATGCGACAAAACGTCCCCCTAAAACCCATTTCTGACCAACAGATTTGAAATGTATCTCAGGTGAAAGATATGGCGACATCCCTCAAATGGTGGGGATTCTGGGAAAATATTATTTTAATATTATTATTTATTACAAAAGTAACACCTACGTCAATAAAAAATTCTTTGATTTTGACATTGAATATAGCTATTAATCTCTTTATAGATACGTATGAAATTGTCGACACACAAAAAAGGTATGTTGGAGGGGGGAACGGGCCCCATTACAAATTTGCCCATTATCCTTTAATGACCTCTTTAGCGCTGTAAAGGTCGTGGGTTCGAACCTCGCACAAGTTGAATGTTTGTGTGCATGAACATATTGTCTTGCCGTCTCGGTCGCCGCACAAGAGCCACACAGCCACAAACGCCGCCACTTGTAGCTAGAAGAACAAACAAATGATTACCTGCGTCTTGCGTCTTGCGTTCATATAACATGTATGAAAACTACAGGAAATAGGGTACTACAGGGTGCCTACCATCAACTTTAAGACAGCGATTCAAAAATAGCGCGATGCAGAATAGGTTCCTAAAATGAATTGCTTTCATTCGTACTCTGACCTTCTAAAAACTGGATCGCAAATGAATTGCTAAATGTTAATGACCGAACGATTTGTGTCCTTTTTCTTCTACCCGTCTCTTTCACTCGATTCTGTCATGCCCGGAGAGTGAGAGGGACGGGTATAACCTTCAGGTGACATGTTAAATCGACCGGGTTATAAGTCAAATAAGAGTTCCTGACAGCTTAGCGGCTGTGAAATGTCATTGATCGATCACTGAATCGCTGTCATTGATATTAAGCTGTCGTGGTACGAATAAGCGAAGCAGTTCAGTTTAGGTCCTAAACAAAACCGCAATAAGAGTAAGCACCCAGGTGTTATTGTTGATCGAAACATAAATATGAACAATTTTAACGTCAAATTCAAAAAGGAGGAGGTTATACGTTCGTCTGTATTATCATCATCATCATCATCATCATCATCATGTCAGCCGAACGACGCCCACTGCTGGGCGTATTATATACTACTCAAAACAAAAAGTGGTCAAGTGGACCCTCCGAACAATGATTATTTGTGTTTACAAATACATTTTAGTGTTAAATAACTTTTTAAACTTTCATGGTCATTAACACTGTAAAGGTGGTCATTAACTTTACATTTTAGTGTTATCGTAACATTTATTGGAATGTCCAACCGGGTCGTGTAAGCTAAAGCTACGCTAATTTCTTATACGGAATCGCAATCACAATAAACTAATTCTTTTTCTTCGCCTTTTTTATGAAATACCCGTACCAAAAGGCGTGCCTTTCGGGCGCAGGGCGGCTCGTAAAGTTGCAAATGAAGTAATATTATATCGTGCCCGGCCTAACTTACGGCTGAGAAGTGGTGAATTTTCATGAGCAACATTTTTCGGTCAGTCGTGCTCGTTCCACTGTTAGATAGCACGTTAATTCTTTAAGCTTAAAAGGAACAAAAGGATATTAAATCGATGTACCTCTGGTGTACATTCAAACCAATTGAATTGTAACCCATTGCGCTAATAATTTGTTCGAAAGCGTCAAAACTATAAAGGCAGGGTCAATGCAACAAGTTTTAATTTCGACCTTATTGAATTTAGATAGCTATCTGTTATACAATGAAGTCATGGTCGGTCACGATTCGGTTGGTTTGATTGTACCTAAAAACATTGTACCGGAAAAAATCTCGTTTACAATCTAATCGACGGCTTATCGATTCAAACTATAAAGACTGTAAAAAGTATTACAATCGCTTGAAATTAAATAGCTATCAAAGTAAGGCATAATGACATTTACAAGACATTTCAAAGAGACTACAAATACAACGCCAATCCTCTTATTTTATTTTCAAATTGAAAACAGTACAGAAAAGAACCGTTGTTCGTTCAATAGTTGGCAAAGTTGCCACAGTCTTAGCCGAAAACCGCCACAATACAATTTGCACTCACTATTTACATAGCGTCATTTAATTAAGCTGTATAAATTGGTCGAGTCGAGAGCTGTTGGCCCACTCCGTAATTAATATTGACCATTCCTTCCAAAACAGAATGGAACTGGAATGGAACTGTTCAAATCTATTCCATATTTAGGTGCAACAGAACTTATATTAGTCCTTTGGTGTTTGCGAAGCACGAAGCGAACTATTACTTGATTTTGTCGGTTGAATGCTTCATAGATTGGTTTGGCTAATATTCAATTTTGTATTTACATTTGGACAAGTATCTGTTATGGAATCATTCTCTTCATTATATAGTTGTGACTTGCGAGCAGAGTGTTTTGTAGTTATTTTATAGTAAGGGATTATTCAGAGCTTATTTAATAAGTTAAACTTCAATTTTGTTTTTATTTTAACGCTTTAATAAAACCTTTCATTCATAGCTATTACTACACTACACTAAATAAATAACCAGCGTAAATTTGGAAGATGTTAGTGGAAATATTCGTTACAACAAATTCTAGAAATGTAAAGTAATTCACCGACGTGTACCTAATGATTAAATCCCAAGTTATTAATTGAAGTTCACCTTGGAAAATATTCGACACAAATATAATTGCCGTCAGAATTCAGCGAACTACAATTTACTTCACAAATTGAAACCTGGTACAAATTGGTGTATATCAGAAACGAAAACAAGGTCTTCATATTTCTCCGCTTTCTTGATTAGACGGATGCCTCCCCATCTTGAAATTCGATACAATTTTTAACTTCACAAAAGTATCTCTAAAAATATCGCATTACAGTACAATGGTTGACAACGTCATTGCCAATTCACATAACCCTTGTCAGGCATAACAACGTTTGGCCCGGTGCCACGACTGTGACAAAACAAACCAGGCTCGGCATCACACCGAATATTGTTTTTACTATTTCACAAACGAGTTGTGCTGTTGAGCGGACATAAGAAGATGTTTCAGGACGGTTTACGACCGTTTAAAAGTTAGATTGGAACGGTAGAGCCGGCTCTCCATTTAGAATTCGAAATGTTTGCACGTATCACGGAATAGTTCACATAAGTAGTTGGAATTTCACGTTTGTGATATCCAACCTATTATTATGTATTATTATGATAGTTTGGTTGAATATGGCCAACGTCGGTTGTCCCTCTCTGTATTCAATCTTTCGTACACAATCTAGTTAAAAATTTATTTGTTCTACATTTAGTTCATTTAAAAGTTCACTCACACATACGTGTGGTGCTCGTAATGATATCGGTTGAATAGTTTCATCGTATCTTATTTTATACTTACTCGTAGTTTCGATGTTATTAATAGATAGAAATTTTAGACGGATATATGGCTTTAGCAGGCCTTGATTTCAAAGACGAATAATGGTTTTTACTGGCCACTCGCAAGTTCGCAACTCATCGTTGCTAGTAGGTTTCCAGACGTATCTTATGACTGCGAAACGGTCTTGGTTTGATCTGTATCGTCCTTATATTTGCGTTTGCTATGATTCACACCAGCCTTCTCGGATCGGCCAAGCCCAGCATGGAGCCGTACGGCTGCCATGCAAGCCGTACAGAGCCGGTACGGTGGCGCCGCCGCCCGCGCGCCGCCGTCGTGGAATGCAAACGGAGATTAGCAGGTTGCTTCTATTATGAAGTGTAATTGTGTTTATTCATTTCAATTTCCTTTACCGCATAGCAAAATACCGATCAATTCGAGCGAGCCGACCGAGTGTCAATTCAGAGCCGCGACGGCCGTACGGAGCCATACGGCTATCGCGGAATGCAAACGGCGATTATGCAGCATGAACTGTAATTCCTGTTTATACATTTTAATTTTCTTTGCCGCATTTTAAAATGCCGTTCGCGCCCGGCCGAAGCGCTCTGGATGGTCTGAAGTTTAGCTTTGACTATGGCTTTGACGACAACATGTGATCCTTGCGAATAAACTATTAATTTGCATACAAATTATATCCCGCCCACGTTTTGTCCCTGTGGTGTAGTTGTAGTGGTGGTACGTATAATTCCTCTATTAAACTAATAAGAAACAGTTTATGCGTACTTAAGCGGGTAACTTATTTACGCAAGTACCAGGGGATCATATTTTGAAGAAGCTCAATCACGTAAGTTAATGAATCCAAATCAAGCGCTCAATTAGACGAATCTACTTTACAGTCAGTCAAGGATCAGCGGAGCAGCTACTCAAATCTTACATAATTAGTACCGCGACGGATTCCGGTGCCGCTCAAACGGCCATAAATAATTTATAGGTATTCGAAGCTGTTCAAGTTTTAAAAGCTCTTTGGTATTTCCCTGAGCCCTCTCCGGGCAGTCTCAGCGAAAGCAATTATGTTGTCAGACACTTTATATAAAATTATTTTGTGCCTAGAGATTTATAACCGGTTTATTAAATATGACGATACGTTACGTGGGGACGCACCGGTGGGCGTTTTTAATAGGGACATAAATAGGTCACGCTTTGTTTCTTTACAAAAATATAATTTAAGGGCACGTACTTCGAAATTATCGCAATCAAACTATTTTTGATTCAAAAGTAAACAATCAAATATTTCAAATCAAAGGTTTGTGATTGATTACTGTGTTTCGTGAATACAATTACTTTGTACATTAAAATAAGACTTTATTCCCAGACGGCGAGCGTGACGGGCTCAGCGCGCTGCTCGGGGCGTCGTCCCCGGAGCTGGCGCTCGCGTCCGACGCCTCTGACAGCCTCCCGATACCCGACCACGATATCGGTAAGTCCCGTCCTCGAGGCGTCGAATGCATACATTCGTAGTATTAAAGCTGGGATTCCCTAAATTACCGTCCGTTATCCGTAAATTGTGTTCACGATCACGAGACAATGCGTGCCTGACATATATTTGGCATAGAAGTAACCTCTCGATATGACAGGTGTTTTATTTCGGTATAGTCCGAAAATCGTCCGTTCTAGGTATAGGTAAGTCAAGTAATGTAGGAGGAGCTTGCCACCTCGGGCCCTCCACATTATGACCTAGTTGACGGTGGAGAGAGCAAGAAGTGAGGGGTTTAGTGGGTATTCCCCCTCCCTGATACCCCATCGAGTATCTGACATTGGATGGATGATCAGGAAGTGTCCTGGAGAGTCCCACATAACCACCGTCCGCACACCGCAAGCGGACGGGGTATGCGTAAATGCATTCCCTTCACTAGAAAAAAAAGGTAAGTCAAGTAAAGTAAGTATTTATTCAGTGTTTAATACAATCATTAAAATTAGAAAATTACAAATGGTACCATAGATCTAGATATGAGATACAACTGAAAGAGCTGACCAGCTCAGCTCGTGTTCAGCTTGACCCACAAAAACATAAAAAGCTAATACGTAAAAGTAATGTTTCTTATTTTTAAACTCAAAACAAACGCGACGATGGTTGAATACTCATATTACATTTCATTTAAAAATTGTTCTTTATTAGACACTAGCGGATCCTCGCGGTTTTACCCGCGTGGTACCCATTCCCGTGGGAATATCGGGATATAATATAGACTATGTCACTCGGGAAGAATGTAGCTTTCTAATGGTATAAGAAATTTCCAAATCGGTCCAGTAGTTTTGGAGCTTATTCGATGCAAAAAAACAAACAAACAAACAATTAAATCTTTCCCCTTTATAATATTAGTATAGATATTTAGAACGAAACCAAATCTGAAATCGCTAAGAACATAGCTGTTTCGTTGAATTCCAATCTTACCCGGGGCCCGATTCTCAGGCATTCGAACTTTTTCAGTGTCGTAATTCGTATGTCGAACATTTTGTTTGTGGTTTCTATTGAAATGTTAGAACGTTTCAAACAAACTAAATTGTCCCACATGTCAACAAATTCATTTTGACAGCTAAGTTCGTATACGAACATCGATTGGTCTGTACAACTCGTAGCGTTCGACTGCTTTTCGATCGAACTTTTTCGATTGTGAAATTCTGACAATACACAAACTGTGTTATCTTCGTAAAATATTTGAATTTCGAGCTATAAAATGTGAACTTTTCTCGATTGCCTGAGAATCGGCCCCCTGAACTTGCACTCGCGTCCGACAGACAGACTTCCGATACCCGAACACGATATCAGTGAGTTATGTCCGCGAGACAATGCACGTGTACATGTAGCCTTACCTCTACAATGTCTACCTGACACCTTTGTGGTGGAGGGTTAAAGTTACCGTCCGATATACGAGAGGTTTTGTGATACCAATTCGGTATAGTTCGGAAATGGTCCTTTACAGTACATACATTCCAGGGACACAAACCAATTACCTAAACTGCTTCAAAGATTGAGTAGCTACAGTGTTGTTATATAAGGGAGTCTAGTAGATGTAGGAAATTGATATTAATGTTTTATCAAAGACCACGATTATTTGCTCCAAATAGTGTCACGGAATGAGCAGGATAATATCGTTAAATACCTAATATAAAACAAGAACTTAATTATCTGTGTAATTAATAGTGATTATCGTATTGAAAACCTTTCTAAGTTTTACTCAGAGAGAGTTTTCCACAATGCTTGAGATGCTAATAGATTTGCGTATTGAACTTTTCCAAGAAACGGCTCGCTTATCTTTAATAAGTTGAAGATGGTACTTTGGGTAAGTGATAGTGGAAAACGTGATCCTTATTTCTTTATTAATTGAATTAAATGATCCAACAACAATTAAATGATCCAACAGTTAAACAAAATGTAAAATATTGAAAAAAAGAATCCCAAAAGTATGTTGTTAAAGTTTCGGCTTAGACTGTACACTGTTCGTTCGTCGCGATTAAAGGATATGTATTGAAGAATAAAAACTTTTTGTAAAAGCGATACTTAATATATTGTCTTATAATGAAGTCAAATGCTGCAAAACAAAGTTTAAATATAGAAATGATTCATCCAGAACTGACTTGCTTATCCTGACTTGATAAGATTATTATTGTTAGAGCAATTTGCTGAACTGAAGCCGAACAATACGACAATGGCAGTTATGGTGCTATTGCTGGGAATATTCGACTTGAAGAGAAGTTCATGATGGTAAACTCAAATTATATTAAACACATCTTAGATTTCCGCGTGAACAACAGTTCATTGAAATCTTTTTTACGGATTACTTAACACATGGCTCTATTTAAATGTTTAAACTTGTCTTTTCCCGACGTGTCGGCACCTTTCCGAGTGCCATGTTCACGGAAACTACTTACTATCTTTATTTTACAAGCTTTTCATTAACTTGCCATGTTAGTTAGTTTGTTAGTTAGTTAGTGGGGGTCAAATCATGCAAGCTTAATTTGACCCACTTCCCAGTGTCCGATGGAGCTGAAATTTTGTATACGAGTTTGGTTCAGATGAAGATACAATATTAAATTACAGTCAGCAAAAAAGCTTGTCATAAAAATGAAATTTTAACTAAAAACTTATTTAATTTGTTCTTTAGATTCTAGTTTACATAAATATATTTATATATATTTATATAGATATTATACTTACGTAACTGTTAGTTCTGTATGAAGGTTTGGTATTTATAGGAGGAATTCTTATTATGTGAAGAATTCGTTGAAAATTAATTTAAAAAGCTGATGTTGAAAATATGTCTTTTACTTGTAACAATAAAAATAAGTTGTATAGGTATCAGAAAATACAGGTTGTCTTCAAGTACTTACAAGTGGAAAAATCTATTTTTTTGTAAAATAAAATAAAATTTATATGTCTGCACAAAAGTGAATATGATTATAATATACATGTATATAGGCCTTTACGTCTAATGCAGACGATTTACTCAGTGCCTCGGAATCGGAATAAATTTTTTTGGTGGCTAAATAAACCGATGCGAGAGCGCCAGATTTTCTCCTTGAAGAATCCTTTATGTCTCCTCTATTAGGACGCATATTCGTTAACATAGTTCCTTGCGCCTTTGATCTGACGTTGAAACAGATTGGTTTGCATATAAAGCCAGGATCGAGATTAAGATTCAACACTCGCATTCACGTAGAGGTACAGTCGCAAAGCATTGCTAAATGCAAATTATGTCAAAGCATACAGTCCTCCAGACGTTATTATATAGTTACTGCGACAAAGGCAACCATTGCGACGTCTCGAAAGACTGAATGTCGTAAGTGTACTTACGACGTTCGCTTTGAGTTATTTTGTTATACCTATATGAAATTAGGCAAGGGATGGAGTGCCGAGTTGTGTAAACGTACTCTCTTTGATAGGCACCAAACATACGTTTCGCAAGTACTCCACATTTATTCTGTTACCGATGCGTGGTTAAATAGCTTTGCGTTTATATTTTCCTACATTTGTGTTGTGGTTTGGGTTTGGAAGTGTATTTTGTTACAAAACATTATTATATGTTATGTTCTTCGATACATCAACAATATGTGCATCTGGATTGAGATATCCTATTTTAATTTTCGTTAAAAGTACGTGTATATTTAGTCAAAAATTGTCATATCCCATGACTGAAATCCAAATATAGTCACTCGTAAGTGAAGAAAGATATAGTCTGTTATGTGCATCAAACAATTAAAACATTTACAAAATGGTTACGCGCTTTCTCTTGGCAAGTAATGCGTCTATTGGCGAAAGTCCTATAGGATTTTGCGGTAAATATACCGCAAAATTGTACACATTTCCCCCCCCCCCTTAAGGAGTGAGTTTTTTAACTTTGCCTACGCAGATCATTTTTTATCCTGACTAGTATCCTACATACATTTTTATACTTAACTGTTTCTAACTGTCTAAAAATAAGGAAGTACCATTGAACTATAAAACCACTTTTGACCCCATTGGGGGGAGATTTCTTAACTTCCCCTACGGAAATAACTTTTTAATTATAAATAGTAGCTTATATACTAATTTTCATACTTCTGAATTCATAAATGAGAAAGTTTCATATAAACTCGAACTAAATAAAATAATAGCCTATCTGAAGCTTTTTAAGCCAAGCAAAGAACACCTAGCAATATGTTGAGCTTTTGGCTTCTCTCAAGCAAGTCACGCTACTATGACACAAACGTGTCAGTATCATACAGCTTGAAGTTTTAGGAGACAGGAGCTCAACACGACATATTTATAACGAGCTAACTCCTCGGGAAGAGCGCGAACAATGTATGGGGATTTACAGGCAATAAACTTGAACTTTTTCGAGACTCGCCCGCTTTTGTATTAAAAGTGGCACGTGTAAGTAATCGCCCGGAGAATCTTTAAGGCGAAAATGTTAAGCTTATATTTTAAGATTTAATTTAATTTAACAGATTTTAGCGTTACTTGTGAACGAGGGTCTGCGTTACTGGTTATAAAAATAGACGTTTTTTGTCGCTGATGAATATCTATTTTTTTCGTGACTAGAAATACTTTTAAAGAAATGGTAGAACTCAAGTAATCTTGCAAATATCTTAACATTTCTGATCATTCAAAGATTAAAGATACATGATGACTTCCACTGCTCTGTCAGAGTTTATAAATAGTTTAGAGAAGAAGGTTTCTAGAACCTACTTTTAAACTATTTATAAAATCTGTTCACAACTCGTAGAGAAAAAGAGGTCTTAGGGCCATTCACGATATTGTAATATTTTGATGTGTTTACATAATTTTAAACACTGTTAAATATTATACAATATAAGTACACACAAAGTTTGTAAAATAACGATAGTTACGTCAATTTGAAATAAATTAGGTAACCATCCAAATATACAAATTGAATCACAAATGGCTTCTAAAACAAGGCTAATTTCAGTAACAATAGGTTGGTACTGGTAGGCACAGTTGCAACACTTTGTCAACATCCACATCACAAATGACCGTAAAACTTACCCCGTTATCGTACCCGAAATGTAAAGATAAAGACTACAACATACAACCAGCGATGCGATAAGAAACACTTTCGCATTATTTATTAAGCGATGGGAAAATGTGAAATGTGAACTCGAGTACAATATCATTTAAGACTAATCTTTTTTTGAGACAATTTTATTAAATGTTTTAGGGATTAATGACTCTGTAATTTCAATTTTCTATCTAAAAAAAACTTGTACTTAAAGGTGCAAGTTATTTTTCAACCTGAACCTGAGTGCTGACATTAGCCATATATTAATTAATGTGAAAAGAGTTTAAATACAATATTTTCAGTATATGCTCGACTTTTATCAGGAAGTCCAAACACAATTGTATTGTTTTATGTCTGCTAAATTTACGTCTTGATTTTTGTTCTCTTTGTTATTGATCGTATATTTTAGTGTTGATTTTTACATACAAGACAAGAAACAAGTTGATATTTATCGCATAAACGTGTTCACAATCCTAAGCCACTCGTCACACGTGACGCTCCACCATTTTGTTTAGGGAACCCTACTCCAACTGCTATTTGTCATTCTCATTTGCATCTAGTTTCAAAGCGAGTTTATTTTGAGCAACTTTGAGACTTGTATGACTACTGTTGACACTTGTAAGTATGTATACGCATATAAATATAAATCGTTACCTACTTATTTGTTACTTGAAACTCTTATTTGGAAAGCCGCGATTGTTAACTTGATGTTAAAGCTGAGTTTCAAACTAAGTAATATAGCTAGATTTCTGACAAATCATGTAACCTACTAACACGGCCTAGTACTGCGAGCACGAGCATAGTAATATTTTTCATAATTTTATACTTTCATCATTATCTCCCACTTTTAATATCTCCACTGCTGAGGTATTGTCTTAAGAGGTGGATTGTCGCAGAAGCAAAATATATGTTTGACAAATAGAAATAATTTCACTGCTTACCGTCCGTATCCGTACGCTTGGATCTTTCAAACAAGGCAATAGATTTTAGTGCGACTTCTATCTAACGCACATCGGCTTCCACTTTCCACTTGCCACGGATCAAAGCGAGCTAACCTCTATCTATAACCTATAACCACAGAACACGGAAAGTGCCTATAACCTAAGTAAGTATATGTAACAGTAACCTAAGAATTCATAAAACACAAAAAATATATAAATAAATATCATGTTGCTGTAATAAAGTTTGAGGCTTCTTATTTAAATAGAATGAAACCTCTAAGTAGGTATGCCTTTAATTTCAGACACATGTAAAGCTATTTTTAAACAGTCATATTTTAACCTTTATTTGCCAGAAGGTAAGATTATGTAATAAATAGAATTATTCGCTACAGACTGAACAAAAACATGGTTTGACCCTCTATTCTATACTTCACTATGGTCTGAGATCGGACCCTTTTACGTCATCTCCTGGATAGGCTGTCTAAACATTTCTAAAACTGAGATGAGAAACTTTTCTCATTTTTTATGCCGTAGGTACATAAATTATTGATGTATGTTCATACCGAGTCATTTGTATTAATTAATTTATTAATAATCTGTCTGCAAATTTCAATGACGAAAACCAGTTATTTATTATATTTCAGAACTTTTTATATTTTGAGTAAGCTCAATAGTTATTTAAATTTTTACTTTTTTGCATTCACAATGCAATTTTTATGGTTGAAAAATGGAAAATGAAGTATTTAGAATAAATCGACCCGTCTCACAACCAGCTCCGATGGGACTCGAACCCACGACCTTTCGCTATCCGGGCGACTGCTCTAACCACTAAGCTACGGAGTCGTACTCCGTAGTAAGTTAAGCTACAAGTAAGCACATAGGTGTTTTAATCCATTTTTAATCAAAATCCATAATAATACTCCGCGCGTCCGCGCTCTTCATAAAACGGATATTCATTTTCGGTCAACGTTTTAATATATCTACGAGTAGTTCAGAATGAGTACGAAATTTAACATTTTTTTTAACATGGTATTATTACTTATATATAACGTATTAAAAATAATGAACGCTTTTGTGCAGGTTTTATTAAGGCTTTGCCCTATGTTCCATAAACCAAAAAAGTGCAAAGCCGACTCTGGTTTATTATTTTTATTACCAGATTTTTTTATTTTTGAGCCGTGCGTGTTATAGTAGATTTGTGTAAATAATAAATATAAAAAATAAATATTAAAAAAAGTTATCATGATATTTAGATATAAAGTTGTAATTTTAGCAGCAACAACAATTCACAGCTAAGCAGACTATTTTGTTCCGATACGTCATTACTAAAAAGTAACTCATTAATAAAACTTAAAATACTAAAACTGCGAGTGCTATGTGCCCACGAAATTATTGACTTGTGTGCATTTGTGTTTGAGGAGCCCGTGACGCAGTGATTTGCTCGCTCGGCCTGCTGTCGTTGAAGTTAGCAACTTTCGCAATGTTGGGTCACGGGATGGGGACCAAAAATTTGATATCTCGAGCTCCTCCGTGCTTCGGAAGGCACGTTATGCACGTTATGATCACGGCTGTATTTGCAGTCGTTAATGCCCACCAATCCACATTGGGCCCGCGTGGTGGGGCATCATGGCCCATTCTCCTTATCCATCCGTAGGGAAGATCAGTGACCCAGCAGTGGGGACATTAAATGGCCGATGATGATTTGCATTTCATTGTTTTTATACATAGTTATTTTTGTAGGTCAGGGTAATTTTGGTGTTCAGCGACCCAAGTGATATTCAAATATGGCAACACTGAATTTTTGTTCGTCTCATGCGTCGTTTGATAGACTCCACTCCTATCCAAATTCAAGCCTTCCTTTGTACCCACATCTTCGTTAATGACTGTAATTTAACTGCCACAGTACGTGAAAGATAAGAAACTTGTGCGTTAATCATTACTCTGTGTCGTTTTGAGTCTTTTGATGTATTTCTATCGTTATTTTGTAACCACGTGCTTCGAGCTCAGACTTGCGAAGAGTTTGTTTAAAACGTATTACGATTTATTGTACAGGATATACACTTTTGAAAGTGGGACATTTTCATATTTTTGTTTTTCTTAGACTATTCAATTTCAGAGCTTTCAGTTTTGTAAGTTTAATTTTATATTTAAAGCCAAAATTTTAACCTTATGTACAGTTAGTGTTTGTCAGTATTCCCACTAAGTTGAGACAAGTTTTCTTCCAGAAACTTCCCCATGTTATGCCAAGTAACAATCAGATGTGTACAGTTTTCCGACTCGAGGCAAGTTTACTGCAACTCTCTGTATCGACCTGTGTGCAACAAGGGTAACCGTACGTTTGAGATTTCATGGATAAGTCCTGACATTGGGAATTCTTTGTTCATATAATTTGACAATCTTTTTACTTTAAACAAGTTGCTAATTTTCAACTTACGTAAAAGTTGCATTGTGAAAGCCACTCATCAAATTCAAATTAGAAACTGAATAAATTAAAACGTTAATATTTTTTACGTTGGTTTATATCAAATTTCTGAACGATCAACATCAACTCGACTGTGTTCACTTTACGCGAATACCTAAACCCCCTTATTCCAAAACATGGACTAAAATAGTCCTAGTTTAAAACTGGTACTTACTAAACTGGTGCTGTCACTTTCATTTCCCAAATGAAACACAGAATCGGCAGTAGTTTTAAACCAGGTCTAACTTTAGTAAACGTTTTGGAATAAGGGTTTTGTCCTTTTAAATGTCGGACTTTTAAGACATATTATACTTGAATAAAAGCACTAGTCTCCACGACTCCAGTCCCTAGGAGGTATTCTACCTACGACCTTTAAATATCCGGTTTACTGCCTCAACAATCTCATAAACCTATAAATATACATAATTGTGTACTCAAAAAAACATTATTCTGCACTTTGCCAAATTTCTACATGGTAACCTTACTCGCCTCGGAGCTGCAACCTTCAGTGTCATAAGCAAGATCTTTGATTTATGCGCTCTGAACAGAAACTCTCGGCAGCTCCAATACATTTTAAAGCTCTAAAGATCCTTTAACCTGCCAAAGCTGTATACTTCCTGTTTTAAAATATATAGATTTTTACGAACTAAAGTCAACTTAGACATTTTTTTTCAAAATGTAGGTTGCTAAATAATTTGTCTAGATATTTGTGCTCTCGGACCAACCTTTTCTAGTAGATATAGGCTTAGAAGTATTACTTTTATTATGTTAATTAAATTGTCGACAGTATGGAAACTATGATAAATATTGCTCAGTTCATACAATAATATGCAAGTGTAAGAAAATAAATTAATAGTTATCTATTGTAAATAGTTAACATAGTCTTAGGTAGGTACTAAAAACAGATCTAGTTACTATCGACCTCTGAAGAGAAGCTATACCTAATATGACAAAAAAATCGTATGAAATATTGAACGAATAAAACGACTACGATATTAAAGTATTTGATGATCATAAGCAGATTCTTAGAATTTCCATATGATATTCAACATGTGCTTACTCTGATCAAACAGAGGAATATTATAAGTAATTTGTACATTTTGTTACTAAAACAACAACGTATAAAAGTTAAATAAGAAATGAGAAAACCATGAGAAACTCATTTCTCATTTGTTTTTTTATCGGTCTTTGATTTATACAAGCCCTTATCATTCCTTTATGTTGAGCAAAGCAATTTGCTGCCGCATCTGATGACATACCAGCCAATTACCTAACTGCAGTAACCTCACTGGAGACCTATTCCACGTCGCGACCTTTATGGAGACACATATTCTACTTTGTATTTATAAGTAAAAACACTTTTACTTTTTAGATATACTAATTTTATCTTAGCATTGGCATAAAACAATACGTGGGCAATATTTGCCACTAAAATTCTTTGTTTTTTACTTTCTTAAAATTTGGAACACACCCATTCCTCATTGATATCGGACTTTGAAATACTGTTTTATCTCACATGCCCTGTTAAGCAATTTATCGCCATATGTGATGGTGTACCAGCCCATTACCTAACCTCAGTGAGCGTACCTCACTACGTACAGTGATTGGTCCCGATGTACAGACAACAAGCTGCATCGTGCATTGTTCTCGCAAGAAGCATTCATATTCGAGACGACTGCAACAAGCATTCTTTTAATTTTATCTCTTTATTTTCCAATTGTCTATGGACGACGCGACCTCTTCGGAACCTCATAATCATCTATCCAACCTTATTAGTTTAATAATTTAAAAGTGTATCTCAGTGCTGAAGAAAACAAACATGGGAAATTTGAGCTGCCATTTTCTACTTTATATTTTTACTTTACTTATAGGTATTTTAAATTGGTGAGGCGTGGTTTGCATAACCCCACAAGAGCGTAGTGTATGAGAACAATCTACAAAATTGGGCATGTTTAAGAAGGAATAATTCAAGAAAAAATTAGGCGCATTTCTGAACAACAATGGTGTTCGCAGTCGGTTTGAAGAGTCAACGAAATGGCCGTCATTTAAAAATTAATGGTACTTATTAAAAATTATTAAGTATTTTCTTTTCATGGCACCAATCTATAGTAATATTATAAAGCTGAAGAGTTTGTTTGTTCGTTTGAACGCACTAATCTCACAGACAGAAACTATTGGACCGAATTGTTTTTTTTTTTTGTGTTCGATAGTCCATATATCAAGGAAATCTATAGGATACCTAACATCACGCTACGACCAACAGAAGCAGAACATTAATAAAAAAATTCTTTAAAAAAAAAGTATTAATTTTTAGTAGGTTTTTTTCCTTTACCTCAAATTAACGCAAGTGAAACTGCGGACCATAGCTACTAAATAATAATTACAATAAGTCATTTTTTTTACTTACAGCCAAAGTAGTTGAATCGTTTTGAGACACCCCTATTACCTTTTTCCTTGGCAGAAAACAAAACCTGGGCCATATAAAATGCTAAAATTCTTTAGTATTTTACGTTATTTAAATTAGGAACACACTCTTTCCTTATTTGTTTTTTATATCGGTCTTTGAAAACACATTTTTTTCTCTTATGTTCTGTAATAGTAGATTGTATTACAAGGGAGCAAAATAATATATTTACGGCGAGGGCGCTATGGGATTCTAAAGTAGAATCCTGAACGCAGCGAGGGATTCAATATACGCCGCCCGAGGTGAAAATAATTTTACGGCTGAGTAATACACTCTGCTTTTCATCCCCCTCTATAAGAAAAGCAGTAAAGACAACTCAAACTACCTACCTTTCTTTGTCGTTCGGATACATCATAGCGCTAGTCGGGCAAGAAAAAAAAAATTAGTTTTGAAATAAAAAAAAATTAATAAAAAAATATATGTCCATCAGATTCCTTATAAGTATCTCCGGGAATGCCGTAGGGGGGTTGAAAATTTTGTTAGATTTTAGCTACGACTCACCGTTTACGAGATATTCTCAATTTTATAAAATTCCGTTTTTAAAAATTTCTCGGTCCCGAAAAATGTCCCGGCCCCATACAAAATTAGTTGATTTTTTTTTAAGTACTGCACACCCTTTGCTACACTCCAACCAATGCTTCTTTAATTATGTTCTAAATTCAAATCTCATCGTTTTGGACCCTGTTATGAAGCTGTTCAAAATTCAAAACTCATTTATTCCCTCTTGTCATAACAGGTAAACAATGAATCGTTTTGGACCCTGTTATTAGATAAACAATCATCGCTTTTCGTATCGATGGAATGAAAAGAAATTTTCCGCCGTATGTGACGACATACCAGCCAATTACCTTACTGCAGTGGAGATTTGATTGGACCATATTGGACCCGATGCACAGACAAAAAGTGCTGCATCGGTCTCGCAAGAAGCGATACTTGAGACGCTCGTTACTGACACAATAACGGAGCTCAAATAACACACTTACTTTTTTATCCACATTTGTCTATTGATGACTCACAGTCTCTTTTGTTTCTTATAGGGCGGATTATTATTGCATTTCTATGATATTGTTAATACAATATCTTTATCTATCTGCCCTATCAGAAACAGAAGAGGCTGTGAGAGGACGCTTGCTGGTATAATTACCGGCTAGTAATAAAAAGCGTCCCTTTTATTTTTTGTTTTGTCAGTGTTATTTATTGTTAGTTGGCTATTTATGTAGTAACCTTTATTCGAGGATTGAACAATTAGTCCAATAGCCTAGAGAAATGGTACAATCGGTCTAAGACAATGTGTTCGGGCTGCTGCGTAGGTTTCTCTTCAATAAAGCTCAGTTTGTTTGCGTAGATAAATATAATGAATAAAATAGCGAATTACAATAGAAAATAGTTAAAATAGCGAAAATAATGGACAGAAGTAAAATTTAGTGCGTATAGGAAGATGCGAATTTTGAATGTGACGAATATTTAAATTTTAGTAACGAATATTGTTTCGCGCTAAAACTTCTATTCGGGGCGCCCCAGATGAACTTCATTGGTCGAACGCACGGGCCGCGCAGCCAATGGACGTAAGGCTGCTGCAACGTTCCAGTAGACGCAGCTCATCATGGTCTTCCGTCCGAACATGCCCCCGGCCTTGGAAGCACCAGCGTTCAACGTCTTGTCTTTCTTCGATTTTGATGAGAGGACGTATCTTGGGAAAAGCGTGAAGAAATCTCTACTACTTTCAACTTGCATCGCTGAGATGTAATCTTTACTCCAGCGGCTCCAGAAGTGTTGTCGAATCTATTCCTGTGGTTGATGGCGCGTCAGTCGATGAGCAGGAACATCTTCCAGTTGCATAGTCGCTGGTGTAGTTAGCGACCGGCCATTAAGGAAGTGAGGATATACTTAATGGATTAAGATTCGGGTCAGTGAATATAGGACTCATAGGATGGGGATTTAGGATGGATGTAACCTGTGACAATACTGTGCGAAATTCCTAAAATAATGCTAAAAGAGCATTTCCATCTACCCGTCATAAATCATGCTTAAATGATTTACTCCAGCTTCCACAATCCACCGAAATGAGGCGCTTAGAGACAAACAAATGAGTCTGTCTCAATAAAAATAAGTCTTGACTAGTTGCGTATTCAAGGATATCATTTGAGCATCTCGATAATAATTTTCCAAACTTGTTCGCAAACGCTCCAATGTTTCCATCATCATCTCGAGCAAGTTTTCTATGACGTGCAATTATATCATTGTAACGCGAGCAGATACAAAGCATCCGAAGTCAAATAGCCTACAAGCTCTAAATGTACAGCGCGAGTACAGAAATAAATAAATAAAAAATATACCCTTCCACTAACTAACGATTCAGTGTGAGCAATAGTCAAGCGTAGGCTACACTACACTACACATACCTATATATTCGTCATAAAGGTATGAGAGAGAAAATGTGAAAATTATTAACTAACATAAATTAACTTGACAACCCTAACTAAGGTGTCAAAACTTGCGCTAAATTAAATACTAGAAAACGTAAACAAATAAATTGGAAACATGCTAAAATTAAAACAGAAAACAGTATATAATATTAACCTAAAACTAAAGTTTATAGGAAAAATCACCAAGTGACAGCCCTGTAAAATGGGTGTTCTATGGTGTTATTGTTGATCGAAGACAATCGAAGCCTATACTATATCTTTTAAATTAAAGTTAAGCTTCCATTTGCGAAGTGGAGCAACTAGAACTTAATTTACCTATACAATAATATGTGATTACTAAATTAAAATTAAAACTAATAAACTATAATAAACAAAGTAGCTAGACACATTTACACATAAGTGCCAACCATAATGATATGCAAATATATTTTCATAAAACGTAATTTATTAGGTTTTTCACTAAAATAATACTAAACTACAATAGCGAATGTGACTCGTAGTCAAGTCGTAGTTCGTAGTACTATGTTCGCGAAAACTATCATGGTAGGGAAAAAAATTGAAAAAAGATGAAAATACGTATTTTAAATTTACATTGCGCTGTAACTAGGTACGCGAATTTCAAGTGAACCGCTGTTCAGCTTGCGAGTACCTATTTCCTAATACGTTAGGATTTTCCTTAAAAGGTTTTTGAACGCAAAACCTTTCATCACTTATGCGCGTAGTGGTTGTGATGAAATGTTTTTCACGTGCACGTTCCTCATTAGTTCGCGTATCCTGAGATTCCCGAGTAACGTTCCCTTCTTCGAGATCCCAAACTTGACGCAATTGGGAGTTAACTATACGAGACATATTACAGTGAATATATTGGTTCTGTCGTAAAGAATGGCAGATCGGACCTGATATAATCCATCCCAACTTAGAATCTAATAAGACGGGACCACTAGCTAATTTAATTTTACTATTTGTGTTTAATAAATCCCAAAACTTATCAGCGCCGATAAGAATATCTATACTTTGCGAATTATAGAATTGCGGATCAGCTAACTGAATGTTATTGGGAATATCAAACTTAGCGCTATGTATACTCGTCGCGGGTATCGATGACGTAATAACCGGCAAAACAAAACATTGTAGCTGCGTAACATACGGGTTGGTGCGCGACTTAATCTCAATATCACATTTTTGCGTGGAATTTGTGATTGAGTTTCCAACACCACGTATTTCGTGAGTGGACTGTATTACTGGCGTTTGAAGTAAATCGCATAATGATTGTGATATAAAACTACTTTGGCTACCGCTATCCAGAAGCGCGCGTGCGACATGATAATTATTATAACGATCGGCTATTTCTACTAATGCGGTCGGAAGTAAAACTATATTCGCGTCGTTTAACTGTGAGCCGTCAAATTGCGTGTGTGCGTTGTTTGCTTGTATAGTAACTTGCGCTGATAAAGATGAAGATGGCAGGTTCGGTGCAGAGTGCACGGGGGGAGTGGTCCGCTGGTGCGAGTCAGTAGTCACTTCCAGCCGCGAGCTACCAGTGCTTTGCGGAGATCCGTATGCGATAGATTTATCATTAGTCATCGTCATAGCACTATCGGGATGTACAAGCGAATTATGTTTCTGGTTGCACATTCGACAGGGACCAAATCTACAGTTTTCTAACGTATGACCAGCGCGTAAACAATTAATACAAAGGTTCATATCGCGAATGAATTTTAGTTTTAGATCTAAATTATAATTTAAAAAAGTGTTACACGAATATAGCGGATGGTTTCTTTTACATAGCAAGCAAGTGTTTTTAGTGACATCGCGTGAAATACGTTCGGTTGGCTTATTTGCGGAAACATTACAGTGAATTTTAGAATTGTTTGGTTGCGGTTGCGGGTAGTGTTTTTTATTTTCAAAATTAATTTTATTATGCGATAATTGTAATGTTTCTAGCATATCAGCCCGGTCTTTGAGAAAGTTAATGAGATGTGTTATTTTTAGTTGAGTTTTAAAATCACCGTTAGCAGAATATAAGCTACCTTTGTATTGTTCCCACTCGCGTTCGGTAACTGGGTCTAGTTTTGAAACCATAATGTAGATAACCAAAGTATCCCAATATTCTGTCGGCTCGCCAAGTAGTTTTAATGCGCGTAAATTCTTTAAAACATTGTCGATTAACTTTCTCAGTAAAATTGGTGATTCTTTGTTTACACTTTGCATGTTAAACAACGACTTGATGTGATTCTGCACTAATAATCTGCTATTATTGTAACGATTAAGAAGTAACTCCCAGGCAACGTAATAATTATCACTTGAGAATTCCACTGAATTTATTACTAGCTCTGCGCTATCCTTAAGTGACGACTTAAGATAGTGGAACTTTTCAATATTACTAAGTTCAGTCGAATTGTGTACCAAAGAGAGAAAAGTGTCCCTAAACTCTAACCATTGCTCACATGAGCCGTTAAATGTGGGCATAGAAATTGTAGGCAACTTTACAGATCTATTACTATGCTGATTACACTTATTAGAACTGCCGGCCACCTGACTAGGATTCAAAAGATATTCAGCTCGCGAAAGAATGCTGTAATAACTATCTTCGAATAACTCTCTCTGTGATAATTGCTCGTCTAAGTCAATGGATAGCTCCTCAAGTTTGCCCTGGATATTATTAAATTCAGAAAATAAATTAGATACTCCTTGAATGCGCAACTTAAGGTCAATTTGAGTTTGACCAGATATAGATTGTACGTTAATATTAGATAGATAATTTTCAAATTTTGTAAGTCTCCCTTTAACAATCCCGCGTTTTTTAACTAACTCTCTGACTAAAGTATTGTCAGACGATTTGTTAGGGGATTTATCCCGACTATTACTAGCCTCAACGTCTAAAGTCATTTTCGGTGGAAAGTAGAAAGATGGAGTACTCACAGTTTAAAATATGCCCGTTGATGCTGCGTCTCGAAACGACTCGTAGGCTCGCACAACACAGGCAAATTGTGACACTGAGAATAGGAAAATACACAGTATTGTACAGTGGAAATGGAAAAGAAAAGGGAAAGGTAGGATTGGCCGGCCGTAGCTATATGCGCGTATATGATGCTGGCTGGTAAATCCCTCTTTTGCGGCTCAATTTCTTACTCCTTGGCTTCCTGAATGCACAAGCTGATACCTCGCTCTTCTCGGGATCACGTCGATGGAAGTATTTTCTTGGAAGTCGAATGATGAGAACGAAGTCTTCGGTCCAAATATTCGGCTCGCAGGTCCAAATGTTCGGGCTGCTGCGTAGGTTTCTCTTCAATAAAGCTCAGTTTGTTTGCGTAGATAAATATAATGAATAAAATAGCGAATTACAATAGAAAATAGTTAAAATAGCGAAAATAATGGACAGAAGTAAAATTTAGTGCGTATAGGAAGATGCGAATTTTGAATGTGACGAATATTTAATTTTTAGTAACGAATATTGTTTCGCGCTAAAACTTCTATTCGGGGCGCCCCAGATGAACTTCATTGGTCGAACGCACGGGCCGCGCAGCCAATGGACGTAAGGCTGCTGCAACGTTCCAGTAGACGCAGCTCATCATGGTCTTCCGTCCGAACACAATGTATTGTCCATTATCAAATTGTGATACTAACAAAATGTTACTAATATTTTTCCGATTTGGTAAATATAAAATCAATGAATAAATTGTTTCTTCAGAAGCTTTCTTTGTTCCAGAAGTGCATTCCACGTCAGTTGCTGTCAAATAAAGTTAGTGCCTGTTATAAAAATGAGATAGCTTATCTCGTTTAAACGCTTAATAAAATATTAAATACGGAATAAAGATTGATTTAAAAGTGTGCTGGTACAAACGTACAAAGTTAATTTTGCTCGTTCAAAAAAAACATGAAATTTGACCAGTACATCTACAAGCTACTTTGAACAATTGTTAGTAAAATAACTATCACAATTTTACCAGCCATTTTGAAGACGACTTAAAAATTGAAACTCGACTCCAAAGAACATTTTTAATAGGTAATTAATTTCAGGAGAGAAACCCTACAATGTTAAAGCGAAAGCCAATTTCGATAGACACATTTAAAATACAAATTGAATAGACAGACTTTTTTTGACAAATCCCGTGAAGACCTGCCATGGAAATTGTGAGGTGAAGCCTTATCCGAGCTAACCCATTGTCTGTTGAGCTTTTTTGTATCTTTACGAGTTATTTTCGGAGTTTTGATGTGTAATAAGGGAGCGTTCTTAAGACGCCCGGGGAACTTTTACGGTTTAAGAGAGCATACAAAACTTTCGTGACAACGGCCCAGGGAAGATTTTAGAACGCTTCCAAAGGTGACTATGGAGGAAAAGGATTTATTTGGGAATATTTTGGTTATGCGTTTTTTTTGTGCAAGGTTAAAAACGTGTTAGAGGAAAATAATGGTCTTTTATATTACAAAGTAAATTATATTCAGTGCTAAGGAGTTCCTTCCAATTCTATCTGAAATCAAATAATTCAGATTGTCTGATAAATTAAACTTGAAAAACAAAAATCTATCGACGCTCGTGTTGTAATTTGCTTAGTACTGCAGCAACTAGTATGAGATCCGATATTAATAAATATCTACCGTCATCTGTTATTGAATTCAAATAAAGAATAATTGCTAGATACTGCCTAGATTGACACATCACACATGGGTTGCCTAACTAAATCCTGTGACTATGGTAAAATTTAATAAAAGTTTAATCAAAAGAGAATGCTCAACAACAAAACTAGGCCCGGCCTGCGCTGAAGTGATTAAACACTGCATAGGAAATAGGGAATCATCGAAATTGATGGCAAAGTTTGGAGTTAAGATATAAACAGGTGTGTAAGAATATAAGTAGAAGTTGTTACTATACCCTCATAAGTTATTTAATCGAACTACATATTAAATGAAAGCTTAATGTTTCCCAATCCAACCATAATTAGGTTGCGTTATTAAAACTTGTTTTAATATCTATGGTTGACTAGATTTAAAATGTATTTTCTTTTTATTTTATTTTAATCAAATTAATCCGGTTGGATTGAGAATAAAATAAGCTTTCTTCTTTCATCAGTCGTCGTCATCTTACCGATAATGGTGATGACGATGGTGATTCGCTGTAAGACAGTTGTCGATTATGGCACCACACTAAAGGCCGATTCACACATAGGTATCAGTCACGTCACAGTTCCGTCACCGTTCCGGCACAGTGAAAAATATGCTTTCATACATTTTCATGAATACCGTCCGTGATGCCGGTGACGGAACTGACACTGACAAGTGGGGATGCTTTCATAGAAAATGTATGAAAGAATATTGTTCACGGTGCCGGAACGATGACGGAACTGTGACGTGACTGATATGTGTGAATCGGCCTTAAAGCGCCATAGTCATTGAAACATCGACATTAAATTGATTATAGATTCTGCCGTCTTTCTATAAGACACTGTCTTAACCGAACCGCTTCATCTAGTAAATTATAATATTCAGTAATTAGTCGAGCCCGTCACAAATTAATTAGACGTTCCGGTAATATGCACCCATTATTTAATCATCTTTGTATACTAAGAGAGGTTTCTGAAACCACATTTTAATCAATAACATAACGGAGTATTGTAACCTAATACACAAGGTTTTCGTATTTAAAGGGGAGAGAAAAAGGGGGTGGTTCCACCCCCCCTTTCACGTGTTGCTTGGATGTCAAGATCTAATTAATCGAGTGTACAACTTCTTCTCATGTAAATTAATTCTCTTATCTGAATGATTACCCACTTGAAAATCAACGAAAACACATCGTTTAAACCAAATAAAAAACATCGTTTTGCGGCAAAAGTTATATTCCATTTTTGTAGTTAAAACTGACCGGATGTAAGCACATCTTAGATTTCTGCGCGAACTGGGGGGTTACTTTCGACGGAATCGAATTCACATTAGAGTAATGTCAAAAAAGTATTATGGAAACCAAAGCAACCGTTTTCAAAGTAAGTACCAAAATAACAGATTTTTGAAGTTGATTCGATCTTATTGTAGACTCGGTTCTGTCAAGAGTGGGGGCTGTTCATTGAAACAAAACCACTTTTTACGGATTTAATCACGCGTATATTCGATTGCGTGACCACTGCTCCTGGAAAAGTGCCGAAATGTCGGAAAAAGCTAAATTAAAAACACAATTAAAAATTACCAAAATTATGTGTGCAATTTACGCCTGACTGGATGTGTTTTGCAGATATAATTTATTACACTAACGAAGTTGAGATTTTTTTTAAGTTGCCATAATATCTAAATATTATCTGTGAAAATTTACTGCTTATTATTTTTAGTATGTTTGAGTTACGTTTAAATATTAACATAAAATCCCTAACAAGTAGGTCAATAAATCAACGAATAGTATTATAAGTAATCACTACATAGTATAAAACAAAGTCGCTTTCTCTTTCCCTATGTCCCTTTGTATGCTTAAATCTTTGAAACTACGCAACGGATTTTGATGCGTTTTTTTTAATAGATAGAGTGATTCAAGAGGAAGGTTTATATGTACTTTTTATCCCGATATTCCCACGGGAACGGGAACCACGCGGGTGAAACCGCGGGCGGCCGCTAGTAATATATAAAGTAGCTTTTTCCGACCCTAGGCTGCGATCAGCAATACCACTAGAAACCGTAGGTGTGTCAAAAACGGCCGAGCATAAAAGAGCGCACTGACAAGGTGCGCTCTTATTTTATTATCGCTTCCTGTTATCATAGTTATATTACGTATATGCTCAATAACAATCGGTCAGTATTCTAGGAATACTAGTTATTCAAGGTATTTAATTTGGGCCAATACTACAAACCACATCTACCATCTAGCTTAACACATATATAAAATCCTTATAAAATTCAACAAAACACTCATCTACCAATACAGCGCTAATCCGCAAACGCGAGATGTATTACATATTAAGAACGCTGAACCTGAACGTGCCTCCAAATGCATGGAGGGGCTTCAACTCAATTTATATAACACCTCCTTAGCAAATAAGACGGGCTTAATTAACAACATTGTAGCTGCACCGCGTCACTCGCTTGTTTCAGCCCGTCACTCGCTTGTTTCGGCCCGTCACGTGTGCGGCTGGATTTATCGCTCCCTGTTAACTCGGTGGGTAGACAGCCTTAGAATTACCTCAGGCGACAGCTCAGATTTGGCGCATATCGGAATATGAAGCAATCTCTTTGAAAGCACGCGTTTGTGTGGTAATAGGGTCGCTTGATGTGGAGTTTCGCCTTGTAGTTAATTAGTAAGAATTTTCGCAAAAATCGAGCCGTGTACCTACTTGAAACTATTGTCAAAATGGTGACAATCTGCTCGTGTCAAGTTGCACTTTCTTAAGGAAGCCACATACGTTACGATATACTTGCGCAAGTATGCAGTAACGTGTGTTGGAAAATTATTGCGCAAATTTCTAGACTTGTACAAGTTTAAAAAAGTTTTAATTTTCGATTCCGAACTTGTGCAAATTTTTGGTAAGCGCAAGTTTACTTGAACGTGTGTAGCAAGCCTTAGAGTCCTATACCCATATTTGCCCCAAGCAATTGACGAAATGGACATAACTTCGCAAAATGCACTTATGCACTATCTATAGGTACCGATATGCATTCTTTGATTGTTTTTATTGACTATTTTACCTTAATTAATAAAAAATGTAATCATTATCTTCGGCCATATATTTTAGAAGAAGCGGTCGTCCTCTACGTCGTCGTTTATTTACATTGCAGATTTGTAATTGTAGCTTTTGCCCATTTATGGTCCGGTATTTTGCTCTTTATCGAAGTCCGAGACAGAGCTTATACAAACTCTTTTAATTATTAACTTAAAACCTACCTCTCAAGCTCTGTTAATTTAATGGACACCATGTTTCTATTGAACAAGGCAAACTTAAGCTGGCGTTCACAAATGAACCAGGGGCCCGATTCTCACGCATTCGAACTTTTTCAGTGTGGTAATTCGTATGTCGAACATTTTGTTTGTGGTTTCTATTGAAAAGTTAGAACGTTTCAAACAAACTAAGCTGTCTCACATGTCAACAAAGTCATTTTGACAGCTAAGTTCGTATACGAACATCTATTGGTTTCTACCACTCGTAGCGTTCGACTGGTTTTCGATCGAACTTTTTCGATTGTGAAATTCTGACAATACAAAAACTGTGTTAAATTTGAATTTCGAGCTTATAAAAGTGAACTTTTCTCGATTGCCTGAGAATCGGCCCCCTGATGTGCTTATTAATATCATAAAGATGGGCAAAAACCTAAGCCTCAATGCATTTACTATTTTTCAACCCAAATTATTAGATATACGTGAGCTTGTTTCTATTTGCAATGCTCGTACATCGTACGTGACGTCAGCTTATTTGTCACGCGCGTCACACGCGTGTTCATTTAACTAATTTTAACTTGACGCCGTAGACAAGAAGTCACGAGTAATTACGGAGAGTTACACGACACATATAAATTACAAAAAGCTAAACGAATTACATGATATGAGAAGACATAATGTAGGTGTATGTAGGTCGGTAAGTAGGATCTCATTAGTACTTTATGCACCTTTAATATTTCGAAAAACAATTTTTTATACAAAGATAAAGAAGCTTTTTCTTATTGAAATTTTTATTCAGAAAAATAAAGAAAGAACACCATTTATTTTGACATCACACAACAAAAACAACAAACATTCCAAACCACAAAATACACACAAAAAACAAAAAATTAACACAAGTACGAAAAAGAAAATACAATGTCGTATGGATGCCAAAATTGCGCCCAGCTCAGTATTCAGAGTTCTATTTCACTTTTTTAAATTTGAAACTAGATTAATTAACACGCCTCCAACTACATTAATTCTAATTGGGACTAGATTAACACTCAAAAGAAGACTTTAAATAAATTAACATAAGTTGCTACTAGTATACAAAATAATCGTATTATTTGTTAAAGAAAACAGTTGACTACACGTATCTACTCGTGACGATCATTGGAAGAGAAAACTCTTTAAAAACTTTCAAGTAGGTATCATCCAAGTACCTATAATGTTGAACTGTTTGTATAAATCCTCGTATCCGCTGTTCTGTAACGTCGGACAACATCGCGCGACGCTACCAGCTGGCGCGCAACAAAACGCGCATAAACAACCGTCCCTCAACATATTCACGTACACCCAATGTAATCACCCCCCCCCCCCCTTTAGGCAACAATTGGCGCGCAACACGTGACACTGAACATGTTCGCCGAACGTTACACAACAACACGCAACGTTACACGCTGAGACGCACGGCTTGTTGTTTGTTTCTGTACAACATGCATTTGAGCAACAAATGATATCCAGTGAAGACGCAACGTGCCAAAGCCGCACCGCTAAGCTCAATACTAGTTCATACTACAAATACGTACATGCTACACCTGATGATACATGGACAGACAACGTCTCCAAACAAAACTTCCTCAACAGGACGAGCAACATGTTGTGCAACATGTCGCGTGTAAAATGTTGCCTAGTGGATACGAGGCTTAATATTTAATGTTGGATTGTTTGTACACAATCCTGCACATCTGCTCGCTTAAGGCGTCTCTCATAAATCCTAGCACAGATGTGCCTGATAGACTGCCAGTGACGAACGGCGAGGCAACCTATATAAAATAAACCACAAGATTTGTGTGATTTGGACGAATTAATCTTTTCCTTAACTTAAACTTTCGTTGATTTTTGCTTTCATATGTGGTTTGTCTTGATTTCAAAAGAATTTAAAGCTGTGATTCAACAATTTGGGTATTTGGCTTCTGCCAAAGAAGCCAAACCCCATTGACGACATTACATTGACGTAAAAATCATTGCGGCCATGCTAATATAATTTATTTATGGACATATTATTTTATTTTATCATTGACATTTTTTATTTTTATTATATAACAATGACATTTCCTGATTATGGTATTATTTAGTCGTTAATTAATTTCGTTAGCCAAATAGTATTGTGTTATGTTTATTTAGTAAGTATTAAATTGACGATTGCGAAATAGACTTGAAGTGACAGTTAATTCATTGTATATCATTCACTATTAATTAATAATATAAATCAACTCAGTAAATTCACCACGAAAAATTTTCGCATGCTATACGTAGCGAAATGTGTCTTGATCAATTTAATTATAATTACCACATGTATTTTACCGCATTTCAAGCAAATAAAAGTATCTTTATCTTTATCTTTATCTAATAGTTTCTCATCAGTAAAGCGACGATAAAGAGAGTAGGTAGGGCAGGCGTACCGGTTTTGGCCACTTTTTGCTCTAAATGTTTTCTAAACAACTTTTAGCCATTTTTGATGAAGGCAATTAAAATAAGGTAGACTCTTTTAAGAAGTTAATAATTACAGTCGTTAGAATTCCTTATGTCATAAGATTTTTTTTCAATAAATTCCATTTTCTGTTTGAAAAAATGTTTTGTATGAAAATTTTAGGAAATTTGTTTTGGATGAACTACTTTATAAACCTTTGTTTTTTACAATTAAATTGTTGTTTTGCAATTGACTGGTTTCTAGTGCATTAGAATATATTGATTTTACCTAGGTTTGGTTTTGATTTTTCGCAATACTTACAAAAGTTTAACTATCAGTATGTGGCCAAAACCGGTACATTTGCCACCTCTCACACATTGTGTGTAATATAAAAAAACTATTTTACTTTTATAAAATTAGAAAAATGTACCTTTAAAGGTAGATAAATTATCTATAATTTAAGATAGTTATATAATTTGTGTCCTAAGACCATTTAGTACTTAGTGCTTAAAAGTCAAAAAATCCTTAAAGTGGCCACAAAGGGTACCTCTGCCCTACGTTTGTATGAAGCATGTACGTTGGCCAAGTTTCGGTGCCGGTGAGTGTATGTTAACACGGAAAAGCGTGATTTTAGTAGCGTTCATAATTAAAGAATGTGCGTTGTTTTTTGTAAACCTCATCTAATCATTATTTACAATTCTTGTTTACAAACTCTGAAGAAATGAGTTATTGATTCTCGTTAATGTAGTCCCTCAAAAACACCGGGGAAATACTCCGAATTGAAACTGACCCTTTTAAAAGAAATGAATTCAAACTAAAACGCTTTTGTGCCTTTCTTTCGAAGGTTTCTTTGCCTTTTTGCTGAATTGGCCACTTTACGTTAATAGTAACAAGTACTCTCGCGAAGGGCTGAATAATTTAAACTAAACGACTTGTAGATTAAATTAATTAATGTAGGTGGATTAATTCGTCCTCGGATGTCCCAAGAATTCTTTAGAAAAAACGTTTGAAGATAAGACTTAATGAATATGATAAGACTTTTATGTAAATTATTGAATAGACGTTGATATAATTAAGTATAATATGCAAATAAATAACAATACCTAATCTGTTTCCGAAGTCAATAAAATTTAATTAAGAACAAGAGTTTTATTAAGTTTTAAGGTCCCATAGGGAACACAGACAGAGAATTTTACTAAGCATGGACAACATTGCCAACTATCGAGGCGGGCAGGCGAACGAGCCTCGTTTCACCTTTTTTCATACTTCGGTTCACACTGAAAGCGATCTCATTCGCTACTTTCGCCAACTCACCTCGCTTCACCCGGCTCGTTAGCTCACTCGCCAGCTGGTGGTGCGGCCCACGCTTTATACTATAATAGCTGATCGCTGCGCCGCCGCATCTATTGAGAGTCCTACGAGAGCGCGAGGTTTCCTTTTCCAACTAAGTGTAAAAATTAAGCCCTTTCGCAATTTTATAGTCCTTGAAGTAAAGACATGTACTTAGTTTATAGTAAAGCGTTAGTTAGCAGAATTGACCTGGTAAAAGCGTTGGCTCGCAATCTCTTGATTGCTTGGCGCCATGCGTTCGACGCGTTTCTCGAGACCGGCCTTTTGTTTTACGGCATCGTTAAAGTTGAGTTAATGAGAGGCCGCACTCCGCAGTCGTTCAGTGTCGGGTAAGTTCGTGACGCCGCCGCCGGAAGGAAGGTTTGTCTTAATGAATTCGTTTGTGACCTAACTCATAACATGACACAGTAGACATGACATGACATGACAGTAGAAATGTCAAAACAGTATCTTATCACACACAACCCTGTTTCCAAAGTAATTGTTATCAGAATTGACAACGTTTGGTTAGCAATTTCTTGTTTGCAAAAGGCCGGCCTTTTATTTTACGGCGTCGTTAAAGTTGAGTTAATGAGAGGCCGCATTCGTTCAAAACGTCGGGTAAGTTCATGACGCCGAAAGGAAGGTGCTCTTTACGAATTCGTTTGTGACCTCACTCATAACAAAGTAAATATTTTTCTAAATGGGTACAGGTTCGTGAGTACGGAGGTTAAATACTATTTCATTCCTAGAACTGGTGCGCGTCCTTACTAATTTAATAATTGGTTAACGACCCATCCCCAAGTAATTATCTAATATTTCATTTTCAATTATATGAAAAAAGTAAATGGATTATATTACCTATTGTTTAAAATACTTAATCATTAAGTATATTTTCCTAAACACTAAACTAAGTAAGTACTAAATAATTCTTCTTCATTCTTTTTCTCATTGGCATAATTAATTAAATTATAGCTCTATTGTTTACAGGGACTTATTAGGGATAAACATTTTACTTTTTTGATTGAATGAGGCGTCACCTGGCGGAAGTCTCAACCAAATTGTGTATTTCTTTTTTCACAAACATACTTAATACGTTCTTATCACTTCACAATTTTCGTAATAATGATGTTTACTCATGAAGAATACAAAAGATCAAGAGTAATAACAAATTTTAAGCCTAAGCTAAGAATCAATTTGGGTTTATTTCGTCATCTTTACGACATAACTTTTTTGTTGGAAAAGTTTTCAAAGAAGTGTTTTCCAAATAGCTTTCCATAGATTAAAAATTTGACGTGCCTTAGAGATGGACTATAAAAACTGTTAATTTTCTGAGTTTTTATTGCGATAAAATCACAGTTCACTTAATTCACTCCAGCATAGGTAATTAATGTAGGTAACGCATTATGAACTAATTATTATTTGGTATAGGTAAGTTTACGTTGTTCCGTCATTTCAAGATTCTTATCAATAATAATTAAATCGTATTTTTTGATTCATGATAAGTAATGAGTTTGAAAACATCACAAAGGTTTCCTCAGCCTGAAAGAGAGTGCCTTAAATTAATTAAGTGTGATTCTCAGTAAGTTTATTTTGTGAAACATTTTATAAATAAATGCAGGAAATTTTATTAAAACATTAATAAAAACTGAGGAACTCCCCAAAGAAGTAAATATGGCTACTCAGAGGCATTAGCTTTTAAAAACCAAGGCCCAGTATTTAACATAACTTACCTTGTATAAAGTACTAAATCTCTCATGCTTGAATCTTTATTACATAAATTTTATACGTTAAAATAAGTATTTGTACTTTGACAGAAATACTTTTTGAGTGATTTGATATTTTCGATGCTTGAAAATAAATGAGGAACTTTTTAAGCTTTACTTATACTATTATATATTCTGTGCTTATAGGAAAAATGTGATAGTAAAAAACCACGAGCCCTATAAGTGGCTTTCAGGCGGCTACTTCTAGGGCTCGTGGTATTTTACTATCACGTTTTTCCTATACTTACAAAATTGCATTGTGAATGCATAAAAATAATTTAAAACCTCACTTTACTTACTTTTTAGATTATTCTACAACATATACGTACATTTAGGAATTTAGGAAACGTTGTTAAGCAGACTAATAACCATAATTACTGGGAAAAGTCCGAGCATTTCGTGCGCACAGTTTCGTGCTGTCTTTCATCACATTAGTGCCGGTGAGTCTGCGACAGACCTTATCTGCTTTCATTTGCTAAGCGTGTGCGATAAGCCTGGATTAACAGTTGTACGTAGGTACCTATACATGTATGCTTTTCGGTGGTGATTTGAGTGTATGTCAACTGATAGTTCAACTTCTTATTGCGTGTGTGCAATTATTTTGAAATAACAAACGACCATGTTTATTTTTGAGTGTCAACTGTTTTGGTCATAATATACTTTGTAAAAACATGGGTCCTATGACGGCTCATTCGTGCAAAGCAAAAAGCTCCTTATGCTGTTGAATCGACTCAAGAAATAACAGTATACGACCTTTTTATGTAGCATATGCAAGAAAATCAGAACTTATTCCGTGTGCAGAAGCAACATGAGCTGTCATAGGTCCCTACAATCCACATGCTACATTTGACGAAGTATAATTATGTCATGCAAAGATTGACAAATGATTAACCGATAAGGTTTTAATTAAAACCTAGTTGCATTAGTTGTAAAAATATATAATAACATTTCATGGTACGTAACTTTACTCTTACTTTACTAACTACTACTAGTGTTTCAGTTGTTGTGCACTTGCAATTAAATTTCTTAAAGTACTCTCACAGGAATTAACTAAAAGTGAAAAAAATATATTTTCGAAAACGTTTTTCTGCTCCTATCGATCCTTAGTTAATTCAGTTTTGTTTGATCTCGCTAACCAGCTTCATTATTCACAAAGAGATGAGCTCATATGGAAATATTTTCGACGATATCGTAGCCAATAATTAACACGCTAATGAAGTTACAAGATAAAACGGGATGAAAAATTGCTCAGCGGACGAAATATTAAAAATATAACACTCTTGCGATACATTCCACTTTTTTATTACTTTAACACACTTTATACTCATTTTGTACTATGCTGTATGTTCAAGCATATTAAATTTCACAAAACAACGGGGTTGGTGGTTGTGTTTCATGCTATTAATTTATAATATTATTATATTTATTTAAAAAAGCATACAATAGGGAATTTTACCAATATTTTTTCTTTTAATTAAAAATGTTTTCCGAAATATTAGCTACTAAACAAGTTTTCATTTTGAACCATCTTGAATATTTTTAATGATTAACAGCAAACTTTCTAATTAGACAAGGAGAGAACAACTATCTTTGTGACGACGTCACCAAGTCATTAGCGTCATAGTCTCACCATAGAAGATTTCCTTTTAGAAAGAGTCAGCTATAGTTAAAGTTCAACAACTAATAATTCGCTTGTTATAAAAATAGATTCAAATTATTTTTGCACGTTTGGGTATTCTTGATTAATGTTATGCTTTTTTAATTTATTCATTAAATATCTTCATTTCAACAACACTGAAATCCTACTAATCCTACTAATATTATAAATGTGAAAGTTTAGAATTTTGGATGTTTGGATGTTTGGATGTTTGTATGTTTGTTACTCAATTACGCCAAAACGGCTTAACGGATTTGGCTGAAATTTGAGACATAGATACTTTGTAGCCTGGAGAGGAACATAGGCTACTTTTTATCCCGGAAAAATATCACATTCCCGCGGGATAACGTCGTGTAGTCCACGCGGGCGAAGAAAGAAAGAGTGTGTCTGTCCATCCAACCCCTATTATCGATGTTTGACAATGGCAGACTTGTTCATACAGTTTTGGTCTAAAAATAAAATGATGAAAAATATGTATGTTGGTATGTGAAAAACATCAATGGTCGAAGGAAATCAAATACTTACATATTTCTTTCGTAAAAAAGGTAATTTAAATAATTTAACCAACTTCATAAAATATCTGTCAACTGACTATTTAAATTACTTTTTATTTCTTAGTTTTTAATATAGATTAATACCATACCATAAATTTTAATGATACCCATATCTACTAACCCAATCAAACTACTGAACCGATTTTGATGAAACTTGGACTATTGCCTAAGTTGGAATACAACTGATTAAAATCAAAAAGAATCTGTTTCCGAGAAATTCGTGGATAAACATACACTGACGAAATTTAGCACACGTGCTTGGAAGCCTAAATAGAAAGCATTACTGAAATATTATCCAATTGCAACAATATCACGTACATACAGGTCAAGCTGATAACATCCTTTTTGAAGTCGGTTAATAATAAACCCTTATTTAGCTACGTAATTACGTGTTTACCGATACATGAGCAAAGCGTACTGCCACCGTCGGCCGCTAGTCCTATATTTAGTAAACGAGTACTTATTTAGAAAGCAAAGTCACCTGGCCACAATCAGTAATTAAATATTGAAGTAGGTACCATCGAATGTTACAGCTCCTTTCAACAAGACTTGCGAAATACTCGACATCTCAGTTGGAACTAAAACTTTATGAAATCGGCTTACCACCTGTAACGTAACGATGGAAGTTTAACTTTTTGTCTACTTAAAATCAAACTTTGAGTTCACACAATGACTTGACTTTTAGAATTTGAAAATTATGTTATTTTTTTTGTCTGTTTTCGCGTACCTACAAAAGTAAAAAAGATACGCCGTACTTTTGAATTTTTGAATTTTCTACAGTCAAGGAATTTAATTTCTTGCCCATCGTTGAAATTTCAATAAACATTCGCAATGCAATAAGGTCGAAAAATCAATTTCAGTAATAATAGTAGGTATTGAAATGTCAGCGTATTTTTCAAATGTCAAATATTGCTGTCATTTGTCAAAAATTGAATGCACCTTTTTGAAATGTTTTTGAAATATGCTTGTCAACGTAGTTATCTAGTTACAACAGATTAACATAACTAAGCAACAGATTAACTTAGTTGATCTGTTGCCTAGTTACTAACAAAAAACAATGCATGCGACATGTCGAAGCAACGAACGTCGTGATCTAGCTAGCTCCCAGGGTGTCAGTTTGCTGTACGATATTGAACCTTAGGTGGGTTGGAAATTTAATTCCGTGACTGTACGTGTTTTATTGAAATTGATTTTTAACATACAATCTTCGATCAACAATAACACCTACTTAGGTCTAGTTGGAGTGACAAACACGGCTGAGAAAATATGCGCTCACTGAGCCACTTGAGCGTATATTTCTCTGTAGTTCCTGTCATTTATGACATAAGATCGTACATTATTAACCTTTTTTCTCAGCCAAAAAAATGTATTGATTTAGTTCGTGAGCCTTCATCTAGTACTATTGTTGATCCAAGCATACAATACCTGAAACGTTAACATTTTTATATGTCGTCGTAAAGTTAAAAATTATTGAAATTTATTAAAATCTGTTATCTGTATTTTTTCATACCTACAAAAAGCTATGCAAAGCATGATCTAAACCAATACCTACTAAAAGCTAAAAGCTTTTTGAATTGATTGAATGGAACAAACAGACCAAAAATTCACCACTCACAGAGTAGTTAATCACAGATTGTTTTTGGTAAAACAGCCGTATTCCAATTTGGTTGCCAAACACTCCACGCGGTCGGATTCATTAATTAAAACGTACTGCCCGTGGTCCTTCTCAAAAAGTTGGGCAGAGCACCGAAAAGTTAGTTATGATAACATCGAAAGCTTAAGTGCTCGAATAAATTGCGACCCGAATTATCTTAATTCACGTGATGGAGCGCAGTGAAAAGATAAGCAAGTTTCGCTGAAAAATTAATGCTTCACGTCATGCTGTCGATATCAAGTTTTATGCTGTGTCGAATATTACATCAGACTTTGCCAAAACGCGTTCGTACGTCTACTACTATAATTATATGCATAGAGGGAACTTACGAGCGGCGAGTAATGACTGTCCGAAGTTTAATTTAATTTAGGTTGTCCACCATTTAACACCCCGTATGTGTTATTTCCCTGTCTTCACCTATGGGATGGAGACAACGACCCTGACAGAGAAATCTGCTGAGAAGCTCCGTGTCGCACAAAGGGCTATGGAGAGAATCATGCTCGGAATCCGCCTTATCGACCGCAAAAGAAATGAGTGGATACGGCAGACAACTAAAGTCGTCGACGTGGTCGAAGAAATCGAGCGCAGAAAGTGGAGATGGGCAGGACATATTGCCAGGATGAACCACAGCCGGTGGCCGAGAAGACTACTCGAATGGCGACCTCGTGCTAACACCCGCGGGAGGGGGCGGCCACCCAAGAGATGGACTGATGATATCCGGCAGCAAGTTGGCACCAACTGGATGCGCGTGGCAGCAGACCGGCAGGAGTGGAAAGAAAGAGAGGAGGCCTATGTCCGAAGACGGGCGCTACAAGGGCTGCTATGATGATGATGATGTGTTATTTTATAGAAAGCAAATTTTTTTTTTATTTAGCTGTCGTTAGTTTTTCTTAGTTGTTTTAGGTGTTACTATCATTGCATTAATATTAGTCAAATCAATGAACGACGAAAATATTTCTCGGGTGCATCATGTGTTTAGTAAGCCATCTTCTCAAACCTTGCTAAATGTAATTATGTATCTCCAACCCCATTTCTACGACATTACCAATTCATCACTGCAGCTTTTCAAAGCGCCCACTTTGCAGACCATACATATCGCAGGGGCGCTCCAAGAGATAGCTGATCATTTTTCTTGGGTTCCATTAGTATCCATCGGTCAGGGAGATGGATACGCGGCCTGCACAAACATAAACAAACTAATGGCGGTGGCCAGTGACAAAGAACGTTCCATCAGGACTGGCTCTCGGCAGAATGGATACGGATTTGAAGAGATACCTTGGTGGACGTCAATAACCTGTCTTCGGGGGAAATGTTCGTAAAAGTGAAGTAGTTCTATACTAATATTATAAAGCTGTTTTAATATAAAGCGTTTGTTTGTTTGGTTGAACGCGCTAATCTCAGGAACTACTGGACCGATTTAGAAAAGTTGGCTGACTATATACCATTAGAACGCTACATTCTTTCTTCAACATTCCCACTGGAACGGGTATCATACCACGCGAGTAAAACTGCGAGGATCCGCTAGTAGCTTATAAGCTTTCCACAAGAATATGAAAATTGAAATATAAATAATAAAAATAATATCACAAACCCGAGTGGCAGTTCCTGATTCCAGAGCTAGCACGTTAATAAAATAATTACTTATTAAATTTTAATACAATGCCTTTTGGGTCACGATCACGTTAAAGTTAACTGATATAGTTTTAATTGTATTAAAACTCTAGTATCAAATCATTAAAAACAATATTTCTGTATCAAGCACAACATCTCCTCATTATTAAAATAAGTTATTTTTTATTCACACCACGGGATGGCAGTAGCACTTAGCCTTCATCACACCTGATGTTAAGTGATGATAAAACTGAAGGTGGAAGCGCACTACTCGCGGAATCCTCAATCGCTGAGGAACTGGCTATCTTATCTCTAACTGCCGGAACACAAAAATGCTGAAAACATCATTGTTATGGCGTCAGACTTATACAGATAAGATGGTGGTAGCAACGTAGTGATTACATGCTCTTTGGTGGTAGCTAGCCAGGCGGACTTAGAATAAGTCCTGCCACCAACCAAATATCTACTTATAAATACTAAACATAAAAGTATCAAAATAGTATGCTAATTCGCATCACATCTACTTTTGATTTACGAATAACTTAAACTCTGTTTTCTTTTCATTCACTTAACTCCCAAGTCAAAGTGTTCGACAACATTCGAAAAGAACAAATCATACACAACACAGCCTACCATATTCATGAGTTTCCGCCTCGATTTAAGTCGAGGCTTTGTGCTTCGGCGCATTGTCCTGCCATAATCTGTCCTGACGATCACGGCCGACTAGCCTCTGTTACCGCCACTAATAATAATTATTATTCCGTTAATTCGAGCGAGAAGCGGAATTGTCAACGCCGGCTGCTGACGCGTGCTAGCTGTGGAGTGACCAAAGCTATACAACATACGTTATACGTTTATTGTGATCGATGTTATAAGATTTGATATACACAGTATATGAATTTAAGTAACCAAAAAGTTTATAACTACGTATTGCATCCCCCATTTTCCTGCGAATGACTATAAATCTGTTTTCTTTTAGCTCACTTAACCCCGCTTTGTCAAAGTATTTGCCAACTTTCGACAAGAACAAAGCATACACAGCCTACTATATTGATGAGTTTCCGCCTCGATTTAAGTCGAGGCTTTGTGCTTCGGCGCATTGTCCTGCCATAATCTGTCCTGACGATCACAGCCGACTAGCCTCTGTTACCGCCACTAATAATTATTCCGTTAATTCGAGCGAGAAGCGGAATTGTCAACGCCGGCTGCTGACGCGTGCTAGCTGTGAAGTGACCAAAGCTATACAACATACGTTATACGTTTATTGTGATCGATGTTATAAGATTTGATATAAACAGTATATGAATTTAAGTAACCAAAAAGTTTATATTCATTGACGTTCATAAGTGTTGTTAAACAAACCTAAATTGAATAAACGATATTGAATTTTGATTTTTTTGAATTTTATAACTACGTATCGCATCCCCCATTTTCCTGCGAATGACTATAAATCTGTTTTCTTTTAGCTCACTTAACCCCGCTTTGTCAAAGTATTTGCCAACTTTCGACAAGAACAAAGCATACACAGCCTACTATATTGATGAGTTTCCGCCTCGATTTAAGTCGAGGCTTTGTGCTTCGGTGCATTGTCCTGCCATAATCTGTCCTGACGATCACGGCCCACTAGCCTCTGTTACGGCCACTAATAATTATTCCGTTAATTCAAGCGAGAAGCGGAATTGTCAACGCCGGCTGCTGACGCGTGCTAGCTGTGAAGTGACCAAAGCTATACAACATACGTTATACGTTTATTGTGATCGATGTTATAAGATTTGATATACACAGTATATGAATTTAAGTAACCAAAAAGTTTATAACTACGTATCGCATCCCCCATTTTCCTGCGAATGACTATAAATCTGTTTTCTTTTAGCTCACTTAACCCCGCTTTGTCAAAGTATTTGCCAACTTTCGACAAGAACAAAGCATACACAGCCTACTATATTGATGAGTTTCCGCCTCGATTTAAGTCGAGGCTTTGTGCTTCGGTGCATTGTCCTGCCATAATCTGTCCTGACGATCACGGCCCACTAGCCTCTGTTACGGCCACTAATAATTATTCCGTTAATTCGAGCGAGAAGCGGAATTGTCAACGACGGCTACTGACGCGTGCTAGCTGTGAAGTGAGCAAAGCTGTACCTACGTTTATTGTGATCGATGTTATAAAATTTTATAAACACACTATATGAATTAAAGTAGGGTAACGGACCCAATTGCTAGCACTGCACCAAATTATCAGCACTCTGAATAAATAGTAAAATTATAAGTTTTTCACTAACTTATTTGAGTTACCACTTTGGAAAATAAATAAATTGATGTTTTTGGAATCCTACTCTCGGCAATACCATACTTTCCGACTTGAAAATGGCGAAAAACTTGTGATTAAACGTTTGTATCCTGCAGTTTGTTCTGTTTTTGCCAGTTCCTTGTGATCGACGGTAAGTTCATGTGTTTACATTTTATACTATATTAGATCTTTTAGATATTTTATACAGAAACTTTTGATTTCTCTGATTTATAAGATAGTTTATGAGGATAATCTGAAAAGAAGAATTTGCGTTCATGGTGATATATTGGTAAAAATGTGGTGCTGATATATGGATCCACTATTTTGCAAATTTCCAATTATCAGCACTGGTACTGATAAATAGAAAATAGTACGTAAATACCTACTTATTCTATTTTTTGCATACCGTGTCTATTTTATGTACAGATTTTTTGTTTTTTTTTATAAAAGTAGATTATACCTTCGGTATCTAAATCTTAGCAAGGTGCTGAAATTGCATTAATTGCCATTTGTCAGCATAGTATTGATAATTAGATCAAAAGCATGCTGATAATTTGGTTATCCTAGTATTTCATCATCTTTCCTTTTTTTTCAGAGCCCCCTAGTTACCATGAAACCAAAGGAAGTAAACAAACCAAATAAAAGAAAAAATCCACAAACAAAAATCAAGAACAAGAAAAAAGAATAGAAGAAAGAGAATTGAAGAAGAAAATAAAAGATTATAATTGATTGAAGATGTAGAGCAAGAACTTTTCTTTTTTATTTAAATTTTGTTATTGATATGCAATGTTACCTACCTATCAGCTAGTAATATCTACCTACCATCCAGATAATTTAAGTAAGTTGCTTTCTAGTGAGATTTAACTACTAAGTCTAAACAAATTATTTAAATGCCTACATAACTATAAAGATGTTAAGCCTTGTTAAGTTTATAAATACTGTTAGATTATATGTAAATTATATCTTTTTATGTTTATTAACAGAGTACCTACCTATATAAAAACATATTTAATAAAAAAAACATATAATTTCAATACCACTATCACAGTGCTGATAATTGGTTCACTCTATGCTCATAATTGGTGGTGATGGTGCTGATAAATGGTGAGATGGTAATTTTTTGCTCTTGCCTATCTAAAAAAAAATTGGACAAGGATAAACTATGTTTTTTTAAATAAATAATCATACTGATTAAATATTGAAACTAGAAAACTCGTCATAACGGGTGAAAACGTATTTTTAAATATCATAAACGGGTATAAGTTAGGACTTTACTCTTAAAGTGCTGATAATTGGGTACTTTACCCTACTAAACCAAAAAGTTTATAACTACGTATCGCATCCCCCATTTTTTCTGCGAATGACTTTAAATCTGTTTTCTTTTAGTTCACATAGCCCCGCTTTGTCAAAGTATTTGACAACATTCGACAAGAACAAAGCATACACAGCCTACTATATTGATGAGTTTCCGACTTGATTTTGGTAGAGCCTTTGTGCTTCGGCACATTCTCCTGCCATAATCTTTACTGTTGATCGCGGCCGACTAGCCTCTGTTATTACGACCACTAATAATTCGTGCGAGCAGATGAATTTTCAACGGCTGCTGACGCGTGTTAGCTGTGAAGTGACCAAAGCTATATATATGTCATAACATGACGGTGGATGTTGTAAGAACATTGTAAATAATCTTGTTACTTTTAGATTGGTGGCAAACCGTTAATTAACCCTTCAAAATTATATTTACCTAAATTAGTTATAAGAAAAGTTGATTGACAAGCCGGATGGACCAACATCGATCTTAAATATTAATTTTCCCCGTTGTTTACGCAGAACGGAACTTAAATTAACTCGGACGGACTCCAACAAACAGGATATCAGAATTGACGCCCAAGGACGACTTTGACGTCGAATATTCCCGAAAGAGGTTATAAAAATGTATAATTTAATAATTACACAAGTCCTGTTGTTTATTGGAAATAAAAAGCGTAATAAATCTGAAACGTTTGTTTTTTAACGTAGGTATTGCATACTAACTTTTTGCTGGTAACACTGGCTACTGGCAAATAACCTATTGTCACATTAATGACCAACAGTTTGAATATCTTACACAATGTTTTATGCTAGTTAAAAAGATTTTCATTAAAAACTTTACATTAAAAAGAAAGAGACAAAACACTGTCTTGTTGATCACTTGCAATAAAACGGTTATTGTTAAGGTGGTTAATATACTACTATTGACCCCAAGTTCCCATGAACTCAATATTTAGATCAATCGGGCGGGCTACATAATCAACCTCCATAGAGAAACTCGTCTATATCGAAAACGGCTGGGGGGTTTCGCCGAAATTGATCCTTTGCCCAAACAATCTTCGCTCTCAACTAATTCAGCAGTTTTTCCTCGGTAAAGGGAAGTATAAATTTATGAAATTCTGCCGGTCGGAACATTTTTCCTCCTTGTTTGCATACCCGTTCGAAATTAAAACAAAACCAAACGATGGAAAATTAGGGAACGAGGTAATTGACCCGACAACGGTTATTGTCGATAAACTCTGCTCGCGACTTCGCTGTGCATGTAAAGAAGCTTGTTCTACATTTACATTAAGTACATCCAACTTAAAAGTTAGGAAAATGTTTTAGCATACAAATACTGCCTTTATTTGCTTTAAATAGAGTACAAAAGTAGGTGAATCAGGAGCCAACAACAACATATTTAGCCAACTTACGCAGCATGCAAACATAAAGAGAATCTAATAATATTATTATTTAGTAACATTTCATACTCGTTATTAAAATTGCCACTTATATAGTCAATTGATACTTAAGTAGGTAATTACAATTAGTAAAAATTTTGTGTCAAAGATAAAAAATTAAATCCAATTTATTTAGATACCTCACCTTGTATAATCCCTTAACGACCACAACTCTTGATGTTACACACCTAGGTACTTTTTATCATAAGTAGGTATCTTATGAATTCATCAATTGAGTAGAACGCCCTGTCCACTAACCATTTACGTAATAAAGATTTAAATCGACTAATAGAAAGGTCTTTGAAGCTATCGGGTAATTTGTTGTAAATGGTCCTACACTACACATGGCGTAGCAATTTTTCGTTTTAGCATAAACTTACCCACTATTTTAAAACTAATAATATCAAATTATCCAATTGTTCCAGATTGCACAACATCATCGTCGTCGAGCGGGCTGCTGACGGGCATCACGACGGTGTCGGTGGCAGTGACCGGGCTGGACGCGCGACCGCTCGCAGCCGCCAAGAAGGTGCGCCCCAAGCCGGCATCGCCCAACCGGCAGGGGCCGCAGCAGTGCCAAGTAAGTGCGACAAAACAACGACATATCTGCGACAAACTTACTACGACCGATATGTTAGAGCGCGCGCTCACGCGCGGTGTCGCCGTTTCCGTGTGTTGGACTAGGGGAGATTTGTACACAAGTTGATGTAGGTACTTGCATAAAATCTGCGATCCATCTCCCCGTGACCCGTGCGGTGCAGTGTGAGAACCGCCTAAGACAACGCTACGACAAATATGCTACGACAAATACGCTACGACAAATATGCTACGGCATGGATACTACGACAATATACAATAATATTTCAAATGCGTTTTAAGCCAAAAAAGTATATTTCTACCTACCAATAAAAACGTTTTTTTTTACTATAACAAAAGAAAGAAATGTGTACAGCCTAAAATAACTTATCAAAAAACAATATAAGAATAAACAACGTTCGATGATATTAAAAAGACGCGAGAACATCAACAAGTATCGAAAACGCCAACGTTAAACAGCGCTCACGTTTAGGTACATCGCGATCGGCCCGAAAAATATTTGCAATAAACATTTATTTGTACCGAAATCCAAATTCAATATAACAAATACACTTCCACCCTAGCCTTTTGTGTACCTGAATATCGTGACGATATTGATTTGACTATAGAGCAACCCTTTATTGATTGTAAGGCATTTCGGAATACAATACGAACCCTAATCAAAAACGTTGAGCGCACACAGCGGCACGGGTTTATCCTTTGTTGAGATGACCCACAAACAACTTGCGTATCCCCAGTCAACGATAGTTTGATATAATTCTGTACAATCCTTCGTAATAATATTGCCTGTATTAAGTAAATTGATTACAGTAGAAACGTACTTGGGATACCCATGATTTAGTTGTTAATCGAATCTATAGTTGGTAGTTGTTATTATCTATATTTATGTTACGAAATTAACTTACGTGGGTTTAGAGGTGTGGTGAAGGAAAGGTTTATTTAATTCTAAGATATAAGTGAAACTTTATTTTAAAATACGGATACTACTAACGTACACATAAAAAAGGTTAGGTAAACATTTCGAAGTAATGCCTCCTTTAAATACTCGTCATATAAACGGTACCCAATTTGCGCTCCGTCGATTTTCCGAAGGTGAATATCCAACGCGGGTGCTTCCCCTCGATTGCACACAAACACAAAGAGAAAAAGATCACTAAGTACTTATTCGTCCTCCCAATGTCTTTTCCGAAGGCATAAACCTGAAGAAAAACATCGGAAATGATACATTCAGTGTCGGTAACTGCTTGTATTACCTTTCACCGCAGTTTTTACGAGTCCCTGTGTTCCTTTCATCACACGTAGTTTTATTGCTTGACTGTGTAATGGAAGATATTATATTGGATTCTGGATATAAAGTGGAGTGGTATAAAACTTGTTTTGCGTGAAAGAATATTGCTACGTATTAATTTGTTTGTGTACATACGTTCTTGAATAAAGTTGATGGAATTTTTTATCGTCATTGCACGGTTAATGTCTGGTAGTCCTATTAATTAACCGTGCAATTATAATAAAAAAATTGCATTCGCTATCGCATGAATGGCATACAACATAGCAGTACGACTATGCTTTCGCATGCATTCGCTTATTTACGTATCTTTTTGACTAAATAATAAATGTACGAGATAGTTTCTGACGGATAAAGCCTAATACTAAGTATTACCGTTACGGGTGAGCCTTTAGAACATATTCCTTGACTGAAATACCACTTTTCTCCTTTTTTGAAACTGGAAGAAATTCAGCAGAAACCTTCTTCATTCTGGCTAATCTGACTAATTTACTCGAATGTTTATGTTTTATGAACCTAATCGTGGAGAATTTTAGATCTAAATACACTTAAAGAAGTTTAAAAAATTTCGACGATCCAACTGCTGCGTACTATGAATGTATAGTAGCACAGCCTTCTCTATTGTGAGAGGCTGTGATAGTAGCTATATGATTTACTAGCTTCCGCCCGCGACTTCGTCCGCGTGGATATTCGAGACAATACTTAGGGGACAAATAACCAGGATAAAAAGTATTACATGTTTTAATTTCATAAAAATCCGATTAGCCGTTTTTAAGTTATTAGGCGGGTCCTCCCTCACCAAGCGAGCAGCCTCGCGCGAGGCAGAACGTTTGCCACGTGCGGCGGGCCTCGCACGAGGCTGCTCACTTGGTGAGGGAGGACCCGCCTAATAACTTAAAAACGGCTAATCGGATTTTTATGAAATTAAAACATATAATACTTTTTGGGTTGCCTATTTGTTTTAAGAAGTAAACCTACAAAGTTTCAAGTTGAAATGTCTATTTTACCCCTGATTTTTCATTCAAAATTTCACCCCTATTGCAACCTTTTAGGGGTTGAATTATGTTCAGCGTGTTAAACATCAAAATAAATGCCATTTTTGCAATCGTCATCTCATAAAACCTCAATAACGACATCCATATCGATTTTTACGTATATTTATCCTATTTAACCTCTAAGGGGTTGATTTTCGAAAATATACGAAACATGTTTTTGCTTATTTATTTTACTTTCCGACCATAAGCCTAAATAATAAATTTAATGAAGGACTTTCCAGATACAACATTTCATCCCCCTTTTCACCCCTTCTGGGGTGGAATTGTCAAAAACGCTGACACAGGTAATTCTTAATTTTCAATTGCCAGCCTAAATACATTGTTTAAAGATCCTAACTTCAAAACTGACGGACTTTCATACAAACTTTCATCCTCTATTTCACCCCCTTAGGGGTGGAATTTCCAAAAATCCTTTTTTAGTGGATGCCTACACTGTATAACGTATCTATGTGCAAAATTTGAAGTCTCTAGGTTCAGCGGTTTGGGCTGTGCGTTGATATCTCAGTCAGTCAGTCAGTCAGTCAGTCAGTCAGTCAGGACTTTGAATTTTATATATATAGATTTCTCCGATTATAGCTGCATCAAGTGAACCACAAATTATTATGAATCTTGACGTGTAAGATATTTACGTCAAATGAGGAAGTTTGACGGTGACTTATATGTTGCGAGAACAGTCTTGCTACAAAACCCAGTTTGTATAGGTAAAGTCTATGATTGATTCCTCCTATTCTAGTATGTGATCAAGTGTTCCCCAGTTATTGCTAATCGTTAGCTAATAGCCGGTCCCACCAATTACGGCTTATTGATGTCTCCCACATCTCGACGACCCTCGTCTGCTCAACCCTATCTCGCTCCACTGCTAATAATTAATCAAGCAATTAAGGAGACTCCGATATTTTCGGTGTAAGTAGGGCTGGGATTGTTTGTCTTGAGATTTAGAAATCGAAGTCGAATTTATCTGCATCAAAGATAACCAAGAGCTGCATAGACTATTATGGCGGGGGTGTATAGTAAGAACTACTGGTTATTGTTTCTGGTTTGGTATTAAAACTGAATTTTCGTGAGACTTCATTTTTAATAGTTTTTAATAGAAACTTCACAAAGTACACTAACATATTAATTGTATCATACGCAGAATCTTACATTATTATCTTGTAAAACAGAGTCACAATCGGCGGACAACAGTAACTAACGTCGTCGTCGCTGCACACGAGCCACACGCGATAGCCACAAACGCCGCCACTAACTAAACGAAAAAACAAGTGACGAGACTAGAAGCGCACGGCCGGCGGGCGGTGGGTGTCAGTCAACCGTGTCACCTTGTGCGGCGAGTTCATATAAAATGTATGAAAACTACAGGAAATAGGTCGGTGGCGGCGTTTTGTACTTGTGGTCGGTAGCCCGTGTGCGAAGAGACTAACATAGAGCAAGGAATAGAACTAATGTTCAAAAATTACAAATGAAGTGAAAGTAAAGTGGCGTACGCACCGGTTTGCAAGGTGCCGCTATCTCTAACCGCCATCCACACACCGCACGAAGGGGTATGCGTAAAAGCATTCTTCTCACTTAAATAAAAAGTACCGGCCAAGTGCGAGTCAGACTTGCTCATAAAGGGTTCCGTACCCACTTAAGGTACCGATTACGTACACCTAGCAAAATTACCACTGCAATATTTTGCCAGAAAAAAATAACTTTGTTTTTCATAGTATTCGTATGAATGACAAAGTTATATTTGCGGTTTTCGAAAATGTGTCATATCTCAAAAACTTGTTAAGCCTACTTAGCTGTGATAGTTTTCCTGTTAACTTCGTCATATGTACTACTATCGTGAATTTTTCACATATCCAAAAACAACCATTTGGCTGGTGGGGGGGGGGCACATGACTCTAACAAAATTTTGCACTTTAAAGCTTAATAATTCACAAACGGATGCCTCAATCAAAAAACTGGATTTACGAACCCACAATATTTTTGAAAGTGCTATCCAACGACACACCACACTATGGGGTAGACAAGAAAAAAAATTACATACCCACTTCATGTGTAGGGGAGGTAAACTAAAAAATAATGTTTTTCAAAATTTTACTTTACCACTTTTTTGGCGTGATAAATATGTATATTCATGCCAAATTACAGCTTTCTAGTACTAATACTCTATGAGCTAGACTGGGGTCAGACGGACAGACGTCAATGGCAAAACTATAAGGGTTCCTTGTTGACTACGGAACCCTAAAAAAGGTGCCGCTATCTCTGGAGGTCCCGGGTTCGATTCCCGGTCGGGTAAATATTGAAAACAAACTTTCCAATATTTCCTCGGGTCTGGGTGTAGGTTCCAATTTCAATAATACTAGTGCTCAATATACTATAGTATGGTATTGGAACATTGTATGTGATGGTGTCAAAAAAGACAAAAGAGAAAAATAGAGACCACAAGCTAGATGACTTCCGTGCTGAGGGCCTGAGGGAAGGAGTTACATAAAAATATTTTAAAACATTTAGGGCCGTTCCTTCAATTCTTACTTTTTTTTTACTTTGATTCGGTATGTAGGACTCACCTTGGGGGTCATATTACCTACTAAAACTCCCAGTACCTACTTGCTCTCGAAGCAGTCATTGGTCATGGAAGATTGGTATAACAGTCTCCCCTGAGACATAACAGCCGCGGACCGGCTAACCAGGCCCCTTCGCGGCTGGAAGATGGCCGAGCAAGTTTGGCCACCTCCCCAGACGGTGCAAGTCGTTAGTACACCCACCATCGTCGACGTGACTTCACTATGGGAGAATGATGCCGCCTTCTCCCCAGCCGTCTGCGGCGGATAAGGGCCGTTTGCACATCCACTTCACGAGCCCTCTCCGCTCTCTCCTTTTGAATGACCACGTTCTCACAAAAGGAGACTACCGCCCCTCCATTCTAACATAATTGAGTGATGGGCATACTCGAGCTTCTTTGCTTAGATATTTAAAACCGGCTCCCAAAGTCAAAATCATTTCAAGAAATTAACTAATTCGACAGTGGAATAGGAATAGTACAAGGAAAATTTCAAATGAAATGAAAGTAAAATAAAGCCCACGAGCTAGACGTAAACTACTTCCGTACTGAGGGAAGGAGTCACATAAATCTAGGCGGATAGATCACCCGTGGAATGACTTATGATAGTCACATAATGTGATGAATAATGGCTTCTTAGGGACAAAGGGATGGAAATATTTCAGATTGAAATAGTGTGGCTCTGTGGCAGAGTGTGTTTTAAATAATATTTAATTTCATAAAAACACCTTATTGGAAGCACTTGAGGATTTTATTGTAATATGCTCTTGAGCTTTTTATTGTAATACTAGCGGCCGCCCGCGGTTTCACCCGCGTGGTTCCCGTTCCCGTGGGAATATTGGGATGAAAAGTACCCTATGTGTTATTTCTGACCCAGATCCTTTCAGTAGTTTATGCGTGAAAAAGTAACAAACATCCATACATCCATACCCACACACTTTCGCATTGATAATAAACTACACGACGCTCTCCCGAGGGAATGTGATATTTTTTCCTGGATAAAAAGTAGCCTAAGTTACTCCTTATTACATTACCTACCTGTCAGTGAAAGTCCCGTCAAAATCGGTCCAGCCGTTTCAGAGATTAGCCGGAACAAACAGACAGACAGACAGACAGACAGACAATTTTTTTTTAAATGACATTTTGGTATGTGTACCGTACATATAATCATATGCATGTAGTAAAAAGCTGTTATTTTAATGTTACAAACAGACACTCCAATAATATTTATTTGTATTGTATTGATTTTGTCAGTATTAAATGTTAAATTTATTTGTGAATTAAGATAACTAAGTAAATATGTAACTAACAGTAACCCCTTTGGCTTTCGCACTTTAATCAAATTTCAGTATAAAATGAGCATGTTCATGATAGATAGACAGATTATATCGTTTCTAAAAATATAAAATTAAAAATAAGTATATTTTATTTTGTGAAACAGCGTAGAATCATTTTGCTGTTCAACCCTACGGCCGGCTTCACATGACTACGCTCATCAAAATTAATTAGAGCTCGACTAAGCCATTACGTCGATTTGGAAGTTACTCCAAACGCTTCGTAGTACAAATTATGACAGATTCTTATTTCATTTAACGATTCGTGACTTGAAATCTGAGATGGCGAGGCGCTGCGAATCTCTAATGCTATTTAACGTCTGCCAGAATTAAGAGAAGGATGAAGGAGTCAATAATGATTGAGGAGGGATGTTTCTCTTTTCTGTCTTTGAACAAAAAAATCCAGTCAAAAGCTTAGGAAACCGTGAATGTATAGATATGGATTTAAGTTTATTTCAAGCCGTTGCTAATTTCGCATCATTTTGTACCGTAGCACTCTCATCATCATCATCATCAGCCATACGACGCCCACTGCTGGACATAGGCCTCCCCCAAGGATCTCCACAACGATCGGTCCTGCGCTGCCCGCATCCAGCGGATCAGACCAGATCGTTCGGTCCACCTTGTAGGGGGCCTGCCCAAGGAAAGTCGTCCGGTACGCGGTCGCCATTCGAGAACCTTTCCGCCCCAACGGCGATCGGTTCTCCGCGCTATGTTTCCGCCCACTGCCACTTCAGCATCTTCAGCTGAGCAATCCTTCGAGCGAAGTCGGTTGTTTAATTTCTCCTGCGGATCTCATCATTTCTGATTCGATCGAGCAGGGAAATACCAAGCATTGCTCTCTCCATTGCTCGCTGGGTAACCTTTAGTGTAGCACTATTTAACTTAATATTATACCACTTCTATGCTACTAATCGTCAATTTTCGATTTTGGTTTAAAAGGCTTATGTCGCATATAAAACTTGAAGGGGCTAAGATAGGTTTATAAATCGCAAGGTAACAGGCAGCTAGTTCATTCAAACTGCATTTACACTATAATATGTGTATGAATATTGAGGCTTTCAAAGCTTATGTCAAAAAACTGACGATGGATTACAATTTAAAATGCCAATGCTGTTTTGCATAATCAATTCAATACCCTAGACTATAAAGTTTTTGAATAATGCAGTAGTTAAGTTTAAAATTTCACAGCCACACAATATGGTGAACAGTTTTTGGTAATATCTGATAGACGCGTGTTGTACAGTCGTCAAAATGTCAAGATTTTCCTTCGATCATATAAACCCTAGATACAACGTAAACGCACAGAAAGTGAAACCGCCAACGAATGCCCAATTCGAAATTGGGCATTAGATCGCCTCAGTCATAGCCTTCTCTATCGTAGAAGACGATAGAGACGGCTGGATAGAGACGGCTGTGCCTCAGTAGTCATTTGACCGCCCGGCGAAACGATGCCTAAATGTGCTGAGAAGATGCGCAAAAACAATTCGAAAAAAGGAAAAAAAGAGATGTAGTGTAGAATAATTTCTTCAGTCAGTATTGAACGTAAGTATAATTGCACAATTAATTTAAAGTCAAACATGTACTGAAACTATCATATTTTCATTATTTATACTAAAATATTGCAATATTCCTTGCCGCGCAACCGTTTCTTCTATTTGCGTTAGTAAGACAGAGATGCAAACATGACGAAATACGATTCGCTGTTCAAGCGTCGGCCGACCATCTGAGCTTTCCATGTAATAAGATCGTAAGTACTACCATGCCGACCGAATTTAAATCCAATTACTGTTGCTTAGGGTAGAATATCAAATGTGGTGACGGAAGTATTCGGAATCGAAATACCTATAAGTATAACTACTAATGACAGCGCTGTTGGAATCACTTTTTCAAACGCATTTAGTATGGAATTCTATATCTAGGGTTTATTGATCGAAGAGATTTTCAGTCAAAACCACTCTTATGGCGACTATACCAAACTATACGCCGTTAATTTCTAATTAAAACCTTAAAATAATTCAGGGGATGTATGTCTCCATCAATACGAAGGAACAACTTTTACTACTCGACCAAAAAGGAATAACTGATTTCTTTTTCACGATCAGGTGGCTGGTCCCATAGTAAAAGATTTTCTTTACCCACAACGGGGTAGCACTTAGCCTTCATCACATCACACTTGATGAAGGTGGAAGCGCACTACTCCCGGTATCCTCAATCACTGAGGAACTGGCTATCATATATCTAACTGCTTGAACATAATTATTCTGAAAACATCATTGTTATGGTTTCAGGCTTAGATAAAATGGTGGTATTATTTTAATTTTTACTTTTTTGCATATACAATGCAATTTATAAATAGAAAATATTTAAAATTAAGAATTAGAAAAAGTCGACCCGTCTCACAACTAGCCCCGGTGGGATTCGAACCCACGACTAGACGAGATGAGAGACGAGACGGGTCGACCTTTTCTAATACTTCATTTTCAATATTTTTAAAGATGGATGGATGGTAGCTAGCCAGACGGACTAAGAACAAATTCTACCACCAACTAAACTGAATACAATATGTACCCCACTGGGAATCGAACCCCCTGAGTCTGAAATCGGTGGTGTGAACCACTAGACCACAGAGGCGGTTAGAATTTATGTATTGTAAAAAGTTGTTCGTATCGATGGACGTACTGCTGGTAAAACTACTCGGTAAGACTACTCACAGAACACGGAAAATAGACTACTAGTAATAGGGGGACTCATTCATACCCTGAAGTATTTGTACTAATTAAAGATTATAGGTCGCTCTTAATGTCAATATGTGAAGCAAAATGAGTTGTTGAGTGTACATACTTACTCGAACCCGGGGACCAACATAAAGGACCCGAGTTAAGCCTTACTTAATGGACTTTATGGCTCCGGCAACTAAACTATTACTTGCCAGGACGTTATAAATAATGTATGTTACAATTTAACTTATGCCATATTTCCCGTTACAAACTTAATTCGCTTTGTCGAAGCGATATGTAAGGCCTTGTTTTAGATTACTTACTATATTAGAGAACTGGCGGCCGCCCACTACTTTGCGTGAGTATACTTTATTTCAATGTATACAGTATTAGTTATTTTATTTATCACAAAAAATTTTCTCCGCGAAAACAGTCAAAACTTTGTATGGTTAAAAGGTGGTTTAAAGCTTTGTAACAACTGATTTAGTCCAGTGGATTGAGCTGAGTATTGTTAGACCAGTCAGTTATGTTTTCCGTTTATCATAGAATTCCTGACGAGTTAGTTTAGGCTAATACAAACCAACGTTAGTACGACGTAGAATGTTTGTTTTCAAGACTACTTATAATACTTTATTCTTTCATTTTTTGTTTTATAATAACGAATGACACACGTTATTTTTAATTAAAAGTGAAACTAAAACACTACAATTCTTATATCGTGATATGTCATCATCACAGCTATTAAAATGTATTTTTTTACCATAACAGAACCTACAATCGTATGAGATCTTATCCGTTTTCAGATAATGTTCAAACTTGAAGCCCGATGTAAATTGTGTTGTGAGCAATGGGCGACGCGATGTATCTCTCGAAAACAAATAGGTGTGTGTATCGTGTGTGTGTGGGCATTAAGGCTCGTTCGCCTGCTTTTTAGTATAATAACTTATCACTTTAACCCTTGGCATGCCTGGTAGGGTCTGACAGACCCACTGTTGCAAATAATCGTCAAAATCTTTTGTAATTCCAAACTTAGCGTTTCCTGTGCTTGAGTAGCTGCGCATTACGAATTCAATGCCATTTTGGTGCCACTCCCGCAGTCCGGCGGCGCCCACGTGCGCAAAATGCATACGGGTCTTATGATTTCATACTAAAATGTAAGATTAGAATGTATTGGTAAGGACCTCAATTTGTAAGAGGTCTGTTTGTTTTATTTTTATAGACTGAAAATTTACTGCCATTTGTTATTTTATTTAATTTTATATGAAACATGATTAAATAAACCAATAAATATAAAAAATCTTCTAGCAATCTATCTTTTATTACAAACATATTTTTATATAATGGGTCTGTTAGTCCCACCAGGCACGCCGCGTGATTTTTACCCACCAGGCACGCCAAGGGTTAAACAAACTACTTAAAACACTAGAATTCAAATTCCTACTACCTATAACCTAGAGGCTTGTGAGATCTTATCCGTTTTCAGAAAGTGTTATCATGGTGTTATCTGCAGTATCTCGCGCAAAGAAATAGGTGTGTGTTACGAGCATTAAGCTGAGGAGTTAAGCCTCGTTTGGAGACGACCCTTCATTTTAGTATGATAGTTTATCGTCCGTTTAAACAAACTAAAACACTAGAATTTTGTAAATTTGAAATATCACAGTTATAAGAATGCAAATTCCTACCATAACCTAGAGGCACGTGAGATCTTATCCGTTTTCAGATAGTGTTGAATCTTGACGCCCGATGTACATATGTCACGTGTGGCGTGAGCAATGGCCCCGTATCTCGCGCAAACAAATAGGTGTGTGTGTCGGGCATTAAGCCCAGAGTTAAGCCTCGTTCGGAGACGAGCCCGTTTGGCCGACGAACGATAACGCGACCTTCGTTCAACTGTATCTGTGTCTGTGGATTCGTGCGGTGGCATTGTTTTATCGTGGGGAATACCTGGGGCGTGGTTATGTAACTTGGCGGCTATCATGATGATTTTCAATCTTTAATGAAAGCGATCATAATAACATTATGTTACTGAACTATTGTTTTCAACAGTCATTGATCAGTATGTGCATGCATACGATAGGGCATTAAGCCTTCCCCAAGTTGCAAAATTAATCGATAATTATTTTATTATTTAGGTATATCAATGATTGTTACAATAGTAAAAACGACTTAAGCTAGTAAATGATTAAAATCTTATTGTACTATCAGTTATACGTATAACATCGCATACTCTACCTACATTATCTCTACTAATATGAGAAAAGCTTGTAAAAAGAGGAAAGATTTGATATTTTGTTTGTATGTTTGTAATGGATAAATTCAAGGAAAAAATCGGTTCAGTAGGACCGATTTCACCAATAGAAAGCTACATTATTCTCGAGTAACATAGGCTATATCTTATCCCGAAATTCCCATTGATACGGGAACCACGTGTGTAAAACCGCGGGAAACTACTTGTACTTAAAAAAATAAAACTGATGTACCTACGCATATCTTAACAGAATTTGATTTGTCGAGCGCAGAAACAATAAACGTTCTTCTTTCATATATAACTTCCAATTTTTCTATATTTATGGAAAGGCAGCTTTACCATCGCCATTTTTTGCTATCTTACATCAAACAGAGCATAAATCAATTCTGATGCTACGTCCGGCTGTTCGAAATTGGGCACTTGCCTCCCGTAGTTTGATACAAAGGCAATAGCTCCCATAAATAACGAATTATCGTTGTTTACCGGAGTGCACTTACTGTTGACAACGAAGCACGAATGAGACCAGCCTGGCTGGCTGCCAGCACAGATAAGCCTAGTAGGGTGTGCCGCTTGTATCTTCCATTAAGCCTGTTCGACGAAACGACAATGATTAATAAACTAACTGCCCGAATCAATAATCGTTTGCCAGTAACTATTCATTTGAAGACATTTAAATATTGATCTACAACATGTTTACACACAGTCGTGTTCAAAATTATAATGACTTGTTTTTCCGCCTATGTTATTAGTTTGTCGAATGCCTCAAGCAGCAATTAGGTAGTAGTCACAGGTTACTTTATATTAAACTAGCGGCCGCCCGCGGTTTCACCCGCGTGGTTCTCGTTCCCGTGGGAATATCGGGATAAACAGTATACCTTATTATATCAGCTACCTGCCAGTGAAAGTCCCGTCAAAATCGACCCAGCCGTTTCAGAGATTAGCCTGAACAAACAGACAGACAGACAGACAAAAATTGAAAAAAATGTTATTTTGGTATATGTACCGTATATATTATAATCATATGCATGTAGTAAAAAGCGGTTATTTTAATATTACAAACAGATACTCCAATTTTATTTATTTGTATTGTATAGATGTATAGATAAACAATCACTTCTTCTATTCACTTTATTCTATTTCCCTTATATATTATATAAATTTATATTTCAAAAAAGTTGGGTAAAAGTGTTAATCAAATAGTTCCAACAAAACTTACTTCAGTCGGGTTTAGTGGTGCATGAGCATATTAGTACCGCACATTATTTCATTAATTTATTGATGTGATCAGCTCAATAATTAAAACAAAAGACAACCAGCATTCGATAATTAGACAAACCATCGAAAAATACTTGTTTTTGTTTAAGCCATTCTCATTTACCACAAAACAAAGCCACCGTGTTGAGGCCTTGAAACACTTGGAACGGTTCCAACTGCGCTTCCGACCGTACTTGCGCAAACATTTGTCTTTCAACTGATTAAGCTGGATTTGTTAGTACTTTAATCTAATCTTCAATCTTCTTCGATAGTATCTATACAGGGAATTCCTCGGTTTCGAGATTTACCTAACGGTAAACAAAACAAATTACGCTGAAAGAGCTTTCTTTAATTCAACGCTGGTAAGTCGTTCAGTAACAGTTAAATTGTTACGAGTTTAATTATAATTACAAATGCTTTATCTCAAAGCGGAAATACACGGTTCACTTTTTTGCCTTTCGTTTTGGATGAAGCAACCAAATTGAACAATGTTAAGGCGAGGATTCTCTAAAATAGGGTATTTTAAATTATGGATTACTCGCAAATCACAAGTATTTAAAATTTGGAAAAGTGAATCATTCAATGTCAATGTGCGCTTGTATTTCTGCGCCTTTCAACCAAAGTGAATCAATTTGGTTGAACCGTGTAATATTAGCATCACGAGCGCGGGTGGGCCTTGTTTGTGTACATGCACACTGTGGCCGTTTGTGCACTACACTGAATTTTACCGATCCGGAAAAAAACGGATGCTTGTATTATAATAATTAATTATTATAAATAATAGAATTTATTTATTTCGTGTAGTTTAGGGTTCGAAACATTGAAACTACACGAAATAAATAAATTCTTACTATTATAAATTACTAGCTGACCCAGCGCGACTTCGTTCCCGTGGCCCTACCCCCTACTCCACCCTACCCTACCCGTACTCTACCCCTACCCTACTCTACCCCTACCCTACCCCTACCTCTACTCTACCCCTACCCCTACCCTACCCTACCCCTACCCCTACCCCTACCCCTACCCTACCCTACCCCTACCCTACCCCTACCCCTACCCTACCCATACCCTACCCTACCTTTACCCTACCCTACTTCTACTCTACCCCCACTTACCCCCTCTTCCCCTATTTTCTCACCGTAAGAACCTTCCTTGGACTTCCACGAACATTTCAAGACCAAAATTAGCCAAATCGGTCCAGCCGTTCACGCGTGATGTCGTGACCAAGGGAAATAGGGATTCATTTTTAACCGACTTCAAAAAAAGGCGGAGGTTCTCAGTTCGGTTGAATTTTTTTTTTTTTTTTTTTTTTTTTTAATGTTTGTTACCTCATAACTTTGTCAATTATAAACCGATTTTAGACAAATTGGTCCCATTGTTATACGGTCAGGATCTGATGATGGCATCCTGGAGAAATCAAGGGAACTCTTCAAATATTATAGGCACACCTATAGCGATTTTGGTATTTTCTTAAGTAATTTGCATTTGCTTTCGGTAAGCACCATTTGGTGAAGAGTAACTGATGATAAAGACCACATATGGCCATCGAAAACATTAATTAAATACTAAATATGTTACGGGCGCAATACGATTCCTTTAAGGTTCATAAGTAATTTTCAAGTATTTGCGACTGGTAGTCATCATCTCACGATGATGAGCTGGTGATGGAAGGTACAACTCCTCAATAGTTAGGAGTTGGAGGATAATTCTTTAAATATCGTTGATACGTAAATATTTGTAGTTGTTACCTTTCAGGTTATTTAGTTAAGCTGATGATGGAAGGTAAAACTCTTTAACGATTAGGAGTTAAAGTATGTTTTTAAGTACTACAAGCGCCAATAGAACTTTAGGTTGTATTCTTTCAAGTAATTTAGGTTAGCTGATGTTGGAAGGAAACTGCATAACAGTTAAGAGTTGGAGGGTGGTGCTTGTCTGAGTTCTAATTTAGATATGGGCTATAGTCGTTGCACATTGAGCTACCCTTGCTCATTATGCGGTTTCTTATAGTAGATTTCTGACACTAAAAAAGGAAAAATAAACAAAATTTTTCAAAAAAAATAAAACCGCCTTCAAAACAAAACTGCAAACAAAAACTCATTTCCCAAAAACACGTAAAAGTGAAAAATAAATTGAATCATTCAATTCAAAGTACGAAAGTGCGGGACTTTTTCTAATTAATCTTGAACTTACTGATCTGATTGAAGTCGGTGTCAAGCCGAAAGTAACAAGAACGAATACTTAAAATTCAATTTCATTTCATTTCAAAATAGTGAAACAATAATAAACAATATCTCATGCGCAGAGTGGTGTAAATTGTAACCTATCAAATACATATTAATATTAATATCTATTTGGCTTGACACCGACTTCAATCAGATCAGTAAGTTCAAGATTAATTAGAAAAAGTCCCGCACTTTCGTACTTTGAATTGAATGATTCAATTTATTTTTCACTTTTACGTGTTTTTGGGAAATGAGTTTTTGTTTGCAGTTTTGTTTTGAAGGCGGTTTTATTTTTTTATATATATAGATTAAATATATAGATTAAATTATTAAAATACAAGCATCCGTTTTTTCCGGATCGGTAAAATTCAGTGTAGTGCACAAACGCCCTGTGTTTGCCTGCGCAAGCTCGGGAGCGCTCAGTCGCTTAGTTTTGACCGAGCACCGGCCGAGACGCACACAGGAGCGCGTGTCTATACTCATTACAACTACAAGTATGGCTCACCCGCGTTCGTGAGATATAACAGCAATAACTGTACGTTATCGTAGGCATTTGTAAACTTTTAAAACTTCGGCCAAATCTACAAGCCAGCAACGCGTGGTTCCCGCTTTGACGGGGACTTACCGCGTCGTGGTCATATTAGGTGAATGAGATAAACTATTATATAGAGTGTAGCCACAACTCCACTATCGTAGTTTCATATCTCGAATCAGTCTACGTCTTTGGTAAACTGACGAATTTCATATAATACGGTATTTTACTGTTTTTTTTTTATTTCTTTAAAATGTTTTTCGAAATATTAGCTACATAAAACAAGTTTTCATTTTGAATTATCTTGAATATTTTCAAAGATATAGGACTTCAAACTTTATAATTAGACAAGGACAGGACGCTATCTTAGTGACGTCAGTGAGTTAGTAGCGTCATAGTCACGCCATAGAAGATTTCGTTTTAGAAAGAGACAGCTATAGTCAAAATCAAACAGACTATAATTCTTTTATTATAAAACAGATTCAAATTATTTTTTCACATTTGGTATTCTTAATTGCAATATTTTTTAACGTCATCATTAAATATCTACATTTCAACAACAGTAAAATACCCTATTGCTTACATCCACCGACCGGCAAGGAGAACTACTTTTACATTTTAGTCAAGTCGGTGTTGTACTTTTTTATGGAATAGTTTTTTTAATACAGTTGCTCAAAAAGTGGCGTATTGCAGGGACGTATAGCGTTCGGGATGTGGGCTATTACACACTCGAACTTTTTCTTTACCTTTCCCGAACTCGTGCGTTTTCTTTCCCAACTGTCAAAATATTGTCTATTAAAAAGAAAAAACCAACCACGAAGTTTTTACTAAAAAAAATCATAGAAGTTTTTATGATTCATGCAAATATTTCTAAAAAGAAGCTACTAATTTGTTTCAATATCAGATTTAAAAGTAATTTTAATTATACATTAAATTAATATTAGTATCGGCCAAATTAAATTTATGAATATAAAAAATACATAAAACAGCTGTATGACCACAGATTACTAAATATGGTATGACGTGCACTATTTACCATAGTATCTGCTTATAGGAGTTTGCGCAAGTAAGTGAAAAGAAAATGAGGGACCTTATTTCTTAATTTTCTAAATTAGTTTTTTCTGGTTTTTATTGTGGTAGGTACTTAGTATGGTGGAATTAGTGCAATAATGTGGCTTTAATGGAAAACGATGTGGTAAAAGAGAGAAATAAGGAAAGGCGCTCATGTAGGATTCGGATTGCTTTTGTTAGGTTTCATTTCATTTCATCTCATTTAATTTAATTTTCATTTCATATCAATAAAAAAATTCTACTGAAGCCTTGGCTGTATGATCATAGTTTCCTGTGCCAACCCAGAATGGGTGAAGAAAACAAAAAAAAGTCTCTGCTTATATTCTTTTACGATTAGTTAGTTGAGTTTATTGTGTTTTATTATTTTATTAAATTGCTTAATTTTTTCGCAACTGTATTAAAAATAGTTGTTCAGTACACGTGCGGAACCGTCATTGCAACTTGTTCCGACTGTCAACCCTCACCTTCGGCTGCGCCTCGGCTCGGGTAGACATTTGTCGGAACTCTTTGCAATGACAGGCTTTCCGCACTTGTAATGAAATCTACTATTTTTTTCCGTGGCTGATTCCGTGGCTGCCCCCGTAGCAAATGTTATTCATATTGATGGACACTATCACCCCCTAAAATCTTTGTACTAATTAAAATTTAGTGGTGTATATGTAATCAAGTATATATATTTAAAAAAAATGCATTTTTATACACAATTTGTATTAACGTCTTAGTCCAGTTAGCACGCTTTAAGTTCATTGAAGTTAAAGTATAGCGGTAAACTATTTTCATATGCCCGTTAGTTTAGGTCTCGCGCCGGTGTGGCCGCACTCCGGGAGTTGGAGGGAAGCCAAGCGTTCCACCAGCACTTATCTCGCACCAACCTTACACAGGATTACGAAAATGGGCCAAAAGGGAATTGTTTCTGGGAAAATTGGTAAGATGACAGCACTGCGACTGCGGCACTATACTGTTTTGCTCTAACTACTTAATGCATACAAATGCATTTTCTATTTGTTTAAAAGTCCTTTGAAAGCTTTTTAATCCAATTTGGATATTTGAGCATCATAAAATTTTCTTTTTTTATTGTCAAAAACATTTCGAAGTAGTGCTGAATTCTTTCTCAAACCATCGAGACACAACATAACTCTGAAAACATTCCTTTGTTCAGATCAATAAAAATCGACTGAAACATCAACAGCATACCGACAAAGTCGGAAACAAGTTCCAATCGGAATGGTAAAAAAATACCTTTCTGTAACATGTTGTTGAAAAGAATCGCTGTGCTTCCAGTATACTTAATCCACGGTGATTTTATCGCGTTAGTACTCTGCCATCAACGTGGAGTGTCCGAGCATACGACCATTGGCTTTGTCAAAATATAACGGGTGTCCCAAAAGTAGGTATAGGATCATTTGTCTCAATAAAACGCGAATGGATTGGAATTTCTTCGTAGTTTTATTTTATTTTAAAGAAGAGACTTGTAAAATTTTATCTGAATTGAATATCTGATAAATGGCCGCCACGGGCATTTTTGCTGTGTGCAAGTTTTTCATGACACTTTCACACATTTCGCTGCTAATTTCACACATTTCGCTACTTATTTCACCAATAACTCGGCGAATATTTTGTCTATAATTGTCTATGTTTTGTGGATCGTAGATGTAGGTTTTATCTTTGACGTAGCCCCAAAGAAAGAAATCCAGTGGCATCAGATGGCAAGATCTCGGAGGCCATTTGACATCACCTCTTCTTGAAATTACGAGACTTTTCGACCTTTCGACGAGTGTTTGTAATTGATCGTGAATTTTCGTTAAATATTTGTATATTTAACTTCTATGTGCTGTTTTAATGGCCGCATTTATCAAAACTCATCGATGAGTAATCGATTACAAATAATCTGCTGAACGCACACAAAAATGCGATGACTGACAGCGATTTACAGCAATCGGACGCCATTTTTTCCATCGCATTTGATTTTCGATGAGAAGCAGCGATTAGTTGCAAGTTGCTGTCAAACGTAGTGATTTTGTGTTTGTTGCTGTCATTCGTCATGTCAAAACCAGAAAAACGCTAAAGCACGTTCAGCAGAATCTATCGAAAATAGTAATCAGACAAGTAACCGATGACTTAGCTATTAGTCAGCGATTAGTTAGGCTAAATGCAGCCATTGTGAAACGCTCCACGATTAATTTTACATGTGTCAAGATGACGTATGTCAAATTTCAACCCGCCATCTTGAATATTTCGGAAATAGCGCGAAATTCAAATCCTATACGTACTTTTGAGACACTTTACATGTTTTTGTTACGACAGACATGATGATAACTGAAACTAGTCTTTAAGTACACGCAAGCTTCAATTATACGTGATTTAAGCAACTCTTCATGCAGTTTATGTAGTACCTGGCTTTATAGAACACCAATTGCTTTTTTGCGACGTTGGTAGTTTGTGATACACATGGAGTGTTCGAGTACAACCAAGGACAATTTCAGTGAACCAATTCTTACTTCTTTCAGTGTGGCTGGCGTCTCACCATTCACTTGCAGTCTCAACCACTAATTCCTTGTGCAGTAATTGACTACCCTTGTTTAATACATAACCAAATAATAGAATTGTCTGCGCGTGAATGGCGCGATGCACCAGCCACACGAAAAGAAGTAAGAAGTGGTTCAACGAATTTATACCATAGCTTAGCTTTGTCCAAATATACAATACTAGCCTTTCGCCCGCGTGACCTACACAACGTTATCCCGTGGGAATGTGATATTTTTCCGGAATAAAGAATAGCATATGTCACTCTTTAGCTCCCAAAATATCCCTATACCAAAAATCAAGGCGATCCGTTGACGCCGTTTTGACTTAAAAGATGGACAAAGAAATAAACACACTTTCACATTTATAATGTTAGTTTGTAGGTTTTCTTTGCGAAAAACACTTCTGAAAACAATTCTATGCTCCCTCACACATGTAAAGCTTTATACACATGCGAGCTTCAATAAAAAGTACGATACAAGTGATTTAAATACGTACTGGCAAACCTATTGAACGGCTTGATGACGCAATCGTATCTTAGCTCTTGGCTGAGCTGGGGGCCTACCGTCAGCTGTCATCGTAATATTAAAATAAAAAATAATTCATCCCGCTTACAATATTACTTTATCATTGGTTTACAGCTTTTGCTAAGATTGCTCTAAATAGACAGTAAGAGCCAATCCCATAACTATCATACATGTAATAAATTGTATATTTATAGTGTCTGATATCTCTAAGACAAGTGCTTATACTGCTTATCTCGTCGGAATCAGATCAAATATCTGATGATTCTAAATGTTATATCTAGACCGATTGGATGGGTTCTTGAATGTTCAAGATGCGAAAGCGAAGTGTCATCGATATGACGAATGGAACTTTATACGTCGTTTAATACCTGACCAAACAGACGCGATTAAGCGTCTGCGAAGCAAAAGTTTCTCGCCGTGGTCAGCGCGGCTGACGCGCTACCAACTTTTTCGCGTTGCTCCCGCTTTACTGGCGCGTGATCGTGTCTGTCTGTTCAGAGCTTAATACCTACAAAATTGTAAATTGCAATAAATTGTAGTAATAAGGGCGTGGAATTTATGAATCAATTGTTATATAATATAAAAACAAACCTATTTAATTAAATCATTTGACACATTATTTATATTAAACACACGCTCGAACCTACTTATTATGAAATAGTTACATCAAATTATACGAAATAGTTGATGCTCAAAGTTAACAGTCGAATTTGAGGCGTGGATTGCGGCTAGTGCTGTGACCTACATGGTCTGCGGGATTTGTTAATTGGGCCGGCTAATTATACCGATGCGTACTAACCGTGTTTAGTATTACTAGGAATATCCTCTTTACCCAATAAATAAAATAAAAATTGCTTTATTTCTAGAATAAATTTTCAGTAATACGCCGAGATTTTCCAGACTTTATAAAAAGCTAGTATTGGTGGAATAAAAAGTACTACTATATTTATATTGCTAAATTTTATTTTTTCCTTTTTTGGTCCATTGTATTGTAGTGACTGTAAAATCTGCGTTCTTGTAACGGTGTCATATTGTGGGGTAATAGCTGCAACGTACAGGAAATTTTTATAATTCAAAAGAAATGCATTAGAATATTGTTGAATTTAGAAAAAACCGATTCATGTCGGCCATACTTTAAGGAACTTGGCATACTAACATTAACATCTTTGTATATCTTTGAGGCGTGTAAATTTGTAAGAAAGCATAGTGATCTATATTCTCCCATAAAAACTATTAGACGCAACAATCGCTATCAAAACAAACTAAAAGTGCCCATAACGAAATTGAAATTATATTCTGACGGTCCTCACTCAATGATGATAAAAATTTATAACAAAATTCCGAACTTCATTAAAGACATAGAGAAGCCCTCAATCTTTGAAAATGAACTTAAGCAATATCTCCTCATTAAAAGCTATTATAATGTTAGTGAGTTTTTTGTCGACAAATCCAACCAAATTCTGAGATGCTGTTATGTGTATTGTTGCATTGTAATATAAAAAATAGGTTTTGGCTTTGTTTGTATACATTCTGATTAGATTTTGACATTTAAATTATTGCGTGAAATTATTATTCTGATCATATTATTATATATTCACATTGACATTTAAATTATTATATAAAAGTTATTATTCTGATCATATTATTATATATTTACATTGAAATTTAAATTATTACTTATATAAAAATATGATTCTGATCATTATTATTATATGGCGACATTGACATATTTTTTTTTTACTATTAATAGTATACCGAACAGACTGTATTTTTCAAAATAGATTTTAATTAGGAGTATAAATAGCACTCCATCATATTGCTACGCCCTTGCAGGGTGTCACATGATCTGTACCAAAATTTCCCATCTATGTACTTGTGACATGCAATGAAATAAATGATAAATGATAATGATAACATCTCCACATATTTTTCCCCATTTTTCAGCAACAAAATTATATTCCTGTCAATGTTGCACATAAGAACGTACATTATACACGTAGGTGATGTAGTATTTCGCTTGGGACACCACCGCAGGCTCGCGGCTGGCGGCGCGCCAAGCCTAGATGACCCATATGGGTTAGGACAATGCCTGCTCACGCCAGGTGTATGACTTCTGCTGTAGAAAATGTGCTAGAATTTCAAGGCAAATATCACATTTTTATTTTCTTTACACTGGATGAAGGGTCAGGAAGTGGCTGGGTGAGTCCCACATAACCACCGTCCGCACATCTACGCGGTCGGGGTATGCGTAAACGCATTCCCCTCACTATAAAAAATAAAAAAGGGTAAAATTCCACGAAAAGTAAAGGCTTGTTTACTTTTCTTACATTCAAACACATAAAGCCGGTTGCACCAAAATATTCATTTTACGAATTCGTAAAAAGTAACTGAATTTTGCTGTCAAAACTGTCAAATCCCATACATTTTTAAACCATAAACCCTGTAAAAGTAAAAGTATAATGTAAAAAAAACTTGGTGCAACCGCTGGTCACTATTTCTCCGTAGGTAACACAAAAGCCAGATGAAGCTAACATTCTTTAGACAGAAAACAAAATGTAGGTATTCCACATACCCATTCATCGTTTCTTGATTTAGTGTAAGTGGCGAACACTTGTCCTTTATTCGAGATCAATAAATAAGAAAAATCATAGTCTAAAACCATTTTTCTAAAAACCTTACAAAACAACACAGCCTTTCCGAATCGTGTATAAACCACGAACAACTCCCATCGATTACTCAACCGGAGAATTTTTCCGAAATATCTAATTCGTGCGATCCGGCGGCATCGAAAGTAAACTTTCACAGTGTTGAGTTATATCGTTCGGCTTATCAAGGATCTGGTTTATCCGGCTCGGGGCGCCGAACACACGCGCAGACGTGGGCCTACCATAATCTCACCGTTCCCCAGAGGCCGCATTCCCCTTAAAAAGGTAAACTCGATCCTCTCCACGAGGTGTTGGATTTTCTTGACAAATTCGCATTATATTTCTGCGATTGTCCGCGCGCCCGTAAAAGAGAAAGGCCAGTTTTATTGCCTTCTACGGAAACGTGCGACGGTTAGTTAAACAAGGAAAATTGACGTTTCGCAATAAAAATTATGCCCTCCCTTATAGCTCCTTAGGAAAGACCTTAATAAAATTTGGTAAGGCGAAAAATAAAAGAGTATTCCGTCGGAAGGACGTCTTAAAGAAAAGACATAAAGTTTGATCGAAGCGCATCGTTCTATTAATAGATGTGATGGCACTGAGATAATACTTTCTTTACGAAATATATACAATACAGTTACAAGCAATAATGGACACATTAAAGCACTGTCTCATTAAAGCGTTCCGAAACAAAACTATCTGTGCCACAGAAGTCATTATATATTGTAATGGGACATAGTCCTTTGGGGTTTATTGTTATGGATACCTTGTCTTCTTGTATTCAATCAAACAATAATATCACTTGTTTGTTGTTGAATTCGAAATTATTAAAGCATCACATGGTTTCCCGAATAATATTAGTACCTACTACGTGTATCGTTCTGCAGCACTGTGAACCGTACCGTAGAAACACGATCGCAGATCTATTCTCAACAAATACAATGTTGACAATATCATTAACTAAATCATTAATTAAAATTATTTATATGACTTTCAATCGTGTAGTTATAATTTTTATCCCAAATTCAGCCTTTAATTTTAATTGTTTTAACAAAATATACATCTTTGGTGCACGTAAAGTCGAGAAGCGCAATATTTTGCTTCAACAGTGCAAGCATAGATTGCAAAATAATCCTAGGCTGTACCTAAGCGCCAGCGAGGCTTCCACCGAGACTCCACATGACCGAACTACGAAGAACGCACTTATGGCTTTAGTGGCTAACCACTAAACCTAAGAATTAGTATCTAGAATGATTTTATATCTAGATTTCGTATCAGTTATCTGTATGTGTGTAAAAGACATTTGAAAAAAAAACCAACGATAAAGCTAATTGGTGAAAGAATAGGTATTATTTCAAACTTTTAATTGTAATGAAAGCAGATGAGCATGTTTGTTTTCGGTCATCATTCATTCATTTATTTCCGGCTTACATTGCATCACGACAATAAATATTACTAACGTAATAATATTACTTACTTACTTACTTTATTACTTACTTACTAATAATATTACTAACGTAATCACGATATAGAGCAAATTTTAAGCAAAAAACCACTTAGGCACTGATTAAGCTTAAAATAAAGCAAAAACAGTGAACGGCCACTAGTACAATTGTCCATACAACATGATTAAATACACGTAAAACCAACATAAACCCAGAAAAGCAACAAGCAATCTAGGCGCTTACCTTCACACTGAAACCTCAGTTCCAACACAACAACTGCGCCGGAAACTCCAACAATAACAGTTCTAAATAATGAACTCCATTCTATTCGCCAAAGATAAATATCTGTGAAGCGAAAAGACAAAAGCCTGAACAGAATTGACAAATGGTTTGCCGCCAGCTTTCAAAAGCGTCGCGAACAAAAACCGCGAAGGGTGCGAACCGCGAATGCTCGCTACGGAAAAATGAATATTGAAAATTCGACACAATAACTTATGGATTTATATTTGGCTTCAGTTTAGAATACTTAATTCTGTACTTTTTTAGCGAACATCTATGATAGCCACGGAATATAAATTCTCTTACGGTAACACAAATGTATACTTGTATTTTTCCGTTGTATAATTTTCGTCCGTATTTCTTTACTTTTGTCTCTAAACGTAATACAGATAACACATAAGTAATTAAGTTAGTTAACAGCTAAAACAAAACATATTTTTATTAAAATTTTTACTTTTTTGCATTCACAATGCAATTTTTATGGTTAATTGTGAGACGGGTCGATTTTTTCTAAATACTTCATTTTCCATTTTTCAAAACATATTTTTGTTAAAATAAAAACATAAAAGCTCACTCTAGCAGCATTTTTAAAATAATTCGAGTTTGAGGTTTTTGAAAAGACAAAAACCTCGAACACATGAGGAGGAGGAGAGGGAGGAGGCATGATAATTAATGGGTATCCTACTACTGTTTGGATGTCTGCATGTTTGTTACTCAATCTGGTTGGTTTGTTTGGCTGAAATTTGGGACACAGATACCTACTTTGTAGCCTCCAGAGGAACATTAGCTACTTTTTATCCTGGACAAATATCACATTCCCGCGGGATAACGTCGTGTAGTCCAGGCGGGTGAGGCCGCGGGCGGAAAGCTAGTATTTTATGAAATATTTCATTTCATTACCAATATTCTATGAAAGTACTTTGTTGCGTTAATTATAAAGTAATATTTTCTTTTTCACACATAATGTTCAGCTTGCTCCTGCAATATTTGAATAATACGTCCGACACAGAATATAGTATGAAAAGAACATCACTGATGTATTGTTAACCTGCGATTTCACAAAATGTCACACAAAATAACTTGAAAGCCCCATCCGTTTCAATATCACACAATTCCCGTGTCGGTTTATTGTGTCGATTTCACAATGGACATCTATACAGGGTAAATTTTTAATCAGTGCACAAATTTTTAAGATCGACTCAGAATCGGTAAGTGAACAATTTTTTCCTAGAAACATAGGTCGAAATATGACATTTTAATATAATTATTGACCTCATCGATTGATGCGATAAAACTACAGGATGTTGTTTATTTTAGTTTTTTAGCCGGTTCGATTCCTGGGCGAATAAAGCGACTTTTAGAAAATGTATGAATGCAGTTTTGTTTGTTTTTGAAAATAAAGAAACATTCTTTCAGTAAAAAGAGCTAACTAAAGGATTTAAGGCAGTTTCCCTCCAGGGCCCAAAAAATGTTCCACCTGTATAATACAACTACATTGCACCCGTGTGAAGCCGAGACAGGTCGCTGGTAAAATATAAAAAGAGGTTAGGCCCCACAACTCAATTGTACAAAACTCTTTTCCAAAGAATACGAACCTAAAAATATCTGGCCCAAAATCTGAGTATTACGAAATATAATCCGAAAGCTTGTATCCCTACAAAACACCGCGAACTAGATACAAATGTTCGGGAGCAACAATGGCACGGTCCGTCAGAGCTTTTTCATATGGAAACATAAAGGGAAAATCCGATATATGTATGAATCTGTGTTATTCTGGTGACCTGTGGCTTTATTTCTTTAGGCAATGTAACTCTGACATTCGACTGAAAGGGTATCTTGTATCTCTTTTATTAGCTACCGTTTTCAAATATATTTTAACTTCTTTTAGAATCAAACGGGTACTTTTGGGGTACCTTTCTTTAACAACTTAAGCTTCGATAAGAAACATAAAAGAATGAATGTCGCTGCTCAGTTATAAAAGATAAGTTCTATTTCAGCTAAATCAATAAAGTATATTTTAGTTCCACCTAATAAAACAATTTCAACATTTCATCCTACAATATTCTCAATAGAATACAGCAACATACTTTTCTCTGTAACAATTAAGCTTTTTCTAATGAATGAGGAAAACAGACTTGTTACTAAGGCTATGAATGGCGAAGGCGAACTCCACTCTACTTACTGTTTGGAGTGTTGTTCCTCGACTTATAATTAAGTGGATAAAACCATTTATTATAACTAAACAAAGAAATTAATATTCTGAACCAAATATACGCTTGAGGTTTTAAGTTTACTTTTAAACATTTTTGTATAAACTCTTTCAAAACCTAAAATATTCATTTATTTAGTACTTGACACCGTGCTATCTTTTCTTAGTGATATTTTAATATACTTACAGGTTTCGCAAAGTAGACGACGCAGAAAGCAATATAGCTAAAATTATAATTATTAAAGTTTGTCTAATTAGTTTCTAGTCCAAAATATTCATACTAAAACTATAAAAAGAAAAGATTTTTTTATTGTAATGAATAAACTCAAAACTACTGGACTTATATACAACTCTTGCATTACTGACTGACTGACAGACAACGTACAGGCGAAACTACTGGGTGCAAGAAGCTGAAAGGTGATGTCCAAAAATGTATGAGGTCTAGGCCACGTCTTTGTACAGTATACCAAAAAATAGATGAAGAAACGATAAACTGTTTCTAATTATTAAATTTCTTTAAAATCGCTGTTTTTTGGAAGGAACATTAAATAAAATGCAAAATCACATCAACAATTCATCATGGCGGAAGAATGAAGATGTCATTTTGATGTTGTTTGTCTGGTCTGTCTTGTACTGTCACTGTCAGCTGTCAGTCATTTGAATAATGACAACAACCCACAGCACAGAGCAGAGTAGAATAGAACTCAACTCAATGACAGTGACACTGTAATTTTTTTTTTACGAAGAGTTGCCGTATTTGACGCCTTATTTCGAGTAAAAAATATTGATTTGTTTTTATTAATAACCATTTAACCGTGCATTCTATAAAATTATTTATATTTTTCTCAGAATCAGTAAATTTTTATCCATCTTTGGGGATGGTGTACATAGACGTGGCCCATATTGGGACATGTCTTTTGACATGTAAGTTCCTTGGGAGTGTAGGTGAGCACTAAGAGAGGATTTTAGGAAATTCCTCCTCAAAGCGGATAAAAAGCTACATTCTTCCAAAGTAACATAGGCTATCTATATATATAAAAATGAATCCCTATTTCCCTTGGTCACGGCATCACGCGTGAACGGCTGGACCGATTTGGCTAATTTTGGTCTTGAAATGTTCGTGGAAGTCCAAGGAAGGTTTTAGCGGTGAGAAAATAGGGGAAGGAGGGGTAAGTAGGGCTAGAGTATAAGTAGGCTAGGGGTAGAGTAGGGGTAGGGTAGCGTAGGGGTAGGAGTAGGGTAGGGTAGGGGTAGGGTATGGGTAGGGGTAGGGTAGGGGTAGGGGTAGGGTAGGGGTAGGGTATGGGTATGGGTAGGGGTAGGGTAGGGGTAGGGTAGGGGTAGGGGTAGGGGTAGGGGTTGGGTAGGGGTAGAGTAGGGTAGGAGTAGGGTAGGGGTGGGGCAGGGTAGGGGTAGGGTAGGGTGGAGTAGGGGGTAGGGCCACGGGAACGAAGTCGCGCTGGGTCAGCTAGTATCTTATAAAAACCCTCTTCTGTCTCTCTAAATCATCTATTCAAACTAACGTAATCAAATGGTTTTAAAAAAATGCGCTGTAGGTAAATGACACTCAAGCATTAATAAAAGATTCTCCATACTTCCCAAAGCAATGTACTTACACGCAAATTGGCTGCGATTAGCATTTTGATCCCGATTCGAACGAGGCAAAATCGAAATCCGGATCCGTTCCGACGGGATTGTTTCAAAATAGAGGTGATATCAATGCCTTTAATTGGCGGACCGTCTGCAATGGCCGACGGCCAATTAACAGGAGCCATGTGCCATGGCCCATGGCTCTTAGTGGTTGCCATAGTAACCACGCCCGTGATGGAAAAACCAGGTATAACAATTTTTTATCCTGTGATATTATGCTGAATTAAAATATTGTAATGAGACAATTTCGTTAAGAAATACAGTTATGTTCTTTGCTTTGAGAGAAAATGTATTCTAAATAAAGTTGTATGTCACTTGAGATATTTTAGGCAGGAAATTCGAGTTATTAAGATAAAGCCTTAAAGAAAAATCAAACTCAGTGTAATTAAATATTTTCTAACCTTAATCGTCCAAAAGTCTACTTGTGGGGCGAGTGGTTTTTTTCTACCAAAATTTGTCCTATACTTACTTACATAATTGCATTGTGAATGCCTGACACGATGAAAGCTTAGTGCTACCCCGTAATTGAAAAAAAAATACAAAAGAAGGAACAAAAGAAATAATCGAAACTAAATAGTATTGACGCTGTTTTTTTATCCACAACGGTGTAGCACTTAAGGTGTATCGATGAGCTCAGTGGCGCCGCCAATGGAAATAAATCAATTGCATTTTATTAAAGGCTTGGATTAAATGTTTCGGTTATTTCGCGCAGGTGAAAGAGTGCAATGCATTTTATAAATATACTTTTGAGAACTCAAACTTACGCAATAAGTCGTGAATCTCAATAGTGCCAAAAGTGGCCACATTTGGCAATATCGAGATCCATAACTTGGTGCTCATATTTGAGGCCATGAAAAAACAATTAAAAATTGCATTTTGCTCTTCTAATTTCGCGAAATAACCGAAACTTTTAATCCAAGCCTTTAATAAAATGCAATTGATTTATTTCCATTGGCGGCGCCACTTAGCTCATCGATACACCTTAAGGACACAGCACATTACATCAACTCGGAAAGGGATCGACACCGTATCGCCTTCGCCTCGCCGTCAACCAGGCGTCAACCTAACGCAAGCACGTAACCAAACTGGATCAGCGTCGGTACGTCGGCTCGGCTACGGCTAGGCGACGCCGCGCTTATGGCTAGGCGACGCCGCGCTTACGGCTAGGCGACGCCGCGCTTATAAAAAAAAAAGAATGAGAGAAAAAAATGATAAAAAAAATGACAAAAAAATAAGAAAAATAAATTAAAAAAATGATGTTCATTTTCATTTTCAGACCACTGTGCGTAGAGCCGTAAGCTCGGGTACGGAGAGACGTGAGCGCGTGGACGACTAGCGGTAAGCGCGGGGATAGCAAGTTGAGCGACCCGCAAAGCGGTTCGTGAGCAACAAAAAGTATTTAAGTATATAATTATTTATCCGTTATCAAGTTTTCCATGTTACAGTTTCTTAATGAAATTAAAATGGGCTTAGATAATTGGTGTGAATGTAAGAAGTTATTAAAGGCGAGGCGATTACGTTACGATTCCGATTAGTGTGCTTTGCAGTAGGGGGTTTCATACAAAGAATACTGAACCGCTCGAGTTGATACGTTTACGATCCCTTTCCAAGTTGATGTATGTGCTGTAACCTTTAGCCTTCATCACACCTGATGTTAAGTGGTGATAAAGCTGAAGGCGGAAGCGCACTACTCCCGGATTCCTCAATCACTAAGGAACTGGCTATCTTATCTCTAACTGCCGGAACACAATAATGCTGAAAACTGTTGTTGAAATGTAGATATTTAACGATGAAGTTAAAAAATATAACATTTAAGAATACTAAATGTGAAAAAATAATTTGGATCTGTTTTATATTAAGCAAATTATAAGCTGTCTAATTTCGATTATTGCTGTCTCTTTCTAAAACAAAATCTTCTATGGCGAGACGTCACAAATATAGTTCGGTCTCTCCTTGTCTAATTAGAAAGTTTGATATCCTATAACTTTGAAAATCTTCAAGATATGGGAAAATAATAATAATTTAAAATCTCAATTTAATAGCTCTTAATCGACTGTTAAATATTTGTAAAAATGTTTCTTTCGGATGCGAGGGTTTCCTCACATTGATGAAGCAACGCTGGCCTACAGCGTAACATGTGATAGCAAAATTCGAAGAGTCGTGTAAGCCTTTCGGTAGCTTAGTTGGTCAGAGCATCGGGCCGGGTTCCCGGAGGCGCGGGTTCGAATCCCGCCTGAAAGCTGCTGAATAGGGCGCGTGGTTTTTTACTATCACATTTTTCCTATATCTTCAAGATAATTTAAATTAAAAACTTGTTTTTTCTAACTATTACTAAAAACATTTAATTTAAATAAAAAAATATCAGTAAAGAAAGAAGAGTAAAGTACCCTATTGAAAAAGAAAGTAGATTGACCACAATGACCGTTTTAAGTTAGTGTCCAAAGTGGCTGTAACTAGATTTAGCTCGTAAAGTTCGGCGCTAATGCTAGATCAGCCCCTGTTTCGAAGGGATTTGCCTCCAATATCGTTCATGGCCACTCGTTATCAACTTTACTCAGAAACTCCGTATGTACCTATCGATAATCCAGGATTTACAGTTTAGAATTTTGTTAAAACTTAACAAGCTGTTTTATAATGTCCGATAAGATTCAAGGGCAGTTTATACATAAATTATGTTATGTATAATGGAAGCCATTGGGTCAATGGTTTCATTTATTGAAATCGAAGAAAAAATATCATTTTGCCCAAAAAATACATTTGTTACAAGGGATTAATTTAGTAAATTTTATAATGCCTTCTGTACCCCTAGCATGCAAAACTATCGTTATAATAATCAAATAGTAAACCTTCCGTAGTAGTAAAATAGGTTCTGTCCTTCAAAAGCTGTCAAGTGCTTGAATTTCAGTTCCCTATACGACATCCCTAGAATACATTACTATTTATTCCATCAATTACATTTTACTAAAACGATAATTTGACTAAAATGATTTTTAAATTTATTTATTAACGCACATCAACATCATAAACACAAAACATTTTAAACTTAACATTACATCAATTAAAACTGTGTTTATGACTATTATAGACATGCACAGCATTCATAAAAAGAAAACGGTTCTATTATTTTAATCTATACAAATAAATAAAATTGGAGTGTCTGTTTGTAATATTAAAATAACCGCTTTTTACTATATACATATGGTTATATATACGGTACATATACCAAAATATTTTTTTTACAATTTTTGTCTGTCTGTCTGTCGGTCTGTCTGTCTGCCTGTCTGTTTGTTCCGGCTAATCTCTGAAACGGCTGGACCGATTATGAGGGGACTTTCATTGGCAAGTAGCTGATTTAATAAGGAGTAGCTTATAGGATACTTTTTATCCCGATATTCCCACGGGAACGGGAACCACGCGGGTGAAACCGCAGGCGGCCGCTAGTGTTAACATAAAGTCGTAAAAGTACCTGCAAATTTAAATACCTATAAATAAATGAAAATTTATTATTTATTATATTTTAAATGTAAGTATATAAATTTAAAAGTAAACGTCACAGAACACGTAAAGATTTTTTTCTTACTTTCCATGTTCTGTGGTAAAAGTAATAGAGTTGTAATAGAGTTAACTTAGGAGACTTGGATTTGGTATGGAACCGTGATGAAGTCCCCTAAGTTACCAATAAAACTAAGTCTATGTAATAATTAAGAATTTTGTTGCAGGGCAGGGACATGATTAGGCACAAGAAATAGTTGATTGACCCGTTTATGATTACGATAACGACAGTTTTCCGTGATTGGGGTAGTGTAGACACATGTAAAAGTCACCTAGCAACACAGAAATCGAAAAATTTTGATGCGTGTGTGTCATAGACTTTTCAGGATTATGCCTCGTGCTGCGGCTTACAAAATCTACCTCGCCCCATATTTTCATGGAAGGTGCCTCGCTAAAAAATGAGCTTAGAGGCTTTACACTTCGTCGCCATGACACGGTGTTGACAGATATTTTTTTAGATAATACAACGCTGATAGAACAGCTTTTAAGGATAATGAAAAATGAGGGCAATCCTATAGAAAGTGTATAATGGTATAAATATCATCTTAAGTTATTTGCCTCTCAGAATTTTTTTTTTCAAAAACTGTGTTTTACTGTTGTTTCTTGAGAAGAACCCCTTTTAAGAGTATACTTAAAAAATATTATCAAATCTAAGTTACTAAAAAAATTGAATTTACTATTTAAGTGACTTTTGTGCCTCAAAACAATGCTTGCATTTGCTACTTAAAAAGTCTCTAAAACTAATGAATTATCGTTTATCATAAGTTCTACTCCTACTTTATGTAGTACCTACCTACGTATTTGTAAAATATATACCTAAGTAGTTTAAGCAGTAATCGCGCGTGCCATTTACTCAAATAAAAACACCTTGTGCGGATTAAAATGCGGGTTTTAGTAAAACATATTCAATTTACCTAAATGCAAAAAAAAAATTGTAGTCAACAAGCACATGCCGCGAATTAGGTCTCCAATGTAGGTCAGGGCTCGCATTCAGATTCAGGTCACCCAGTGTATGCTAAAATACTGGCTTTGAAAAAGTTGCAATAGGTACCTACCTAAATAAAATTTTGACCACTTGTTCATTGGAATAAAAAAAAATGAGAGAACTTAACAAAATTAAATCTAAGTATAAGTAATCAAGTTTTGTAATCATTTAAAAACCAATTAGAAATTTTAATTTCCTTTAACTTTACCAAATCCCTGGCTTTCAGTCTGACATTACGTCATACCTATCTGAGAGCATAGAAATCATTCAATAATGTATTGTGATGTGATTCTATCGTAGCAATTATCGCTCATTAAAGTTCCCGTTTTGATATCGATAGTGACAGAGTTGAATTACACAATAACAGGACATATATTCATATATTTCCATAAGGAAATATGAAATAACGACGATCCGAAAGGACGATTGGCCTTTTTATATAGCGACTGGACGTACAACTAACAAAAATTAAATCTATCGTAATGTGTAGTAGGTACTCCATAGTTAGATAATGTTTACACGAATTTCATCTTCGGTATCACTTGGGTGGAAAAAAAGTGAAGTCCAAAACGTGGATAAAAGCCGGGGTCAAAACAAGCGAACAACGACGACGGAGTGCATACCGCGCGCTTAGCAGAGCGTGATTTTTGATATAATAACTCGTAATAATTCGTATTATTTTCAATTTTTTCCTATTTATTTATTTTACATATTTCCTCACTTACATTTATCATTACATTAGCATTTATAAACGTATACCTATAATTAGAGATTTTAAATAAAAACATAGAATGTCTTGGACTATGGCGTTAACACGCACGCACTAACCACGCAAGCTACGGACGATTGTATCCATATAACTACAACTCGGGTACTGGTTTGTCATACTACGAAATGAAGCACTAAATATTATAAGCCATCATATGAAATGTATTTAGATTTTGTTTGTTAAACATCCAATTTGCATAGCACTCTTTATTAAATTGAACAATACAGAACTAAATCCTAGTTCAAACTTATCCAAAAACCAAGAATTAAACTGTCGAAACGAATAATAGTCACGCAAATGAAAACATTTTATATACCATATTGTCCCCCCTTACGTCACATACAGACAAATAGGTACCTACCTATAACAAGAAATCAAAAGTAGGTGCTAAAAACTCTTTGAACAAATACGTCCCTTTACTTAACAGCGTAAAACAAAGCAACACAATACCTTTTTGTATCTCCAGTTTTTATTTCACATTTTAATCTCCATACAAAAACGTAAATGGATAAATAATATCCGTCATTTCCTTTTTTTATTAATAGGAGGAGCGCGGGCGTCCCCTTAGCAATTGACCGACATTTTAATCGAGCCGAAACCTTTTAATCCTGTTACATCCCATCTTTAGGGGTAAACAACGAAATAATGGGAGTAGCCGAGGGTACGGGGAATGTTTTGAAACATACCTAATTTTAGAAGCACCTAATTAGTGAGCAAGTCTTTTGTACGCGTACTTTTCAGGGGTTTTACATCGTACTTGATGGAAGGGTATTTGTGCTGGCGGAATTGATCTATTTCTTACTTTAGAGTTTTATGGTACAATTACAATTTTTGACTCGTCTTTCGAATAAAAGCCTCAAATAAGAACAAACACTTCCCCACAGCGGAAAAAAAAGTATGTTCACATTTCATACATTGTTCTATGAAACTCAGCAACTAATGTTTTACTTTAAGATATTTTCAAAATTGTTTCAAATGATTATTGGATAAACAAACATTTATCCAACACATGTAACACCAAAATGATTCTAAAAATATACTGTCAGTTTTATTTAAATGACCATGAAGTGAACATTTTTGTATGAAAATAAAGCGAGTGCCCGTTTTTTCTGCAAGGAGGTTTATAAGTTAGAAGTAAAATGAGATAAGATTATGACACGCGGACTGTATAATATTAACTGCATTCCTAGTACCCTTAATTTTTCTTAAGTAAATTTTTATTGTGTGAACATAGATTGTGAGAAGAAAGAAAGCTGCTCAAACTAGCAGATAACTTTGAAGCACTTTTTCATGCTTCAATAAAATTTGTAAAGTGCCCATTCACTATAAAAACTACAAGCTTCACAAAACGAAACCTCAGCCGACCTCTATCCAATGACAACATTGCAAAAGTTCAAAGAATTTCTAACTGCACTTTTCAATAGGAGCAAGAGTGTAACGTCAAGTTTATGGCCAAATCCCGATTTCCCATAGCCCCCGATACCGTCTCGAGCGGCCGAGTTTATTTCCCAATAAAACCATATTCCTTCCCATAAACATTGATCCGCCCAGGAGATATCTAAATGGCCCCCAAGAAGGAAGAGGTTACATATTTTTAGACGTCTTTCATACTATATGGGTATCCGAACGTACCCCAAATCATTTACGAAGTGCTTTTGTGATACACACAGCCCGCCTATAGGGAATATCCGAGAACTCTCTTTATTCTGTTCAAGGACGTTATATTATGATCGGCATCGGGCGTGCACGGAAATATTGAATGGCCTATTATAATATAATATAAAAAAAACATAGATTTTTGACACCACCAATACAAAGGTATAGTTATAAACTCTTTCAAACTAGGTAGCGTAAGTATAACCTCAGTAGTTCGAAGAAGTTGCACATGAGTAAATAATCTGGAAGTTGTAAGTAACGCCAAATAAGAAAGAAAAACAAATGAAGATCAATGCACAATCATGTGTGCATAAAATATACAAATTTTAATAAATATAATCAATAAATCGCCATCTAGTTCAACTTAGTTCAAAGATCAACCTATATTATATTATTATTATCTTATATCTATCTCTATCTTATAAATAAAAATGAATGTAGCTAAGCGCAAAACTCGAAAACGGCTGGATCAGTTCGGGTATTTTTTTTCATATGTTCCTTAAGTTCCACGAAAGGTTTTAATGGAGAGAAAAATAAAAATAATAGTAAAAACAACACTTTTCTTTTCCCATACAAGCCAGCTGTCAAACATTTGGCGTAAATCGTTTTGTCCGTATTTCACGTCAAAAACTGAGCAACGGATCGACGTGAGTTTTTACCCGACTACGGCAAAGCAAAAAAAAGGAGGGTTATGAGTTTGACCGGTATGTATGTATGTATGTATGTTTGTATGTATGTTCATCTGTTCCCACATAAGTTCTAAACTGCTGATCATATATTCACAATTGAGGTATCGTTATAATAATAATAATAATAAAAAATCTTTATTATCTCCACACAAAAGAACAAAGAAATAAACTTAAGAGTAGGTACACTTAATTTAAATCTCTTGTGGGAGACTGGTGCCTATACTAGGAATTAACCTGTATTACTGGCCACCAGGTTCCCACCTCACGGACACGAGTATTACTTATAGGTACCTTAATTAACAATACTTTTAGACTCTAGACTATATTAATTATATGTTACTGTTACTTAATAATATTGAATTAGTTCCAAAATAATTTTAACTTATGGGTATCAACATTTTTTCAGTAAAGTCATACGATAAACCTAAGAGCCACTGTTTAAGTTTTTTTTTAACGAGAAATTTAGAAAGTGGATATATATTTATTTGTTTATTAATATGGTTATACAATAGTGTGCCAAGGAAAGGAAAAAAGCGTTGGGAGAAGCTAGTTTTAAATGCTTGCGTGATGCAGACTTTACTACTTATTCTTTTATCAATGTTGGATTCTGTGTTGGACTGGTTATAAAATAATTGAGAGTGTTTTCTGAGTGCAACACAGAGGATATAGAGTTTTCTCACCGATAGAACTTCCCAAATTTTAAAAAGGTCTTCAGTAGAATGGCGATAAGGGAGAAAAGCACTAACCTTTAAGACCATCCTCTGTGCCCGCTCAATTTGAAGCATGTGTGTTTTACCAGAACCACCCCAAGCTGAGATGCAATAGCATAAAAGTGATTGACAGAGTGCGTAGTAAATAGTTTTTAGAGTTGATTTATCCATAACTTCTCTAAGTGTCCGGAAAATGTATATAAGTTTACGTACTCTTTTTACAATTTGATCAATATGCTGCCGAAATGTAAGACAATGGTCAATTGTTATACCTAAATATTTGATATCAAGCACCTGTTGTAAGTGAGGACAGTTACAATGATGATTATTTAAGGTATGATTTGTGTGAGCTATTAATTTAAAGGATTCAGGTGGTAAACTACTTTTTTTCATTGTGAATGTGATATATTTAGTTTTATCGGTATTGAGCGAGAGTTTATTTTTACTTAACCATTGAGATACTTTATCGTAACCATTCTGAGCATACTCAAATACTTGATGCCATGTATCACCACTATAAACCAAAGCAGTATCATCGGCAAACGCAAGTATCTTACCACTGTCGATTTTTAGCTGACACAGATCGTTGATATATACTAAAAACAGCGTAGGACCGAGGATACTGCCCTGAGGTACGCCGTGAGATACAGGTAGCTTGGAACTTACCCATTCACCAATTTTCACCTGTTGGAACCGGTTGGTGAGATAGTTTTCAAAAAGCAAGAGTGCTGTTCCTCTCACTCCCAAACGCTCCAACTTTTGCACCAGCAGGGGAATCGAGACTGTGTCAAAGGCTTTGGCAAGATCGAGAAAAATAGCTAGGCATTTCTTGCCCTTATCCATTTTAGTTACTAAATGGTCGATAAGTTCGTGTACTGCATCATCCGTGCTTCTACCTGAACGAAATCCAAACTGCGACTCAGAAAGAAGATTATTGGATTCCAGATACTGTGACAAACGTACGTTCATAAGTTTTTCTAAAATCTTTGACAGCACTGGCAGCAGCGAAATAGGCCTATAGTTGTTAACACAGTCTCGATCCCCCCCCTTGTGAATTGGCTTGATTACGGAACACTTTAGCAAATCAGGAAAGCGTCCTGAAGTAAAGGCTAGGTTGCAAATATGAGTTATTGATGGGACTAAGACACCACGACAATCTTGAAGAAGCCTGGATGATATTTTATCAATACCAGATGCGCAATCACGGCGCAGACCCGATATTACGGAGTCTACTTCATACTCGTCAGTAGGCAAAAGAACAAAAGATTTGTCATATGAATAATGGTTGTTAATAGTTGTGCTATCTGTCGGGGTGCTATCTATTTTATCAGCTAGGTTTTTGCCCACATTAACAAAAAAATCGTTAACTTTGTTCACATTACCCTGAGCATCATTCCCATCCATAATTAAATCCATTGATCGATCAATCTGTTGTGAGTCATATGTAATATTTTTAACTGTTGTCCAGAGTTTCTTAATGTTTTTGCCTGCTTTATTTATTTCGTTCCTTTCATAATCAATTTTAAGTTTTTTAATTAATGAGTTGCAAAAATTCCTATATCTTTTGTAAATTAATTTAAGTTCTTCGTCATCTGGATACTTTTTTACTTTTTTATGTAGCCTGTCTCTGTTTTTCATACATCTAAGAAGCCCTGGAGTTATCCAGGGCTTACATATTTTTTTACGTTTTGCTAAAACGATGATCTTTGTATTACGATTGATTGTATCAGATAAAATATTAATTAACTGTGAACATGCGTAATTCGAGTCATTAGATGTCATTATTGACGTATAATCAGAGTTTTTTATATCTAATAAAAGGTTTTCGTGATGAACCCAATCGACTTGATTTTTATAGGTGTAACTGGATTGTCGGTGTTTTAGTTTAATATTTAGTGCTACGCTGTCATGATCAGTGACTGAAGACTGAATTACAAAACAATGTGGTTTAGATGTGCTACTAGTTTTCAACATGGCGTGATCTAAACATGATTTTAAGCGGGTAGGTAGGGAGTGCGCTGGTAGAATACAGTGAGACGCTAACATATTGAGATAATCGTACGAACGTTTGTCACTAGAACTATCCAAGATATCGATATTTATATCACCAATTATTAAAATGTTTTTAAAATGTGCATATTGTTTCAATAAAATGTCAAGCGATTCAATAAAATTATTTGTGTTGAGCTGGCTAGGCGGTCGATATATGCCGATAACAACTGTGTTATTATTTAACTTAGCGACGAGACAGTTCGCATCACTCAAAACCGGTTCGTTAAAGGAAACGCACAGGTCTTTTTTGTAATAAATTAAAATTCCTTCATTTTGTGTTTTGTGATTGGTAGTATGAAAAAAATCATAGTTTTGAATGACAGGGATGTTCTTCGAACTATTTAGCCAGCACTCCGTCAAAACAATAATATCCCACTCAGTTGCACATCTCGCTAAAAGTGTATTGAAACTTGGAAAGTTACAGGTAACACTTCTAATGTTTTGAGTAATTATATTAAAACAATCTTGAGATTTATCAATCAAAGAATCGTAATTTTCTATGACACAGGTTCCTGAGTGAGCTATCGCAAAGGAATCCAATTCATTGTAAAAGTTAATGTTATTATTTAAGTTATCCACTTTGAATAATTAGTAATCTGATAAGAGGTAAACAGAATTGAGTGGCTTTTACAAAACCGGTATAGTATATTAAAATGAACTGTGTATACGTATAAATCTTTATGTTGAAAAAATAAACAATTTATTGTTTGGATGTTACATTTTTTTTGTATTTTGTTTATGAGATATATTAAATTATTATTAAATAGTAACAGTGTGTGGTTTACTTTAATTCTTAAATCAAACATGCATTCACAACATATAACTGCATAAAAGGTAGGTTCAATTACGGAGATAAACAGTTGAAAAAGTATAATAAATAAACAGTTAGATCGCAAGACCACAAAAAACAAGAAGTAATAACAGCAAGACAAGTTTAGTCACATACTAATTTTTGCCAATTCACTTTCCGAATCAATACGTACTGGCGGTTGATTTTCGGTCTTCTTGACATATAACTTCCCATAAGCTGACCATGTAGATGCAAGCTTTTTGTTTTTCACAAGTTCCCTGGCTAGGTAATGTAACTTTTTCACTTTGCTTGTCAGATACTCGGATAAGTAAATAACTTTGTTTGGTCCAGACAAATTTATATGTTTAGTACTCAAGATCGGCTGGCTGTTAGTACGCTTGTTTTTATTAAACATTTTCAGGTTCGAAACCATACTTTCCCTCCTAAATGTTGTTGTAAAGTCGACAACAATTGCTTCAGATTTTATACGAAAAATATTGCGTATTTCCGGGTCCTGTATGGGTGTTTCAGCACCGGTAATGGTGCCAATATCTTTCACAATTTGAGTAAGAACTATGCGGTTTTCATTAATTTGCAAAGGTATATTTCTTATTTCAATGGTTGAGTTATATATATTTTTCTCCAATATTTCTATTTTATTCTCCAAGCTTGTGACCTGTTTTTTATAGCCAGTATTTTCATGTTCTAAGTCAGTCATTCTGCGATGCAAATCATCATATTGACTAGAAATAAAGTCCATAGATTTTTGAATTTCTTGATTTTGATTAATAATAACTTGCATAGCAGTGGTTAATGACTCGAATTTTTGTTCTTGCTGGGATTTTAACTCGGCAAACATTGACTTAATTTCAGTAATTGATAGCGAAGAATACTCAGTTGAAGCCGATTCATCTAAAAATCGCTTTTGCCGCTTTGTTATGTTTTGGAAAACGTCGGTATTTTCCTTAGTAGTTGATTCGTGGATAGCTGGATCAGATCCATAATGAACGACAATGGGAGTTTTTAAATTAGGTCCAGATTTAGGTGGTGAAGATGGCGGCGACCTACCTATTAGAGACATTATTTAAGTTTGTTATATTAAAGTAGGTAAAAAGTAGGTAGGTTGTAATTGTAGGCCTAAATGTTAATGACACGGACGGCGGCAGCGCTCGAAAGAAGTGGGAGGGATGCGCAAACGCACCTGTGGGGGACCGATAAGGCGTAGCTAATCTTGTTTGACGAGTCACACAGCAGGTAAAATCGCACTGACCACGACACTAATCGATCAATGTTTGTCACTTTCGCACCTTGACTTCTCACGCACGCTTGTATTAAGTAGCTTCACTGATATATGAACTCCTGGTACTGCACTTTGAGTTTAACAGAATTAAATATTATAATAACTTTTAATTTATGATAAATAACTCCAAACAAAACACGTCCGTATGATACGGTGTCCGGGAGGGGAGGGAATCGTTGGAAGCGTCTTGATTGTCTGCTGGTTATAGGCTATGTCACGTCACATGAAATTGAATACGGCGCCCTCTAGACGACATAAAGTTGTGAACTAAAAAACTTTTTTCGTGAAAAAATATCGTGTTTGGTATCAAATGAAAGCTCTTGGTGAGCTCGTTTCAAAAATATATATTTTATTAGTTGTTGCTTGCGGCTTTGCTTGCATAAATCGAATTTTGACTTTATCACGAAATTCATCATCATCATATCGCCGAACGACGCCCACTGCTGGGCATAGGCCTCCCCCAAGGAACTCCACAACAATCGATCATACGCTGCCCGCATCCAGCGGCTTCTCGCAACTTTGACCAGATCGTCGGTCCACCTTGTAGGGGGCCTGCCCACGGAACCGGTACGCGATCGCTATTCAAGAACCTTTCCGCCCCAACGGCCATCGTTTCTCTGCGCTATCTGTTCCGCCCACTGCCACTTCAACAGTACAATCCTTCGAGCGATGTTGGTGGTTTTAGTTCGCCTGTGGATCTCATCGTTTCTGATTCGATCGAGCAAGGTAATACCAAGCATCGCTCTCTCCATTGCTCGCTAGGTGACTTTAAGCCTTCTTTTGAGACCCATAGTAAAAGACCACGTCTCACTTCCATAGGTCAGTAAGCCAGTAATGACTGGCAACACACACTGGTCAAAGACTTTCGTCTTGAGACATGGAGGTATTTCGGACGCGAATATATGCCGGAGCTTCCCGAACACCCGAGCTGAATTCGTTGAGAGATCTCTTTCTCGGAGTTGGACTTACTAACTGGACCGAAGTGGTCAACAACTTCGAGCGTAATGTTCCCAACGACTGGAGCGGGTGAAACATGGGTATTGGATATGATTTTCGCCTTATCCATGTTCATCTTTAGACCCGCTCTTTGAGAAGCATTACTGAGATCTTCGAGCATTAAGTTCAGGTCTTCCAAGGTCTCAGCCATAAGAACTACATCAACGGCAAACCGTATGTGTGTTAGGTGCTCGCCATTGATGTTGATGCCGCATCCTTTCCAATCAAGAAGCTTAAAAATATCCTCCAACGCAGTTGTGAACAGTTTCGGACAGATGACGACGTCTCCCTGTCTCACACCTCGCTGTAGTTGGATAGGATTACAGCTCTGGTTCTGTAATCGGATTGACATGGTGGCGTTTTGGTATAAGTACTTGAGCACATAGATGTACCTGTGGTCTCCTTGGCACCTCTGGAGAGACTGCAGCACCGCCCAGCTCTCAATAGTATCAAAGGCTTTCTCGTAGCCCACGAACGCCTAGCAAAGTGGCAAGTTGTACTCTTCGGTTTTCTGTATAACTAGCCGCAGCGTATGAATGTGGTCTTTGGTGCTATTAGCCTTTCCAGAACCCGGCTTGTTCGGGACGTTGGAAGTCGTCGAACATCTTATAGATAGATCAGAAACGTGATGGGTCTGTGGTTCTTCAAAAGAGTCCTATCACCCTTCTTGAAAAACGCTTCTGCCCCATGCCTTTGGCGTTTTGCCCTCGAGGATGATTGAATTGAAAAGCTTTAAGTATCAGCTTTCCGCCCGCTCTCAGAAGCCCGCCCGCCGCCTTGTTGTTTTTAAGCTGCTTGAGAGCCATTGTTTTAAATTTGAGCAGGTATTGGTCGGAGCGTGGATTTTTGCCATAATCGCCACGCTTAGCCTGCCAAGTGTTGGCGATCGCAGTATGTCCTGCTGTTCGCGAAGCCTATTGGGCTTGGCGGGAGGGCTGAGCGTGGCGAGAGACAGACCTTGTCTGACTGAGTCCAACATACCGTTAGCGGTATACGAAAAGACTGTATTTGCCCTCACTATAAACAAAGAAATATAAAAAATATGTCCTGCTGTTACATGGAGACGCTGCTGCCCCTCTCTTGATGGCCCTTTCCCTCTGTCGCCTCTTACGACACCCTCGAGAAGAAAGGGGGTAGTGCTATTATTTTTATGTGCCGGCACTACACAGCCCAAAATAATGTAAATAAAAATTAAGTTCAAAAACTAAAACCCGACTACTGAAAAATCACGCTTTAAAAGTATGAAACAAGAAAATATTCTCATCTGAAATTGCCGTGGTCGTATGCCCACGACTATATAATATAACAAAACAATATTTTCATTCTAGGGAAAAGTGGCATACGACCACGGCAATTTCAGATGAGAATATTTTCTTGTTTCATACTTTTAAAGCGTGATTTTTCAGTAGTCGGGTTTTAGTTTTTGAACTTAATTTTTATTGGTATGAAGATAGTTTGGGATCTGGAGAGTGACATAGTTTACTTTTAATCCCGGAAAATTATTATATATTCCCGTCGGATATCATCGTGTATTCCACGCGGGCAAAGCTGCGGGCGGTAGGCTAGTCTATAATATAATTATAAATTGAAAGTAACCGAACCTAATTCATTGGACTTAGTTACTTTGTATGACATATTTATTGTTTGCAATAAGCACATACACATAGCTAGACCTTTTTACCCTCTTATAACTGTAACACAGTATGTTTATAGCTCCAATAACCAACAACAAAATATTGAAAATGGTCTGCACTTTCAAAATTAAACTTCACCCCTTTGCCTTAGCACAATGGCAAGTCTTTAGAACAATGATGACTCGCTAAAGGCACAACAGGCCACCAATCTAGAAAGCGATTTAATCAATTACCTTCTTCACACAAGCCGTACAATATCACTACAAAGGCTGTAGTTTGTTTTCGGTCGCATTCAATATCCAAACACATGGTCTTTATGGTGAAAGATGTACACATTATACACATAGCTATACCACAAAGTAAGTACGCGGCGCGCGCGGCCACTAAAAGAATTCCGATCTGACGTTTAGTTATTTCGTTGGAGTAAAGTTCAAGAATGAAACGGTATATTTTCTAAGGGTTTGACAGCTGTCGAACTGGAAATCTCTCGGTGGTACTACTATAAGCATGTATGGATATTTTTCTACGAAAATAAAATCATCTGTTCCATACATTTTGGTCAAGTTAGTATTGTAGTTTTGGTAAGGAACAGCTAGTTTTAGATTCGCGATTTTGTAGATCGGTTCCATTAAATAAATAAATAAATAATACTAAGTAATAACTTAATAACGACGACAAACAAATAATGCACCTCACAATAAAAAATACTCAAAACATCGAAGCGTTTGAATAGGAGATTCTCTAATAAAGTATATTCATCATCTCTTTCCCTCCATTCAATTATAGAGCATTAAAACGACTGTTGAACAATGAAAACAAGTTGAATGCGAGCCGGCGCGCGGCGGATAGAGTGGGAATCCGAAATAAAAACAGAATAAGAGACGAAAAGGCCATCTAATTAAATGAGGAACAAACACGGTATTAGGGTCGACACTCGCCCGGAGACCTTTCTGCTCCGTTCTTAGATTAGTAAGGTGGTGGCACAGTAAGCGGAAAGCGTAATAGCAAAATAGCTGCTTCGTCTGAGGAAAAGCCGCGATTTTATAATAGCGCAATTTGCGGGTAATACTTTATCTGTATTGGACATGAGAAGGGAATGAAAAAAGTGGTTAGTTTTAAAAGAACTAAAACTATACTGAGGATTGGCATTACTTATAAGTTAGTATTTACCGTCATCAGTGGAGGGTAGATAATAAATAAAGAAAACCGTGTGTTGAGCTAACATAAGCTTTAAAACTCTATTTCATCATCATAATCAACATCATGTCAGCCGAACGAAAAAACTCTGAGAAAATTTCAAATTTTCAATCAAAATATCGTTCAGATACCAAATTTTTAACTTATCGTTATTTATTCAGAGATCATTTTGGAAGTATTATTAATGAATAATTAATAAGAGCTCGCATGTAGGTACTTAAAACTAACAAATAATTAGTTTTAAATTGAGGCTCATTCAGAACGAAACTTTACCGATTAAAAAAGTGAAACTAAAAATAAATTTATATTTCCACCCAGTAGAACCCTGGTTTTATAGGTCAGTATTGAACTGATGCCATTCATTTTAATTATGTTCCGCCTTATAGAGGCTTTGAAAGCCAAGTTAGCAGTGCCAAAGCTCTGTTTCATTCAATATCTTATGTTTTGTTTTTAGAACTGAATGTACGTACGTGCGCATAATAGCTATATCACTACATAGTATAAAACAAAGTCGCTTTCTCTGTCCCTATGTCCCTTTGTATGCTTAAATCTTTGAAACTACGCAACGGATTTTGATGCGTTTTTTTTTAATAGGTAGAGTGATTCAAGAGGAAGGTTTATATGTACTTTTTATCCCGATATTCCCACGGGAACGGGAACCACGCGGGTGAAACTGCGGGCGGCCGCTAGTAAGTAATATTTAACTTTTGTGAGTGAATATACTCATAATACTTTAATATCAGTGTACTAAGAGAGTTTACTAGTATTGCAAACTACAACTGTAAAGTTTCATGCACCAGCCAGAAGTATTTGTGGAACTCATTAGCCAACAATTTATTCGGATTAATGTCACCATTAAGTTCCATAATGAATATACGTTAAAAAATAGTTTTAGCTCTATAATAAATTAAAAACGGGAGTTATGAAAATATCTTAAGTTAAAAAACTACAAACTATAATGAAAATGTGAACCGATTTAAACATTATTAAACCGAAGTTTTAAGTAACAAGTTCGCTGTAAATCTGCGATCTCAAACTAAATTACAATGGATTTAACCTAGAGGAACAGGCTGATGACAAAGATTTTATAATACTTTCTCATATAATAGACGCTACTAAAGGCACTGGATCTGACAATGTACCACCTATTTTCCTCAAGAAGACTGCCTCAAGTATTTACAAACCATTATATCTTCTGTACAATAAATGTCTCTGGGAGGGTGTTTGTCCAAAGGTATGGAAATCAGCTAGAATTACGCCAGTGCATAAGGGGGGTCTTAAAAATAAAGTAACCAATTATAGGCCAATATCAATACTACCCACCCTGTCGAAGCTTTTTGAAAGATTAGTACACAATTATCTGTATCCACTTATCCACAATATCATAGTACCACAGCAGCATGGATTCGTCCGTAAACGATCTACCGTTACAAACCTTGTAGCTTACACAACTGAATTGTTTGAAAATATTGATAACAATAAACAAACCGACAGTGTGTATACTGACTTCAAAAAGGCCTTCGACAGAGTGGATCACAAAATTTTATTGGAAAAGATTGCCTTTAACGGCATCAGGGGTAATCTGTGGCGGTGGTTCAGATCGTACATTACAAATCGGACACAAAAAGTAGTAATAAATGGGTATGAATCTGACACTATCCGCGTTACCTCTGGTGTACCGCAGGGCTCGTGATTGGCCCCTTACTCTTCGTCTTGTTCATTAACAACATCAATGGCTGCTTCAAGCATTGTAAATTTTTATTATATGCAGACGACCTCAAAATATACCATATCATTGATGGCGTTTCTGACCATGACGACTTTCAGGAGGACCTAGACCGGTTCACAGTGTATTGCGACACTAACAAACTAAATCTTAACCTTGATAAATGTAAAAGTATAACGTTTTCTCGAAAAAATCAGAACTTTAAATTTTCTTACTCCTTATGCGGCGCTAATCTTGACAGTGTGCCAGCTATCAGGGATCTTGGAGTCATCTTAGACACGAAGTTAATTCTTGACCGTCATGTTGAACACATTTGTAACAAAGCGTACAAAATGTATGGATTTGTTGTCCGCGCCAGTAATGATTTTAAAAGACCTGCTACATATATCAATCTTTATAAAACATTAATTCGCTCACAACTAGAATACGCCACTTCAATATGGGACCCATTTTATGCCAAATACGTAGATAGCCTTGAAAGAGTTCAAAAGAAATTTATACGCTGTTTGCAATACAAATGCCATCCTAGCTTGTTAAGGCGCTTTAACCAATTCGTTGCTAATGGCACGCCTGGCGTGTTTTTTTTTTCACTTGTGGCTTATGACTCTAGAGGCGTGTCATTTTTTAATCGTTTATAACTCCCTCAAATTAAGTTTTAGAAGGATCTGCCTCGAACAAAACAATCATGGTTTTCCACGTAGATATAGCTTGTTGTGTTAGCTTCTGGATATTGTGTGAATTTAAAAGTTGCAGAGGTTGACAACCTTTATAAGTTGCAATGAATTATTTTTAACGTGTGGCGTATGACACGATAAGCTTGACATTTTTTAATCGATTGAAACTAACAAATAAAGTACCTAGAACAAAACAAGCATGATTTCGAAAGTAATTTTTCGATTTTTAGATACTTAACTAATACAATGTGTGTGTGCGTTCTTTAATTTCATCGATGCTTTTGAGGTGCGATGTAACGTTAGTTTTGACAAACACTACTGACATACATTGTTACATAAAGTTGTGGAGAAACATTTATCTCGTTTCAAATAAAACGAAATAAATATATTGCAATATCTCCAGAAGTAGTTACATTGACTCTTGAAAAATAAGATAGATAAGTCGATAGGATTTTAATATGGGACATTTCTAGAACTGTCAAACTTGAAACGTCACAGGAGTCATCCTAGTTGAAAAAGACTTTTAAATAATAATGGAATAACTAAATTATTACTATACCAAATGTATTTATACTTGGATTGACGCAAATAAAATAAAAAATAAACTAATGTAGTGAATTATTTGTTTCCTATAAAAAAACTTAAAACGACAAAAAAGCTAATGACGAAGCAGTGTGGTGTGCCTTAGCCTGTTCCTTCGGAATGAATAATATAAAAAAGATGTGAAAAAGTCTAGAAAAAAAATTAATCGGACGTGTCGCCAGATGTAGTATTGCCAAGTCTGCTAACGTTAAGTCACAATCGTGTTTCAATCGTGTTTCAATTGTAGTTTAGTTGAAGTGCTTTTTTACACACTAGTTACAAGAAATGTATACTTTTTTCACTATACTTCTGATGGTCACACCACACACTACATTCACATCACATCATACTAGTGTTAACTAGTGTTTTAAAGAGCACTACAATTGAGAGAAACACGATTGAGACACGGTTGTGACTTAACGTTAGCAGACTTGGCCCCGTGTAGTATTTTTTGGTTAAATATTGAGTTTTCTGATATATTTTTATGTAAAGAGTATTGTTTGGTAAGGCTTTCTCTTTTTAAGGGGAGTTCGATGAATATCGTCCTGTGTCTGACATCTTACAAGAGCACGTCAAGGACAAAATATAATGAGTCACTGATTGTAAATTATTCTCGTTCTCTCCTTAGTTTCGCCGCCATTTTTGATTCGTTGCTTTAATGGCATGGCTTATACCTTTTATATTTGAGCCGCTGAACACGCCGTTGCCATTATTATGTCAATGACGTACAAACAGATTTGCTGGAAGACGAGCAATTCTATACCATTGCCTAGTATATTAATGCCACTTTCCATCTACACAACAACAATAATCAAAATTTTTAAATTTTAAAAGATATAAACACGTGTTAACTACCTTAAAATGTTTCTGAAACTATTTTCTTTACCATTTTTTAGAAAACAATAATACAATTAAACAGTATCACAAAAGGTTTGAAACATCTGAAAATATAAAGTCCATTCCACCTTCCATTTCAGGAAAAATACGTAGTTAATCTCTTCAAAATCAATTTAAATAACGTATCGTGCCATACACTACCGTCTTTTAATGTCAACTAAACTTGAATCAAGTCTAAACCAGAGAAAAAGAAAAAAAAACATGTGTTTTTATATTCATGGCTGATGGCACAATAGGCGTGCTATCAACTTCTATGGCGCTTGACACGCCAGTCGTGTCATAGAAAATTTGTTCACAGCCATGGCGAAAAGCTTTCAAAAATGGGCGCCGCAACGAATCGGTTAAAGGATGCTATTGCTGTCAAAGATGATCGAATAATAAAAAGCGAATGGCAAATTTCAACAAAACCTAATATCTATTTTCTTTGTTACAGGTTTGCAACAAGATCTTCGGCAACGCATCAGCTCTAGCGAAACACAAACTGACACATAGCGATGAAAGGAAATACGTATGCATAACGTGCACAAAAGCCTTTAAAAGACAAGACCATCTGTGAGTATTGAATAACTGAATAACTCTCTTACATGTTTCTCCTATTACGTATTGCATTCAATAATTTTAATTAATAATTATTATTATTTCATAGACCTATCCAATATCATTAATTTATATAATATAATTATATTTATTAATTATTATTATCATGAATTTATCTTCATTTTTATTTGTCGATAATTTTAATGTCAAAGTTAATATTTTGGGTGTAATTTGCCAGAATAAATGAAATTCTAAATTCAAAATTGCTGATGTCTGACACGGCCCAATTTTAAATTTATGTATAGGGGCAGATAATAAGAAATAAAATAAATAAATAATAATAATAAAGTTTAAGCAAACCCCGACACAAAAAACTCTAAAAAGTTAAAATAATAAAATGAGATAGAGCCTGCTCTAGGACGCTTTTCAGAAGCAAAATTAAATGAATAAGTACTTATCATAAATATCAAAAATAAAAAAGTACTTATTACTATTAATTGATGTAATATTATTATGATGATGAAGTACAAGTTGAATAGACAACTTTGAAGACGGTTGGAAACAAATCCATATTAAATTGTCATATTATAATGAAGTTAAAAGTAGCTTAATCCATTTTTAAGTTTCTTCTAATCAGAATTAGTACCTACTTGGTAAGGCATACGGTATCATCCCCTGTCGTATCTGCGAAAGCCAGTGTTTATTCTTTGCCTACAAGCCCAGCACATGTTAGCGGTGCAAGGTGTCGCCTTAATCGGTGCTCACGCCGCATGAATATTGATGAGACATCGTGACCGTTATGCTTGTATTGACTAACTTGCGGTCGTGTTCCCCTAACCTACTTCTCAATAATAATATAGCTTGGACAACTTGTTGTTTAACAAATAATAGCCAAGTATTTGGGAGGCACCAAATCGTAAACAAATTTCTTGTATTTGAGTCTTTTAGTAGTGATTTGCTTTCTATTATTTATTGGCTGGCATTTTAACATTTGCAACAGCGTTCTAAGAAGATGAGACTTGTAAAATCCTAGTTGATAAAGTATGTAACCATCGATACAATCAACAATTTCTAAATTGACTTTTTTTCTTCAAACTCAATAGAAAGTAACGGTCTCCAATGGCCTTTTCTTTATAGACTTTGTTTCAGTAGGCTTAAGAGGATTGTGTAGCAAACGGTCTCCATACACTGTGGCGTTTTTTTTATGTCCAACTCACGTGTTTACCAAAATTATTAAACTTCTGTATTGGAAAAAGTCCAGCCTTCGATGGGTTTCTTGCCGATACTCTTCGTCACAAGGTCTCCTGCCGTATAGCTTTGGGGACCCATGGCGTAGCTTCTTTAACATTGACAAGTGCTTGTAACAGTCCAGCTAAAATGATTTGATGAACTTGAACTTTTTTACAGAAACGGGCACATGCTAACACACCGCAACAAAAAACCGTACGAGTGCAAGGCGGACGGGTGCGGCAAGTCATACTGCGACGCGCGCTCCTTACGCCGCCACACGGAGAACCACCATCAACCATCCGCCGACCAGAGTGAGTCCATTATCTACCAACAGCCACTTTAAGGTGTATCGATGAGCTCAGTGGCGCCGCCAATGGAAATAAATCAATTGCATTTTATTAAAGGCTTGGATTAAAAGTTTCGGTTATTTCGCGCAAATTGAAGAGCAAAATGCAATTTTTAATTTTTTCTTCATGGCCTCAAATATGAGCATTAAGTTATGGATCTCGATATTGCCAAATGTGGCCACTTTTGGCACTATTGAGATTCACGACTTATTGCGTAAGCTTGAGTTTTCAAAAGTATATTTATAAAATGCATTCCACTCTTTCACCTGCGCGAAATAACCGAAACTTTTATTCCAAGCCTTTAATAAAATGCAATTGATATATTTCCATTGGCGGCGCCACTGAGCTCATCGATACACCTTAAAGCTAAGGATACACGATTACACTGACATCGACACAAATTTCGAAACTATAGTGTTACTGGACACTGATCCCTTGCACCGAAAAGCTACTGCAACGAATTCCTTCGAATGTAGCGATATTGTCGGCAATCGAAACAAGGAAACAAAAAGCGAGTTTGCGTTGGAAATCCTGTAGAACAGGACATAGGAGATAGGAAATTGGTTATTGTTTTTTCACACTACAGTAGACATTTAAAGGATAGGACTTCGTTGCAATGGTTTTTCGGTGCAACGGACAACGTGCAACTAATAGATAGTCGAGTTTGTGGTACTTTGATGGTATGGAATTTCGGCAATCCGAACGCTCTACTAGCTAATGACTTCGGCGAATCAGACATCGGCCATATGTCATTCGGACTCAAGCAGCTATCAAAGCTTTAATCAAAGCAAGGTGTTATGATGTATCGCATAAATGCATTGGTTGCTTTGAATTGGTCCACACACAATGGTCAATCACCCTTGCAAGCCGAGCAATCAAGATGCAGACACCCGTGATAACCCGTCAGACTTACCTATGCGGTATATGCGATATATGAAATACGAAATACACCATTGACTTTGAATTTTAGTATAAATATTTCAGTGGATGAATGTGTTCAAACCAATCATGCGCTAACGAAAAAGCGCAAAAATAAATAGCTGTCCCAAAAGTACAAGTACAATTACCGACTCGACCAAAATTTTTGGACTTCTGTTTTTTTTTCACGGTTTCGTAGCTGGCTCTTTAACAAAAATTGAAGGACACTTTTATACCCTGAGATATTTGTACTTTTTAAAAACATAAGGGTGTATAATCTGAAACAAATATAAGACAGGCAAACATATTTTATACGGAAGCTATTTAAAAAATTGTAAGAAAAGGCATCTATTGTTACTTATACAGGGTGATCCATCGGGACAGGTCAGTATGGGAAAGTTTGAAACTATAAAAGATACTATATTTGTTCTTAGAAACCATGTCGTCAACTATAGAGTTAAGAAAAACTGCATTCAAAGATTTTCAAAAAACTCATACATGACTCGGGAATTGAACCTATTCAATTTTCAAAACATAAATGTTATATTATTTTAATGCGAAAGTTGATTGTGTAGATTGTTAGGAATACATTTGACTATGGAACCCTATGTCTACAAAAAAAAAATGCTGCTTTTTACTATTTTATTTTATGTAAATGTTCTAACTAAATGACAGCCATTTACTTGTATACATAGGTATTTTGTTATTATTACGTTAGTTTAAATGGTCTCTATGGCTGCTGTTAGTTCTTCAACGGTGTTGTAGTTGGTTTTGTAAACTTCATCTTTCACGTAACTGACGTAATCTCACAAGAAATCATCTATTTATTTTGAACATTTACTTAAATAAAATAGAAAAATGCAGCATTTCCTTTTAATTGTAGACATAGGGTTCCATCGTAAAATGTATTCCTAAGAACCTACACAATCAACTTTTTTAATAAAATAACATAACATTTTGTTCTGAATACTGACAAGGTTCGATTCCCGAGTCGTGTATGAATTATTTGAAAAATGTTGACTGCAGTTTTTGTACCTTAGAACAAATATCTCTATCTCTTATAGTTTCAAACTTTCCCATACTGACCTGTCCCAATAGAGCACCCTGTATAGTCTTAAAATAAATATACGCTATTTTTATTTTATGTAAACCGCGAGAGCAGTCATCCCACAAAGACCTATAATGGGACCACTTCTTCTTTGCTTCTATTAGATTCATCGAGTAGCAGTGGCAGTACCAGAGGGAGCAGTGAAGAATCCATGTCGCACAGAGTCACAACGCCAACTTCCCCTGCGCGCACCAACCCACTCCCACATCATGAGGTAACAACAAAACTCTAAAGACAAGTATCGACTTTTTATTAAACACGACTAAATAGTATTTTCTGTATAGGAAAAATCTTTTCTGATAAAAAGTCGAGACTTTTTTTCAAAAAATCTAAGAAACGACTATGGTCAAATCTCCCTAAACCTAACCATCGATACTTTTGGAATTTCCAAATATTGATTTTTAACTATTTGTGTGGCTTTCTTTGTTCCTTGACATTTTATTCATTGTAACAAAGAAAATATAACGAAACAACGTAAAACGAACTTAATAGATAGTCAACAGTCGAGGAGATAAACTATAGCAAGCTACCCTACCCTATTACATGACCAAATCATAGGTTAGGTTAGATTAGGTTACTAAACTGAACCACAGAATACTAAATAGTACAAGTCTGAACTAAGATAACAATCGGTGTAGGATATCAAACCATAATTAAAAATTACCGTGGTATTCATAGTAAGGTTGTAAGAGATTGTTCCAGTTTTTTACTCGTAAACTTCGGGTAAAGTACTGACCTAGAGTTCTTAAAAAAACGTAACCTTAAAATATGAAGAAAAAGCCTCACCTTTCCTACCGAACTAACTTTCTTAACTTATCGTAGCTAATTAAGAACGTCACCTTACTTAATTGCCTATAAAGTTTATTAAAAGTCCAATTTAAGTTCACCAACTGGAATGCAGCCATTTTTAATTCCGCCAAGTCTAGGTTGAACGTTGTTCGGCGAAGGCGTGTGGACAAGGGCCTATAATTAATCTGCTTTTTTATTATTCTTAAGGGACAATGCAGACGGGGGTCCAGTTACAGCTACTTTTATAAAAAAATATGAAGTTTCTAGTACCTCAGTGGTTCTTTGGCTGAGAATGTCTTTCCTTAAAGATTTATGTTATATTTTTTATAAAATGCAATTATTTTATTTTAGTATCAATGGAATCATACATAGATCACAAATAACAAGTACCTATAGGGTTATTTAAATTTTTACTTTCTTACATTTACAATGCAATTTTTATTATTGAAAAATGGAAAATGAAGTATTTAGAAAAAATCGACCCGTCTCACAACTAGCTATCCCATCCCATCGGAGCTAGTTGTGAGACGGGTCGATTTTTTTTTAATTCTTCATTTTCCATTTTTCACCTAAGTATATGGTTAGTAGTAATATGTAAAAAAAACTATATGTACGTATTTTATGTATGTATATCCTTTGCTATCTACCATATAATCCTATATACCCCTACAAAAATGAATGAAACTTTTCACAGAATAAGTTTAAGGCTATTAGAAAATTAACCAATTCAAAGCTTAGTGGACAACAAATCTTAAATCTTTATTACCAAACCGGTTTCATAAAATGCTTAAAGCAAGCTCGTCTGCCCGGTCAAATATATCTGGCGTGGTGCCATCTGGCGGGTCGTGTAATATTCAGGCTCGCAAACCGCCTTATTAATTTACCAATTAGCCCAAATCTGCTCTTTTCATTTCACGCCACCGTTAAAGATGGGGTCGCTAAGGGTTCCTGTCCATTGAAGCTGACAGTAGTGCGAGCGGAGCGGAAATGTCTTTTTGAAGAGCATTTGACACGGAGCAGTCGAAGTCTACAAATACTTCAAACAACTTATTTGCTCAAAACACAGTTATGCATGTCTTACATTAAAAATACATGTTCAGCGTGCTCGCAGACATGCAAAAAATTATACATAATAATATATACAAACTCAGCTTCGCTTTGCTCCTCTCTGCTTCAGTGGACAGGCACCCTAGCTTACTGAGAGGACCAGTGGATGTATTCAGTAATGAATTTCTTTGGGAAATAATGTTTTTAATAAGATTATAGATGAGAAAGTAGTTATAGAAAATAGTACGATAGAAGTAACATTCTAACTAAAAAGTCAGGTAAAAGTTGAAAAGAAGTTGTCGTAGCTACAAGTACTAACAAGTGAACGTGTACACGGTATATTATAAAAAAAATCTAAAAGCTAGTATTTATCTGAATAAAAAAACTCGCATTATAATTCCTTGTGCCGACTGACAATATAAAGTGACATAGATATTACAATAATTATGCTTCAAAAATTATAATATCACGGCTTTGACTATATGCCTACGGTACCTACGACTTATATAAGTAATAAGTGTACTCGTAACTTACATGTTCTAACTTTGCCAAATTACTAAGAACAAAAATAAAATGCAAATAACATAAGTAGGAATATAATATTTTTGTAAGAAAATCACATTTTCTAAAGCTTATTATCAAGATAACAATTTCCAGGTTATGGTATGAAAAGGGCTAGAAGACATTGTTACTACATAGAAGGGTGTTGTCACGAATGTTATAGAAAGAAAGACAATGATATTTTACGCTTACTAAATTAAATTAAGCATTGAAATGAGATGTAATACCAAATCATACATCATTATGATTAAAATACCAAATGATTCATTAAAATTAATATTAAACCTAAGCTCCATTAGCTTACCATGGAGACTATCTTATTGGGGGCAACAATTTACTTTCTCAATTTATAGTTCTTCTAACTTACTTAAATTAGAATACAAATTACAAGTATCAACGAAAATTTATAGCTTCAAACATATTTTTTCGCATTTTAATTATCTCATACCAAAAGGAAATCACGAAAATTTCGAGAAAAGTGAAATGTCTGTATTGCCTTGTCCAACATTTTTGTTGGGAGAAAGTTATATATTTTACCAAAAAATGTCGACAAAAGCATCCACTGCGTCATACTTAGCATACATAGCTTCGCGAGTATTCAGAATTCCGATAAGAGCGGTAGCGTGCCCGTCGATGTGATGCAAACAGGCATTCGCTCTCGTCCAAATACTTTGAATAGGTCTACATTTCATTTCTTCACGCAAACTGGTCGCGAACGAACGGGAAATGTTTCGCTCAAGTTTTAATAGCCGCGAGTTTTAAACAAATTCATGAAAATGTTGGTCGAATAAGTGTCGGGGGCAATTTGTTATGCAACATTTTTTTTCGCTTTCTTTGTACACAAGAGCGCGGATTTGTTAAAGCAACGGCGCGTTTGGTGTTATTCTTATTCCGAAACAAAAAGCCCTCGAAAACTGACTGAATTAAGTGGTACTTGTAAGTTGGAACGGGTCCCTTTTTTGAGAATGTTTAAAGAACAATTAAAAGCTGTTGAAAGATTAATATTTATACAAATATAAGCGACAGATGTTGCGTACTTCTCTGAACTTAAGAAGTCATGAATTATAAAAATTGAGGCCTCACTTAGAGCGAGACGACACGCAAGGCAATCCAATCCACACTAATACGTTGTACTCGTAATTCATAGAATAACACCCGTCAACTGTTTTTGCAGTCATCTACCTCCAGTTCGGAGAAGACGAGCAGCAGTTCTTCAGGCAGCAGCGAAGCGAGTCCGCCACAGACGCCCCCAGCGCCACCCACCCCGCCCGTGAGGCCGAAACCAAGAACCAAGCCCAAAAATACATCCTCGGTGAGTAATGAGTTTTTATGTGTTCATGCTGGCTCATATACTTACCTTCCTTACGCATAAGTATGTGTGTACGCAATGTATACAGTACAGTAACTGTACTTCACAGGACGACACAAAACGTTAAGCTAACTATTATTTGAAATACGAATTTTCAAGATATTTGACTATTAGTTACTTTTTTTAACCATTAGTTCAGTTAACTACGGATCAAAAAATGGCCCTTAATGACTGCAAAGTCAATCTGGACCAACGGCTTAACGTACTCTGCCGTCACCAATGGCCGATCTTTGTGAAAGATGCAAAACTCAATGCGCCGCGCCACAGATTCCTTGAGTATTTTTTCTGTCGTGAACTGAAAACAGTATTAACATTTGAAAATTGATTTACACTCAACTGGGTATAAATAAGTCTTTCTAGGACGCAAACTAAGCACCAGCACCAAATCCGAAAGTAGCTCCTCGGTGAGTACTGTACAATGCTAAAACTAAAATTCTGGCAGAAGAAAAATACGCGAGATAAGTAAATTTACATACTTATTCCTTAATTGTGAAGACGTGATAAGTTACATGTTTTTTTCTACTTACTTACTTACTTTTTCTACTTTTTTCTACTTAAAATGGCATACACAAAGCTATAATTTCAAAAATATTAATATAGCTACAAAACTTCAATAATTTTAATTATATAGGCACTTACTTAGTTCATTTTCATAAATAATAAAGAGTTTATCGCCATAGCTCCATAGTTCGCAGCACTTCTTTAAAAGGCAATAAAAATATAATAATAAGTACCTACGTAGCCAGCTGAGTGCTACACTCCTCGTAGCAAGACAGTAGCCGCCTACGCGAAATCGTAGACACTTCTCGTACAGTCGCCGCCTACGCAAAATCGTAGACACTTCTCGTAGCAAGACAGTAGTCGCCTACGCGAAACCGTAGCCACGTGTAATCGTAGATTCATTTAGAAGAATTCGTATTGCGTAACAACGGACTTGTTGAATAACGGTCATAAGTTAAAGTATTACTGAAGTTGCGCTATTTTTCACGATTCGTCGAAATATCTGAATTCTAATTCACATTTGTTACGTGATTTAAAGTTCAATCTTGGATGAATCTTGCAGCGGATCTGGCACCAAAAATTCACCATTCGTGTTTTTAATGAACGTTATTTCACTCTTCTGACTGCGTGAACACGGCCATTTAAAAAGAATTACGTTCGTCACGAATCGAGTCAAAAGACGATTATTCAAATGTCGTCTTCGTCAAACGACGTCGTGTGAATGAGCACTTAATCATCAGACAGGAATCGTATTCGCTTCCTTAGTTTGATATACTTTCTTATGCTCTAACCGCGGATTGGCTGAGCCAACTAAGGTGTTATCAATAAATAGCCACTACTTTTAAATCAACTCCTTATTTAAATCTAATTACTACGAGATAATATCTTACAATTATATCATTTGGCTTCGTTTATTTAAACGTCAATGTATCACAATATTATGACAGGTAGCTACAGTCAACTAATTATTTGAATGCGAATTGCGATCTCAATACGCCAATAACGACCCCATATTACTAACCAAAACTATTAACCAATACACCGGAATCAGTAATAATTGCATCTGAAATCTGATTTCGCTATTACTACCGTAGTATGTGTAGTAGAATTAAATTAAAGTTTTAAAAAAGGTTTTGATGAGGATTGATAAATCAATACATATATTGTTGTGATTTTTTAAACTTCAGTTTTAATTAAAATAATAATTTTAAAAGAGTTTGCTTTGAGATAAAAGGTATTTTTATATAGCAATGGTTCTTGAAATACTTTTAAAACATTAGTAACTAATGGCTCTCCGCGGTTTCACCCGAATGGTATCCATAGGAATATCGGGATCAAATATAGCTTATGTTACTCAGGAAGAAATAATAATAAATAAATAAATAATAAATAAATAACTTCTTACATTCACACCAATTATCTAAGCCCCATTTTAATTTCATTACGAAACTGTATCATGGAAACTTGATAACGGATAAATATATACTTAAATACTTTTTGTATGTAAATACATACTTAATATACATAGTAAACACAATACAAGAAAGTAGCTTTCTAATAATTTTTTCAACACACTTGCTCATAAAGTGAGCCTTATTACATCGATCTTAGGGCCATAAACCGAACTATAACACACGCGTGCATAATAATATTACAGTACTAGTTGCGTAATAGAATTATCCCTACAAAGTTAAGAAACTACCTAACTGCAAATTATATGCGAGTAAACAGAGACTTTTCAATTTAACCGGGTAATACAGTATCCCTACAAAGTTAAGTTAGTACGTAACTGCAGGTTATATGCGAGTCAACAGAGCATTTTCAATTTCACCGGGTAATAGATACAGTTCTTTTTTTTGTAACAACAAAGAGGTTTTATACGGCTGAAAATCCATTTACGTTTTTAGAATAAATAAATGTGTCCCTAATTAAGACAAAAAACATAATTAAGTATATTATTGTCAAATTATTTATAATTTACAATAATTTGTTATAAAACATTTGCATTTTATCACTATTATTATAATTATTTTGAAGTAGGCTGTATGGCTGTATGTAATCAATCACCTAACATTTGGAGCGTGCAAAAAAAAACTTGCGCGCTTTTTCCCTTAGCTAATAATAAGTTATTGTATGCAATAAATGTTTGTTTTTCCTCGCAAGTGTGTTGAAAAAGTGCGTATGAATCTCGTGAGCAACTTACTCACTAGACACTCGGCTGATTTACGCCCTCGCCTGCGGCTCGGGCTGCAACCCACAGCCTCGTGTATAATGAGCAACCTAGCTCACTTGTATCATAATATACTAATAAAGAATTTTTTAAAATCTGTCCAGTTGTTTTTGAGTTTATTCGTAACAAACAAAAAAGAACCAAAAACACAAATCTCTTTTTTTATAATATTAGTATGGATATAATAAACTAACTAGGCTAGAACGGTTAACCGAAACACCAAAATCAGAAAAATAATTGCAAAAAATCTTATTTCGCTTTTACTACAAATATATTAGAATCTTGTTAAAATTGAATAATTTAATAAAACTTTCACATTTTTTTCGCATCTGATTTGAAACGTAGTTTGAATATAAAATCATCTTCACTTTTTTAAAACTTATAAAAATATAGGTTTATAAGTTTTTTCTACAGGCAACAATGTAGGTAATCCAACTCTTTTAAAATTAAAATAAAAGAAATTATATTGAAAACTATCAAATTAAAATTAATTACTAATGAAATAAAACAAAATTATGTTGAAAACTATCTAATTAAAATTAATTACCAATGACTATTCGATTTCAAATAAGAATTTTATCTAAAACGAAGATGAGAGCTTTCAAAACTTGTTTTGAATAAATACTAATAATTTTCGACATCGTCCACAGTCTAAATAAACCGACACTGGGGGTGCAATTTGTTTACAATTAGACCAAGTCTAGATCTTCAAGTTAAGCCATCTGCGCGATAGTTTAAACAGTTCGCATCGTGTGAACTGGGGCACTGATATTCTCATGCTAATGGTGATTTCGGTGGCGCGGATCGGTGCGAAACAAGCGGGGGTCGAATTGGTCGCGCATCGCCCTTGTAGGGTTAATAATTTAGCTATGGCCGAACTGACCCGTACCACAAAATGAGAGAAGATATAACTAAGTTTAGGACAATTTAAAACATTTCTAAACTAGACTTTTTCTTCACCTTTTTTGTAGTATACTCCAAATTAATTTTTGTAGTCTAATCTAGAGAACAGACAACAAGTCTAGAATTCAAATGTGATTTTATATTCATATCATTATTTTTTAGATTACTATCTTTTAAATTTTCTTCGCTTCGCTTCTTATCATTCCATTTTAAACTTCAACCATATCGATGTCATGGTAACTATTCTTTAAATTTATTTTTATTTATTTGGAATAATCTCCTTATTATCAAATTTAAGTTTTGGGTTTCCACTTAAAATCAAAACTCCAACTGGGTTCTTCACGATACCTACAGACGATTAGCATCCGACGCGACGAGTCGCCGTATCGTATCTCTTACATTGTACAAATACTAACTTGCACACTACTACGAGACGGTACCAGTATCCAACTTGTCACTCAATAGGTACAAATGACAGATTACGGAGACTAGGCACTTGTAAGTTTCGTAACGTATGTACGGGCATGCAGCATTTACATGGAGCCAATATTTGAGATAATCCACTAAGCCAGTCCACTATGACGATTATATTCGTATCGTATCGTAATCCAATTTAGTGGACTATCTCTATTAACACGATGTCAATATTGGATGGAATGTGTCAAGTATTGGCTCCGTGGGAATGGTGCATAATAATGTCATGGTAAGGGTCGGATCGCGAGGTCATTTTGGGAGCGCAGTTGCACCTGTCCTGTCGCGCACCGACTCAATAGATCACTGTTACTGTACACCTGGCAGCACGAAACATGGACACCGGACACTTTTATCGAGAGCAGTGTGAAAGATTTGAGTATAAGATCAATAACGCTGAATGTTTATGCTGTCTGATATTCGTTATTTACAAACAACAAAACATAAAAGTAACCAAAAGGATTTTGTTTTTTTTTTTTTTTTTAATTCTTATAAACATCAAATACTTTTTAAATAGTATTATAAATTGTTAGAGTAATAAATAAAGAATCTTGCTGTTGATACGTCGAAAAATGGAAAAAACCATAAAGTTAATCATATTAACTTTACGGAAAAAACTTAACCTAATCAAAACGCTTGTTTTACATTTAAGGATTTAAACTCTCGAGATTTTTTATAAGTATAAGTATTTAGAATTTTTTATTTTAGAATTTATTACACCTTTTTATACAACAAGGTGCAAATAACTGAATATGAATATGACATCGATCAGTGGTAGTCGAAACAAAGAAAACTACAAAAAAAAACGTACAAAATAATTAATTAATTAATTTCTTACAATCACGCCGCACAGAAGGCAGGTATACGTACCCCTACACCAAACTTCGTCAATATAACTTTACTAGTTCATTTAATTTATTATTGAATAAAATATTTATGTAAGTTACCTCGAACTCAGAGTGTGCCTTGATAAATTCAATTGAAAAGGTTTTAAGTAATCCATTCTGACCTAGAAAAGTGTAATCTTCTTAAAGAATAGGTGCCAAAGTTTAGAAACTTATTACATTATTTCAGTTGAAAAAAGTCACTTTTCAAGCTATCATTTATTAGAAATAGTTTTTTTTTGTTCTTTCATTTAATTCATATCGTTATCATATTTATTCGTATTGTTATATTAGCTGCGTCCAGCGGTTTCACGCGCAAGGGTTCCCGTTCCCGTGGGAATATTGGGCTAAAATCATACCTATGTCTTATTCCATCTAATAATATAAGTCTGTTCCCAATTTCATCCAATCATTCCGCCGTGATTGAGTAACAAACATCCAAACGTTCACATTTATATTTATCATCATCAGCCATTATAATATAAGTACCTTGGTTGGGTTCCTCGCTTTATTTATGATAATTTAGTAAGATAAAATCTAAATTAGACAGTCGAACTCGAGCCTGACAACATAATACTCGTGTGCTGAAAGTTATCTTGTCAATTCTATTTTATGATATTAAAACTACACTATTATTACTTATACAGAAGCAGTACAATGCCTGCGAAGGCCTAGAATAGAACTGCCCTCTTTTGTCTCGTGGGAATAGTCAAAGCTTATAGTACCTAAGATAGCACAACATCCAGTTTCGCCTAAAGTTAGTAGACCTCAGTTGAAACGGTTTCGCTCGGTATTATTTGTTAGAAACTTGTAATGTTCTTTGGCATTAAACTATATACTCAAACGCGATGCATGGTTGTTTTAGAGTCCGCGCCACATAACTTGGCATTTGTGTTTGTCAGAGGGCGCTGATTGTCGTAGTCGGTCGGAAAAATGAGCCTTATTCCCATGTCATAATTTTAGTTCCAGATATTGACACGCGCCAAGTTTACTCTAAGTGTACTCGATTTTCGATAAGTGTGAAATAAAAAATTTAAATGTCTATTTGACGCGTCTTGAGTGCTTTGTTTCCCCCATTCCTGTCCTAAGTTTCCATTGTAATCGAGAGGCCCATGTATAAGAACCTTAAGGCTTTCTCAAATAACTCTATACACTACACACTAAAACGATCAATAAATCGATCTACAACTCAATTACAATCTCTTATTATACCTGAACATCTTATTAAATGACTATTTAAAGAACATCCCTTGAATGTTTCCGATACAGTAATCGCGTGACCGCTAGCTCTCGGTTAGCCTTTATTTTAAAGCCCCTAGTGTATATAATACCTATACTAGCGCTTCGCCCATGACTTCGTCCCCGTGGAATTGAGATTTTCACAAAAGTTTCATACAACTTTGACCCCCTTTTTCACCCCCTAAGAAGGGAATTTTCAAAAATCCTCTCTTTGTACTACACTGCCAAAGCCATCTTCTATCTCACTCGTTGCAAGGGGCGCAAGCAGCCGAGAAATAATAGCGGGCCATGACACTGCCTAAGGAACATACATGCCAAATTTTAGCTTCTTGCACCCAGTAGTTTCAGCTGTGTATTGTCTCTCAGTCAGTCAGTAAAGCAAGTTTTTTTTATATTTAGATAAAAAATAAGGTTGAGGCGAGGCGAGGCGTCTTGTCTTGGCGGTTAAGTGCGATAAAACTGATAGATAACAATTAAATTTAGGCCCTTAAGCAAAAGTGTTTGTATTCTAATCTTTTATGAAAAATATACATACAATCCTTATCGAAGCATTATCTGTCATTATCTGCAGCAGACCTATCATCCTGATGAATAGTCTTCACACTGTGAAAATTGTTCCATACATTTTGGTCGAGTAGGTATTGCCAATTTGTATGAAACAGCTGATTTTTTTTTGTTGAGTTGCAGAGTTGGCCCCATAGTAAAAGTTGTTCATATTCATGAGCACAATCACCATGTTGTATACTAAGTTACTCTATGGCTGCTGTCAAATATGTATAAAATTTCAGTTTGTACGACCAAAAGAGGCCTCATTCGGTAACGGTTACCATAGGCGTACATTACGTACGTTCATTCGGTAACGGTTACCATTAGGCGTAATATAACGCACGTAGTTGCATAATAAACTTGTATAGATTTCAACTTCCCCACAAATAATTATAACTGTAAAATTCATTGGCGCAGTAAACACGGCTTCGATAAATTATTCTCTGTCTGTAATCACCTTTGAGACGCTGCTATCTATTAGATACTTGATTAAACTACACAAACGTTACTAATTTAGACCAATAATTGGTCTAGTTTAGTTTACCCATATATACGCACTCACCTTACTATAGTCGGTTCTAAGAGAGCGTTCATGGTAAGATTCGGTTTTTCATCTTTGAAATTAAATTTTAATGATTACAAAAAATATGTTAACATTTTAGAAATATCTGAATGAGTTCATAAACTTACAGTCTCACGAAATATAAACCCACAGTCAGTATTTAAAAACGTGTGTAATGGATACTTGAACGAATAAATATATATTTTTTTCTTTTTAAACACTCAAGCAGTGAAAAATACTTGCACACAAATATTTGTCTTTTTTTTATAAAAACTGGTTAAGCATTTGACTAGACATTATTGGCAGAATACATTAGTGGCTCTCGTGGCTGCTATTTGTACAATCACAAAAGGGACACATGAACAGACAGAGAAATGCTAAAACAATGTAATACCACTCGCACACCATCAGCAGGCTATTGAGGCATTGAACCAGCCAACCTTGGACCTTCCAACGGCGACAATACTAGGAATTTGTAAGCAAGCGTCGGTGAGTGACGGGTCTTGGTAAGCCGGGCGGCGAGCGGTCAGTTTTATTAAAAGCTCTCACTTTGATCGGGCCCCTGATTCGACGTCACCTGCAGACGTAATATCGGCCGCACAAACACCAACTCATAATTACAGCCCCGTTTCGTTTTGTCCAAAACATATTGACATCGGTATGCCTTTGAAGGCAAACTCGCTTTGTGCCACTTCATTATTGAATCCGTATCGGTGAATTTGCAAACATAATTACGAGAGTATAACGTTTATTTGGTTAAGGAAAGTTGTGGATTTCGCCTCTATTAAATTACACTTCGCGATCGCTCAAAATGTAATCAGAGTTGGTTTGGTTTTTAATTTCATGTAGTAAGTTCGCCTTTGTGTTCAGTCAGCGGAAATATTTCAATAAATATGTTCATACCTCCTCGTTAACGATGGAATATTTGTTTACGGTTAAAAGTGATTAAATTATTGTTTATTACGTTATTGGATTTCTCGTAAAATAGATTAAGTGTGTTGTGTGCAGATATATACAGTTAATTGAATTAATAATTGGAGTGAAATTGAAAGGTCCAATAAATAAACAAACATAAGTTTGGTAATAGTTTCCACTAATTGCTTTGTTTTGAAAAAGGCGCTGCAAATATTAAATGCTAATGCATCTCAGTATGTGATGTTGTTTGATCTCATTTATTTATTTCCCTAATATTTCGCCCACGTCTATTGTTGTGGTGTGTTTCTGTAAAAGGTGTATGTACGCACGTAGGAACAAGAACATAGTGACCACGAACTTTAAACTCTTTGTTCGCATGTGTGTACAAATAACGATCATCAAAAACAGACAAACACCGTGTTCGTCAACTATGTTCGGGGCGATCTAACATCCTTATACTCTAGGCCAGGGCTACTCGATGTGGGGTTCGCGAACGCCCAGGGGTTCGCCAATTCACTGTAGGGGGTTCGCGACAAAATTTACATCGCGGCAGACCATCGTCACGCACGTGCGAACTGCACAGCAGCGCATGCTGAACCGGAAATGACATTAAACCTCACCAGAATAGTTCCAAAAAGTGACTCAATTTGTGACACTTGAGCCCACCCATCGAATTAATAACCTTTTTGTACTGATACAGATTTTTATTAAACGTCCTTATTTTCGCAATTTTTGTTTCTTTCAAATCTTTGGGATAAAGATAGGGCTCCCGTTGGTTTGTTGTTTTTTAAGTTGAAAAGGGGTTCGTAAAGCTATAAGTTTGAGTAAACCTGCTGTAGGCGTTTCTATGGATGCGTATAGTGTTTTTGTTCGCTCTGTTAATTTAGGTTCATACGCGCAAACCAAAAGTTCGTACGTATTTGATTTTCGTGTTCAGTGTGTTCTTTTTCGTTGTTGCGTAGACACCATAAGGTGTAACTCCACACTTAAGACTTAGAAATTCACTTTGTACCGCCACCGGCATTCATCTTAAAACAAAGCACGTATTAAGCACTATTACCAAGCCGTGCCATACCATTGGCAATGCAGCGATACATGATACTACCGCAATCGGAGGGCACTCAGATGAACCGTTGCCTCTTACATTGTATATTATGTACTCGTACTATGTATAACAGTGGTAGCAATCGCCTTGTATTGATGTTAGTCCTTTGTTTAGTGAAGTATGACAGTTAACAATGAATGGGAAGATCAAACTATGACCAAGACTCCTGCAAGGGTGTCGGAAGGCCAAAATGCAAACGGAAATAGTCCATCAACTTTATCTATTATTTTAATTTAATTAAGTTATTGCTTGGAATAAAAAACGTTTTCAGACATAATCAAATGGTATAAAGTCCTTTTTTGTCATCATTGCTCATTTGTATTTTTAAAATTTTATGTTATTTGAAACGGTATGCTTGCTATAGAAATAAAAATTGCGTGAACAGTCTTAAAATTATATCGAAATTAATCATATTGAGTTGCCAATGATTTCAGCGGCAGTTCCAATTAAAACTCAACAAACAGCAACTAATATGTCTGTCTGGAATAGTAATTACGCGCCAAATTAAATTGTATCAATAGCACAAACTATTTCCTTTCACAGACAGCGTGGACAAAGAGTAATTTAATTTATAACTGCCATAGAAATGGGATGCCATCGTTTGTAGGAAAACGAAGTTGTATAACCAGATTAATATAGAGTCCACTCGTGCGAGTCAATCTAAAATTAAAACCACTTGCACGTAATGCGAGTGCGGCGCGTTTATTACTCGCTAGGTACTTTCGGAACAAAAGCACTGCAAAACATTACTGCATTCGGTTTCACTAATGAACATTTTAAATGGTAAATACACAGAAACAGTTTTGTACAATACCATAAATAAACCTTTGTAAACGGAACTTGTTTAGAGTAGGTTGTTTCCCTGTCTCAATAGGACAAACGGGTTCAGGTTATTAGCCGACTTAAAAAAGAAGATTATCAGTTTGACCTGTTTGTATGTGATTTAGAATTGGATAATATTTGAGTATAGCATTCTATTTAGGCTTCCAATTGCGTTTGGAAACTTCGTAAATGTATGTATGGTAGGTAAGGTACCTACTTATATGTTTGTTTTTATTTTTGTCAGCAAATTTTCAAAAACTACAAGTCATATCGAGATAATTATTTTTTTATTTAAATTAGGTTTCTTCTAACTTAGGGAAGAGTTTAAGTTTCATCAAAATCGGTTCAGTGGTTTTTGCGAAATGCGAGTATCATAAGGTACACTTAAAATTAAGAAATAAGAAGGGAATTTACTTAACTGACTACAGGTAGTAGGTTTTTGAAGTCAGTTTTATTTTTTTAATTAAATCAATAAACTAGCATACATTAAGATCTAAGTACCATATTTTGTAGAATGAAGTAACCATTTATGATTTATATACAAAAGCAAGGTCCCACAAAGCAAGACATCAAAAAACATTGTGATAACACAAATAAGACGTGAAGACCCAACCGTAGTCAAAAAAACCTGTCCAGATTAAAAAAAAACTATTATCAAAATCGATTAAACACTCATTTTATGACCATACTCCTTTTCTCAAAAATACCGCCATATAGATACCTACAACAAAAGATCGTGATCAAACTACGGAGCGCTCCCCTCGGGAGGCATAAGACGGAATGCTACCAATTTGCCACTATAGAAACCAATTTTCGGGCGGACAGCCGATACATGTTTAGCACCGAGGCAACACGTGTTCAATAAGAGATCGCCCGGTCCCGAAGGTGGCAGCGGCGGTGGCGGTGGCGGCCGCCAGTCGCCATCGGTCGTGAACTGAAGCGACACTGCAATTTCTAGCTCCGCCACAAATTGCATTTACGCCTCCCCGACCCCCCGCCGAGATTCTCACCTCATTTAAGACGGGGCGCGATACAGGCAACTCTGGTATTCACTACTACCACAGGATAAATACTTTCAGTATTCCATCTTCATATAAAAGTTCAGAACGCGAGTTAAGACTCATCGCCTTGATCTCGAATGATCTAGAAGGATCTCAGTATGAAGCGCATACCGACATTCTTCCAGGAGCTCTATTTTTTATTCACTTGGTTCGAGCCGAGCGCTCGATTTGTACTGATTTTCGTTCGACATCTGAAATTACGTATTTTTTAATCGCTTGACCGCAACGAATTCCCCTTCCCACCCACTCGTTACGTCGGGTGAGATAAAGAATTAAACGTCATAAATGTTGTTATGAGTTAGTGAAACAAAAACTCTGAACGGTGAAAAATGAGCCACTTGCGATACAAAATTAGCTGTCAAAATGGTCTATAGTACGAAAAGGCTTTTAGTTCCAATTAATACCACCGGGTCAGATAGTAAAATTCAACATTTCGTATCAAGTTTGCAGGACTGTAGACGAATGATCCAAAAATATGAACAATTAACGTGATATGTCCAATATGTCGCATGCGGCCACAGCCTTCACTATTGTCTTCTACACAATAGAGAAGGCTGTGATGCGGCACATTGTCATACGAGCAAATCAAAAATAGAGCTCCTGGTCATACCGAAGTTAGGGCGATGAGATGAGTCATAAATAGCTTCACACTCTATCAGTCCGCCGGCATTACGCCTGCAGTCCTCGATCGGACATGCCACCTAACAAATTGGTTGTTGTATGTAAAACTGAGTGTGTGGCTGATTGCGGCTAACTGACAGGCCGTTGCCTGCAGGCAGACTAATAGTCTGTGGCACAATGAACTCGCGTTCACACCTTAATATGAAGATGTAGGTATAGTCCGTTCGGTTAGATAGTGTCGGTACCCGCATGGCATTTTGGCTCTTGCTTTAAAATCCTTACTAATACAGATATAACGAATACGCTAATATACACAAGTTGGGTACCAAAGTCAATTAATTATAAAAATTTGGATATCCTACTAATCCTACTAATATTATAAATGTGAAAGTTTGGATGTTTGGATGTTTGGATGTTTGGATGTTTGGATGTTTGTTACTCAATCACGCCAAAATGGCTGAACGGATTTGGCTGAAATTTGGAACACAGATACTTTGTAGCCTGGAGAGGAACATAGGCTACTTTTTATCCCGGAAAAATAACAAATTCCCGCGGGATAATGTCGTGTAGTCCACGCGGGCGAAGCCGCGGGCGGAAAGCTAGTATTATAAATGTGAAAGTTTAGATGTTTGGATGTTTGGATGTTTGTTACTCAATCACGCCAAAACGGCTGAACGGATTTTGTTGAAATTTGGGACATAGATACTTTATAGCCTGGAGAGGAACATAGGCTACTTTTTATCCCGGGAAAATATCACATTCCCGCGGGATAACGTCGTGAAGTGCACGCGGGCGAAGCCGCGGGCGGAAGTTTATATAAAAGGAATTTAAGTAAGTAATTTACAAATAAAAGGGCGACACTATCTAAGCGAATGGACTATAATACTGGAGTACTTTTTACGATCAATCACGCATAAATTGCACGAAAACAGTTTCCGTGACCACGGTCCTGCCCCCTGATTCACGAACCGTCGGAAACGCTCCCGACAGCGGAATGTATGCCCTGTCTCTGTCACTCACTATAGAATAGACAAAGACATAACACAGAATTCGAATCCGATTCCGTTTCTGATGGTTCGTGAATCAGGGGGCTGGAAAGGTGCCAAAACAAAACTAAAAATTACCAATAATGTGTGCAATATACGCGTGAATAAATCCGTAAAGAGTGATTTTATTTCAATGTACAGTTCGCGCAGAAATCTAAGATGTGCTTATAATACTGGTCGTGTTTATTCGGTGCCGCAATTCAGCCAACTCTCAGGAGCCACTATCTACCTACCCATTTGATAGTTCCTTTTAAGTACCGCCGAGTATTTACGAGAACTGCCCCTGATAAACAAGAACTTCGAACCATTAACCTCGAGATGAGTACACTATTTTGATACTGCTGGAACAATGAACCTTCCGCGCTGTTATACTCCACATTAATTTAATGCTCGAACATCGTGTAACAATGGTTTTACACGAAATACTTTTCAAATAACACCGGTTGTTATTTTAATAATCCCGTTCCAATTAATTATTTATTCACTCGTGTTTGCCAGCGGCTTTAATAATGCGAAATTGGAGATACCTGCATGAAAATAGTTTTCTAAAAACAGTACATCTCGTTTGTTGTAAATTACATATTTTCCATGATTTTACTCTTCATTTTAATTTTTAGTTCGTGCTTTTAAGTCTGATATGAGTTTTTTTAAATCCTATTTGTTTGGTCATTATTCGCGTTTTATAGGAATGATTGCGTTCTATTTTATTTTTACTAACCCCCGACGCAAAAAGAGGGGTGATATTAGTTTGACGTGTGTGTCTGTCTGTCTGTCTGAGGCAACGTAGCTCCTAAACGACTGGGCACATTTTGATGCGTTTTTTTTATCGAAAGCTAAATTAATCGAGGTTGTTCTTAGCTACATTTGATGAAAATCCATCCGGCTATTTATGGAGATGGTTAACTGCCTGCCGAAACGGTAAAAGATACAGAGGTGGTGCTTTGACTAAAATAATGTACATCATCATCATCATCATCATCGGCCCGTATCCGTCCACTGCTGGACATAGGCCTCTCCTAGTTCACGCCATTGAGCACGGTTTTCAGCTCTTTCAGCCCCCGCCTGCCATCTTTCGCAGGTCGTCACTCCACCTGGCACCAGGGCGCCCAACGCTATTGAGCTATGTCGGTGACCTTGGTTCTCTGTCGAATAACTTCATTTCTTATCTCCCTTTAGAGAAACGCCGAGAAAACGCCGAAATAATGTACACCCTAAGCAAATTTAAGTGCAATAAAAAAAACAAAATTACGGCAAAAAGGAATACTTTCTGTCTGTACTTATATTCGTAGTGCCTAAACGGATCAACGGATCAAGCGACTTCAGTGTGTTTTTTTTTTTATTTTGAGTGTAATTTAAAAAGGATGAAATAAAAATAAAACTTTAAAACTCCCGAGAAAAAAAAGTCAAATAATAGTCGGGGCCTCGGGGGACCACAAAGAGAGAAGTACTGACAGGGTGTATTATACGTTGGGGGTCCCCCGACCGAGAGAGAAATTTTATTATTTGACTTTTTTTCTCGTGGGGTTTTTAAAAAATTTAACTTTTATTTTTGTCTGGTTAGGTTTACATTCAAATTGGAACTCGTATTTAACCTGTGGTTTGAACGTAGCTTTACCGATCGAACAGGATTTGAAATGCATTTTCAAATATCGGAAATGTTTAAAAGCCTTGGGATAGTTAAAATCTACTAAAACGAACACTATAGATTATCCCGAAAAACAGTTCCATGTCATAATTATAAGTAAATTCTAATAAAGTTTACTATCACATACTTAGATTTAGAGTAAGTAAAAATGAAATGGATTAGCCAAATTATATCTGGCCATGTATCGATTTAGCTCAACTTGTTCGACTGATTTTTATTTTAGCTCAATCGTACTTTGGCTAGTCCGTTAACTCGTAGTTTCCCAGTAACGGTCTTACTTGTCCAATTCGATTCTTTTCAGCTGTCACAAGGAAGTGAATATTTCATACGCGCTACCTCGCGCCAAACGGGAAATAACTCAAAGTTTTCCAGACCTAATCTCATGACGAAAATGGAAAATAACATTACGCGCGAGCCTTATATTATAGGAAAATGTTTCTGGTAACTTCCAATATCGGCTAAGTTTTCACCACCCACTATGCCTATTCAGACGTAACTGTGACATTTGAATACTTATATCTCGACTTTGACTAACCTAATTCCATGATTGCTAATAATGAAGTTATTAATAAGTTCTTGACTGAGAAAGTTTGGTATTAAACCTTTTTTTTTGTGAGGGCAATGCGTTTACGCATACCCCATCCACGTGCGATGTGTGGACGGTGGTTATGTGGGACTCGCCTAAGGCACCTAAGAGAGGACTAGCCACTGTTCCTGTCTCCTGATTCACAAACCGTCGGAATGTGCTTTATCTTTATCTATAGTGAGTGACAGAGCCAGTGCATACATTCTGCAGTCATGAGCGTTACCGACGGTTTGTGAATCAGGGTACTAATTACCCCTTACTAGTTTTGTGTATGTTTTGGAAGAAGTTAACTACTATATAATTATCGAAAAGTGAAAGACTTACAAGGTTTGTAGATATCAAGTAATGGTTCTTAGGACATGGAAACTAGTCCTTTATTTTTGTTTTATTGACAATTTGTTTTTGCTCTCTAACGCCCGAAAACTCGAACAATACTCAATTTGGAAGCATCTCAAACATCATGTTGTCTCTTTCATACGTTTGACATTTAATGCGACAGAGTGATTTTTGAGACGCTCCCAAAGTAGTGTTCGAGTATTCGGGCGTAAGAAAATAGAAGTCTTCACAAAATGTTTTCAAGTTTATCCTTAATCCCCCGGTTTGACATATTCTGTACATTTACTTATTTCATCTCTAAATAAAAAACCGAGTTAAGTTATCTAACCTATATCACCATCATCATCATCAGCCGTACGACGTCCACTGCTGTCGCCATTCGAGAAGCTGTCCGTCCCCAATGGTCATCGGTTCTCCGCGCTATGTGTCCCGCCCACTGCAACTTCAGCTGAGCAATCCTTCGAGCGATGTCGGTTGTTAGTTCTCCTGCGGATCTCATCATTTCTTAATCGATCGCGCAGAGCCCCTTACCTATATATACTAGGTACCTATATTATATAATTTCTTAATCTGCCGCCTTTGCTCACAGCGTTCATTTTTTAAAGCTCGATGTCTTACTTCAGACAGCTGACGTGCGTACGGCACGGATGGATAGAAATTGACAATTCCATAAGAATAATGATTCTGCCCTAGAGGAAATTTTGTACAATAAATCATTTTGGCATGCTTCAAGTGAAGTTCAAATTAAGTACTTCATAAAACAATGATAAAGGACACGTTTAGTTAATTAAACGTGAAATAAAATGTTTATACAAGTAGGTATAAGACAGAAATCGTTTTCTAGTGTATATGTTATTTCCAACATTTTGATGACTTGGAAGTATTCATATATAACATTCGGGTAATTCTCATCGTCCTACCTACGTTGACAATTTCAATTCATTCTTTTGCTGTTTTAGGTATCTAAAACCGTTTTTAAAATAAAAAATATATAAACCTAAAAACACTAAAAAACGAAAAATTATTTGATTTTTTAATTCAAAGGACGAAAATGCTTTACTTTTTCTAACTTATCTTGGTCACATCTTGGTACATAATGAACTGTCTGAATTCGGTGCCAAGCCAAACGAATTATACCGAGTGAAATACTAAATAATAAATAAATAATATGGTATAGGTACAACGTGTAAATCAAACGTGTATACAAATTGTCAATACCTACTCGACCAGCATGTATGGAACAGCTGATTTATTTTGTTGAGTTGCAGAGTTGGCCTCATAATAAAAGTTGCTCATATTCATGAGCATAACAGTCGAATTGAGAACCTCCTCCTTTTTTTTGAAGTCGGTTAAAAATATCTTATACCTTTACTATAACAGAGAAACACCTTCAAAGCATAAAATCACTTAATGCCATGAGAGTGCGATATGAAATGAAACATACTATTAGGTACAATGAAAATTAATAAATTGTCTCGGCCACTTTTTTACTATTAAACTTTAATTTAATATATCTTAATACATTATTACTTATTTAGTTAGGTCCTAATCAGCTCCGAAAGAATTAAAAAACAGTATTAGGCTGCCTGTTCATATATCCCTTAGGATTGCATAAAATCTCAGGTCACGTGATTTTATGCAATCCTCTTGGTTAAATATTTCCTAGTTTCTCAGCTCCTCCACGCCAGCGCGCTCCGCTTCTATGGACAGGCAGCCTAAATCACACAAAACTAGGAACGGCCTCTTAAATTTAACGGAATTATTATAAGAACGGTTAACTTTCACTTAAATTAGTTATTTTTAATATGAGCGTAAAACAACATAAGAATATTTAAACGAAACGAAAAACAGAGCATTTGCCACCACTATTATAGTATATAAAAAAGTTTTAAGCTATTTTGTATTCTAGTAAGTGTTTCCTTTTTCTGTTACCGATCTAACGCTTGCTTTCGCATTAACCGCCTCTGTGGTCTAGTGGTTCACACCACCGATTTCAGACCAAGAGGTCCCGGGTTCGATTCCCAGTGGGGGTACATATTGTATTCGGTTTGGTTGGTGGTAGGACTTGTTCTTAATCCGCCTGGCTAGCTACCACCATCTTATCTAAGTCTGACGCCATAACAATGATGTTTTCAGCGTTATTGTGTTCCGGCAGTTAGAGATAAGATAGCCAGTTCCTCAGTGATTGAGGATTCCGGGAGTAGTGCGCTTCCATCTTCAGCCTTATCACCACTTAACATCAGGTGTGATGAAGGCTAAGTGCTACCCCGTTGTGGATAAAAAAAAAAAAAAAACGTCCTTAATTTCCATACTCGTTAGCCGAGCACGTTATCCATCTGACCCTTACCTCAATCCTTACCCCTATTTCTGTTTTCAGTGGAAAATTCGGCGACCCTTTCAATCACCACTAAAAGCTAATGACTAAAATCGATATCCATTTCTGAGTTACAACTCCATACCCAAAACTTAGGCTGGCGACGCACCATTAATAATGTAGGGTGACAACGACGCAGGTGCGGCGGGGACGATCCGCCGATAAACAGAACGATGCATAATTGAACGCGCGTGTACCTATCCTGAGTGCGCAACTAACCTTAGTGTGATGGATGTTTTTTAGGCAGATGAAATATTTTAACGCTGTTTTAGCATGATTAATGGTCTTGCGAGGTTCAACTTCTCGGTTACCTGTCATGATGGGGCGGTTATGAAATGTTATGATATACGTGATAGGCCCTATTCAATGTTTACATACTAAGTATTAATACTCACATACAGGTTGTTCGCACTATATGCATAAACGCACTATATAATTATCAGCGTTGCAGGTGATGTACATGCTGCAACTTGTGCTGAGCAGTGTCCTTTTTGGTTTCACATTCTTTTAGTTTTATGTTAATTTGAAATATTGTTTTTGTATATTTGTGGAACTGAATAAATATCTTTGAATTTGAATTTGAATTTGAATTTGAGATATGAGGTATGATCTTTTATGTATGTCTGAAACAAAGTTCATATTATTGTAAATGAAATAATGAAAACAATTACCCGTCTCACAAATAGCTCTGATGGGACTCGAACCCACGAGCATTCGCTGTCCATGCGAAATTTTATTTTTCTATTAATTTTTAAATCAATAGATTTATATTCCATTTCAAGAGCTGAAAAGCTTTAATTTCTATTTTCATTCATTATGACGTAACCCGGCGGTTAACAGATAATTAAGTTAGGTACCTATTTCATTTAATGAATCTTAATTTCTACTGTTTTGGTTCCGATGTTATAAAATTGCTTTTCGTTTCATGAAGATGTGATAAAATAAAGTATTACCTATTAAGGCGATACTCGGAAAAAATATGCAAAAGCGAGATGGCAATGAGAAAACGACGCGCGCGGGAGCGAGACCGATTTTGCCGATTACGCAAAAAAAACACAAAATCACTTCGTATTCAAAAACTATACCGTTTTAAAAAAAATGCTTATATACGATTCTAAATATTATTGGTGTCCACTAATTAAACCAATTTTCAATAGTATATGTATCCCCATTTAAGAATAATCTTGATATTTCTTATTTTTTAAGAGGTATTTTCGAAAATAAAAAGTGTCGAGCCAAAATCATAAAATCGTGTTTCTGAAATTATACGATTGTAGATAAAGGTATGAAGAAATATATATCTTACTAGCTTTCCGCCCGCGGCTTCGCCCGCGTGGACTACATGACGGTATCCCGCGGGAATGTCATATTTTTCCGGGATAAAAAGTAGCCTATGTTCCTCTCCAGGTTACTAAGTATATGTGTTCCAAATTTCAGCCAAATCCGTTCAGCCGTTATGGCGTGATTGAGTAACAAACATCCAAACATCCAAACATCCAAACATCCAAACATCTAAACTTTCGCATTTATAATATTAGTAGGATTATCAGATTTATAACATCTCTAACCGTCCTATAGTTTTATATCAAAGAGTCCATACTTTTTCCGAGTATAGCCTTAACTAAGAGTATAAATTACCATTAATCTATTTCTATGGTACTCGTATAGTTATGCATTTTGAGCATTTTGGAAATATCTAGTTCAGAAGATTAAAATTAATATAGACAAATGTATGTCCATAGGTTGACTGTATAGAAATAAAATTAGTACATTTTGAAACGCGTTCAAAATTATATCAACGGCAACAATCGCTTAATGTACTTTTAATCTTGCTGTTCATCCGAATCCTTAATAAGAAAATATGAGGTCCAATCCAATGCTCATTAAGCTAACCTCCCTTATCTACATAAGCAACGTAATTAGACAAGCAATAAAACCATATAAAACGACCGAGTGGCTAAGCGAGCTAAGCGAGCAATTAAAAATGTTAATGAAATGTGCACCTTAGGGAGTCACCCTACTTTTGAGATTACGGGTGACCTTTCGCGAGTGACCTGTGACCCCGCCACGTGGCTCACACAATACTCACTGACCCCTGTTACGTCAAGAAACATGTTACATTTTTAATTTTTTTCTCACAGTTAACCGTGACAATGAAATGGAGTTACAAATACAAATACAAATACAAATAATTTTTTTTCTTTTTTTTTTTTTCTCCATCACAAACCAGTACAATTAAAGAGTAGGTACAGCTTATATAATACAAATAAACGTAGTTTGTGAGAGGCTGGGAGCCTAAAATAGATTTTCTAGAAAATCCGTTCCATAGGCCACCAGGTCTCCCCTTCGGCGAAGATCAACTTATATAGGTAACATCCAGAAGATAACTGGCATTTTATAATAATCGAGATGATAATCAATACAGGCACAAAAGCAAGTAACAAGCAGCTTACAAAGGTAAAAAACAATGTAGGTACGTTGTGCATAAAACTGTATAACAGTAAGACTATAAAAATATAACATTGATTTACTTTTATACTTAACTATATATTTATATATTTATTACATATAAATACATTCATAATACATTCACAAATATCCAAAAACCAAAGAACAAAACAACTCTGAAAAAAAAAAAAATTATAAAATAAAAATAAAAAACCCAATACTTGCGTAAAAGCTATTGAACTAATTATAATAAACCCAATACTTAGATGAAATGATACATTAAGCATTAGTAAAATATATAAGTTTTTCGGTTTCGTAGTAATCTAGTTCTCCTAACCAATTTACCAGACTAATTTTACATTTATGTTTAGGGAGTGCGTAAATGGATAACCAGGCATTAACTTTATTATAAATAAATCCACCTAGGTAATAGTAATGGTGTTGAGCGGAACTCGTACTGCAGGTAGGGACAGTGCAAACTTTACCTTTTCGTCTTTTATTATTATTTAGATGAGGATCGTATGGAAGTTCCGAGTGTTTTTTCATTAAGATCCTAAGTATATACAGCTTCCGAACTGTCATTATATTCCAGATTGCGTAAAGGTCCTTTGTCGGGTGCTGGTAAGGAAGGAATGCTGCCACTTTGAGTATAGCACGTTGAGCCCTCTCCGCTTCAATAATGTGGGTTTTAGCTGCTCCACCCCAAGAAGTGATGCAGTAATCGATAATTGACTGGCAAAGGGCAAAATAAAAAGATTTAATGACTTTCCGGTCAGCAATGTGTCTGAGAGATTTAAATATAAAAATAAGTTTTCTGAGTCTAGTTACAAGAGAATCAACGTGATATTTAAAACTCAAAGTGCTGTCAACAAATATTCCCAGGTATCGTATTACTTCGGCTCTGTCAAGTTTAGGGCAAGTGCACGGTGAAACCCCCTGTGCTACACAAAAGTGGGCGGTGATTGAGCCTAATGTTGGTAGGTTATTCATTTTGAGCGCAAAGGTCATGTATTTTGTCTTGGTAACATTTAGTGTCAGACCGTTACCCTGCAGCCAATTACATACCTTGTTAAACCCAGTTTGGGAAAGAGCAAATACTTCCTCCCAGGAATCCCCAGTGAACAGCAGGGCTGTGTCATCAGCGAAAGTAATTGCTTTTCCTTGGGTTAGAGGTAAGTCACAGAGTCCATTAATGTAAATGAGAAATAAAGTCGGCCCAAGTATACTTCCCTGTGGGACGCCGAAAGTTATTGGTAGTTCGTCACTGACATAGGGGCCTAGCTTAACACTCTGAAAACGATTCGTAAGATAGTCTTTGAATAGCTGCAGGGGAACACCTCTTACACCAATTCCTTCTAGCTTGTCCAACAAGAGAGGCACGGAGACTGTGTCAAAGGCCTTGGCTAGGTCCAGAAAGACCGCGACGTTCTTTCTCTTCTGATCAAGGTTAGAGATAATAGTGTTCGTGAGCTTTAACACGGCATCATCTGTCGATTTACCAGCCCTAAAGCCATATTGTGCATCAGATAGAATTTTGTTTGATTCTAGAAATGAAACGAGTCTTTTATTTATTATCCTTTCTAGGATTTTCGAAAGAGCCGGCAAAATCGAGATGGGTCTGTAGTTGTCGACACAACCACCGTCCCCACTCTTGTGGATGGGCTTAATAAGGGAGATTTTAAAAAGTTGAGGAAAGCAACCTGAGCTTAGTGCCAGATTACAGATGTGCGTGATTGGTTCTGCAAGGATGCTACTAAATTGTTTTAGGATCCAATTAGGAATCATATCAATTCCCACTGCACTATCATCTTTTAATGCTCGTATGAGTTCTAGGACTTCACCCAGGTCAGTAGGTTCAAGAAAAAGCGAATTCACATTGTTAGATACATTGGAAGGACAGGGATTTGCATTCTGTGATTTGCCATCCATACTAACTTTTTCAGCTAAATGTTTACCTATCCCAACAAAAAACTCGTTAACCCTGTTAGCACTAGCCATAGGGCTATCATGTGAAATAAGGTTAGTCGAGTTATCCTTTTTATTGCTATGAAAGACGGTGTCTCTGACAATAGCCCAGATCTTTTTTTGGTCTTTTCCAGCTTTTTGTATTAGTGACCGTTCATACTCTCTTTTGGCTTTTTTTATAATTGTATTGCAAAAGTTTCTATACCTTTTATAAGTGGTAAGAAGGATAGGATTGTTTGTGGTGTCCTTTTTAACTTTTTTATGTAATTGATCACGATGTCGCAAACAACGTAATATTCCTGGTGTTACCCAAGGTTTAGTTGTTCGTCTACGTTTCGGGATTAGTATTTGTTTAGTATTACATACGATGGCCTGCTTCAGGTTGTTAATAAGAAATTCCGTAGCAATGTTAGCATCTGTCATATTAAAGATATCAGAGAAATCAATACCATGGATAGCCTGGGCTAAGCCATCTTTGTCAACTCTATTAGCTGTTTTTATACAAGTGGGCTTCGGGTACTGCAGACAAATATCAAGGGCAGCAGAATCGTGATCAGTAACCGAAGACTCCACTACAAAACAGTGAGCCAGTGCTTTAGTTTTCAGCATAAAGTGGTCAAGGCATGCTTTTCCATGTGTTGGTAATGTATGAGCAGCTAGTAAACCGTGACTAGCTAGTAAATTGAGATATTGATGACGTCGGTTATCAGTAGAAGTTGGTGAAATATCTATATTGATATCACCAGTTAAAACAATGTTACTAAATTGAGACAGGTTTTTAAGTATTAAATCCAAAGAGGATATAAAATTATTAGTATTGATATAGCCTGGAGGACGGTAAATTCCTAATATACAAGTGTCGGTGTTCAGTTTTAATAGCAGACAGTTAGCTTCACTTATTTCTGGTTCTTCGATAAGAAGATTGATTTTTTTGTTATAGTAGACTACAACTCCTTCATTCTGGGTAAAGTGGTTAAAAGTCTGCACAGAAACATAGTCATCTAAAAGAGGGAGAGGCTTGGGACTTAATAACCAACACTCAGTAAGCACAATTATATCCCAGTCTATTAAAGATCTACTCAGGAGCGTGGAAAAATTTGAGAAGTTACAATTTATGCTGCGTATGTTTTGTGTCACTATGCGCAGATTTTTGTCACCGTTTTGTAGTAATCCTTTAATCTCTTCAATATCACATAATGTAGATTTACAAATCTCTATGCTGTCTAAGTCATGACTAAGTTGGTCAATGTTTGTAATAGGTAATGAATCCATTAATAACATTATTTGGTAAAACTGAGAGAGCAGAAGTAAGTAGCGAGCGACTCGTGGTTATAAATAACAACGAATAAAATGCATAGTTGTGAATCTAAAATAATATTGTTTGGAGCTTTTTTAAATATAATATATTGTTTTGGTATGTACGCAATTAAATCTGTAGAAGTATTTATAAAACAAGCTATTGTTGAGTGCCATTGTCCATGACATTTAAAATAATACAAATAGGATTTAAAGTAAGTGATATAATGTAAATTCACTGATTTCAAGTAAATATAAAAATAACAGGCACCATTGAATTGGTATAAAAACAAGTTATGTAATATTTTTTTTGTATCAGTTAGATGAATGTATTGCATGTAGAAATAAAACTGGTTGTTAAATAGGTTATTTGGACAATTATTGTAAATAATTGATTTCAAGTATAAGTATAAGTTGTGATGTCTGTTAAAATGTGTTAAACAAATGTGCCAACGTAAATATTCATGTAATATGAGTATGGATACAATAAGATGGATAGATGTATATAAAACAACGATAATCAGATACAGATGTTTATAATTTACAAATATGTGAAAGGTTAGTTTATAGTAGATAAAAAACAATAAAGTATAATACAATATTGCATGCAACACTCGTCTATGTGCGAGTAAATGATAATAAAAATCAAAAGCCCGTACCTTTTTTATAGTTTGAAGACATAAAATGTAGGCAATTAGTTTATAATAAAATAAGTTTGTAGATAAAATTAGTCTATGAGAATCAAGATGTTTTTTCCAAAAGCGACAAAGTAAGGTATGCAAAAACAATTGTAATTTAAACATGAATAAAAAAAAGTATTCACCAATTAAACAAGAATTAAATAATTTTATAAAAAAAGTTGCTGAAGGTCTGTTTCTTCTAGAATACGTACAGAGGGTTGGCCTTCTTCTTTTCTAACATATATTTTACCGAACGATGTCCAGGTGGCTAGTATTTTTCTATTTTTAACAAGCTCCCTCGCCAGGTAATTAAGTCGCCTAGCCTTATAAGAAAGTGATTCAGAAATAAAAATATTTCTTGTAGGGCCTGGGAGATTCAGTGCTTGGGTAGTCAGTGAGGGTTGTTGCTTTTCTCTATTTTGCTTGTTGTAGGCCTTATACTTAAATAACAAGCTTTCTTTTCTTGAGTTTGTCGTAAAGTCAATAACTACGGCATTTGACTTGTTTCTATACATGTCTCGTATCTCAAGCTCGTCTAGGTTAGGCTCAGAGCCAATAATGGTACATATATTTTTTGTTAAATTCATTAAGATTTGCTTATTCTCATTTTCTAATTTAGGTATATTGCGAATTTCTACGGCGGATGCCTTATTTCCTCTCTCCAATTCATCAATTTTATTCTCCAATGATTTAATTTGAGATTTGTATCGATTGTTTTCACCTTCAAGTGTGTTCATTTTGCTTACCAGGGAGTCGTATTGTGCCGACATAAACTCCACAGATCTTTGAATATCGTTATTTTGTTCGACAAGGGTTGACATTTTGTCATTTAATAATTCAAATTTTCTCTCCTGGTAACAGCGAAACTCATCAAACATTTTTTTGAATTCACTTAAAAGAGGTTCAGCGTTGCTCGGTGAATCCGCCATCTTTCGCTTACTTCGTTTAGTGATATTTACAACATTATCATGCTCATTATCTCCCGTGAATGATAAATTCAAAGCTGAATCGGATCCATAAGTAGTAGGGCGGGTATTTATAGTTATGTTATCCTTCTTAGCGCTGCGCGGCGAGTGTTGAACGTTAGCCATAATTAAATATTATTTGTAGGCCTAAATGTTGATCAAATGCCGACGGCTTTCGCACGGAGAAATAGGTGGGACTGCGCGAGCGCAGTGAGACAGGTAGTGGGATGAGCAAGAGGCGCAATCAGTGGGAGGGTCCAAAGATAAATAACGTACTGTATTGGCGACCGTGCGTATTAGGATACTGCACCACATCTATTTATCTTTTTCTAATAATAAATGTTCTCACTCACTGTCTGTTATTTGCCTTCTGGCGGTTATGCAGTCCTGGTATAAGTAGTTAATTGTTACACACTTTTTTAATAATATCTTATTAAAAACGGAACAAAATTTTGTCAAAAAACACGTCTGTATACCACAACGATCCGGAGGAGAGAGGAGTTAAAGCCACACTCCAGTTTTCGTTAAATAAAAGGTTTTTAATTTATTCGGTTGCTGTTATTGTATTTCATACTTCACTTTTAATAGCTTTGCTTGAATAATACTTATACGTTATTTCATAAAAACTTAAGATACACATTTTTCTTAAAGTGAAACATCCAAATGGAACTTTTTATCCTTAGAAATCGACGCCGTAAATTCATAATAATAAAATGGTAACTCAAGAAATTCTAGGAAAATCTATCTATACATATTCTATGTAGGTATGTATCAAGTAGTTAGTTACTTACATACCTATGTAGGTACTACTGGGTGGCGCAAAAGTACAAGCACTATAAAAATACTTATATTTATTTTATAATCTCCTATTATTCTGATATTGGAAACAGTCTAGTTAGTGAACAAATGTAAAATTCACTAAAAATAAACATGGATCGATATACTCCCCAAGAACGTGGAATACCTAATCGTGTCAATATTTTTACGTAACAAATTAATCAGTGATAAAAACACAACATGAATTTCGTCGTCGATCTAACTAAAATCTCTGGTGTATGTGCACAAGCCACAGGGTCTAGCAGCCCTAAAAGGAAATCTTTTTTCAAGAACAGAAGTGTTACGGCAAGTTATGGAAAATGTCATAAATAGGCCTCAAATGTGCGTCAACTCTGGAGGTCACCTTTAAGAGACTTCATTTTCAAATCCTTATGAGACGAAATTTAATGACATACATCTATATATATAAAAATGAATCCCTATTTCCCTTGGTCACGGCATCACGCGTGAACGGCTGGACCGATTTGGCTAATTTTGGTCTTGAAATGTTCGTGGAAGTCCAAGGAAGGTTTTAGCGGTGAGAAAATAGGGGAAGGAGGGGTAAGTAGGGCTAGAGTATAAGTAGGCTAGGGGTAGAGTAGGGGTAGGGTAGCGTAGGGGTAGGAGTAGGGTAGGGTAGGGGCAGGGTATGGGTAGGGGTAGGGGTAGGGGTAGGGGTAGGGGTAGGGGTAGGGGTAGGGGTAGGGGTAGGGGTAGGGGTAGGGGTAGGGGTAGGGGTAGGGGTAGGGGTAGGGGTAGGGGTAGGGGTAGGGGTAGGGTAGGGTAGGGGTAGGGGTAAGGTAGGGTAGGGGTAGGGGTAGGGTAGGGTAGGGGTAGGGTAGGGGTAGGGGTAGGGTAGGGGTAGGGTAGGGGTAGGGTAGGGGTTGGGTACTGGTAGGGTAGGGTAGGAGTAGAGTAGGAGTAGGGTAGGGTAGGAGTAGAGTAGGAGTAGGGTAGGGTAGGGCTAGGGTAGGGGTGGGGCAGGGTAGGGGTAGGGTAGGGTGGAGTAGGGGGTAGGGCCACGGGAACGAAGTCGCGCTGGGTCAGCTAGTATACATATATAAAAAACTAATTCTAGTTTTCTAAAAGTTAGGTACTTTTGCGCCACCCAGTATAATAGAAATATAAATAAATCAAAACTCGTGTTCAGTCAGGTTTTCTGTATCTATTTTATGTGGAGAGAATAATTATTGTATCGTATAGGTATTACCTACTATTAGCTAATAAATATTTTCCGAATAGGCCTAATATTGGGCTGTCAATTTCAGATACACCTTTAAACGAGCCACGAGTATGCCATGTTTGTTTGGATTCTAGCTTGAAAGCAGTTAAAAACCTCTTTACAAAAAAATATGTGAATATGAAACTCAATTCCTCTACCTTTGTAGAAAAAGTATACCTATTCATATTAATTTATACAGAAAACGCTTAAAAAATCAAAAGGTAGTAATGAAGGCTTTGAAGGTATTCATGGATACTATCAAATTATGTAAGAAACATCGTGTAAAATACAAGTTTATTCCATAAGTATGTAATTACATACTTATGGAATAAACTTGTATTTTGTATTATTGTATGTTGTATTACATACATGACAAGTATATACCTATACATTGTTACCCAGAGCCTAGCCTATATGCAACTTCGTAAAGCTAAACATGCTACTTTACATTAGTAATGCCTATACTTCTTTTTATCCACAACGGGGTAGCCTTCATCACACCAGGGGGCCAAGTCTGCTAACGTTAAGTTACAATCGTGTCTCAATCGTGTTTCAATTGTAGTTCAGTGGTAGTGTTTTTTTAAACACTAGTTACAAGAATTAGGACAGTATGATGTGTTGTGAATGTAGTGTGTGATGTGACCATCAATAGTATTGTGAAAAAAGTACACATTTCTTGAAACTGTGTGTATATACATTGATTTAACTTGAGACACGATTGTGACTTAACGTTAGCAGACTTGGCTCCCTGATGTTAAGTGATGACAAACTGAAGTTGGAAGCGCATTACTCCAGGAATCATTAAGTAATAACTGAGGAATTGGCTATCTTATCTCTAACTGCCGGGACATAACAATGCTGATAACATCTTGTTATGGCGTCAGACTTAGATGAGATGGTGGTAGCTAGCCAGGCGGACTTTGAACAAGTCCTACCATCAAACAAACCGAATACAATATGTACCCCCACTGGGAATCGTACCCGAGACCTATGTGTCTGATACCTGTGGTGTGTACCACTAAACCGCAGAAAGGCTTATAATATCTATAAGTACTAGAAACAATAACTGGCCCACAATCATAGAGCTAGGTACCTATCTCTAAACAAGTCTAAATCGCAACGCAATTCACACGGTTTCAAAAATAAATTCATCATTATTATTCTCGCACCGGCTACTATTATTAACTATTCTCAAAGTTTCACATAAATCTATTCATTTAAGAGATAATAAGACTTTTATTCGCGTATGCAAATGAGATTGTATAAAATTCGCTTTGTTGATCGGCTGGTCAATGGTCATTTTATCTCACGATATTCGCGAGATTCGAAGGGTCATCTGGGGAGCTTTCGCGCCCTTTGTGACATTCTATCTTGGGATATCGCGAGGTAAACATCGGCGATATCGAGCCTTGAGAGATTGTATTGGGTTCAGTGTTAAGTGGAAATGGATAATTGGATTACTCAGCTGTTCCACACGCCTACGTTCACCAAACCGAAGGTGAGTGGCCAATGTAATAATAGGGTGGCGAACTTGAAAATTAATGCGTGTGACATGTATGATAAGATGGTTGGTTGTGCGCATATTAAATTAATTATTGTTGTTATGCATCAAGTTTTGTTGTTGTCTTTAAAACATAACAGTGATTAAGTATAATTTTATTTCTGTCCGTGCCTGATTTTCTTTGCGAATTGCGATTTCCCATTTACTATTTTATTTTAAAAGTGCCTGTAACTATGTACATATATTCTCTCGTTATCCGAAGTAAACGCCTTCATTTCATTATTCAACAAGTTCTCTTTTTTTCCATTTCACCAGATTTGAAAGGCTAGACAGATTTTGATAGGGCATACTAAATTGTTTACATTAATAGAGCTTTGTTTGTGACATAATGTGACATATGTATTGGATAAATTTATATACTTAATATATTTAACAATTTTATTCAACTAGGTATACTTACTGGTTTATCTTACTTTTTCACAGTAAAATAATTACTCTTAAAATCTCATAAAAGTGTTACAATGTAAAAAAACACAGACTTTGCATCTCGTGTTCTATGGAAAAAAACCTATCACATCAATAAATAATACCAACCCACTCAAAGCTATTCCACCTTAAATAATCGCAAACAACACGAATAATTCGAAGTAAAAACAGTTCCATACGAACTAAGCCCGCAATGCACCCATTTATTACGGCCATTGCCGTAGCAAGAAGGCGGTCCAAAAAACGCGCGGTACAGATGATGTATTGCAAAAACCGCTGCCGCCTCCGCGCGCGCTGCGCCCGCACAGCTGCTCACCGCGCATTACACTAACGACCCACCCTAATGGCACTTAACGTAGGGCTACCACATACGGCGGCTAAAAGATTGCTGTTTCTAATCACTACTAAATAGGCTATGATCTTAACATAATATTTGGAAGTGTATATGTTACCGGCCAAGCCCGATTTTAGGAGAAACTAGTTTTTCCTAGGTCAAACTAGTTCATCGCGTTGACTCGAAAGTCCTGTAGAACACAGCACAAAAAAAATACGAAATTTAAGGCGATCGCTTCGTTGCGCTTCGCGATCGCCTTAAATTTCTAGCCTATCAAGTGTTCTACAGGACTTCCGAGGCAAACTCGCACTCTGAAATGTTAGTTTGGCCTAGGAAAAATTTAATTGTCCTAAAATCGGGTTTGGCCGGTAACATAGGTACATTAATAAAAATATATTCTTTTGAAGTTAATCAACATTTTTATATGTTATTTATTCATTCCATTTTCTCTCTTGTTCTTGGAACCGAAAATTAGCTAAATATCTACTTACTTAGGTATTAGTATCATTTGCATCTTATATTTTTGTTGTGAGGGCTCGTTACACCTGGCGAATCCGTTGCAAATCGGCACATATTGTTTTAAAGCGTCCGTCGTCGTAGTGAATATCAAAAGGGTTTGTATGAGTTTTGCATGAGTTTGATCAATATCACTTGATAATCATAACAAAATGTATGAATAAATTCAAGGTTCATAAAAAATCAACGCAACGTCAACCCTATTCAAAGCAAACGCACGCCGAAAAACCTTCGAATCAAATAAATTACACGCGACCCACTTTTAACATGTGTCGTATTAGTCACGTGACAATAGTTATTTGTTATACAAGAGAGCAAAGTCATTTTTCGCTGCGAGTGCTGAATTTAAATCACGAACTAGCGAAGTAGTCTAAAATTGAATCACGAGCGTAGCGAGTGATTCAAATATAGACTACTGAGCACAGTGAGTGATTTGAAGGCACGAGACATCAGGAAATTTTGCTCTCGTGTTAAACATACAACTTTTCACCTCTACCAGCGAGAAAAGTGTTACAGGTCAGAAAAACAACATTGAAGGCAACATTTAAAAATAAAGAAAACATTAAAATTACAAAATTAATAGGTAATTAAGAGTAAAGTTGAAGGTAACTGTTTGCATTGCGTTCAAAAACTGCACTGCATGTAATTTTTATGAAAACCAAACATGATATTAGTAAGCGATATAATGTTCACTTCATATTATTTATTTTAAATATTGCGTGTTTAATAAAATGCAATAGTAGTACAATCGTATTTATATAATTTGTTATTCGAATTCATTAATTTTTCTTATTTTATATTTATATCATGCATGCGATCTCATTTCGTCCATACTCTTTATTTCGAACCTTTGGTATCCGTGTATTTATGTTTTAAGCTTTATATTTCATGTCCATTGACATAGAGCTATCTATCTATCCTTTTTGCTCATATTAATTTTAAAAGTCTCATCCTTGTCACTCTATTTCTTTTTTCTTAATTATTTCAAAAGTTGGTGTAAGAAATTAAAAAAGCACTTTGCCTCACGCTCGCAGCAAAAATCGATTTTGCTGCGAGTTTTTAGGCGCCAAAAGCCCCCTTTTCGAGCTGGAGAGGTGAAAAAAATATTTATCTCCCCAAATGAACACGTAATACAGCCCCCGTTTGTTTATGCCCCGCATTTGTTCTGGGTTACGATTACGTTGTGTGACGCGAATCTGGTTAGCTAGACTTTAAATAAAGTTTGACTAATGGATTGATAAACATCTACATTGATCTGACTCCGAGTTTATTTAGTAGCTTATCTAACTTACCTTAACTTGTGTCATCTGCGTTCCTATATCAGACAGAAGCAAAAAATTTTTCAATATAGGTACCTACCTAAGTACATTTTCATCTCCTGTTATCGTACATACCAGGGCCCTATTTCACAACATCGACAATTGTCAGAGACATATGTCGAGTGCAAGGAATTTATAAGTACTACGGTCGAGTGATAATTGTCGAGCGACAGGTGACATGTGACAATTATGAAAATTATTTTCTATAGAAATGCTTATAAAACGTGACAGGTATTTTGTTACAATTGTTAATGACAATTATATTGTGAAACAAGAATTATTTTTCATAGTCGACATATTTGTAGATTTGTCAGTAAATCTTGACATGAGATAAAAGCTGTGTCATGCTTGCGTTACAATTGTAATGATTCGTGGTTAACATACGCGTATTTCAAAATGGCTCTCCGTGAAAGTAGTGTTGACGATAGTGATTTACTCGACATTATGTCGCTGACAATTGTCGACGTAGTGAAATAGGGGCCTGATGAGGATCCCTGGCACAGTGGGAAAGAATATAAAAATTGCATTCATCATCATCATCAGCCATTTAATGCCCCATTGCTCGGACACTGGCCTTCCTTATGGATGGATAAGGAGAATGGGCCATGAACCACCACGCGGGCCCAATGCGCTGCAGCCGGGACCAACGGCTTAACGTGCCTTCCGAAGCCCGGAGGAGATGGAGATGAAAAGTTTTTGTTTACCCATTCCGTGACCGACAATTACGAAATTTGTCTAACCTCAACTATCACAGGCCGAGAGCAGTAATTACTGCGCCACGGGGTCTTCAAAAATTGTATTGAGATTTAAAAAATGAAAAATAAGTAAACACTCCCCGTAGTTTAAGTTTTGCGCCCTAAAGATATTACGTGCTAAGGCACGATACAAAAAGTTACACGGTATACACGTCACACACAGGGCAGTATTGGGAGAAAAACGCGATTGAACGTAAATATCGTTTTTGCGTTCTTATTTCTATGCAATTAATAAGTAATAAAAAAGCCAAAAAATAAAGCATATACTTACCTATTTTAAAACAAGGCCGTCGTGTTTAAGCTTTTTATAAACTAAACAATAAAAAGTTCGTAATTTTTCAGTCACTTTTTCTTTAAGCTCTGGAAATGTTTATACATATCACTACATAGTATAAAACAAAGTCGCTTTCTCTGTCCCTATGTCCCTTTGTATGCTTAAATCTTTGAAACTACGCAACGGATTTTGATGCGATTTTTTTAATAGATAGAGTGATTCAAGAGGAAGGTTTATATGTACTTTTTATCCGTCGGCCGTCGTGTTTAAGCTTTTTATAAACTAAACAATAAAAAGTTCGTAATTTTTCAGTCACTTTTTCTTTAAGCTCTGGAAATGTTTATACATTTTTTTTAATAAAATAGTTTTCTTGCATTTTTTATATGCATAATTAATTATATTTCATTAATTCCATATGTCAAATCAAGAAACACCTTTTTCATATTTTAGTTAGGGAATTATGTCCGCCTACGAGTTTAGATGTGAAGGCTGAAAATAGCGAGTGGTTCTAAGGGTTAAAATCATGTGTGTGGAAGTTCTTGTAAATAAAAGCTAAATTATAGCAAACTAGCTTTCCGCCCGCGGCTTCGCCCGCGTGGTCTACACGACGTTATCCCACGGGAATGTAATACATATTTTTCCGGAATAAAAAAGTACCTAGCCTATGTTCCTCTACAAAGTATCTGTGTCCCAAACTGCAGCCAAATCCGTTCAGCCGTTTTGGCGTGATTGAGTAACAAACATCCAAACATCTAAACTTTCACATTTCTTTAGTAGGTACATGAAAATTGAAACGTGTAGCCTTTCTGACAGGTTCAATCAATCCATCAAAATGTCAAAACTTTTATAAAGCTTGCCCACGGGGAGCAATCGGCCCACGAGTTGCCAAACTTGTGCTTCGGTCTTATAAAATTTTGAAAGTTACTACCAATAAACCTACCTTATAGTATAGTATATGTATAAATAAAATACTACTTAATAGTTCTTGATCTTGGGGAGAAAAGTATATAGGTACCTACTACATGTAAGTAAACTTTTCGCGCAGATTAAGAACATTATACCTACCTACTTATTATATTATGCACACTTATTATATTTGTGTCAATGACTTTAATATTAAACCGCCCGACTAAATAAATAGTGCTGTTTAATTTTGTGCATCCAGCACAAAGTGTCATTAACCTTCGTAGATTGCCTTTTAACTCGTAACTCCTTTAACTTAACGACTTTTACGACGATAACGACTACTGCGAAGTTAAGTGTTGCGGTGCGCTCAAATGCGCCTAAGGCTTCGCTCAAGTGTCATTGTTTGATGTCTTTTGAAGTTGAACCCCCAGGGTTATCACTATACTGGAACTTTTGAGTGGGCTCGACAACATTAAATTGTTTTTGTATTATGTTAGGTATGTCTAATGTTTGTAGTACCGTTTGCGTTTTCTTTCTAAAATAATCGAGTTCCTTAGAGTATTTGAAATAATTCTCCGTTTTTTCGTCGATATGTCTACGAAAACGAATGTAAAAATATGTAAAGGTATTCGTGTATCTACATACTTACAAACGAAACTTTAATAATACTTTTATGAGCAAATATGCTAACAAAAAGCGACATCCACAAACTACAGGAAATTGCTTATTTTCGCATATATTCCTCTTCCCTCCGTCCGCGTCCTTAGAAATCAGATTAAGAGGCGCAGCATAATACTGAAATTCATATACCGGTATAAGATCCTTGAGTAGGTAACGTTTATGATATCAAAACGATACACTGCGTAAGACTTTGATGTTCGCCGTTGAGGTTACAAAGAAACATCATAACGTACCCACTCCCACTAAGGTGAGGGGGCTTATGGGGATGTTACCCCGTCTCCCAAATTAAAGTATATCAACATGATACATGATACATCTACTTAGCATTATCAACAAGTACACCTGACACTTCAGTATAGAATAACCTCTTTTGAATTTATGAAAAACTAGCGGATCCTCGCGGTTTCACCCGCGTGGTACCCGCGTGGTACCCGTTCCCGTGGGAATATCGGGATAAAATATAGCCTAGATATGTCACTCGGAAAGAATGTAGATTTCTAATGGTGAAAGAATTTTCTAAATCGGTCCTGTAGTTTCGGAGCGTATTCGATGCAAACAAACAATCAAAATATCTCCTCTTATTATTATAGATGATGCCGCAAATTCTATACTAAGCATTAAAAAACTTTTTGAATCGAACACTTTCATAATTCAGTCCTCCATTTTATCCAACAATTTACGCGTGCGAGAGCCGCTGGTGAAGCCGCCGCGCGGCGGAAATCCGCAACTAATTAAAATTCTACGCGAATGAATAACTGCACTGCGCCGCTGTCGGGTTTTGTACGAACATTCACAAATTAATAGGCGCTACTCAGGTGTTGTTCGTGCCCACAACTTTCCGCTTACAGCTTTTCAACTTTCAAACCGCGCCCCAATTCGTATTAACTTCAAGTTAATTTATAAATGTATGTAAGAGTTTATGTATATCACAAATTGAATCGCCCTATAATTACTAATTTCCTTTCAAACTGTCAGAGATTACGTGGAGTCCATCAAAATCCATTAATTAACTCGGAAAATTAACGAGCCACTGAAGATCGAAAATTTATACCTTAAAATTGCGAAGTGCGTAATAGGTTTGAAAGTCTTTTGAACTTTTGTAAAGTCATCGTAAATTTTACAGGCGCAGCAGGGGAGTCAGAAAAGCAGTGGCTCGTCGTCGAGCGGGGCGGCGAGCGCAGCGGCGAGCGGAGCGTCGGTGGGCGCGACGCGAGCAAGTGACGTCAAACCCGTAGAATGCAACTTGTGCCATCGCAAATTCAAGAACATCCCGGCTCTCAATGGTCATATGAGATTACACGGCGGTTATTTTAAAAAGGTATGTTCTTACCATAATACATAATATTAACATTAAGGAACGCTCACTTTGAACGAACGAATGTTCTAAACCTTACGTAGGTGCTATAGTTGCGCGTAGACTGGGTGCGAGTTAGTCGTATCAATTCGTAAGTCCTCGTTCATACTTTTACGTATTCGTTTCCAAAGTGAGCGTATAATCTTATCATAAGCTGTATTGAATTTGAATCTCCTTTCAAACGTTATTTTACAGATAGAAAAATAATGTTTATGTGTCCTTTTTAATAGGATTCAGATAGCAAGAAATTAGACAAAAAAGAAACAACAGGTCCACCCCTCCAAACTGCATCAGTGTCAGTGAGAGCACTTATAGAAGAGAAGATTATCAGCCGTCGAGGAGCCACAGCAACGTCCACACCATCAACAAGTGAGATATATTTAGTATTTTTTTCTAAACTAGCAGCAATTACTTAAAAATTCACATCTGTACCTATTTATCCAATAACTAAATTCGTAATGCTTTTAGGCATAAGTACAGAGAGCACAGTATCAAGAGCCGGTTTTGTAGCACCCGCACCGCCACCGCTCTCAACAATCAGAGGGGCGGCAGTTTCGCCGGCGTCTCCTGCCGCCCCGGCCCAATTCGCTTCCCCACGAGCACCTGTCCTCGCCGTGTCTTCCAACGCAAACGCCAACCTCGTTCAAAGGGACTCCGCCCTTATTGAACTTTTAAAAAAAGGCAGCACAAAGGTAAGTTTTCCTACTAATCAAGTTCTTTATTAGCTCTCTCTAGTAACTTGTATATTTAAACTTTTGTTTTGCAGGTCGTCAAAAGATCAGCTTCAGATCCTGGGCAGACTTCACCACAACAAGATTTTACGTTCCGGCCAGAAATGTTCGGAGTGTCATTCAACTCGGACGATGGCTACTTCTCACCAGCCCTAAACGATGATGCATTTCAATTTGCTGCTACACCGGAACAGCTTGAAGAACTAGCATCATTAGAAGATTATGCCACAGTAGCGGCATCAATAAGAGAACGGTCACCAGTGCCATTTCCTTCAAGTCGGCGACTGGCGGCTGTGCTAAATTCGCCGCTACCTGAATCGCTGGCAGATTTCGGGGCATGCCATGGAGGATCTCCGGTTCATTCGCCTGGGATTGGGTACACTGCAAATTCTCCTGGCCTATCGTATTCTACGGGAGACTCACCGGGTCTGGCATATACGGCGGCGTCACCAGGAGGCAGCTACTCGACACAACCGGAGCCGTCGCCAGGACTGGCATACCCAACACCGCCGGCATCCCACGATGCGCACTCGCCAGCACATACAGCTCCACGTGCATCATCTCCATTATCAGCCGCGTTCTTTACGGCTACCATGTCTAGCCAAGAAGAGGTAAATATAAATTCATTATCAAACTAAATTTGAAGACTCTTTTTGGTCTTTCTCGAACTTCTGTTATTTTAGACTTAGACTCAGTTTCATAAGTTACGTACTTCGATCAACAATAACACCATTGTTGATCGAAGGTTACGTAATATAATTTGAATCATTGCCTCATTTTTAAGGTGGAAGAAGCCTTAGAGGAAGTGTTACCAGAAGAGTGCAGATCATTAGATGCCTACACGTTAGAGCCGTCTCCAACGCCGCGGCGCATCATGCTGAACTCCGAAGATCCGTTGCTATCGAGCAGTCCACGCGACTTCACACATCAAAGGCCGATGCGGCGGCACCACAGAACGTCTACTGTATCATCCATGGACCAATGGCAGCATGACACTTCTCTTCAAGTAATTATGGTTCACTTCTTCTATCATAGAGGCAAAAACTTATCTACCTTACCAAAAATACATTTTTAAACTTGGTATCCAGAAAAAAAATGGATTTGTATTGTATATGTTATAGTCCAGAGCTAGCAAGATATTGCATATCTCTGTTTAATGACCAGTCACTAATGAAGTCTCTTAACGACAAGTACCTATGCATATTTCTTGGGAACGCTGTGTGTGACACTGTTAGACTGTTTTCACTTACATTTTAGGTATGCGTGGAAGGCCGTGACACGGTGCCGGCCGTGTTTCTCAGCCCCAGCAGCGTGCCAGCATCGCCCCAGCGGCGCAAGCGGCGAGCGTCGCCGGCCGGCCCGTACCGGTCGCGCATGCGACGGATGGGAGCGCATTTTGTACCGCAACCGATTCTGCCACCAGATAGAGAAGGATCTGGACTTTTCATGGAACTGTCAGGTAGGATACTTTTTCCATCTTTCTTTATCGCCCATAGGTACCTCCTGCTTATTCAATAAAAATTAATTAATCTTGAAGTTAATGACTAGACTAGTTAATGGCCCCTGATTAGGCGCCGAAACATCGGGAAAATATAAAGCTTTTATTTCCGGGTTATTTTTCTCTTTTATGTTTTATGCATATTTTTCACCGCTACTTTCTCGTGAAAAAGTAGGATCGTAAAATTGAAGATGTAGTATAAAACTTCTTGGTAGTATCACTTACCATGAGTGTTCTTCTAGGTCTATCCTCAGCAGAAAACGATCTGCTTTCGCAAATGGAAGAGCAGCGGAAACCCCAGATCAACGTCGGTTCGGACCACCAAGCGGACATCCCGGAACTATGCAGCGACCGGGCCGACCTACATCGCGCGCATGAGCAGCTGCTGTGGGACCCTGGCATCAACGACTGTCTGGACGACAATGAAGGTAATTACTTCCATTTATTTCGACTTTTTCCTCACTTTGTCTATCTTCTTACTTACTGTCCTCCACTGTACCCGATATGTATCTACCGTTGTCCGCACGGGGTTCCACTAGGCTCCGTCAGCTTGTATGCCAGTTAGTGGACGGAAGACCGTATACAGAAACTTAACTGCTATAAGCACTTTTTAATTAAATTTTCCACAATTTTTATTCCCAAATATTTCTTAAGAAGAACTGTACGAAATTCAGAAGTAAAACAAACTACACTACACACTACACAACTTACCATTTAAAATTCTAATGATCATAATGCATTTAATTTCATGAATTTTACATAACTTGAAACATTATATGGTAACGAATGACTAACGCTACACACCGTGCCGGGTCCGAGCCGAACGTCGTCCGTAGCACGGTCATCTAATAATCCATATGTATGGACACACTCGTTACGCTATACCGAGCAGCATCCGAGTGTCCGCCGAGAAATGTATTTGTAATAGGTATATTTTGTCGGACCCAGCACGGTGTAGTGTGAGTGCGTGAGTCATCCTTTACTCACAACTGCCATAACCAACAAAGGCATTATCTTCGTCTTCTATTTAAGGCGCTACTCGGAAAAATATGGACTTTTTGATTTAAAACTATAGGACGGTTACAGTTGTTACAAATCTGGTAATCTATATATATAAAAATGAATCTCTATTTCCCTTGGTCACGACATCACGCGTGAACGGCTGGACCGATTTGGCTAATTTTGGTCTTGAAATGTTCGTGGAAGTCCAAGGAAGGTTCTTACGGTGAGAAAATAGGGGAAGAGGGGGTAAGTGGGGGTATAGTAGAAGTAGGGTAGGGTAAAGGTAGGGTAGGGTATAGGTAGGGTAGGGTAGGGGTAGGGGTAGGGTAGGGTAGGGGTAGGGTAGGGGTAGGATTAGGGTAGGGTAGGGGTAGGGTAGAGGTAGGGGTAGGGGTAGGGTAGGGTAGGGTAGGGTAGGGGTAGGGGTAAGGTAGGGTAGGGTAGGGGTAGGGGTAGGGTAGAGGTAGGGGTAGAGGAAGGGTAGGGGTAGGGTAGGGGTAGGGGTAGCGGTAGGGTTAGGGTAGGGGTAGGGGTAGGGGTAGGGTAGGGTAGGGTAGGGGTAGGGTAGGGGTAGGGTAGGGGTAGAGTAGGGTAGGGGTAGAGTACGGGTAGGGGTAGGGTGGAGTAGGGGGTAGGGCCACGGGAACGAAGTCGCGCTGGGTCAGCTAGTAAGATATATATTTCTTCATACCTTTATCTAGAATCGTATAGTTTCAAAAACACGATTTTATGATTTTGCCTCGACACTTTTTATTTTCGAAAAGACCTCTAAAAAATACGAAAAGTGAAGATTATTCTTAAATGGGGTTACTTACACTATTGGAAATTGGTTTAATTAGTGGACACCAATAATATTGAGGATCGTATAGAAGCATTTTTTTTAAATCGCTGTAGTTTTTTAATACGAAGTGATTTTGTGTTTTTTTTGCCTAATCTGCAAAATCGGTCTCGCTCCCGCGCGCGTCGTTTTCTCATTGCTATCTCGCTTCAGCACATTTTTTCCGAGTATCGCCTTAACCAAAAATATACGATTCGTGTTTCCAGTGCGAATGTTCATGGAGCTAGCGATGTGCGCGGCGATGCCAGTAGGCGGGCACACGCGCGAATTCGCGCTGCAAACGCTCGGCGAATGCGGCGGCGACATCCGCGCGGCCACCTTGCGACTCATGTCGCGCCCCGCGGCTCCCACGCAGTACGAGTCAAGATGGACGCCGGACGAAGTCGAGGCCTTCTTAGCTGGCCTTGGACACTTCGATAAGGACTTCTATAGGATCGCGCAACTGGTAAGATATTGTACCTACTCGTAGCATTTCCTTAACCCCGCGGCACCCACAGAGTACCTACGAGTCGAGGTGGACCTACGTACGACCGCTAAATTAATTTTCAAAAAACCGTTACTTATACAGGGTGTTAGTTTAAACAAGGGACATACTTCAGGGGTGAAACTACCCGGCGGTTTCATACAAAAGTGCAATACCGAATGGGCCAAAATGTATGGGGAACAGCTGTTTTTTTTCTCGCGATATCGCACTTTGTCCCATACTAAAACTTGTTTGTATTGATGGCTACTTTCACCCCCTGGAGTATGTCCCTTGTTTAAACTAACACCCTATATACAAATTGCAATAGCTTAGTAAAGAGTAAAACTTAATGTAAGTATTTTTAAAATACTTTCCAGAACAAAACTTACCTACATAGCAGCAGGACATAAAACGATTTCCACGTAAACGCGAAATATTTTCTTTTTACTTACAGGTAAGAACAAAAGACTCGAAGCAGTGCGTCCAGTTCTACTACTTCTGGAAGAAGGTGACCAAAGACTACAAGACGCTGTATCTAAGGAGCTGGAACGCGGACCACGCGTCACAAGTAAGCACCGCCAATGGGCTTCAGCACTTTGTCTTCAAACTCGAGGAGTGAACAGGTTCTTAACAACGATTTCAATCCAGGGGTCGGTACAGAGCACGAGGCCCGCGTTACTCGCGTCCTCGCCGACGTTCGACGGCGAAGAGTTCCCATGCAAGATCTGCGGGAAGTAAGTGCGCGCGAGCATCCCGCTTCCGAGCAGAAACGCGCAAACGCAATTTACGTGCAACTCTACTCCACTGCCATAGTTTTGCCCTGGATTTGCTCCGGTTCATGAGATTGGACATTTTCTACAAAAACGTTTTGTAATTTGAATTCTACTCTGCATTTTACTGTGAAATTTCACATAATTGAAACAGAAAACGTTTCGGACAGAATGTACAATCTAATGCTTACCAAACAAAATTTTAAGCTTATATTAAATTTGATCAGCATAAGGTTACTGCGGTTTATTTGACAGGTAGAAGAAATTGCTTAATGTGAAAATAAACAAAATCAGATTTACCAATACACAGAATTTCGAAGCCGGCCAATTCATGCGTAGGGTACACTTTTGTAGGTTAGGTTTCACCTAAATTGCCTTTTGTGCATGCTTCTGGGAGTCTGGGACATAGCACTGTTATTAAGGTTTAAACGTGAAACGAAATAAATATAAATAGATTTAAATTTAACACCGCACCGGTCCGGTTGACGTTGTTAACGGTTATTAAATAACGAATTAATAACATTGCGATAACGTTTAGCAGCATAATCCGCGAGTGTTCAAGTAGCGTTTTCCGGACTGATGCCCCGGCTCAGTGTTATTCGATGTTGATTGCATGTCAAGTTAATGTTTGTATAACTTCAACTTTTAATAACTGTTTATTGAATAGTGTAACGTCTGTACAACGTGGCGTAACGTTAACCTTATAGTTTTATGTTTACACAGAGGACATTATTTTCTAATGCTATTGATCTTTACTGTCTTTGGTATTGTAGATAACTGATTTAAATGTGTACGTAAGGTATATTATATTATAACGAAAGTTACTAAATTTATTGTTGAAGACAAATTTATAAGTTAGAAAATGCCTAAGTTACCACTTTAAAAGGGTTACGCCGCGGTCTTGATTATTTACATCGATCTTTGTAAATATTAATATTATCATGTATTTTTATGGAAATAAGACAGTAAATTTATGTCCGTCTCATAAGGTTTCTAGAATATTTTATTTATTTTAGGATAAATCATTAAGTTTTTACTAAAATTTAAGTTACGTACTAACGCTTAGAGCTTTGCTTTGGCGGTTTTCTGCTTCTTTGATTTTTGTGTTTCTTCGCTTATTCTCTTTTTATGTTGCAATATTTTAATTCTGTGCCCTGTTATGTTTCAGAATATTTAACAAAGTTAAAAGTCGTAGCGCGCACATGAAGTCGCACCGGCCTCTGGACGCCGAGCCGAAAAGAGCCAAGCTCGAAAAGCCTTATGGAAAGGTTGATAGGGACGATCTGCCTCTCGCGACGGCTGCGCTCAAGCCACCCGCGCTATAACGCTCACGCACCCATTAACGACCTCTAACGAGTCAAATAAAATAACAGTCAAATCAGCAGTGAAAATAGCAGGTTGAGCACATCACTAAATAAAAACCTAAATTTGTACTTTTGAAATTATTGCGACAAACAACGTTCTGAGAACTTTCTTTATTAAAATTACTTCTTCACTCAGATAAAAAATAACATCGGACTCGCGCTCCGCCCGCTGAGGTGGCGATCCAATGTGGCTCACTCGGAAATCTCGGAATCGGACCTAATGCTAACGTTTAAGCATTTACTGTAAAGTATAGATTAAAATTACCTAGACGAGGCGTAGTGACTAGTAGCTAGAAGATTAGCTTTCGGGTAAACAGATTTAAACAAAATATAAATATATATATATATGTATACATAAATAAAATTATTTCAAAATTCTCATAATGCTAAGCTTGAAGAGAGCGCATAAAAATATTTTGTATAACGATTGATAAATAGGTAGTCTTCGTAAAGTTTTTATATGACAGACTTCTTAATGTGACTTGCAAGTGTGATCTTGTAAATAAACGTAGTTCGTTGTTGAATCGCAGAGATGGACTGGCGGCTTTTGATAGTGCGGAAAGCGTACGCCACAGCGATACGACTGAAAAGTTTTTCAACTTTAACTTTTATCAAAACCTGTATCTATTTTATACAGCTAAGAAACTTCGTAGCGGCTACGAGTCTACGAGTCTACGAGCTACGGCGTAGCGCCTCCGTACCGTAATGCGAATTGTTTTTTTTAAAGTGTCGTGAAGTCTGTATATTTTAGTAGGGTGTGCATCATCTTAGTTTTTGGTTTAACGCCTAACAAAAGGTCGTCTTAATTTCTGACCAGATTTTCTTGATCTTTTTTTCTAATTTATTCGTTACGGGAATGAAATACAGGATTAAGATTGTTTGACCGGCCATCTTTCAAATACAAGCACATATTACCTCAATGACCCACGTGGAATTTATTGAGCTCCGGATGTGTCTGCTTTGTTCACATATTTCGTCCACTATTAACTTCCTTTTATAAACGGTTTTTAAGTACAAAAACTTATGTCGTTTATCGCTGAGACGTAACTTGCGGTGCCTAGTCTAATCGATAAATACCTATACTTAACAAAATATAAATACGTGTGATACATAAATCGTGTAGAAACTACACTACCTACATACCTCGTTTCTGTTATTTATAATTTATTGCGAGCCCAGCTCACGATTACCCACATTTGCTTGTTTGTTCATTGTTATTTCGTAGTTTTCTGGATACCTGTTAATTTTGTGTTTTCTAGTCGTATTAGACAATTTAAGTGCACCTTAAACTTGTAGTTAGTTTAATTTTTAACTAGTAGGTATCTATTCTACTAGTCACATATCGATATTGATTCGTTGAGGAAATTGTTAACTTATTGACAGCTTGCACCACTGTGAATTATCTACAAATTAGAGGCACCTAAGGAATTTATTCAATTTAGTCAAAAAATTCAGATCCCAATACAATCTGACAAAAGCAATAATCTAAAGCAAGGCCTAACTTATAGAAAATCGGCGATAGAATTTTATACTTACTTACTTACTATAGGAATTTTAGCTCAATGCCTAAACATTCACAGTGGATTACGAATGACAAATGGAGGGATAATATTTTTTACACAAATATTATTGAAATGCTCAAATATTCTATATTTTATGTTGGTAATATTATTATCTAGTTCCTTGTTGTTGTTCTGAATATTATGCTATTATTTAATACTTGAAATGTAGTTGATTATTGAATGTAAGTACAATTTTTTTGTAATAAATTTGAAATAAATGTGTCAACGTGTACCTTCGTGTTGTGATAAATGTATGGTTTATTCTGTCTATAGTTTTATGAAAATGTATGTAGATACTAACAAATGGGGCATAATTTCATTGCTCAACTGTATTAATAGGGAGTACTTATCTAAGGATTACCTGTATATTATATTCCTCTTGCCTCCAGACTTTGTTACAAAATGCGTTCCTAGTCCTGTTGAGGCGAGGATGTCGCATTCTTTGTTAAATAGTTTGGAGGTAACAGGCCACTGCTGCCAAAGTTAAAACAATGTCTCTCACTCAAGTATCAAGATTTTGTGGTTGTGATGTTTCTTAATCGACTCATTTATCGTCTTCCGAAGTAAAACACTTCTAATTTTAATTTTGGAGCAGTATTCCTTCAAAAAGACATGGTTATAATTAACTAATAGTGTTGTGGACGATCCCTCTTAATATTAACATTGGACTAACCATTGTGAGGGCGTTTGACTCTGCCAGTATTAGAAGAGGTATCTGGAACTAAAGATTTAAATAATGGAATTATAGTAAGAATTGAATGACCTGAAATACTGAGATAGAGTACCGATTGTACTATTTTAATAAAAAATATTATTATAAGTTATATAAAAGACATCAACGATCATATGGTTACCAAAATTACTGGAAAAGTGCTGAACTCACTTTTTCAGTAAAATATGTCACTTTATAATATTAATACACTCGCAAATTATTAACTCTGACTCAGTAAAAGGGCATTATGTAAACTTGTTTAAATAATGGATGTATCTATTTTATTCTTCTCAAATGTATTGAAGTACAGATTCGTTTTCCTTCCACGAGTACCTGAACAGATTTCTGCCAAAGTACGCGACAGTCGTGGCCTAGCGTGCCATACTGCTAGTTATACGTAAGGATTAATGCTAATATACATCACTAACTTGTGTGATTATTTGGTTGTGTTCTATCTTAACATTGTAGAAAAAAATCTAACTGTAATATTATTTATTTCTAACTCGATGCCAAATGTTTGCCAAAACTATTTCTATTGTAATATTTAATTAACGGCGTATGTAAATTAGATAAAGGAATATGGGACAAGTCCCATTAGGCAATTTAGGACACATTATTTTAGAATAAGACGTGGCTTCTATTAGGAACCCCAGGATTACGTTATGTACATGGAAAAATTGTACTATAATTTGAGTTGGTATGGCAATACCATCGCGCCTAGCTCAATGGAGGTAGATCGCTTATTTATTTATTATCAACGTGCAGAGCAGGCAAACTTATTTTCATAAAAGTAAAATTACTTAGTAACTATTGTGTAAATATTGAATATTTTTTCAAATTAACTTGTAAACTGGAGATAGTTCTATTTCATAAATTTACAATTTATTAAAGACAAGTCCCTCCAGAGATAATTTTTAACAATACTCTTAGCTATTAAGACTGACGGTACTCTCTTAAATTGGTTAACACTGGTTTCGCAAGTACACTATGTTGTTATTTAATTTACGACTTCCTACGTTAGTGAATCAATGTGTGACTAACCCATTCCACGTGCCAAATCGCCACACTAGTCAGGGTATAGCTTTATGTATTCTGCCCAATAATTTAACCGAATATTATTAGAAAATGGTCAATATAATTAGCGCGTGACCGCCCAGTCACACATCTCGTAGGCTATCCTCGGCTTCGTTATAGGAATTATGCGCAGAAATGCCTAAATTTAATGAATTATAAATTTAAGATCGCCGATAAATCTTAATTTCAACTTAAATATAGAAGTGCCTTACAATTTGATTTTTGTACCGTTTCATTTTTGTTTCGTTAACTTACATTATACTCACTATCAAGAAAGCACTGGAAATTGCATTTATTTTAGGTCCACTAGCAACTCTGCCTGCCCAGATTTGACGACATAGTGGACCTAGCTCGATTATATTCTAAGACATATTGTTGTTTCTTTCTATTTTAATAACAGGCAAAAAAACAAAAATTAGTCGAGCCTGGACCATCGTATATATGACAAAGATAAAAGCTTAATTTTAACACTAACGAGTCAATTGTATGAAAGATTAAATAATAAAATATGTAATACCATTAAAGGAATAGAACAGACGGATACAGCGACTATTTTGAAGTAATAGGTGTTAGGGTTACCAGTTTGCGTTCGCTTAGACCCCGACCTCTAGTCCCCGCGTCCCGCACGTAGACTTACTGTAAGTACTTCTGTATTTGTGCACATTACTAAAGAAAGGACACAGACTAAGCTTTTGGGAGAGCTAGCGAAATTGTGTCGCAATATGGAAGGGTTGTCGCAGGAGGATAAAATAAAGATAAAATTAATTAAATTAGTTAAGACCAAAAAATGAATTCAACATGTTACCTTTTTTATTTTACAAAGTTACCTACCTACTTTAAGAGGATGTGTACAAACGGTCTCCATACAAACGTCGATAGCGTTTTCCACCAGAGGGTGGAAAATTAAAAAATTACCAAAAATTTATTGCTGCAGATTTTGAAATCATTGCACTTTAGTGATTTCATACAAAACAAAAAAAGTGCCAATATTTTCAAATCTACAATGAATATAAAAAAAACAAAATACAGTCCGAGCTCTTATTCTTTCAACAACATACCGAAAACTCATTGCTGTGGAAAACGATATCGCCGTTTGTATGGAGACCGTTTGCTACGCAATCCTCTTTTAATCAATTTTAATACCTACTTATTTTTATTAGTTTTATTATTTTTATTCCATATTGCTTTGTTAAATTTTATTCTCATGCCAAATCAAAATAACATTTTTTTTACGTTTTAATGTATAAATAGATAGTTTTTCTTTATGATTAAAACAGATTTCACTCCGAACGCGACAGTACACCAGTGCGCACGTACAACATCAAGCCCGTATGTTAGCGCATTTCTCTGACCCTTATTCTCTAGTCCTTTCTTTACTCATGTGATTTGTGTCAACATGTAATGAGAATGTGAAATGTTACTATAGTATTAATAATTTGTAAGTCTAAATGGATATTATATTCTTCTAATTTTGTATCGAATAAAGAGTGTGTCGGCAAGAGCCCCTTCACTTGGTGTATTCGTACCTAATACGTATTATACGTACATGTAACATAGTGTAGATGGTAACGGTCGCGCCAGTCGCGATATTGATATTACACTCTGTGTTGTGATTTTGAACGTTCTGTAAATTACAAGTCTTTGAAATACTATGGACAAATTTGTAGACACCTTTTTAGATTAGCACAATTCTTCGCGTAGACACGTTAGGTCAAAAATTACTAAGCATGTAGACGTTGACATAGGTTATCATTGGAAGATGTATGTATTGCGTATGATAGATTCATTGTTATTCGATCAATGTGATGATTCGTAAGAACAACGACTAGCCCAGTCCTTCGCCGGTGGCTCTTCACAACTTCGCATATCCTTGAAACAATAAGTAATAAAGTAAAACTCTATTATATATATTGATAAATTTATTAGGGTAACTAATTTTTTAAGACAATGACTATTACGTGATCTTTTAGATTGTCTTTATTAATAAATATATGGTCAAGGTTTTGTCAATTTGTTTTTATTTTTATCCCCTTCTCCTACTCCTACCTAACAGCATCTTGATCAAACTGATGATTTTACTCGTCAATATTTGGAAATCAATACTATTAGTTTAGGGTGAACAAATAAAAATCGATATCGTCTCTTCGTCCGTTTATTAAGAACATTGTAGACTACAATGAATCCTTACCTACAGATCGATAAAACTCTGTTACAATTACGAAAACAAATAGTGTAGGGCAACAATAAAATTAAATAGTAACATTTAAACATTCGGACAATGTTTATTTAGTATTTGAGATAGTAAAAAAGAAAAGCTTTGCACCGCATTTCAAATGTAAGCTTACAACCTTAAGTGCAAAGTGAATTAAGTGTAACGTCGCCTAGAGCACTTAACGTATTAAATCACAGCACTCTATCTAATCTCAAGGCGACGGTACTCCGTGATATAGTAACACAAAACAAAACCATTAAAAATAATTAGAAATACAACACTCGGTTTTGATATGGGGATCTTAGGCTTACAAGTGACCGCTTAATTACACTATACGAAACATATCAAATGTATTCAAACTTTGGTAGTTATCATTAAATTACATTACAACAAGTAGTCACAAAAATATTATTGCATCCTTTTAAGATCGTCCATACATCGCACAATCACGAAATGGAGAAATCAAAACTATAATTTATTGTGATAAAATAAAAGTACAGAAATATTAACGAACTGTGAACATACCCCGATCGCGTGCGCTACAAATAAATATAACTTTTTTTTTTAATGATAAACAATCCTAAACATATTTTTAATGATAGTATTTAATTATTAGACAATGGACGTAGCAATTACAATTATTATTATACTCTCATCGAACAACATTTAAACATCATTAACACGAGGTTTTTATTAATTTGATATGAACTCACATAGTACACTTGCTATTAAAATTAAATGCTATTATAATATGTTAAAAAAGGTTTGTATTTCTGTGCAATATTCTTGTAATTCTGTGCAATTAGTATATGTATAGAAGAAAAATATTTAGGCCGTTATTAAACAAATAAGTAGTAAACGAAAAGTCACATCAATAAAGAACTTTACATTCATAAGTGATTGTGTGCGAGTGTACATGGTATTATTTGTGTGTTATTTGTATGACTTATAACCCACCAGTTATCCCAATTACGCGTTCTTTCTCTCCAGATCTCATCCCTTTCACTCGCATAGACTGATATGCCCACTGACACGAGGAGAGTATTCGCTAAAATAAGATTTTAAACTTACATGGTCATTATCAATATAACTATTATAAAAGACGGAATTTATACTATGTTTATTTCGTTTTTCGAGTTCCCGATATTTCGGCGCAGTTGCACACGCCATGATCACGGAGTAACATGGTAAAAATCCCATCTTTCATAATAGTTATAGTATTCGATAATTTATATTTCGTTAAAGATTTATGTAAACTCATACCAGGAATACAGAACTCACGCCAAAGACACACCCAGTGCAAAACCATCAAAGTACCTAGATACAATTTTACATAATATATATAAATACATATTGGTGTCAGTCATCAGAAATTTGCATCAGTGGTAAAAATGCAAACCCGATACAACCAAAGGAACTATCGAAATTAACTAACGTTATCTGGTAAAGGAATATCTATCTTAATAGTTTGTATTTAGAACGTGTTCTCTATTGAAGTGAACTAATTTATCAGAAAGCTCACAAATTACTGTATGTCTTCAGAGCAAAATAATTTAATATGGATACCGTTGAAGTCTTTATTATGCAACTACACTTCACTAGAAAATAAATGATTTGTTAGCTATCTGATGAATTGATCATCACAAAAAATATTTATAAAACTTTAAGGAACCACCAGTAAACAATTTTTAAATGCAAGATGTTAATAAACAAGCTGTAGAAATATTGTATAAAAAAATAATTAATATTCATAAAAAGATTGCGTCCCAAATTTTCGATATTCTCTCATGAAACTAAACTTGATATATATTAATGATGGAAACCTAATGTTTAGAATATAGTTAAAGCTTATTAGTTAGCATTTAGACATTGGATTTACAGCAAAGGAACATTTTACATAGTGTAGTAATAATATATGAGAAGCATATTGATTTCTAATCATATGTTTAATGAATTTACAATGTATTGACTTCTTATTTGTGTTTTTTTCCGTTGTTGGGTAAAAATAAAGATATTTTATAGTAACTCAAAGAGAAAGTTATAGCATTTGAACGAAGCACAATATTATATAATAACATTAAGAAAAAAGAATAAAAATCAATCGACCAACTTGTGAAGATAACGATTTCTTTGTCAAAGCCCACGCACGAATCTATTTATTAAACAATAAGGTTTCACACTTTGCGTTACTTTTGGTCAAGACGAACTCAACCATATTTGATGAGCAATAAAGTACGTCTCGGACCCAGAAGCTTTTTATGTATTAAGGGTTTAATAATCGTTATCATTAGGACCCTGTTCACGTGAAGAATAATAACATTACGTTTCACCTGAAAATATATGTTTGTAATTTAGTTTAAATTTTGAATTGTTAAGGAATTGGAGCTTAATAGCGCTAATTTTGGGTGATACAAAACAAAAATTAAATTGTTGACGTTCCGTTTATTAAGTCAATTTTAAGTGCCTATGCACACTGCGTTTTAGCCGTAAAACAAATTGCCGCTTTTTTGCGGCGCTACAAAAAACTCAGTGTGCATAGGTACTCATAAATGATTTCAATATAAAGTCATTGTCAAAGTTTCGGTTTCAGTTATCTATCATAGAAAATGAGCGCACTCAAGCCCTGGACTTGTGATAAGATTTGTACAGATAGTAAAACTTTTAGTTACGTCACAGCGTTGCATGGTTACCACTGATATGGGGCGTTACCTCACGCGGGCGCGCGGGGAGCGTCACTCCAGCTTCACCTTCTTGCCTTTCACTACGGCCGGCTTGTTCTTGAGCAAACCTTTTCTTCTCTTCGACGTCTGTAAATTTGAAAAATATTAGTATTTATCCTGTTGCTTACATGGATCTTTTGTCAAAAACTCTGCAGGAATTAATAGGATAAACAGCAGCAAAGTGTTGGATACTTTAAAACTTTTTTATTAGTTACAAGATACAAATCTACTCGTTAGAGAAATATTTAAAAAATATTGTAGGTATTAAGACGGCGCTACACGTAGATTACATAGATATGTAAGTACTTCAATCAATACTACTTCAATACTCTACTACATGATACATTGTATCATATTACTTAACAGAAGACTTCCAATACTACTGTTACGTGCGTTTTAGAAAGAAATAGTAGTTTATCACATTATTTAACTGTCACATAATAAGGATTTTTAATAGCATCCCACGAGTGTTTAATACCGAGTTAAGTGCAGTCTCATACACTACTGTATCTACACCCAGATAAGTTCATAATATATTAAAAAAAAAGTAACACTTATTATTAATAATAATATCACATCAGGTATGATGACTTCATATTTCTAATGTTATAACATGAGTGTAGCACAGAGTGTAGTGTGTAGAAATAATTTTACATTTTCAATATCGCGTTAACAGCTGATGGTAAGCAATCTATCTCAAACATCGAAAACTACTTTCAGTCAGTTTTAGGAATGAAAATGTCAATAAACTAAATTCCAACAAAGTTTTTGACACATGCCGCATTCAAGACAACAAAACACAGGCGAAACAACATACTGCACATATAAAACTGTTCAACAAATAATGTAATGTCGGACAATAAGTATGAACGAAAATGTATGCACAACATGTAAACTCAAATACTATGTTCATGTACTCCCCAACAATCATTACACAAAATCCGACATTCCAACTAAAGTTGAAACTACTCTTACCTAAACTAACTCCGTGTTTTCAACAGATCTAAATCTTTTCAAATAGTACGGTCACGAACAAAATATGTAAACAACATAGAACTTTGTCACATTGAAGCATTCCGAAACAAACTATCTGTGCCACAAAAGTCATTCAATATTGTAATATGACAAAGTCCTATTACTGATCTGAGAAAATGATTTTGAATGGGAAAACAGCTAGGAGCTATAGAAATATACAATGTTGCGTTGACCAATGCAATGGAATACTAAACCTTCTAACATCAAAAACATATACAAATGTCATGCAAACATAAGACAGAACATATAAAAAGCTACACGATCATGCTTTGGCAATCAGTTTACTGTACCACTTGGCCGTTCCCTACTGGCAGCTGTAACAAAAACAGCGGCTTGTAAACAATGCTTCACATAGAAATGTCAATTTCGACATTATAATAACAAACTGAATAACCGTCAAAATCCAAGATCATATAATAAATTGTCGAAAGAAATATAATTAAACTTGTTCTTAAAACAATCAAACGGACATATATGCTTAAAAAATTTATGAGGAGATATTGTTTCATTTATAGGTCAGCCAGCTCTTTCATTTTAAGGTAATAGCACATTGCAGCAACTCAACGTCGACTCCACTCCAACACAACTCACAGTATGGCATTGAAATGTAAGCTTTATTTCGTGTTACATACGAGTGAATTTATTTTTCAACACATAAGTCGACGACGCGTCGTCCACTCGTCGACAACGCGTGGTCCACGCGTTGTCCACCTTTTTACCTACATTTCAATGCCATGCTGTGAGTTGAGTTGGAGTGGAGTCGACGTTGAGTAGATGTAATGTGCAATAACCTTTACTCTTGAACAAAATTGCATGGCCATAGATTAAATTAATATCAAACGTCAAACCAAAAGACTTGATTGCAAGGCGATTATGTGCACCGATTCAAAGTTTCACATTAATTTAATAATTGGCTATTGGTTGTTACAAGGGGCTGATTTTTTGTTTTTTTTTTAATCCTACTAATATGGATACGAGAATGATGAATAGATGTTTGGATGTTTGTTACGCTTTCACGCAAAAACTACTGAACGGATCTGGATGAAATTTGCAACAGTACTAACTATTACTATGCGTCCGCGCGCAGTGAGATCTCATAGTAATGTTTGTGACTACGGGTATAAGTAAGTTCTTATTAGCTGTTACTTGACAGATAGTCCATACAAAACTGTTGACAGATAGTCCATACAAAACTGTCAACTGGAAAGTATCTCCTAATTAGACATTGTGAAACAGGCACTAAATAAAATATTACGTTAGTAAGATTCTTACCTTCTTAGACATAGTACTGACAGTTGAGATCGACCTTTGAGCGAGCGGCAACCGCGGGCGGTTAAACTCATCAGGTTTCTTAACCCTGCAACAATCAACTTATCATTTAAAAATTTAATCGATTGAGAAAGCATTCGATTCGACCTCTCTCCCTTACCTTTGAAAAGGGTTTTGACACAGATGGACACAGAGTGGGTTATCCAATGATCCTACGAAGGCGAAGTTTTGATCTTGGGAAACATTATTTTCAAGAAGTTTATTTACGTACGTACACTTCTTAGTACGAACTTCTTACGTATACGCCACAGAATTAGTATAACGTAAGTATCTCAAATTTTTACCCAATATAACTTCCATCTATTTTGACGACCTCTATGGTTCAGTGGTGTACGCACCAGTTATCAAGGTGCCACTATGTTTGAAGTCCCTGGTTCGATTCCCGAATGTCGAAAACTAACTCCTCGATATTTGCTCGTGCTTGAATGTATACACGCGTCGCTGTTTCCAATGTCCATAACAGTAATGCTTAAGCTACTAAAGTTTGGTATTAGAACAATGCATGCGAAGGTATCCAATATTTATTTATTTTATTTATCTATTCTATTCCAGTACCACAAACTACAACATACTGTCATTTTAGAAGTACACATTTTATTCCTCCAAAAAGAAGTACAAATAATATTATAATAAAGTAAACTTGTGGCAAAGTATCACATCTCACCTGTATATCCTAACGAGCCAGTGCTCAGTGGAGTAGGCTTCTTCCAGGTACGTCAGTTTGAAGCCGCGGTTGCCTGGCAACGCCCCGCGCGTGCGGTCGTAGCCGGGGGGACTCCCGCCGCTGTCATATCTGATGACAAATGACATGGAAACGTAAACCTTATTACTGAGTTATAAGGTAATAAATAGAATGGAAACAAAATAGTTCTAAGCTGCCACTGAGGTATCTGATGGCAAATTACATGGAAAAGTAATCATTTTTACTGAGATATAAGGTAGCAAATAGAAAGGAAAGAATATACATATTGCTAAGCCACCAATGTGTTATCTGATGGCAAATGACATGGAAACGTAAACCTTATTACTGAGACATAAGGTAACAAATAGAAAGGAAACAATATATTGCTAAGCCGCCAATGTAGTATCTGATGGTAAATGACATGGAAACGTAAACCTTATTACTGAGAAAAAGATAACAAATAGAAAGAAAACAATATATTGCTAAGCCGCCAATGAGGTAACTGATGGCAAATGGCATGGGCATGTAAACGTTATTACTTAGGCTACGCTCACTTTGGATAGAAATACGTAAACGTAGTACTACAGTCGTCACAAATTAAGATGCCCGTTTTGACACATGGTAATGACCCTAGAATGTAACTTGTTACGAAAACCAAAAAATCAAATATATGCTGACTACTTATCAAAGGTGTATGAAAATAATATGTTACATTTTTTAACGCATTATAAATTAAGGCAAAGTGTATTCCGCGTATTATTTTTGCGTTTGTTCTAAAGTAAACGCAGATTCGATTAACTACGAAACGTATCGAAAAACAGTAACGTTCTCAGTCTTTATATTTTTAAATACTAGTGTTGTAACCGTTGTGTGCAGGATTTCTCCAGCTTCATTCAATTCTATCGAAATAATCGTTATAACCACTTTAATAGCTTAATTTGTCAAATTGATTTTTTTTGTGTGAAAACTACATTGTCGCTTAAAGCATTAGTGAAATTATGATTTGGCAACAACGATTTCGATAAAACGGTTTCTAGGCAAACGCACACTTATCCAAGGAGAACGTTTCGAATGAAACGAATAAAAAAAAAACTTTAAATAAAACCTAGACAACGTTGCACACCTCATCATGTCGAATCGTCACGTTTACCTTTCCAAAGATTTCTTAAAACACGTTTCGTTCGGCTTGTTCGAAGCGTTCGCATCGGACAAGCGTGCGTTCACCATAAGCGGCCTGTACACGTTGGTCCAACCACTGGCCAATACATCGTACAGTGACACTTTTGAACGAACAAGACGTTTACAGTACGACAAAGTTTTCTTTTTAATGTAATTTTGCTGTCCAACCATAGCGCCGTTGTCACCGGAACAGAAAAGATTGTCGATCTGTAAAAAGGTTCTTTTTAATATACGACGTATTGGCCAATGGTTGGGCCAACGTGTACAGGCCGCTATAATAAGTAATGTAGCTACTTTATGACCATGTCTATGCTGTGAGCTGTAGTTAAAATACTTGCACTTTTAGAGCTAACGCGCACTTGTGATTTTTAGTGGACCGCTAGTTTAATCGGAATCGTAAGACGATCGTGATCAAACTGTCGGCCGATAGTTTGGTTTTGAGAACCTGCGAGCACTTGTGATTTTTAGTCGACCGATAGTCGGTCGATAGTTTAGTTGAATACGGGCGCGCGCTCACATAGTCCTTCATGCACAGGTCGATAGTTGTCCGATAGCTGTTGTATAACTGTAACTATATAGTTGTAGTAACTATTGGCCAGTCATTTTCGATAGTTCGATACTGAATGCTCAGTCTACCGATAGGTGGGCGATAGTTTAGTTGAATGCAGTGCGCGCGCTCACATAGTCCTTCATGCACATTACCGCCCGGCCGATAGTTGTGCGATAGTTTGATCGTACAACTATCGGCCAGTCATTTTCGATAGTTTGATCGGTCGATAGTTTAAGCGCACTGACAATTGCCACTGCCATATAACTCTATACTGAATCCGAGAACGACCAAACTATCGCCCGATTAAAAATCACAAGAGCGCGTTCGCTCTTATAAATTATGCAATTTAAGTGGATTCGATTTAAGTTTATATAACATAAAAGGTCAATTTATACTTTAATAATATGTTTATTAAAAGTATAAGTACCTATGTACCTATATAGTAAGTTTAACATTGTATAATTTGACATTTGTAAACGTACGACTAACTCGCACCCAGTCACGCGCATAGCACTTGTAACATTCTTTTTTTTATACAAAACGGGGTAGCACTTAGCCTTCATCACACCTGATGTTAAGTGGTGATAAGGCTGAAGGTGGATGCGCACTACTCCCGGAATCCTCAATCACTGATGATGGCCATCTTAATTCTATCTGTCGGAACACAATAAAATAATGCTGAAAACATCATTGCTATGGCTGGCGTCAGACTTAGATAAGATGGTAGTAGCTAGCCAGACAGACTTAGAACAAAGTTCGTACGATTACGCGGTCAAAGTGAGCATAGCCTTCGGCATAAGGTAATCTATACATCTATACAAATAAATAAAATTGGAGTGTCTGTTTGTAGCATTAAAATAACCGCTTTTTACTACATGCATATGATTATATTTAAAGTACACATACCAAAATGTCATTTTTTACAATTTTTGTCTGTCTGTCTGTCTGTCTGTTTGTTCCGGCTAATCTCTGAAACGGCTGGACCGATTTTGACGGGACTTTCACTGGCAGGTAGCTAATGTAATAAGGAGTAACTTAGGCTACTTTTTATCCCGGAAAAATATCACATTCCCTCGGGATAGCGTCGTGTAGTTTATTTTAAAAGCGAAAGTTTGTGGGTATGGATGTTTGTTACTCTTTCACGCAAAAACTACTGAAAGGATCTGGGTGAAATTTGCAACAGATATAGATTATAGCCTGGAATAACACATAGGGTACTTTTTATCCCGATATTCCCATGGGAACGGGAACCACGCGGGTGAAACCGCGGGCGGCCGCTAGTAATAAATATTTTAATTCATTTATTCATTAGATAGGACAAGTGTCCTATCTAGAACAACTGCCGCCACTGTCAAATAATGATATTGAAATATAACTTTATTAATGAGGTGTGAGATGTAGTGTTTTTTTTTATCTGAAATATTGAAATAAGAAACTTACCTATAATATGATAACTTATACATTAAGCAATTCAACATAGTCTTTGATGCTTCTGAATCTACTCTGTACTCTCCCCTTTCAGTGAAGTAGTCAGCTTCCTGTGAACAATCACATAAATTTATCATCTTACTATTAGTTTAAAATGTAAAGCCAGAAAAACTCTGCTCAGGAATTAGCCATAGTTATATGTAGCCACGCAACCTCTTCTGCCAAATCAAATTGCGTCAATCAATTATGATCTTTACATACAACTATATAAGGTCTAAAACCAACTCACGTGTATATCCTTAGGGTGTTCTCCCTCCGCTATCCTCACCATCCAAATAAACTTGTTGATATCATCTCCAGAGTACCCGATAGCGCCTCCGAATATAACCAAGACGTAATCCACGTCCAACATTGTCATTATCTCGTAAGCGGCACTTTCGTTACTAGCCATTGCTTTGCCAACTAGTGCTATGTGCGAGTTGTTCCAAGTGTTATTGTCGACTAGAGTTGTGCGGTTGCCCATACCCGCTATCTGCACGGAAAAAACGCTTCAGTTAAAGATTTGTCAGTCTATTATCGAAAAAACTGCTCAAATTAATGTTAGCACAATAGCTAGAAAATTTCAGCTTTGGTCTGTTATACAATCGATACAACAAGTGCGTACAATTATCTGATTTCGTGACATTTTACCAAATGTGACCAAAAACTTTTCATTTCGAGCTCCTCCATGCTTTAGAAGGCACGTTAAGCCGTTGGTCACGGCCGCATTTGCAGTCGTTAATACCCACCACCCACGAATCCGCACTGGGCCCGCGTGGTGGGTCATGGGCCATTCTCCTTATCTATTATAAGGAAAGCCAGTGCCCCAGCAGTGGGCACATTAAATGGCTGATGATGATGATGATGAGGCATGATATCTAAAGGAGTGGTACAGATGAAATACTGTCGGCTTAGCATGAGCGGCTTTTATCACGCGATATGATATATCCATATGACCCGGATCTTTCTTTGAGGAAGCGTAGATTTGACAAAGTTTACAATACAGTACCATGCAGGATTGAGTTGGCACGACGTCAGTATCATTTTATGAGTCCCACACTTTATAACAGGATAAATAAGGTGCTTAACATATATCCTTTGACATTAAGACATTGTAAATCAAAATTTACCAAATGGCTTCAAAGTTTGACATATTCAGAGACTGAAAACCTCATTGACATTTGAGAGGCATAACTTGCTATATTATGTAACTTTTAATAGTGTTTAGTTAAGCTTAATTTTAGTACCTATTCTTTATTACTATTTCGGAGGTGGGCGTTAGCGGCTGCGACACAGTTTTAGCTTCTGCAGTCCCTACCGTACACATTTTTCTTGTACTGTGTGTTTTTACTCAAATAAAGAATTTATTATTATATTATTATTATTAATATGGTACGGCAATCCGTCTTGCTTACACCTTAGTGAAGTAAGCAAGACAACTTGCCGTACGATATCATATCGCGCGATAAAAGCCGCTCATGCTAGGCCGGCTGATATTGGTAAGTATACGTACTTGATAACCGTAATCCCACCAAGACATAATTCTCGCGTCATCGGCAGTGTTTTGTGAGAGCCAGCCGTAAGCCTCTCGGAAATCGTCCAGAATTCGTCGGGATCTTAAATGAAAGTAGACAAAATAAACATTTACTATATTGCAAATTATTCTCTAAAAATACCAAATCAAACAATCACTACTAGTAATGCCGTAAATTATCAAAAATTGTAGAACCAAAGTTCTAGAATCGAATTTATTTACACTGCGCCGACTATGACGGCAGGCAAGAGTTGCTAGTGGGAGCGGCTTGTGGAAACAAGTGGGAATTTCTGTCAAAACTTTGGAATCTTTCAAACTTTAAAGTTTTTGTAAAGAAATTAAAAAAAAATATATTTAGCATTAATATTTTTCGAATTTCTTTCATATAATAAACGAGGATATGAACTAGTCATTCGGCGTAAATTTTAGTTTCCTGCTAGGGAGGGGTCAAACTTAGTGATTTTTTTTATTTTTTACGTTCGTACGTTAGTGTGGTATATTTTATGAATCAGCTTATGAAGCTTTGAATTTTTATTTGTAAAAAATTGATAACGTCATAACTAGAAAACGCATCTAGACGGAGCTTCCGCTTCTGCGACTCAAATCGCTGTAGCAATATTCTAAAACGAAGTGTAACGTTATACCTGTTTTTGCCACGAGCCGCTCCTACTATGCGGCGACGCAATGTGCATGACGATTGTCGCGGCCACACTTCGTCCCTCACCACTTCGCTCGCTATTGTCCTAGCGATTCGACGAGCGTGTGTGTGCACTATGTCGTTTCACTCACCCGTCATTCCCGTAGCTGGCCAGCACTATGCTGGGGCTGGAGTAGGCGTTGGAGGTGGCCCACGTGCAGTGCACGGAGAACAACATGAGCAGGATCATGAACGCTATGAGCGTGCCCGAGCGCACGTTCATGCCGAGACCCGCGTCGGCCACTGCCACGGGCTCTTGTGTACGCTTCTTTAGCTTACCAGCCTAGGAAAAAGATTGTTTTGTTGATTAAGAGCGTGCAGACTACAAACTAGCGCCGCCATTGAAAATAAAATCATAGTGCTTAAATAAAGATCATATTGCGAATTATCTCTCTGTAGTGCACTCTGAAGAAGCTTTCTGGTACTTTCTATTACTTTATCTATATTTTCTAGCTTGTCGTTTAATATAATGGAGATTTATTGTTATAAGTGTCCACTTTTCGCAAAAAACTGAATTAAACTTAACGACAGTCTAACAGATATCCTTTAAGCGATAAAAAGTACCACAAAGCTTCTTCGGAGTGCACTACAGAGAGATAATTTACAATTTCGTCTTTATTTAAGCACTATGATTTTTTTGCAATGGCGGCGCTAGTGTGCAGACTGCACGCTCTTAAGAGCCTCTTCACACTAGCACTTGTCCACCGCTGGCGTTCTAAGCGACGCACGCGTTGCGCTGTCACGGCGTTTTTGTTGGGACACAGGAATACGAGTACACAGGGCTAGTCTTGCGGGTGGCGACGTATATGCCGCGTTACTGCGAGACGTTCAAGTACGACGTTCAAAATGCGTCTGCACTTGCGCATACGTTCATCGAACGCCTACACTGGAAAAACGCTAGTGTGAAGGCAGTCTTAAATTAAAGCGCATTTTCTTTGTTATTTATGTTTAAGTTAAAATTTATGTAAAGTAATTTGATGATAAAAAATCAAGTAAGAATCCAAAATTACTAAAGCTGAAGACAAATAATATTTTAGATTTTAAACTTTCGCGTTCAATTATAATTATAAACGTCAAGCTGTAAGTACATGATAATAATATTATTAATTACATATTATGTACTTCATAATAAATGTCGCGTTGAGTCCCGTTACTCTTGTTTATAAATAATATATTATTATTAAGCTAATAATAATTATAACATCTGCTAATATAAACTAAAATAAGCAGCGAAAGTGAATACCAACCTTATCATACAAGCTCTTAGACTCGTCAGTCTCTACTGGTGGGGCTGGGATCTCATCCTCGCGCAATACCAAGTCCAACAAGATGGAGAATGCTATTCCTGACAGCACGCATACGACCGGTGTGAGAGTCAGCATCAGACGAACCATTACTCCAGCAAAGTATACCGCGCTTAGCGCGTATAGGGCCACTGGAAGGAGAATACCAAGTCAAGTTCATTGTACAACTATACAACTTCGTTCACAAGGGATCCGTCATTAAAAACTCTAACTAAAGTATGGAAAAGACGTATCCGTAATTTTTCACGATTCGTGATTCGTGATCATGTGAACACGGACATTTAAAAAGCATTACAGCCGTCAAAAAAATGAATCTTGAAAAAAAAGATGATACGTCAAACACGAGCCGTTACAACAAATAACTAAAGAGAAAGATTTATTTTTTTGTTATTTGTTTGTAAGGGATAAGTACCGATCGTTGTGGAGATTTTTGGGGGAGGCCTATGCCCAGCAGTGGGCGTCGTTCGGCTGACATGATGATGATGAAGGGATAAGTAATGTCAAAAACTGCTAGGCTAGACCAATTTCAAATTTTTTCACCAGTAGAAAGCTAAATTATTTCTCAGTGCCTATGCATAATGTGTTTTTTTCACGCGCTGTCGACGCACGTTCGTTTCTATACAGACGTAATACGCCCTTGATCTCTTAGACCTTTGCAACTTTTGCTTGTCAAACTTGTCTGTATTGAAACCAACGCAAGTCGACGACACTTGGACCAGCCAGACCCAATAATCAATCCTTAGTAAGAGTTAAGGTCATAGCCCACTTATACCGCACCGCTCCCACCCAACCAAAGTATAAGCAATTGAGCAGTATTCATATCGGTCACCGTAGATGCATTTTACAGTAACAATATAACATAGCGGACAGCGCGCGGTCCGCGAGCTTACCGCCGTCAGACTGCTCGGTAGTTGACGCAAAATGCATCTACAGTGAACGATATTAAGCCCATATTTGCCTGCTCATACTTTGGTTGGGTGGAAGCGGTGCGGTATAAGTGGGCTATGACCTATAGGCCTATCTTGGATACGTTACTTAGCAACTGTTGTTGGATTACTTTGGATTGATTAACAAAAATATCAAAGAAGCTAAGCTGTAGTATGCATATCCTTTACTGGGTGGGGATAGATATTGAAACGGCAGTTAGTTTCATGACTTCACCCGGCATTGTTGCGCGATGTTGTGCAACGTTACCGAACATGTTGAGCGTCAAAAGCCGCCTAATGACGACGAGGCTTAAATTAAGTAATTACTTACCAAACACTCTCTCATCATTGACATTCTTGATGCAGTACCATAAGCCCACAGGGAACGTGCACACCAACACATGGAGGTCAAAGAAGAAAGATGACCAGGTCGTCGGCTGATGCTCTGACACAGATGCAATGATCGGTATATGGATTTTAGCGTACGCGGTATCCCATAGTGAATAGAACCTAAAAATAGACCAATAATATGTTAACTGTAATACAAACGCAAAAAGGATGTTACAAATACTTGCAATATGAATGCTGTAATGATACATAATGAAGGCATTTGGATTCTCACAAACAAAATATCCATAATGGAGGCTATTTTAAAGCTAATGATTGTTGTTTTGTATGCTATTGTAACCATGAATTAAAATATGATTTATACTATAGACCTATTTTATTTGAATAATGTATGATGCCGACGCCTGTTGTTATAAGCCACCTATTGATGTAGAAAGGCATTCATATTTTTTAAGCATATGTGCGGTCAAACCAATTGAATCATGATCATGACCCATTTTACCAATAATTTGTTTGAAAGCGTAAATACAGTTAGAAAATGAACTTATGGAGGGTCACGACATGATTAAATTAGTTCAAGACTGTATTTGATGTTGAGTTATAATATACACCTTAAGCCCTACCACCATCAACTGCTATCACAAATTGAAGTAATTGTAATCAAAGTCATAACAGTAAACAGGTTAAATTGCCATCTAGCTCACTACAAAATGACTATGCAATTACGTGAATTTTATTGCCGCCATCTCACTCACCGTCCACTCCAAGGGGCAATGACCCCCATGTACGTAAGCAGGACAACTGCAAGGAACACAGCTGCAGCTGCTAACAGCCCTCCTACTATGAGGAGCTGCTTCCATTGGCCTTTTGGGTTCAAGCTGTGCAGATACTTAAGAGCACCAATAGCCATAAGAAGGGCAAAAACACCTGTGAAACAATACATGCATAATTAAAACTCTGTTGGATTAAAGCCTTTTTTCAGTCAGCCTTCTTTAGCAACAAAATGTAGAGCACAAACGAGTATTCTATCTGCCTACAAGCGAGTTATGACGTAAAGTCTGAAGTCGGACTGGCCATATAGTCGAAGTGGCATTTGCCAGTCTGGCCTTAGACTGCGCGGGCGATTCGGTCCAGCAAACAAATTTCGAAAAAGAAAGCATACGTCGAGAATTAGCCACGGGCTCCAAACAGTATAGCCACCCGGGCCCTTTCGGTCCAGTCTGACCCTTCTGGCTGTCATAACAGGGCACGCAATAAACGCGACTGATGACGGCCACAGACGTTACGTACGTCATAAATCGCTTTTAGATCTTTAGTACGCAGAATTAGGCGTATGTTCTTGACCTAGTCACCGCACACGGACCACCGAAAAACGCCGCCACCGACCTCTTTCCGGTAGTTTTCATACATTTCATACGAACGCCGACGCCGTTAGTCGTCACTTGTTTCTTATTCTAGCTTCAAGTGGCGGCGTTTGTGGCTCGTGTGCGGATACCGTTATAACACCAGTTAATTAATATATCGTTCAAACAAGATGCCAACTGTGTAAACGTAATAAAGATGTTTTTGTCAAAAAAAAATATAAACTAGGCTACTAAGCAATTTCATTTAAATATCAGAGATGGCAAACAATTTAAAAGCACTGAAGTAAAAATTTATTATTATTACTCATCAGGTTAATAACTTAATCAAAATTACATGAAAGAGGATGTCCCTAGCCTAAGTTTTCCTTAGGCGTGTTTGGTCTGATTCGCGTTGGTCCACCTATTTGAGTTTTGTCTAATTTGCGGTCTGTCTAATTCACGATTTGTCTAATTTGCTATCTGTCTAATTCGCAGTATGTCGAATTCACATTTGTTCCAATTTGCGTTTAGTCCAATTCGAGGTTTCGGTCCAATTCGTGAATTGTCCGCCTAAAGCCCCAGTTTTAATATAGCTTTGAAAGTCTGGATACAGAAATAGTAATATTTCTGGCTCACTCTAAATGAGAAGATTTAAAAATAACTTGAAAATCATTAATAGTACATTACAGCCGAGGACAGGTAAGTAAGAAATTACATTGTCGAGGATGGTTTGAAGCACGAGCCGCAGGCGAGGGCTTTAATCATTCGAGGCAAGGTAATTTGCTTACCGTACAAGGCTTGTATAGTGCTTTTCTCAAGAAATGCGAGGAAATTAAAAAAAAACTGTTCAACTAAATAATATTTATTAAAATTTATATCACACAGTTCGGGCAATTATTAAATGTAAATGTTATTGTTTTCCCGGGCACACTTATGTATAAATCGCCCATAATAATATTATTTTAATGATGTAGGTATCATTAAAATACGCCAACAACACAGATTCTGAAAACGTATGCGCCTTTTTTCACTTTTCCAAATCAGATCGTAGGTTTTCATATATCTTTCTTTTGATTTTGCTGGCAGTAAGTTTTCTGTTATTCATTTTGCTTCTGCTCTCAAATTTGGTAGAGTAGGTACATACAATGTCTGTATATGTTTCATTGGCCGAACTCATTTTGATAATTTATTACACAATATAAATAAACTGTATTGATATCAAATCAACCGCTGAAAATCATTCCCGCCGTTTTTTTAATATTGGTTTGTGAGGCCAAGTGGAACGGTCATACAGCCTATTGATACTTAAAACTTGCTACTAAAATGCGCAACTTCAATACCCGCTTCTGGGTGGTAGATGGCGCTGTACATATTTCCCATACAAAATTACTCGTAAAGGATATTTTGTCTATGATAAATCTCATTTTGTTTTTTCGATTGATGTTCGTGCTAAGGGTACATAGCGCTTTTGGTACAATACGAAGTAATATACTCTGTGCGCACCGTATTTAAAAAAAAGTTAACCTAATTATGATATAATAATTACTTATATAATAATAATAATAATGTGGCTGTATGGTGCAAATGTCCCTTTGCTTTTTCTTGTTTTTATACACAGGAATAACGAAAGAAAAAAATTTGGTAATAATATCTTTGGGTAGTACCTTTTCCGAGGTAAACATTCTAAATTTGAAAATCACTGCAGTAATGAATTTCAGTACTTACTTACTGCACTGATTTTAGTGCAGTAAGTAAGTACTGAAATTCATTACTGCAGTGATTTTCAAATTTAGAATGTTTACCTCGGAAAAGTGCCACGTACTGCATTCTTTTCTCAAATATAATATTAACATTTCAGAGCATAAGTGTGAAAATATCATTAAGTATGCAACTATAAACGGAATTGGCTTCAGTTTACAGAGAATAAAGATGTTTGTTTACCATTTCCTAATTAATTCATTTGAAAAAAGTGTAAAATGTTATGAAAAGGCCTTGGCATCGTTCCCTGTAGGTCATAAAAGCAACTAACTAGAAAATTGGTTTCGCCATTATACCATACTCAGGTTCTTATCAATGTTGAATAGTGTTATACGCCAATGTATATGCTAATAATGTAACTGTGAAATTTACATGTAGCACGTAATTGAAAAGTAAACTTTTTTTATAATGTACCAGAAAATATACATTGCTTTCTGGTGACTGCTTGTAAAATTTCTGTATATACTTGACACTTTTTTATGTTTTTGTATGGATTTGAGACATAAAAAGAATATTTAAACATCAACATGCTTCTCTTAGAACCTTAGCACAATTGGTAGAACAACTTAAAATCAATTTTAAATCCAATTGAAAAATGGAAAATGAAGTATTTAGAAAAAATCTACCCGTCTCACAACTAGCTCCGATGGGACTCGAACCCACGACCTTTCGCTTTCCGGGCGACTGCTCTAACCACTGAGCTACGGAGTCGTTACGAAAAGCGTCGAATTTATCCAATACTTCTTACACGCTGTATAGTCAGCGTTAATTTCATCAATGTGGTGATATTACTACCCTCACACGTGAAAGAAATACCTTTCCAGGTATTTGGCAATCGCTAAAGATGAAATTACTATTGCAAGTTATTTTAATTTTTAGTTTTTTGCATTCACAATGCAATTTTTATAATAGAAAAATGGAAAATGAAGTATTTAGAAAAAATCGACCCGTCTCACAACTAGCTCCGATGGGACTCGAACCCACGACCTTTCGCTTTCCGGGCGACTGCTCTAACCACTGAGCTACGGAGTCGTTACGAGAAACGTCGAATTTATCCAATACTTCTTACACGCTGTATAGTCAGCGTTAATTTCATCAATGTGGTGATATTACTACCCTCACACGCGAAAGAAAATCCAATTGTTAAGAATTGTTAATTTAAATCCAATTGTTAAGAAATACAGACCAAACAGCATCTATTATACTTACTTAGTTCAATGTAGAATGGGCCCTATGAAATCTGATTTTTGTGCAAAGCAAAATGTTGTTTCTGAACAAGGAATAGGGTCTAATTTGTTAGCTGCATAAAACATGTCCATTGCCGCTATTTTTGAGTTTCCATTCCAATAGCAATAAGAATGAGGGTCCAATGGGTCCGAGATCGAACTTTTTGCTTTGCACATATGAGCTGTCATAGGACCCATGCTACATTGAACAAAGTATAATTAAGTAATTAACTGTTACTAATGTAATTTACTGTTACTGTTTTAGTAATGGAAAAGTTACTAAAATAGTCTACATATACAGATCATAACTAGATTTAAAAAAAGAAACTTACCTGAGGCTGCCATATGTTCACTTGTTCGAATTGGTTGGAATCCAACAAATGGTATCTGCATCGATAGCAATAATCCCACAATGTAGAAGACTGTGTAGCTCACAAACAAACGAGGGGAGAAACGTCCCATTATCAGTAGTACAAAAACGTGTAAAGGAATCAAGTTGATGATGAAGACATAACCACCCCATGCTGACACCTAGAAAAAAATAAAGAAATGATAATTTAAGATATAAGAAGGGGTAAACTCAAAATATCCGAGTAATCCTACTAATATTATGGATGTATGGAGGCCTGGTGACCTGTAAAATGGGTTGTAACCTTAGTACGGGCTCCAGTCTCCACAATACTAATATTAACTTAAAATATGTATACAACAAAACCTTAACTGTAACTTTATTATTGTGGAGAAAATAAAGCATAATTTTATTTTATTATTATTATAAAAGTGCAAGTTTGTGAGGATGTTTGTTACTCTTTCACGGAAAAACTACTGAATAGATCTGAATGAAATTTGCAACAGATAGATTATAGGCTGAAAGGACACATAGGATACTTTTTATTCCGATATTTCCACAGGAATGGGAACCACACAGGTGATACCACACTAGTAATACATATATTGGCATTTTTATATACTTATCCTACTCAGTACTACACAGAAGTCTCAATTGAGGAAAAATGTTACATATGAAAATGTAAAAATTCTCCTCAATTGAGACTTCTGTGCAGTTTTAACATACAACTGTATATCTGGTTGTGAAGATTTAAATGATTTTGATAACCACTAATTACATTTAAGCTAATTTGACTTTAGACTGGAAAGATAAATATAATAACTTATACCATAGTAAAACAATATAAGTACGTTGACTGCCTGGACAGGCACCCCAAACGGTTTGTATGTGAGCGCGCCCGTACGTATGCGTCGTCATGCGTCGTCGCACGCACAAACTGACAAAATTTATCGGTGATAACGGGGCGACAGTCATGCGTGGCAGCGCCCGCCGCCCGCCCGCCCGCGCGGCGCCGCCGCCGGCCGGTCGCCCGCGACCGCGCATAATATTATTAAGGTAAAACCGTGCCCACCACACGCACACTCCGCGCCGCTGCGCTGCCTCCCTCTAATAATTTTGTATTTGTATTTGTAATAATTCGTGCGTGTACCTACGAATTACGATGGCTAAAAATTCGAGTAGAAGTAAAAAATATTATAGTGTATACGGATGTCTCAGTAGCGGGTTGTCTAATCCAGAACTATCTTCGCATTACCTAGCGAACAAGAACGGTGAGTACAATCTACCTTCTATAATTATCATACGTAGATACGTACATAATATTTTGTATAGCTGCTTACCTACCTACTTAAATAGTTCTGCTTCCGATTTCGCTGACCAGATACCAATTTGTAGTTTAATTTTCAAATAGAAAGAAAGAAAAAAGAAAAACATTTATAATAACAAATTATTGTAACTTGTAATCCTATGTGTAGGTAGGTATTATTATTATTTATAGGGGGGACGCCAGCGAAGCCGGACGGGTGATCAGTCACCTAGGTCGGGTAGGTAGGTATGTGATTAGATTAATAAACTGGGAGCATAATATTTTTAACCGCCTCTGCGTTCTAGTGATTCACACCACCGATTTCAGACCCAGAGGCCCCGGGTTCGATTCGCAGTGGGCGTAGGTACATATTGTATTCGGTTTTTGACAACCGATTTGGCGCAGGGGTAGGCTACCCATCTTCTGCGCCAGTGGTCTCGGGTTCGATTCCCGAACAAGACAAATATTTGTGTGCATGAACATGTCTATTTGTCTTGGTCTTGGTGTTTACTATGTATATTAATTATGTATTTACAAACAAAAAGTATTTAAGTATAATATTTATCCGTTATCAAGTTTTCCATGATACCGTTTCTTAATGAAATTAAAATGGGCTTAGATAATTGGTGTGAATGTAAGAAGTTACCATTTATTATTTGTTTATTTATTTATTGGTGATAGGACTTGGTCTTAGTCTGCCTGGCTAGCTACCACCATCTTATCTAAGTCTGACGCCATAACAATGATGTTTTCAGCATTATTGTGTTCCGGCAGTTAGAGATAAGATAGCCAGTTCCTCAGTGATTGAGGATCCCTGGAGTAGTGCGCTTCCTCCACCTTCAGCCTTATCACCACCTAACATCAGGTGCGATGAAGGCTAAGTGTTACCTTGTTGCGGGTACTATAAAAAGAAACAAACTTTAGCATGCGGGGAGTAGGTAAACCAGTAGACCAGGAGGAGGAATTTATCCTATTTCGACCGTAATTTTTCAAACCACTAAACAGATAACATGACGTAGGTAATGAAAAATTTTAGTCAGCCCCTGGTCTATGTACAAAAATAATTAAAAAACTTTGTATTATAGATTCCTGACGCTCATCCTACAGGGGAAAACTGTTTTGTATAGAGATTGACTATGCATTTTTGGCGATTGAATAAACTCTATGCGACAGCCCTACGTGTTTAGCCTATTATCGCTCGCTCAGGGCTCCAGTCCGCTTACTTATATTGTTTTACTATGCTTATACTGTTACAATACTAACCATGTAAAAGTATGAAAGTGCAGTGCAAATTGACCAGAATACAGAGCCACTCTTGACACTCTTCAACCACAAATAGTAAGTGAATTGAAGAGCGAAAATCGCAATACCCTCATTATCATAGCTTCCAGCTACTGACCGGCTGCTGTACCCTGGTATTATAGCTATGAAACATGCGGCAAAGAGACCAGCACCTCTTGACCATAGTTCTGAAGTTAAAAGATATGTTGCTATTGCTGTGAGACCACTGTAAGAAGACAAAACAGAGTGAATTTCAATAATGCCATTGAAAAGCACTCATTAGACATAAGTAACTGTATTCATTAGCAGGTGCACTGATGTAAACTTATAATATATTATGAATACCTGAAAACTGGTGCTAGGAAGACACAAATATCTCTTATATGTATAGGAATATTCAGTGCATGTAAAATCCAATGTATGGTTCCTGACGTCAACATGAGGCCAGGGTATACTGTGCCGCCGACGATACGACCCAGAGGATACCATGCCCGCTCGTCGAACCAGTTCAAAAAGTTGTAGAAACCATGCTGCACCATGTACGCCGTCGACCGATAGTTAAACCTAAAACACGTATGCAGAATTGTTAGCGGCGGCCTAACCCATAACAGGTTATTTGTACAACAAAAAATACTTACCATGGATCAAACTCATGGATAATACTTTCAAACCGAATAACAGCAAAGAGCCGGGATGCAAAACCGGCCAGCCAAGCTAAGGACAAAACCGTAACAGTGATAAGTGTGCTGAAGCCGGCAGTATTATGGAATATTCCCCTGTTTTGGCCATTGCCCGGCGTCGCAACGGCGGTGGCCGGCATCTCAATCTTCGTTTATATTGGTATCTATTCTAATAAATTGAAAGTACTATATTTTCATACATCAGTTCCAACAATTCGATTTTGAGAAAATTGACTTTTGGCTGACTGACGGACACGTCTCTCCTTAGGAAAACTTGCCAGGTGCAAAAAAATATGGACGCGTTCAAGAGCGAAAAAATGATTTAAGACTGCATTTGGTGGTCGTTCTCATGATGAATACATTAAGACGCTTGCGTTGAAAGCGACCTTCAACAAGCACAAGCACGGGCGCACAAGTGTGTGAACAGGCTGTTTTTGCATGCGCCCGTAGTTGTGTTGTGCTCGTACGTGCCGGGGCGATTGGGACGACTGGCGGTTTTTTGACAAAAATCAAAGGCTGAATGTGTTTGTTGATTTTTTGGACAAAGTTCAAATGCTGATAGATATGGATATGGGCTTCATTTTTTATGCCTTATATGGGTGAATATGGGCTTCAAATGTCAAATGAAGCCCATATCCATATCCATATTTTTTTCCCAGTACCCTAAAAATATGTCATTTGGGGCTGGGGGCTGTTACACGCCGTCGCCTCAGTGCTTATTTGTTCTATCTACCATTGGTCACATTTTACAGGAGAAGCATTTTATGCTCTATTTTAATTAAAAAGGTCGAGTGTCTGTGTTTGAAGGTCTTTCCTAATACATGAGTTACTTTTGAATTAGTTATTTGCAATAACTTTTGTCTTTAGATGGTAATTAGTTATACCTTATTTTACAGTTTTTTATGGAGATAGAACAAACATGCACTAACAAAAATAAGCACTGAGGCGACGACGTGCTTAGTTGGCGCTTAGTCAAAAGTCTTGAATGGGTGGTAGGAAAATTGGGCAGCGTTTGGGAAGCTCGCCCGGCATATATTCGCGTCCGAAATACCCTTTGAGTATGAAATACCTCAATGTCTCAAGACGAAAGTCTTTGACCAGTGTGTGTTGCCAGTAATGACCTATGGAAGTGAGACGTGGTCTTTTACTATGGGTCTCATAAGAAGGCTCAAAGTCACCCAGCGAGCAATGGAGAGAGCGATGCTTGGTATTTCCCTGCTCGATCGAATCAGAAATGATGAGATCCGCAGGAGAACTAAAACGACCGACATCGCTCGAAGGATTGCATCATTGAAGTGGCAGTGGGCGGGACACATAGCGCGGAGAACTGATGGCCGTTGGGGCGGAAAGGTTCTCGAATGGCGACCGCGTACCGGACGACGTTCCGTGGGCAGGCCCCCTACAAGGTGGACCGACGATCTGGTCAAGGTCGCGGGAAGCCGCTGGATGCGGGCAGCGCAGGACCGATCGTTGTGGAGATCCTTGGGGGAGGCCTATGCCCAGCAGTGGGCGTCGTTCGGCTGACATGATGAGTTGCGTTTGTATTGCTTGCACCTGCTTGTACCGTTGGACGTTCGTAATAAATAATATTTCGTAATAATAAAGAAATAATATAAGTACTGTGCGTCAAGCCGAACGTTATCAAACTACGGGCGCATACACAAACAGCCTGTTCACATGCTTGTGCTCGTGCTTGTGCTCGTTGAATGTCGCTTTGAACGCGAGCGTCTAAACGCACCATAAAACTGTACATTGTTTCCTTTGTTCTTTATTTGCTGGACAGACCAAGAACTGAATATTAAAAAGTAAAGTGTCATTTTATTATAGCAGTGATGCCAAGTTGTGAGGGTGAGGGTATTTTGACCATAATATTTTTTTTGGGAAAGGGGAATTCGGGCATAATTTGAGGTTTTTACATAGTAAAAGTATTTTTTCGTATGTTTCATTGGGTTACGTTGTACTTGTGACAGCTGAATGAAACATACAACATACTAAAAAATGCACGTAGAGTGCTCGTCAGATAAGTCTGCGCGCGGTAAAAATCGAATACTAATCTTTTCTATAAGATTAGAACAAAAAAATACACTGTAACTAGCGCCAAAAACGCGCCAGGCACGTGCAGAGTTATCTGACACACACTCCATTTGCCCATGCTCGGATTGCACATTTTGGTGCTTTGGGGGGGATTTTAGACCAAACTTGGGGGAATGCAAGATGAAAATCTGGCAGCACTGCAATATGACAGCTGAGAGTGCTGAGAGCTGACTATGACAGTGACGTTTCAATGTACTTGTGTATTTGCTTGCGAGTTTTTTAATTTTGTGTAAATATGTAATTTTCTTTAATTTGATACACTATTTCAGTGTCGTTTTGTTACTCAAGTTATTAAAATGTCTAATTATCAAGAAATTGTTAATTTGAACGTTGGTGGCACAAGGTAAGAATGTGTTAAGTACCTACTTATTTATTCTTAAATCTACATCTATAGACCAAAGAATTGTAGAATATTAACCATATTGTTAAATCCTTGGTTATAAAGGAAAAGGAAAAATTGTGATGGTAAAAAGCCACCAGCTCTGCAAGTAATTTTAAGGCGGGATTCGAACCCGCGCCCCCGGGAATTCGGCCCGATGCTCTGACCAACTAAGCTACCGAAAGACTTACGAGACTCGTCGAATTTTGCTATTACTTTTCAACGCTGTAGGCCAGCGTTGCTAACATTTAACACTAAAACATTTCTACGGTGGTGGCGTGTGAGGCGGGTCGTTACGTTCCCTAAAATATGGTTGAGCGAAGCGATGGCTGGTTCATGCGTCATGCTCGTGAACGGGTGCTGCCAGTGGGAATGGGTCTGCTCTTATCTGCTTGCCTTAAAATGTGTTTTCTTTTGTTTTTATTCATTTTATTAAGAATTACATTTGAAACATGTATGGCGCAACTTGCAGTATATAGTAGAATTGTCTTTTGTTTTAAACTAATATTAAAGCTTTAAGTAGAGTTCCTAAGTAACTGAAAATTGTTCACCGCTATGATCATTAGTTCGCCTATACTTAACTGTATTTATCATAACCCATTGTGTAATTGTGATGGAAACTGACCTTAGTCATACCATGTTAAGGTCATTTTTCAATTTGACGACTCTGTATGAAATAAGACAGGGAGAAAAAAACAACCCTTGGAGTTTCTTGCCGGTTCTTCTCCAAGGCCTCCCGCTGTAGGGTTTGCGAACCGATGGCGTAGCTTCTATGACGTTCACAAGTATTGTAAATAACAATCTAAATTGAATAAACAAATTTGAATCTTGAATCTTGAATCTTGAACATTCCTATTCAAAAGAATCATTAATTTTTACAAATGTTTAACAATCAATTAAGATGAAAAAGCCATTCAATTAATAATATTTTAATTATTCTTATGCATTCACAATGCTATTCAGTAGTAAAGGAAAAATTGTGATAGTAAAAAACCTCCAGCTCTGCAAGTATATATTGGTTACTTGGTTCTATTTCAGATTTTCTACATCATGGCATACTTTAACTTGGGTTCCTGACACTTTTTTCACTGCTTTACTTAGTGGAAGAATACCCACTGTCAGAGATGAAACGGGAGCGATTTTTATAGACAGAGACCCTCAATTATTTGGTCTTATACTAAACTTCCTTAGGACCAGGGACATAGATCTAAACAATGTGAATATTAGATCACTGAGGCATGAATGTGATTACTTTGGCATCACTCCACTTAGTAGGAGACTGGCCCTCTGTGATGAAATGAATCACTCATCGTGTGGTGATGTACTTTTCTATGGATATTTGCCACCCCCATGTAAGTTAATTTTAATATAAATTTATCACTTCAACAAGTATAAATATTTTGAAAATATATAAAGTTTGTATTTTAAGTTTCTAACATGGACATTTTCAAAAAAGGTAGATGTAAAAATAGCAATATTAGTAAATGATTTTTCCAATTTATTTAATCAGCCTTCTAAGATTATAATTAATTTGCTATTTTGCAATTGTTTACATTTGTAAACAAATTCATTATTTATCTTATCTTAAAAACTAATTATAAGGTAAGGTATTATGTTTTTGTATGTTTACTATTGTATAAGTAGCTCTTTTTCATTGTTTATTCAAATTTATTTATTTATTATAATGGGCAGTCAGTAAAAACATTTTTACTTACCAACTGAAATAAATATAATAATAATTGTAATAAAATATATGACAGATTCGCAAAAAATAAGTTACTACCAAAAATCATTTTTTTTAACCAAATTATCAACAAAAAAATTATACTAATAACTTATTTCATATCAGTTATGATTTCGAAATAAGTTTCCTACTGAGTTTCTAAAAAGCGATAATTACGATTCAAGAAATGGCTGCAAAGTAATGTTATAAATTGTTTAATAACTTTATTTTAGTAAGCACAGCTCTACCTAGCAACAGTAGTGGAAGAAATGGTAATGGATGCTCTAGAAAGAATTCCACAGCCTCAAGTTCCGAGGTTTCCACAAACAGGACTCATTCCAGAAATTCCTCCTTAGATTTACGCACTGTTGGAAGGATACCCTCACAGGATCAAATAAGGTAAGTTTGATTTTAAGAATCACAATGAGTATGAGAACATTTAAATGAAATAATCCAAAATTGAAATATTCATTAAACAAAGTTGTGTACAGTTTCATACACTCATCAAATTGGTCCATTGCTTTTATTAGGGAATAGCTGTTCTGCACAATTTGAGCCCTAATGCTACTTGTTCCCGTGGGAATATTGGGATGAAAATAAGTGTTTGTCTTATTTTGATGTATTAGCTATATTACTGTAAAGTTTCATCTTCATATTAATTCTTCCAGTTCCTCACAAACTTTCATATTTATAATATTAGTAGGATGTGATAAAAAGAACATAAATATAATGCTTTTCTTCTTTACTCTCGTAGATTTCTTTTTAGATTTAATTAATATTATTAATGTTTTCTACTGTTCTACAATAATAACTGTTTTTTCCAGTCGCTGTGGAAGAGGTCATTCTAGAGCAGCTTCTCTAGGTAACGCAGACTGCCAAAAAGGACTGCGACCCCCAGAAGGTATGTCAGTATACAATGTGTTTATTTTGATATCCTGTAAAGCTTGAACCTCACTAACGCGTCTTAAGTCTAGTTTTTGCTTTTCCAACCCTCGCTTATTCAATAGAGGGGTTTACAATGGGTTTACATAATTAATCTCGCCAAACTTACTTTCCGCACTAAATATTGCATGTCTTGTGTTCTATTGCAACTTCAAAGGGGACTAGAAGTTTGGTGCAATCTGTATTTTATTTTTAAGTATTCTAATCAGATTGTGCCAATCCCTGGCATGAATACCAGCGGACCCTACCGCCCAAATGTCATCGGCATCGCTATCGGCTTCATTTGACACATAGATGTGACGCATTGCTACTTATTTTTTGCACCAATAAAATGTTATCACAGAAAAATATCAAGGTATCACATCCTGTCAAATGATACTGTAATTTATAAATACTTAACCGCCAATAACTAATTGTGTTTTAACAGATAAGCATTGATAAATAACTATGGGGGTGGTCATGGTAGGTGGGTCATAATTTGTGTTTGTATACAATTTGGTTTGGCTTTTATTTTAGCTTGACGTCGCAAACTATTCGCCGCCGTCCGCCGCTGCCAAGCGAAATAGGGCTAGGAATGTTGTATACAATAAGTTAAGATTCACATCAATCACCGCGCATCAGGCCGGCCCGGCAATGAGCCGTACAGCGCGGAATGGAAACAGGGGTTAGCGAGTTACAGCTATTAGACCCACTTGCGCCAAGCTAAGTTATCATCTAACAGTGCATACAAAAGTAACTCTGGGTTAAATGTGTTAACCTAGCTTGGCGCAAGTGGTCCTTAGGAACTGTAATTCATGCTAATACATTTCCTTTTTTCCTTTACCGCGTTGTAAAATGCCGATCGCGTCCGTTCGGAGCCGCGGAAGCCGTACGGTGGCGCGGAATGCGAATGGCAATTTGCGATGCAGCTATAATATGAACTATTTATACATTTGAAATTTTTTACAACATTTTAAAATGCCGATCGGGGCGGGCCGTTGCGCGCCGGTTGGTCTGTATCTTAGCTTAGACATATTTTTATTAACGTTGACGCGTGTCGTCTGTTGGCGTCCGTCGCTGCCATGAAATTCCTAAAGGAGCCCACAGATGATCAGTCGGCAACGGCCTGTCAGTACCCCTAGTATGAGTTTGGCAAACTGTATTCGTAATCGAAAACTATCGCTCTATCTCTTACATGAAAATAATTTTACACATGTTATATTTTTTCTCATATTACTCTGGCCTGCCACACTTATTTACGCTGTTAACGTTTATCTTGCTTTTAAAAATAACTAAATGTGTTTTGTTAAACAATCATATAAATATTCTGCAATACCCTGCTTTATATAACATCAGTAATGTTTACTGTACTTACTTCATATTTATGCCATGTAAAAAGTTGCTATTGCTCATTTTAATAATTGCCATAGTTGTTTTTGCTTGTCGCTCGTTGTGTTTATTTGTTGTTGCTAACTGTCTTTCGTGTACTTTGTCCTTGTGTGCAGCAGCAGATGGGTCTAGTTTCAATCGGTATACACTGGAAAAGAACAAACATGTAATTCATTACACTTATACACCAATATCTATATATAATTACCTACTATTTCTATACACAATAATATATAATATTTATAATTTAATACGATACACATTTTATATGAATGCAATTTTATTAATCGAATTCCTTATTTTGACAAACAATATTTTAACCTTTCATGATATCCCTATTTTTATGCGCTGTTATCATAAACTAAATCAAATCACACTCACTTCTTACTGCGTGCTCCAAGCTTCCTATACGCTCAGTGATTCACTTCTTACGTCACATTACTATAGATTTGTAGTAGTGCTGTTTATGTTTGCTTGTTTTTTGCTTATCGCTGTAACAGTCCTGCTGTGTTTTTTTAATTCAAACAAATTTACTTATTATAATTTTACTGTTTTAAATGCCGCCGTTAAGATATCTTAAGTTAGCGCTTTTCAACGCAGGATCACTTAACACTGGCCACGATGATTTCGTTAATGGTGTGACGGAATGTGACGCAGATATTATTGCGATAAACGAGACGTGGCTAGCGGCGGGACAGGAGGCGCGCGCGCCGGCCATGCCTGGCTATCGACTGCGCTCCGTGCCACGCCCGCTGCATATGCGCGGCGGGCGAGGTGGTGGGGTTGCGTTTTACATTAGGACCGGTGTACACGTGCGTTATGAAAAGCATCCGGATGCCGATATTGAGCAAATGTGGCTTACAACTAATATTAATGGACTTCGTTTTGCGATAGGTACCGCTTATAGGCCACAGTGGGTTAATACTGATAAATTCCTAGATGCTTTGACGGAATCACTAATATATTTTGGAAAATACGACTATACCATTTTATTAGGAGACTTCAACATTAATTTATTGGATTCGACAAGTAGCAACAGCGTGAAGTTTAAACAATTTCTTGAGTACATGGATATTAAGCAAGTGGTAACGGAACCGACACACTTTACGGCTGATTCACACTCTCTCATTGATTTAGTATGTACTAATTGCCGGGTCCAAGAGGTAAGCGTGTCTCACATTGCAGGTTTGCTCGGTCATGCTATGGTCACTGTATCTTTTCCAGTACAAAAACCTAAATATGTAAGTCGACGTCAAGCATATAGGCCTATCAAACGCATGGATGTAGCAAAATTTAATAATGACTTGCATTCCGTTGACTGGAGTCCCATTTTAGCCACCTCAACAGTAAATGAAATGGTTGGTCTCTTTGAGAACTTATTACTATCCCTCTATGACTTTCACGCTCCAGTAAAACTTATTACTATAAAACCAAATAAATCGTTCCCCTGGATTACTGAGAACTTGAGGCATATGATGCAGTTACGTAACCAGGCTCTGAAGAAGTATCGCTTAACAAAATCTGACCAGGATAAAGCCTCATGGAAGGATTTGCAAACTATGGTGGAAACATGTTTAGACACTGAAAAAAGAGCATTTTTCAATCATTTTATTAACTCACAGGTCCATAATGGCAAGTCATATTGGAAAAATCTTAAAGGGAAGGTTTTAGTGGATCCTTCTCATGATTCAGAGCTACCTCTAATTTTCAGCGATCCGAATATAATCAACTCTCATTTTCTGAACATACAAAGTCATGGCATGGTGCCACGATCAAGCTTTTCCTTTTACGGCTCTCAACGCTTTAATAATTCTACTTTTCAGTTAAGGCCTGTTACTGAGAGAGAGGTTGCTGATTATATTTTGTCAATTAAATCTAACGCATCGGGGTCGGATGATCTTAGCAGAGATATGATCCTTTTAACCTTACCCTGTACACTCACAACTATCACTGCTATTATCAACGCCTCTATTCAATCAGGTGTCTTTCCAGTACAGTGGAAGTATGCGATAGTAACACCGCTGCCTAAAATCAATCGCCCTGTTGATCTTAAGGACTTACGGCCTATTAGCATATTGCCATTCATGTCAAAGATCTTGGAAAAAGCTGTTTATGTGCAACTTCTTCAATATATTGAAGAGAACGACATCTTACCAATGTATCAGTCCGGCTTTCGTCGAAACCGTGGCACTTCCACTGCTCTGCTTGACGTTGTTGACAATATTCTATCTGAGCGGGATGGTGGTTGCGGTACTATCCTTGCACTGCTTGACTTCTCTCGCGCGTTTGACAGCATTGACATAAATCTGCTACTTGCTAAGCTTGGGTATTATGGTTTGGATGACTCGTCACTTCGTTGGTTTGAAAGTTACCTGTCTGAGCGTTTCCAATCGGTGAAACTGACTTGTGCTAGAAGTGGGGATGCAAAATACTCAGATCCTGAGCCTGTGATGTGTGGTGTACCTCAGGGCTCAATCCTGGGTCCACTGCTATTTTTAATATATAGCGCAGATCTTCCTAGGGTTTTAAAACACTGCAGGTACCACTGCTACGCTGATGACGTCCAACTGTACATCTCCGGTAAGCCCGCAGATACTCCTGACACTGTGCAAAAGATTAATAGTGACCTGCATAGTATCGCGCAATGGTCAGCTGATAATGGTCTCCTCCTTAACCCTTCCAAATCCAAGTATTTAATTTTGGGAACTAGGGCGCAGATACAACAGATGGAAAACTTTGAACCCAGTCTCTGTTTGAACAACGAAAGCTTAGAGAGGGTATCAGAGGCTCGGAATTTGGGTGTCATCTTTGATGAACAGCTGCGTTTTGACACTCACGTGTTGGGTTTGGTTAAGAGTTGTATGTATCGCTTAAAGGTGTTATACAAGATACGTAAATATCTGAGTGAGAAGTCGCGCATAATGCTCTGTGAGTCTCTAATATTATCCAAACTCAATTATGGAGACATCGTGGTAGGACCTCGCTTGTTGGCCAAAACACAGAAGCTTTTACAACGGGTTCAAAATGCATGTTGCAGGTTTTGTTACAATGTACCTCCTCGAACTCACATTACGCCATATCTGATTTCGGCGTCGACTTTGAGGATGGAGTTACGTAGGCACATGCATCTGTTGTGTCTCGTATTTGACGTTAAGAAGTACAAAAGGCCAGAATATTTGTACGAGAAACTGAAATTCACGACACTGAGTGATAGATATGGTTCTAGGGCCACACGGGCGCCACTAATCAACTACCGTCACCATACAGCAGCCTTCCGTGGTAGTTTTCGATACCAAGCCACCAAGTGCTGGAATGACTTGCCCCCTCCCATTCGGAACCTAACCTCTAAGTACGCTTTCAAACAAAAATTGTTATTACACTTACTTACACAACAGAAGTTAGGCAATCCGACTGGGTGGTGATCTGGATAGTTCTGGTGCCGTGAGGTTCTGAGTCAGTATCTATTTATTATGTGTTTATTTTGTTATATATATATTGATTTAATTAATCCCAATTTCTTCAATTTATTTTCCCATGAATTTTAATATGTATTGAATGTAAGTATATATATATCTTTTTATTTTTTCATTTAAAAACACACTATGCACACAACACAATTTTACTACAATATTAATCGTAAACATTCGTACTAATACACATAACACTCACTCACAAACATCACACACGCACATACTTGTTCTCAGCGCAGTCACTGTGCTTCCCGCGTTACACCTATGGGTGACGGCTGAAAATCGGTGTTTTGCCGTCTGGCAAATTAACACACCGAGCCTTGACCCTTTTTGCTGCTGCACACATATGCATACTTCTTTTTTCTCTCTGTGTGTCATGTGCTCATAGCTTAAGGTTAATTATTATTCATTGTATGTCTGTTCTTTCTTATTCTTTTTATTTGGTATCTGTTGTAATGTCATGTGTGTGTTGTAGTAAATAAACTTTTTATCTATCTATCTATCTATCTACATGTCCTATGACTACCGACATGAGCAGTTCATCCGAGTTTTCGTAAACATTGACAGTATAAATCAACTGATATTAGGGGTACTGACAGGCCGCTGCCGACAGGCGAACTGGTCCATCTGTGGGGCGCTTAAGATAAGCTTAAGAGAAGAAGAAAGCTCTTACGCCCGATTTCTCGAACGCTACTCAACTGTAGGAGCGTCTCAATCATCGCCCTGTCTCTTTGAAGGTCAAAATTATGAAGGAGACGCCATGATGTTTTAAGACGCTCCCGAAGCTGAGTAGGTAGCGTTCGAGTATTCGAGCGTTACTATATAAAAAACTTCAATTATGTGATGAAAATTATGAAAACTTCACTTATCTTATGTGATGAAGATGATGCTTTTTTCAGTAAATGCTCAGACTTGGTCCGACAGCATGAAAGTACAGATAATAAAAGCTCATCACAACTGGATTGCGGTTGCCTATTCTCATTTTGTGACTGGATACAGGTAATTTTAAAACACTTTTGTCAATCTTAAAAATAGATGGATAATAAGAAAACATATGTTTCTTTTAATTAGAAAATAACAATATGAGCTGTTTGCATTCAAATACAAGACAAATTGACATAAAATGTTGCCCCTTATTAAGAAAAATCTTTTATCCATACAGCCGCGATCGGACCATGAGGTTCGTAACTATAGTCTCGAACACAGAGAGCTTCTAAAACAGTCAAAATCAGACAACTACAGGTAAACTAAGACTTTGTAACTTTGCAGATTGACCGATTCCTGTGGTTGGTACGTGGTATTCCAATCACCAGTGCAAGATTCTGTGATAGAGAGAATAGCTCTCAATGCCAAAACCAGTGGTGGTGGTGCAAACGCTAGTACTAATAGTGCTACTGGCACTGACGTAATGCTGGGTGTTGCCAGTGGCTCTTTGGTCCGATTGTGGGCTTTCTCAACTCACGGAGAGCCTGTTAGAAGGACTTTGATAGGTAAGACGTATTATATTACATTCAAAGGCGTGTCAGCCCTTAGCCCAGGGGAGGGAAGTTGCCAGCTATATGGGGGGTAACTGGATAATTTGGAAGACGATTATACTTATATAAGAAACTACGAATCTATACTAATATTATAAAGAGGACAGATTTGTATGTATTCAGGTAAGTATGTAACGAATAAACTCAAAAACTACTAAACCGATTTCAAAAATTCTTTCACTTTTAAAATGCTACAGTATCCCTGATTAACATAGGCTAAATTTTATCCCGATATTCCCTCGGGAACGGGTACCACGCGGGTAAAACCGCGAGGATCTGCTAGTTTTAGCTAATTTTGTACTTATATTAGAGGGGGGGGGGGGCAGCCACTCTCCTATAGGTCGCGGCAAATAACTTGACCACAACCATAGGCAAAAAAAACCTGCGCTGAAAAAACTTTTGTACTAAATATTGCAACTGCGCAGGTTTTTTTGTCTATGGTTGTGTGTGGCCAAGTTATTTGCCGCGACCTATACGACACATCTAAGCACATCTAGAGAAAAGATGCCTATTAGGCTCATTCATTATCATTATTCTTTGCATGCATAGAAGAAATGTTATGTTGGTAAACAATAGCGTGTCAGAAATGTTTGATAATATAATAATAATCCATTATACAGTTATCTGTCTATAGCACATTTACAGCTTAAATTACTTAAGTAGATAAAGTATGTGACTAACTAAAGATAATGATAGATGAACAAAAATAGAATTGGGGCGTAGATTGGCTTTCCCGACCTTATCATAATAATACTAATACTATAAGCCGTAAAACAAAATGTTTGCACTTGATAAAAAAACCTTTGAATAGTGAATAGTACCTATTATGTAAACAATATTGTGTTTATCATGATTATGACTACCTTATTTTATAAACTACTAAACCCAACCCTTTCATCGTCATTATTCTATATTCCGCGTATTATTAAACCCTAGGCAAGAGCCATTTCTCCTCACTATTGATTTAAATCAAATCTTAAGTCTCGTTGTACCCAAGTAACTACTATTTATATTTTGTAAGTTTGACCGCAAGTTGCTTAGACGAAATATATTATGCTATTTAGGCCACAAACAGTACAGTAACATTAAGCCTGGCCGCACACGTTCCACTGAAAAACGTCGCCACCGACCTCTTACCTATAGTTTTCATACATTTTATATGAACGCCGACGACGCCCCGGTAGTCGCCACTCGTTTCTTCTTCTATCTTCAAGTGGCGACGTTTGTGGCTCGTGTGCGGGGACAGTCAATACTAATATAGTTCAGTGAATCTCTACATACTTAACATAAAACAAAGTACCAACGCAACGGCTAAGGCCCAATCTATAGATACCGAGACGGAAGTGAAGGACCGCGAACGGCCGCGACGCGCCGAGAGCTTTCAGCGTAAAATAATTTTGAACTTGACATGCATACGTAAAAAGACGAGTATTTTTTGAAAAGACCGAATGAGTCGCGCGACGGCTCGAGCAGTTGGTTACGAGCGGCTTTGCGCTACACCGCTGGCAGCCGAGCGCCGATACATATGGCGCGTGGATTCGGGAGGGCGCATGCGGACGCTTTTTAACGCCCGAGGTCGTTGTCCTTCGCTTCCATCTCGGTATGTTTTGGGCCTTATATAATGTATAATAGGTACTTGCATACGTTATGTATCTATATTGCACACGTTCGAAGCCAAGGCGGATCGCGAGTATAATATAATTGAATACCTACATCATACATAAAATATAATAAATATAATAATAATATGACTGCCGCACCGGCCGGCCGCGGGTTAATACTTGCCTAGCATTATGCTGAGTCGGGACCGTTTTGGGACTTTTGCAAAATGAAAATGTTTTTTGCCTTTGTGAATGTTTCAAATAAATGTTTTTTTCTTTCTTTCTTTCGCTTATTCTAAATGTGAAAGTGTAGATGTTTGTTGCTCTATCACGCCAAAACGGCAGAACGGATTTGGCTGAAATTTGGAACACAGATACTCTGTAGCCTGGAGAGGAATATAGGCTACTTTTTATCCCGGAAAAATATCACATTCCCGCGGGATAACGCGGGCGAAGCCGTGGGCGGAGAGCTAGTTGTCTATAATTGGAGACTTATACATTTTAAATAATCATCAACAATAACGCAGGAACCTTCAACTTGGGCGTCCGAGTGGAACACCTCCTATTCGTGGGTCCCCAACTGGTCGCTCTCAGCGGAGCCGGCAGCCGCAGCAAGGCCGGCGTCTGGCACACCAGTACGCAGCACTGGCAGACGCAGGACGTCGCCCACCTGACTACGTACGACACAGCTGGGTCGTTCCTGCTGCTGGGGACTGCTACGGGCGCCATCAACTATATCGGTAAAAACACTAAATCAGTCTCTATACAAACATACGCACGCAGCCAAATAAACACACCCAAAAATCACAAACATACACTACTAAGTAACACAGTAGCATATATATTTACTGTGCTAGTACGCAGCACTGGCAGACGCAAGACGTCGCCCACCTGACTACGTACGACACAGCTGGGTCGTTCCTGCTGCTGGGGACTGCTACGGGCGCCATCAACTATATCGGTAAAAAACACTATCTCAAATTCTCTATACAAACATACGCACGCAAATAAACACACGCAAAAATCACAAACTCATACACCAGTACATACATAGCAAGGTCAGACCAAAAAAGTTGCCCATCTGACTGTTGATGATGACACCTATTATTCGTGGGTCCCCAACTGGTCACTCTCAGCGTTTGGCACATCAATACGCAGCACTGGCAGACGCAAGTCGTCGCCCACCTGACTACGTACGACACAGCTGGGTCGTTCCAGGAGCCGTACTCTGAAATGCAAATCTGAAACTTCGGCTAGCCCCGCCCCTTTCATTCGTTTCTGTAACAACTGGGGAGTGAGAGGGACGGGTATAACGAAGTTTCGGGTTTTGCGTTTCAGAGTAGGCCCTCTGCTGCTGGGAACTACTACGGGCGCCATCAACTATATCGATAAAAAACACTAACTCAAATTCTCTCTACAAACATACGCACCGTAGTCAAATAAACACACGTAAATATCAGAAACACATACAACAGTACATAGTAAGGGCAGATACAAACACAAACAGTTTCCCATGTGACTGTTGATGACAGCACCTATTATGTGAACAAATTATTCATGTAATTTTTTTTTACCCACAGATATGCAAAAGTTTCCGCTACGAATGAAGGATAACGACTTACTTGTCACACAGCTATACAAGGACCCTAATCAAGAGCCCATCACAGCTATATCTGTATATTTGACACCAAAAACGAGTAAGTATTTTAAGGAATCGAGTAAATACTTTGTTATACACAAGTTTAAAAAATTAAATAATATAATTTTAACAATCCCCGACACAAAAAGCTTAAAAATAAAATTTCTCTCGGTCGTGGGACCTCTAAAATATACCCTTATTATAACACACCCCTTTTTGCAGTCCCCTGACCGAGAAATTCCATCCTTGAATTACCTACACACTACATTTTTGTTTTTTTCTTGTTTGTGAAAATCTATAATGAATACTTGTCGAAAGTACTAAAAGTACTCCTTCTTCTTAGCGTTTCGATGGCAAACTCTGACTATATTATTGCGGCCCAGAATTTGGCCACGTTTACTGCACTACTGTGCCACAAATTTTTCTTGCTACTGGGCGCCTCCACCCTGTCGGCTAAGTTTGTGGGACATAATTAATCTGGTAATACCCGTCTTTGTTTCCAATTGCCATAACACAGCCTGCCTAGCACGACCATAATTATATCACGCGATATGATATAGCACGTCATGTTGTCTTGCTTACCCCACTAAGGTGTAAGCAAGATATAGGCTCTTATCATGCGTCAATAGTCGATAAAAGCCGCTCATGCTAGGCCGGCAGGTGTTTAAACTATTTGGATTGAAGCAATTTATGTAAGGGCACAGAATACATAATAGTACCAAGGTACAGAAGGCGCACTCTGCAAACTCATTCAAATAAAAATAAATGTTTCTGCATAAAAATAAAGTCCAATTCCGGTCGCTTTGTCATCGTTTGCCTACTGTTATAATAACCTAAAGTTCGCGCATGCAAGCAAAAATGTATCAAACAGCTACGCGCGAGAGTTTATATTTCTATGAAAGTCTCAAACAGCTCGCTCGCTGGTTAGGGATAGTGATGTACGCCTGGGAATATTGCCACTGCCGGGAACTTTCCACTCCCAATGTGCCCGGGAAATTTCCGGGCACATTGGGAATATTGCCCAAAATTCCCAGTAGAGTTTTTGTCGTTTTATACAGATGATAATGCAAATTACTAAGTCGCTGCCTTGTCGTGCAGCGATCCCAAATTCAAAAAGTCAATCACGATCCCAAATTTAAATTTAGGTCAGTCACAGAAATCTTTGAAAGTCCTCTTTTGAAAGTTTTGGAATTAATAATGATACTGATCCTCTTAATTTATAGTATTTATTATATTAGTGCCAAGGAAAATGAATCCCATGTGATTTTATTTGATTTCATTACAATAATTTACCTATATGCAGACTGAAGACTACTAAAATATTGATTTTCTTTTGTGTCTTACAATTTTATAATTTGTTGATAATCATATAATAGACAGGAAGCGACCACCGCATGGTCAGAGGTATATTGAATATCAACATCAAGCTTGAAAGATTGCGACTGATAAAATCCACGAACCACGAAACAATACCAGCTCAAATTCAAAACCCCAAGTGCTTTCAGCTCGAACTTCAAAACCGCTTCAAAGCCCTTGAGAATAGCATAGATGTGGACGATCTATACAACATGGTGGTGGATACTGTCCGCACGGTAGGGTCTAAGTACTATAAACCCGCCGTCCCAAATTGAAGAAACTCTTCAGCCAGACTCTCCTACTCATGGATCAGAGACAAGAAATGAAACTACAGAACTCAGCAGATGCCCATCGCTATCGGCTGCTTAATAGACAGATATCTAAGTCTTTGACTAGCGACCTTTGCCAATTTAATACCGAGCGTATTAAAGAAGCCATTGAGCGGGACAAAGGCTCCTAAGTGTTTGTGAGAGATTTGTCTATCGGGCCAAGTCAATTGACGGCTGAAAACTGAGGAAGGTATTATCATTTCGTCAACATCTGAAATCTTGAGGGAGATTGAGAGTTTCGATGGACAACTAAATTCCACGCAAACACCTGTTGAAAGTAAGTCTACAGCTACAGACCCTAGAGCCAAGCTTACCCGACACTATACAGAAGATATCCCGGACGTCAGCCTGTACGAGATTAAAATGGCTCTCAAGCAGCTTACTGCTTACTTTTACTAAACAACAAGGCGGCGCCGGCGGGCGATGCCGGAATCACAACAGAGCTTTTGAGAGCGGGCGGAAAGCCAATACTTCAGGTCCTCCAGAAGCTTTTCAATTCAGTCATCCTCAAGGGCAAAACGCCAAAGGCAAGGCAGAAGCGATGTGATGCTGATTTTCAAGGGTGATAAGACTCTCTTGAATAACTACAGACCCATCTCGCTTCTGAGCCATATCTATAAGTTGTTTTCGAGAGTCATTAGGAATCGTATCGCTCGCAGGTTTGATGACTTCCAACCTCCAGAACAAGCCAGGTTCCAAAAAGGCTATAGTACCATAGACCAAATTCATATGCTGTGACAAGTTATACAGAAGACCGAGGAGTACAACTTGCCACTTTGCTTGGCGTTCCTGGACTATGAGAAAGCCTTTTGATTCGATTGAGACTTGGGCGGTGCTGCAGTCTCTCCAGAGATGCCAAATAGACTACAGGTACATTGAGGTGCTGAGGTACTTATACCAAAACGCCACCATGTCAGTCCAATTACAGAACCAGAGCTCTAATCCTCCTATCCAACTACAGCGAGGTGTAAGACAGGGAGACGTCAGCTCTCCGAAACTGTTGACAGATGCGTTGAAGGATATTTTTAAGCTTTTAGACTGGAAAGGATGCGGCATCAACATCAATGGCGAGTACCTAACACACCTACGGTTTGCCAATGATGTAGTTCTTATGGCTGAGACCTTGGAAGACCTGAACACAATGCTCGAAGATCTCAGTAATGCTTCTCAAAGAGTGGGTCTTTAGATGAACATGGTTAAGACGAAAATCATGTCCAATGCCCATGTTGCACTCGCTCCAGTTAATGTTGGGAATATTACACTCGAAATTGTTAACCACTATGTTTACCTAGGACAGACGGTCCAGTTAGGTAAGTACAACATTGAGAAAGAGATCTCTCGCCGAATCCACCTCGGATGGGCAGTCTTCGGGAAGCTCCGGCATATAATATATTTACGTCCGAAATACCTCAATGTCTCAAGACGAAAGTTTTTGACTAGTGTGTGTTGCCAGTTATGACACATGGAAGCGAGACATGGTCCTTTACTATGGGTCTCATAAGAAGGCTCAAAGTCATCCAGCGGGCAATGGAGAGAGCGATGCTTGGTATTTCCTTATTTATTTATTTTTATTTATTTTATTTATTAGGTTTACCAATATTTGTGTACAACAATACTTTTACAACTTGCTTATAGTAAACTCTTATAGCCTATTGTCACAAACTCTAACAGGTAAACACAACATGCACTAGTAATTAATTTAAATTAAACATAATTTTACCTTAAATATAAAAATTACAATAAAAACACATAAAAAAAGTTCTAATTAAAAATAGAGTAAGTACCTATAACAATTTTTTTTTTTTAATTTCAATAGAAATGAATGAGTGGCGCTTGTAATTCCTTTATTTATCTAGAAGATACAGAATTTTATTACGAATCTTGTTTGGCGAGTCGAAATGAATGTCAATTATGTCACTGTATTGGTTCACTAACTTACAGAATCTTGCAATTGGTGAATTTGACCCGAAAACAGTTTTACGAAGCGGAGCTCTAAGGGGAGTGATTGCTTTCCTAGGGTATCTTACTGGAACGCGCATTTTAGTTTTATCTAGTATCTGTGGACAATCTACGTCGTGATTGAATATTTTGGTGACGAAAGTTATGTCATTTAAGATTCTTCTATTAGACAATGATAGCATCTTAAAATGCGCCAAACGTTGATTATACGACTTTAATTTCTTTTTAGATATACCACAGGAATACATTAGATGCCAGACAAACCTTTTCTGAATACGTTCCAGACGTAAAGAATGTGTCGCATAATGCGGTCTCCAAACAGTGCTGCAATACTCCAAAATGCTTCGTACAAAATTATTAAAAATTAATATTTTTGTTTTATAACTACGTAGACTTTTAATATTTCTTAGTACAAAACCTAGTGTTCTAGAAGCTCGTTTTACAATGTTCTCCATGTGCGGAGTAAAAGTTAATTTCTTGTCAAATAAAACTCCCAGATCCCTGACAACTTCGCGTTCTTCTATGCTTACACCACCGACTGCATAATCTTGAGTAATCATATTCTGTTTTCTACCAAATTTTACATAAAAACATTTACTAATATTCAGTGACATACCATTAACTAGGCACCATTTATAAACCAGATCGAAATCCATTTGAAGTAAAGTGCAGTCCTCTAAAGTTTTAATTTCTCTGCAAAATTTTAAATCATCCGCATACATGTAAGGTTTAGAAAATTTTAAGCAGTCAGGAATGTCATTGACAAAAATTCCAAACAAAACTGGTCCCAAATGTGATCCCTGTGGTACACCTGAAGTAATAAATTCAAGGTCTGATTGAAATCCATTAACTACTGTGTAAAGTTCTTGTTAAAAGTCCTTGCTCGATCGCATTAGAAATGATGAGATCCGCAGGAGAACTAAAACAACCGACATCGTTCGAAGGATTGCATCGTTGAATTGAAGTGGCAGTGGGCAGGAAACATAGTGCGGAGAACCGATGGCCGTTGGGGCGGAAAGGTTCTCGAATGGCGACCGCGTGCCGGACGACGTTCCGTGAGCAGGCCCTCTAAAAGGTGGACCGACGATCAAGTCAAGGTCGAGGGAACCAGCTGGATGCGGGCAACACAGGACCGATCGTTGAGGAATCCTTGGGGAAAGCCTATGCCCAGCAGTGGGCGTTGTTTGGCTGACATGATGATGATGATAATCATGGTAAGATTATTTTGTTTTGATTTTTTTGTTTATTGATTAAGGATAAAAAATTAACCTATCGTTAATATAGTTTTTCATATCGTATGTTCTTACCTTTGATGTTGATGGCTATTTATTACGTAATTCAATATAATCAAACACTTTTAATCTTAATTTAAATTGTGTTGCATGGTAAAATAATTTTTATATACATCTTAAAATGGTCCTTGGGAATATTGCTGGGAATGAACTGGGCATATTGCCGGGAATATTGCCAACGTACTGGGAATTTTCGTCATTATGACATTTAAATGTCAGCTGACGTTTCTAGTACTTAGTTCATCATAAAATAATTCGAATTCAATTAAAACATCTTAAAATTTTAAAGAATATAACCAAAATTCCCAGTTAATTCCCACTTTGGGAACATTGCCGGCAACGCTGCCGGCAAAATTTCCAGTCCTTGGGAACGTGCCCGGGCACGGTACATCACTAGTTAGGGATGCGAGCGACTTGCGAGTTCAGTTTTGTTGTTTCTACTGTTCTTTCTTTTATTTAGGCACCCGTAAACACAACAGTATCTTTTATACGGATTATAAGAACGTTTAGTAGTCATTGTTCGGTGCACAAAAATCACAGAAATGATCGATCGTTTTACGCGCAACGTGGAGCGTACGAGCCAAGAGCGGCATACTTTTGCCATACGCCTGCCCGGCAGGCGCGCCGGACGAGCGTACCTAAACTGCGGAGTGACACACCCCTGGCAAGGGTGTACAATATTTATAAATGTATTGTTTCTCGTTATTCAGATCTATGCGGCAACTGGATCGAGATCGCGTATGGCACTCGTTACGGCTCCGTACGAGTTATAGTTCAACACCCCGAAACGGTTGGTCATGGGCCGCAACTATTCCAGACTTTCACCGTCCACCAAAGCCCTATCACAAAGGTGAGAACCCTTTTACACGTCAAACCTCGTTTGTAGTTATGTTTCTAAATGCAGGAGAAATAAGGTTCAAAATCAAATAAATGTTAAAATCTTAAATTAACCTGAAAGTTAATTGCAGGACTGCTGGTGGTTTTTTTCTATCACAATTAATTCTATAATAAAATAAATGTTACTTTTACGTTTTGTCGTACAAAAATTCAGAGGGGTTCTTACCTCCCTGTTTCATCCTTATTCACACCGACGACAACGAAACATTCAACTTTGATGTTTCGTCATCGATAATATCTGAATGTTCACATTTTTAATGCAGTCATCACATGATAATACTTTTATTGCAGGTGTCCTTATCAGAGAACTACCTAATATCAGTATGTAGTGAGTACAACCACGTGCGATCGTGGCGAGTGACTCGGTTCAGAGGGATGATCTCAACTCAACCTGGGACTACACCAAAGGCTGCCTTCAAGGTTCTAGCGTTGGAAGCACCGACTGCACAACCCCATAACGACTGCGGTAAGTAACCAAGTGATTTTCAACCTAAAAACATTATAAATAGAGTTCATTTTCAATCAAGATAATACTCAAACTATTACTCTGCTTTACACTTTTTCGAACTTGAAAAGGGTTTTGTATTTGCAGGTCCCTATGGAGAGCAAGATGAGGAGCAAATATTCATTCAAAAAGTTGTACCTGACACGGATACTATGTTTGTGCGATTAGCTTCTAACGGCAAAAGGTATTAATTTATTTATTGATAATTTCTTAACCGTAAAAATTATATTGAAATAGAAATATGACCCGAGAACTGGCTAAAAACATATTTTAAAAGAGGAAAATCAAAACGGTCATACAAAATGTATGTTGAATTTGAAAATATCATAAATTTTCTACTGGAACTCAGGTGAACCTACGCCTAATCGCAGGATTACTTATTGAATTTTTGTGATGTATTACACTAATTTAGGTTTTTTTTAGAATGCAGAATGTTTTCCCTACGGCAAAGTAGCATCTCAACATATTATTTATCAGAAATTTCATTGTGATTTCAAATCCTGCTCGAAGGACCAATTAATTCTAAACAAATTGCCACCAAATTTAGTTGTAATGTATCAACTAGCGTATTGCCACTATTTTAAAATTGGAATGTCAAATAAAGTAATTATCGGATTAGAATTCGCTACTAATATTATAAATGCGAAAATGTATTTATGTTTGTTTGGTTATTTGTCTGTCTGTCTGTATGTTCCGTTTTCACGTCAAAATGGCTTAACCGATTTTGATAAAATTTGGAATGGAGATAGTTTTAGACCATTGGAATAGGAAGGACATAAGCTACTTTTATCGCGGCTCATTCCCATGGGAAAATATGTTTAAGCACGGGCAAAGCCGTGGAATGGAATTGGTACTTAAGGTGACAGTTTGAGTTCATGGGAAGGATTATATTTAGAATAGAGACAGTTTAAGGCCCTGGGAAGGGTATAACTTACTTTTTACTTCGGGAAAAATCTCATTCCCATGGGAAAATCACTTTAAGCGCGGGCAAATTCTCTGGCAGAAATTGGTATTTGAGTAAATAATTTGAACCCTACTGGAAAGGATTATAATAGGCTACTTTTACTTTTTACCACAGGAATGTATCATATTCCTACGGGAAAATCAGTAGGTATTAATTGTTTGTCCGTCTTTTATGACAAAACCGAGCAACGGATCAATGTGATTTTTGGTACGGTGGTAGCTTGGGAAATGGAGAGTGACATAGGCTACTGTTTATATCCGGAAAAATATCACATTCCCTCAGGATAATGTCGTGTAGTACACGCGGGCGAAGCCGCGGGCGGAAAGCTAGTTCTATAATAAAATTATTATTTTAATTAGGTTATTTGTAGGGAATAATATTTTAAAAATGTAAAATGTATACCAAAACGTATGATTGTATTTAAGGGTTTATTTTGTGTTTTATTTTAACTTGGAATTATTTTCTATCGAGCAAATTACAAGTAATCGTGTTTCTAACGTGTACGATATATAATGTTATCCTTAAATATCATATACCTATATCAATTGCAACAATAAAGGTTTAATAATATTAATACAGCGAGTGATCGAAATTTTGAAAATTTTTATCGCTCCCACGGTGCCCCCTTAGAGTCCCCTCCCCGCAAACTGCAGTTTTTCTATCGGCCGATAGTTGGCCGACTGGTTATTTTGAAGTCAATACCGAATCGTTTTAGTGTGCTCACTTGCATACATCTTCATTCTGATTAAGAGCCCGACTAAACTATCGGCCGATAGAAAGTCTGCAGTCTGCGGGGGCTCTTAAACTTTTGTTTCGACGTAGGGTGTGCACAATCCGCTCAGTAGACGGCTCAGCTGTGTGGTGTCCTGTTTCGTGATGGCCAAGTGCGAAGGCGCGTTGCGGCCGCGACGGCTTTGTATATATTTATCCGTTATCAAGTTTTCCATGAAAGGAGATTTAGCCAGGGAAACTAGAGATAGTAGTATTAACACTTTGTTGTAGACTGTGGCTGTCTTCCGTCTCACCTACTCTTTGAAACAAAACGTATGGTCATATGAGACAACAGACAGCCACTACGTAGTTAAATGTCAAATTTGCTAGGTACACTTTATTTATTCAGGCTGAAAACTCCAGTTTCCTTGTAGAATATCCTTGGTTCCCCCTTAAACTTTTGTTTCGATGTAGGGTGTGCACAATCCGGTCAGTGGACGGCTCAGCTGAGTCCTGTTTCGTGGTGGCGGAGTGCGAAGGCGCATTGCGGCCGCGACGGCTTTGTATATATTTATCCGTTATCAAGTTTTCCATGACACAGTTTCTCAATGAAATTTACATGGGCTTAGATTGTAAAAAGTTATTTATTTATATAAAAAAAACAAATATCAAGTGCATCAACAAAGGTTTAGTAATATTAATACAGTGAGGGATCGAGATTTTGCAAATTGCGTATCGCTTCCACGGTGCTCCATAATTTTTTTTTTAATTTTATAATATTTGGGGGCTTACAGCTAATATTACAAAGTAGATACAAAATATATTATAAGGAGCCATTTACAAGCCTCCACAGGTAATTTTTGTTTCGTCTTAGGGTATGCACAATCCGGTCAGTAGACGGCTCAGCTGTGTCCTGTTTCGTGGTGGCGGAGTGCGAAGGCGCGTTGCGGCCGCGACGGCTGTTACTGTGCGGCCACCGCTCCGGCGCCGCGCAGATGTGGGACCTCACCGCGCCCATCGACAAGGCCGCGCGACCCGCGCAAGGGACCGCAGGTAACTTAACCAGCCCCTGTACCGGCAAAAAAATCTGGGTATGGATGGACATGGGCTTCATATGACATTTGAAGCCCATATTATGCCCATATAAGGACAAAATATGAGCTTCAAGTGTCAAATGAAGCCCATGTCCATATCCATTTTTTTTTGCCGGTAGAACCCCTGTTCTTACCTGCCGTGCCAATTTAGGAACACCTATTATGAAAACGGGATTTTTACTAATTTAAGCATAAAAGGGTTCGATCCCGGTCGGGTAAATGGTGAAAACGAACTTTTACTGTGCGGCCACCGCTCCGGCGCCGCGCAGATGTGGGACCTCACCGCGCCCATAGACAAGGCCGCGCGACCCGTACAAGGGACCGCAGGTAACTTAACACATTCTTACCTGCCGTGCCAATTTAGGAACACCTATAATTATTATGACAACGGGATTTTTACAAATTTAAACATGGTAAAGATCCCGTTTTTCATAACAGTTATAGACGGCGCCGCGCAGATGTGGAACCTCACTGCGCTCATAGACAAGGCCGCGCGACCCGCACAAGGGACCGCAGGTAACTTAACACATTCTTGCCTGCCGTGCCAATTTGGGAACACCTGTAACTATTATGACAACGGGATTTTTACAAATTTAAGCATAAAAGGGTTGGATCACCGGTCGGGTAAATGTTGAAAACGAACTTTTACTGTGCGGCCACCGGTCCGGCGCCGCGCAGATGTGGGACCTCACCGCGCCCATAGACAAGGCCGCGCGACCCGCGCAAGGGACCGCAGGTAACTTAACCAGCCCCTGTACCGGCAAAAAAATCTGGGTATAGATGGACATGGGCTTCATATGACATTTGAAGCCCATATTATGCCCATATAAGGACAAAATATGAGCTTCAAGTGTCAAATGAAGCCCATGTCCATATCCATTTTTTTTTGCCGGTAGAACCCCTGTTCTTACCTGCCGTGCCAATTTAGGAACACCTATTATGAAAACGGGATTTTTACTAATTTAAGCATAAGGTTCGATCCCGGTCGGGTAAATGGTGAAAACGAACTTTTACTGTGCGGCCACCGCTCCGGCGCCGCGCAGATGTGGGACCTCACCGCGCCCATAGACAAGGCCGCGCGACCCGTACAAGGGACCGCAGGTAACTTAACACATTCTTACCTGCCGTGCCAATTTAGGAACACCCATAATTATTATGACAACGGGATTTTTACAAATTTAAACATGGTAAAAATCCTGTTTTTCATAATAAGTTATAGACGGCGCGCCGCGCAGATGTGGGACCTCACCGCGCCCATAGACAAGGCCGCGCGACCCGCGCAAGGGACCGCAGGTAACCTCACACATTCTTACCTGCCGTGCCAATTTAGGAACACCTATAATTATTATGACAACGGGATTTTTACAAATTTAAACATGGTAAAAATCCCGTTTTTCATAATAAGTTATAGACGGCGCGACGCGCAGATGTGGGACCTCACCGCGCCCATAGACAAAGCCGCGCGACCCGCACAAGGGACCGCACGCAGGTAACTTGACCAGGGGGCTACCGCGTAACTTTATGAATATGAACTTCATGACGCGAACGCATTAATTCCGTCCGCGAATTATAAAAGATGGTGTCTGTGGTCAACCACAGACAAAGAAGGTTGGTAGCACGGCGCCGGAAGAAGAAGAGAGGGAGCGCTACGTAAAAACAAGTGAGTGGTTATTTCAATATAGAACCTAAAGAGAAAGAAAAAACTCTTGTGAGTATTATGATTATGTTTTGTATGAAATGTCTGTGCAATGTAGTACTGCCTAGAGTAACAAATAGAGTGTTGGTGGTCAGGAAATGGCTAGAGAAGGGGAGGTTTTGGAGGTCGTTCTCGGGGACGAGAGGTTCGTTAAGAGTAGATGGTATGGTATTAAGAGTTTTCCGTCTTATAAGAGTTCTGGGCTGTACTTCATACAAGATAATTATTGTATCTGTTAACTGGGTGATAATTAATTGGGGGGCGCTGCGAGCGTTAGCACGGACGGTCGACGTTGCGTATTTCTTTGTACAAAAAATAGTTTTATCGCTTACTTTACTGCCAAAGTCGTATAAATATTTACTATTAGACGCCGCGCACCTGCGACAGTGTTTGTGTTGATAAAGTGCTTGTGACTGTGTTGCTGCTAGCTTTATAAGGATTTGCTTTCGTTGCTTAGAAATTCCACTTTTTTTGCTGTGTGGGTACTTATACGTAGCTCATAGATCATCGCTCGATCGTGGATCTGTCAGTGTCGACATCTAGCGGGATCCATGCTCGTTGCGTTAGACAGCGCCATCTAGTTTTGCGTACCTAGTTCAGTAAAGCATATAAGCGACGCCTAGTTACTATGGCAAAGTGTTCAGCTTGCGGGAAGTATATCTCCGCGACGGGTGGCGCTAGCTGCAGTACTTGCACTAGTGTTTACCATAAAGGCTGCGTTGCCTTAACGGACACCGCTGTTATCCCCACAGAATGGGTCTGCCCGGACTGCAAGAAAAGAGTGAGAAAAGGTGACAACAGTATGACACCAGTAAAAAATGTCTGTGGCGGTGTGTCAACACCTGCGCCAGCTACTATCCCGGGTACTAGCCTACAACCTGGCGAAGAATCGGAAATCAGCGCCATGCGTCGTGAGCTCGCATCTAGCTTGTCAGAGTTCCGCGACTTTATGAGGGAGTTCCGATCCACCATGAAGAGTATGGAGGACCGCTTTCATAGCTTCGAACATCGGTTGGAAACGGTCGAGCGTACGCAGGCGGAAGTACCTCCTGTGGCGGGAGACGTGGTGGAGCTGCGCCGGACTGTGGAAGGGCTGAAGTCGGAGCTCAATGCCCGGGATCAGGAAATGCTCCTGTCCGATCTCGATATTGGGCATCTCCCGGAGGAGAAAGGCGTCGGTCCGCTTCATACAGTTACTGCGCTGGCCGCAAAGCTGGGTGTCACTCTGGCCGCCACTGACATCGTGTTCGCCGAGCGTATCGGGGCAGCTCCGCCGGATGGCGGTGAGGCGCGCCCGCGCCGTGTCGTCGTGCGGCTGGTGCGCCGCGAGCTGCGGGACGACCTGCTGCGCGCCGCGCGCGTGCGCCGCGGCATCACCTCGGCTGACATCGGCGGGGCGGGTCCACCGCGCCGCATCTACCTCAACGAGAGGCTAACGGCGACTAACCGCCGCCTATTCCATCGAGTACGCGAGGAGTGCCTCAAGCGCCGGTGGAGATACTCGTGGACCAAGAGAGGACGGATCTTTGCACGAGAGAATGATGGCAAGCAGGTTTATAGTTTCCGGACGGACTCTGATGTGGACCGTGTTTTTGGCATGGGCGACATTACTTCTGGTAGTCAGACCTGAAAAGATTTCATGGTATGAAGGTATCATTATTTTATACAAAAACTGCTGTGTACATTGGAGTACTTTATTATTAATTACACTTTATAAATACTTTTTAAAATCATATATTATCACAAAAAACATCATAAATTACAAAACTAAATGCCTTATTTTTTACAAACTGTACGAGCTTATTTATTTAGAATTGTTATATCATTGTGTTATGTTATGTTTGCATATTGAACTTAATTGTTAATATTTGCAATGATAATTAACTATCTTAAAATTGGTATGTATAATGCAGGCTCCCTTGGCACAAATCATGATAACCTAATAGCTACAGTCGCTCGGTATGATTTAGATGTCCTAGCCATTAACGAAACCTGGCTTAGGGATGGGGAAGAAGGGCGAGCGCCGGCTCTACCAGGGTACCGACTACGACACATCCCGCGGCCGCGCGGCAGGCGCGAGCGCGGGGGAGGCGTCGGTTTTTATATTAGACGTAATGTTAATGTCCGTACCTGGCCACACCCAGTCGACCCAGTCCACAAGTTAGTAGAGCAAATGTGGCTCGCGTTGACACTTAACGGAAGAAAGCTTATTATAGGCACTGCATATCGTCCGCATTGGATGGCTGTTGACACATTTTTTGATGCAATTTCGGACACCATAAGTTCGATTCCCAAATATGATAATTTAATATTATTAGGCGACTTCAACATAAATTTATTACAAAAGCAGGATTTGAATACGATTAAACTCAACTCATTTTTATATAGTTTTAACCTTTTGCAATTAGTCTCTGAACCGACGCATTTTACTGTGCACAGTCAGACACTACTTGATGTAGTATGTAGTGATTTGACTGCAAAGAAAATTATCCTGGATCATGTTGGTAATACGTATGGCCACTGTCTTATTGCGTGCGAATTTCAAATTAAGCGTGCGAATTTTTCTCCACAAACAATCAAATACAGGCCTCTGAAACACATTTGCGCGGAAACTTTTAATAATGACTTGAAAATGATTCGTTGGGACCTTTTATCTAAAACTGAAAATGTGAATGACTTAGTGGAAATTTTCAATAACTGTGTCACAACTGTTTTTGATAAACACGCTCCTGTAAAGTACGTCAGGCTGAAAGACCGTAACCTTCCCTGGCTGACAGATACAGTAAGGCTCATGATGAAGTTGCGCGACCAAGCTCTGGCAGACTTTCATAAAAATAAGAAAGACAGCACCCATACATATTATAAAACTTTAAAGGCAATGGTGAATCAAGCATTATTTCACGAGAAAGCAGCGTATTTTAAATATAATATCAACAATAAAATTCACAACCCTAAGCTGTTATGGTCAAACCTTAAAAACACAATTTTGCCTCAGAAGGGAAATGATCTACCCTTATTTTTAATGATCCGGATGACATAAATAACTATTTTTTAAACATACCTGGCAGTTCAACAGTGAGCCTATCTCAGTTAACTTATTTTGAATTTAACCGCTTCTCAGACTCAGTTTTTCATTTAAGGCCCATAGACTTAGAAGATATGATTAAAATAATACGCAATTTGAAGTCTAATGCTATGGGGTGCGATTCAATCAGCCTAGACATGCTCATCAGAACCTTTCCATTCACAATAGATACAATTTTAAACATTATCAATACATCCATCACTTCCCAGACATACCCGGAGTTATGGAAGTTAGCCATTGTTCTCCCGCTGCCTAAGATTCCTAACCCAACGGATCTAAAGGACCTTAGGCCGATTAGCATACTTCCGTGTATGTCTAAGATCCTTGAAAAGGCTGTAGGCATGCAACTAACCATTTACTTAGAAAATAATAACATTTTACCCGAGCTGCAGTCCGGTTTTAGAAAGGGCCGTAGTACTACTACTGCTCTTCTTGACATAACTGACTCAATTCTCCATGCACAAGATCAAGGCATGTGTACTTTGCTTGTATTGCTTGACTTTTCCAGGGCGTTTGAAACTTTAAATATAGACCTTCTTTTATCCAAGCTAAGTTACTATGGTTTTGACCATCAGGCTCTGCGTTGGTTTCACAGCTACCTTAGTGGCCGTTATCAATGTGTAAAACTGAAAGAAAAAAATGGTACCAGTAAGGAATCGGGTAAAAAAGCCATAGATAGAGGAGTACCGCAAGGGTCTATCTTGGGACCAATACTATTCATTTTATATTCAGCCGATATAACCAACTGCATCACACATTGTAAGTATCATTTCTATGCGGATGATACCCAAATTTACATTTCCTTTAAGCCCGAGGACATTGATGAAGCTATTTCTAAAATAAACAAAGACCTCTCAAATATAGTAGATTGGTCAAATAACAACTGTTTAAAGTTAAATCCCTCCAAAACAAAGTTCTTGATCTTTGGTTCAAAAAAACAGGTATCAAAATGTCTCCCTTCCCTTATTGTAAAATTAAAGGATGTGGAGATTGAGAGAGTCTATGAAGCAAGGAATTTGGGTCTTAAGATGGATAGTGATCTGCATTTTGAGAATCATATTGGGAGTTGTGTCCGAAATTGTTTCTACAAACTAAAAATTTTATATAATGTTAGGCATTACCTCAGTGTGGACCTACGTATACAGCTGGTTGAATCGTTGGTGTTATCACAGCTTAATTATATGGACACCGTGTATGGTCCTTGTTTACTTTCCAAAACTCAAAAACAAATTCAGCGGGTGCAAAATGCTTGTGCGCGTTTTTGCTTTCATGTTCCGTTACGGGCCCACGTGATCCCATTTCTTAATAACCATCTTATGTTGAAAATGAAACATCGTCGCAAATTTCACCTAGCTTCCCTAATGTTTGGCATTGTAAAACTCAAAAAACCATACTATCTGTACAACAAGTTATCTTGGATATCTGCCCATAAACCCTATGGAGCCCGCAGACTTTTTCAGCAACTGGCTACTGCTCGCCATGCATCCGCTGCCTTCCGAGGTAGTTTCCGCTATGCAGCTTCCAAATGTTGGAATAATATCCCTCCCCCGATTAAAAACCTACAAAATATAATTAGTTTTAAGCATAGTCTTAAAAAGTTTATGACTAACAGTCAATTAAAACAAGAAAACCAAACTCAGGACACCAGTATCTTGTAAATAATAATTGGTCAGTGTCGTGAAATGTATTGTACTTATTTACCTACCTTTGTTTTCTGTCCCAGTTACTTATTGAAGGTTGGTTCTGCATAGCGGATAGCTGCTTAAGTTTGGGTGACTTTTTGCGAGGATGTTGCAGCTTGTTTATAGTAATTTTTTTCTTTTATTATGCTAATTTAGTCCGTTTGCTTGTTTTTTCCATGGAAGCCCTGTAAAATTTTATTTGATTATGATACGTAGACCTAATTTAAGTTTTTTAGATAGTTTTAGTTCTAGGGTATTTAGTCATTTAGTCTTTCATTTGCTTACCTTATTGTATTTGCTCGAGTCCACTAAAAGTTGTACACAGTCACTTTTTCCTTATTTTAGTTTCTGAAGTGAAATGTTTGTGTGATAATTTACTTAGCAAAACTTTCCGAACTAAAACGCTAAAATGGCTTGCTATTGAGGCAAAGCAAAGTTTTTTTTTTTTTCACGACGCTTGCCAGAACAGATTAGTATAGTAAGTCATTCAGTCACAGAGGTCAGTGCATTCATTGGTGCCAGACCATAGAGTTAAAGACGTTCTTTTTATTTTTTAATTTTTTTTATTCATCTTTATTTTAGTTTTTGTTTGTTCTCATTGACATTTGTATTATGTAAACCTTTTTCTTAAATTTAAGTAAATTCATTCAAAATTCAAACAAATTACTTTTAAGAACTTTTATTTATATATTTTTTTTTAACCTGTTAATTGTCTCCCAGCCCCACCACTGCGGTCCCGACGGAAGATCAGCGCTGGTCACAAGCCAAGCATTATGCTGAGTCGGGACCGTTTTGGGACAAAAGGGTAAAATAAAATGTATTGTATTTTCTTTTTAATTATGTCGTTTTGTCCCAAATAAATGTTTTTTCTTTCTTTCCTTCTTAATTACCAATTTTTCTATGAGAGAACTCGGTTCCCTTTTATTTAAGTGCTTTAATCGCAGGCGTTGCGAAGCCGTTTGCGACACTTCATACGTGTTTTGGAACTTTAAGACAATTTTATAAAAAAAAAATAGCCGCTATCAGTTCCTTGTTTTGTGACGTCGTGTAAAACGATAGCTAGCTAGCAACGTTCAACAGAACAAAGCAGCAAAAATCTATCAAAATAAGGAATTTAAATGACAGCAGTTCCTTGTATTGTGACGTCGGGTAAAACGATAGCTAGCTAGCAACGTTCAACAGAACAAAGCAGCAAAAATCTATCAAAATAAGGAATTCAAATGACAGTTGACGCCCATACCCATATCCATATTTGTTAGCCGGCAGCCCTCCTGTTCTTGCCTGCCGTGCCAATTTGGGAACACCTATAACTATTTAGTAGTAGTACTAGTTTACCCGGGACAAACAATCCAATTAGGTAAGTCCAACTTCGAGAAAGAGATCTGTCGTCGAATCCAGCTCGGATGGGCAGCGTTTGGGGAGCTCCGGCATATATTCGTGTCCAAAATTCCTCAATGTCTCAAGACTAAGGTCTTTGACCAGTGTGTGTTGCCAGTTATGACTTATGGAAGCGAGACGTGGTCTTTTACTTTGGGTCTCGTAAGAAGGCTCAAGGTCACCCAGCGAGCAATGGAGAGAGCGATGCTTGGTATCTCCCTGCTCGATCGAATCCGAAATGATGAGACCCGCAGGAGAACTTAAACGACCGACATCGCTCGAAGGATTGCTCAGTTGAAGTGGCAGTGGGCGGGACACAGCACGGAGAACCGATGGCCGTTGGGGCGGAAAGGTTCTCGAATGGCGATCGCGAACCGGACGACGTTCCGTGGGCAGGCCCCCTAGATGGACCGACGATCTGGTCAAAGTCGTGGGAAGACGCTGGATGCGGGCAGCGCAGGACCGATCGTTGTGGAGGCCTATGCCCAGTAGTGGGCGTCGTACGGCTGAAATGATGATGATAATAACTATTATGATAACGGGATTTTTTATTTTTAACGGGATGGTAAGTATCACGTTTTTAATAATAGTTATAGGTGTTCCCAAATTGGCACGGCGCGCGGCGCGGGCAAGAATGGGTTAAGAGAAACAAAAAGTTATTATTGTATAGCATCATCATCTTCTGCTGTACCACGGCCACTGCTGGGCAAAGCCGGTCTACAACAATCGGTCCTGCGCTGCCCGCATCCAGCGTCTTCCCACGACTTTGACCAGATCGTCGGTCCACCTAGGGGGCCTGCCCACGGAACGTCGTCCGGTTCGCGATCGCCATTCGAGAACCTTTCCGCCCCAACGGCCATCGGTTCTCCGTGCTGTGTCCCGCCCACTGCCACTTCAACTGAGCAATCCTTCGAGCGATGTCGGTCGTTTAAGTTCTCCTGCGGGTCTCATCATTTCGGATTCGATCGAGCAGGGAGATACCAAGCATCGCTCTCTCCATTGCTCGCTGGGTGACCTTGAGCCTTCTTACGAGACCCAAAGTAAAAGACCACGTCTCGCTTCCATAAGTCATAACTGGCAACACACACTGGTCAAAGACCTTAGTCTTGAGACATTGAGGAATTTTGGACACGAATATATGCCGGAGCTCCCCAAACGCTGCCCATCCGAGCTGGATTCGACGAGAGATCTCTTTCTCGAAGTTGGACTTACCTAATTGGATTGTTTGTCCCGGGTAAACTAGTACTACTACTAAATAGTTATAGGTGTTCCCAAATTGGCACGGCAGGCAAGAACAGGAGGGCTGCCGGCTAACAAATATGGATATGGGTATGGGCGTCAACTGTCATTTGAATTCCTTATTTTGATAGATTTTTGCTGCTTTGTTCTGTTGAACGTTGCTAGCTAGCTATCGTTTTACCCGACGTCACAATACAAGGAACTGCTGTCATCTAAATTCCTTATTTTGATAGATTTTTGCTGCTTTGTTCTGTTGAACGTTGCTAGCTAGCTATCGTTTTACAAGACGTCACAAAACAAGGAACTGATAGCGGCTATTTTTTTTTATAAAATTGTCTTAAAGTTCCAAAACACGTATGAAGTGTCGCAAACGGCTTCGCAACGCCTGCGATTAAAGCACTTAAATAAAAGGGAACCGAGTTCTCTCATAGAAAAATTGGTAATTAATTATCACCCAGTTAACAGATACAATAATTATCTTGTATGAAGTACAGCCCAGAACTCTTATAAGACGGAAAACTCTTAATACCATACCATCTACTCTTAACGAACCTCTCGTCCCCGAGAACGACCTCCAAAACCTCCCCTTCTCTAGCCATTTCCTGACCACCAACACTCTATTTGTTACTCTAGGCAGTACTACATTGCACAGACATTTCATACAAAACATAATCATAATATTATTTGTATAGCATCATCATCTTCTGCTGTACCACGGCCACTGCTGGGCAAAGCCGGTCTACAACAATCGTTCCTGCGTTACTCGTATCCAGCGGATTCCTGCTACCCAATGTGACCAGATGCGGTAGTTTTCTACTTATTTAGTAGATTTTACAAGTAATTTTTTGAAAAACCTACCAAATAGTAGATTTTCTGGTTGGTAATTTGCTTAAATTACGAGGTTCTTTGCTTAAATCATGCAGTTTAACATGTTATTGGTAGATTTCGTAGTTTTTTTTTACTATACTTACTAAAAAGTAGTTTTACTTAAATAAATGAACACCTAAATAAATAAATATATATGTCGCAGGGATTTTGTCAAAGACGTGATATTATAATTCCACTAGTGAAATTATAATTTCTCGTTAAATTATAAATAGACAGTACGAGACAGTATGCACACGGCTGCGAGCCTCGGAAGTCATATAGAACACGTGGTAGGTTAGAAATTTAAGGCGATCGCGAGGCGCTGCGAAGCGATCGCCTTAAATTTCGTGTTTTTTTTTGTATCCAATACAACTTATAAAAATAACCACGAAATTTAAGGCAATCGATTCGCTGCGCTTCGCGATCGCCTTAAATTTCTAACCTATCACGTGTTCTACAGGACTTCCGAGAAGTACAGGACTTTTACGAGGCACATTCGTGAGCTCGCAGCCTGTGCATACTGTCTCGTACTGTCTATTCATAATTTAACGAGACATTATAATTTCACTAGTGGAATTATAATATCACGTCATTGACAAAATCCCTGCGCTGCGACATATACCTTCACTAGATATTCAGTCCACCTTGCAAAGGGTCGGTTTTGGTGTCATCCGGTGCGTGGTCGCCTTTTAATAACATTTCTGCCCCATTAGCTATCAATAGCCAAAAGGCGTTCTGAAATGTCAATCGGTTTTTGTATTATAACGTTACTACTTTTGTATTATACTGCGGTAATCGTTTAGCTACTACCGATCTCGATGCTATAATGACATTATTTTAAATAGGCTTTTTGCATTTTTACCATAGATTAGCTAATCAAAGTAAGAGTGTTTCAACCCTTATTTTTATTTTTACTTTTTTTCATTTTAATTTTGTTACTCGACAAGGAATCTAAAATCTATTAGTGGAAACTGTTAAAGTCTAATCCTACTAATATTATAAATGCGAAAGTTAAAATGCGACACGGGAACGAGAACCACGCGGGTGAAACCGCGGGCGGCCGCTAGTGTGATATAATTATTGTATTAGTTTTTACATGAAATTGTGTAGCTATTGTTTCCTGAATAAAGTAAAGTAACACCAAACCTCAACATTTTTTTATTTTATGCAAATAAATTATCTTTATCTTTATCTTTATCATAATCTAACTAACCCACTATTCGTATTCCCCAGCCGAAGGTGAAGAACCTGCAGTGCTCGACGGCGGCCCGACTCCAGATGAACTCGTCCGGTTACTATCGGCGTGCGACCTCGACGCGTCTCCCGCGCCGGTAGTGCCGCAATCACCCAACAGACCGATACAGGCGCCATGAAGTCCGGCCGGTTTACTCTGTGCGACTTTACGCAGGATATACTCCGTCATCGTGCACGCGTGACCAAAAAGGACATCTATAAAAAAAACGAGCTTGCATTCCTCCAGCTCTCGACGGAAACCCAACTGAGATGAACTCGTCCGGTTACTATCAGCGTGCGACCTCGACGCGTCACCCGCGCCGGTAGTGCCACAATCACCCAACAGACCGATACAGGCGCCATGAAGTCCGGCCGGTTTACTCTGTGCGACTTTACGCAGGATATACTCCGTCATCGTGCACGCGTGACCAAAAAGGACATCTATAAAAAAAACAAGCTTGCATTCCTCCAGCTCTCGACGGAAACCCAACTGAGATGAACTCGTCCGGTTACTATCGGCGTGCGACCTCGACGCGTCACCCGCGCCGGTAGTGCCACAATCACCCAACAGGCCGATACAGGCGCCATGAAGTCCGGCCGGTTTACTCTGTGCGACTTTACGTAGGATATACTCCGTCATCGTACACGCGTGACCAAAAAGGATAAGTATCTATAAAAAAACGAGCTTGCATTCCTCCAGCTCTCGACGGAAACCCAACTGAGATGAACTCGTTCGATTACTATCGGCGTGCGATCTCGACGCGTCACCCGCGCCGGTAGTGCCACAATCACCCAACAGACCGATACAGGCGCCATGAAGTCCGGCCGGTTTACTCTGTGCGACTTTACGAAGGATATAGGTACTCCGTTATCATGCACGCGTGACCAATAAGGATATCTATAGAAAAACGAGCTTCTTGCATTCCTCTAGTGCTCGACGTCAGATAAACAGGTCCGGTTACTATCGGCGTGCGACCTTGACGCGTCACCCGGGCCGGTAGTGCCACAATCACCCAACAGACCGATACAGGCGCCATGAAATCCGGCCGATTTACTCTGTGCACGCGTGACCCGAAAACATATCTATTAATGAAAAAAAAAATGTTTTCCATTCGAATCCGACATTGGTTGTCGGTTAATCGCATTCGCATTAAATTAAACAATCATACAGGACAGGAGCGATTAAGTTCGGCCGAATTACTCTTTGAAACACTGCGCAGAGATGCACTGGTCATTTAGCACGCGTGACCAATAGGCATTTCTAACTTAAACAAATTAGCATCTCTAGTTTTCTAATCACATAAAAATTCTGATTCTGACATTGTGTACTTGTGATCAAGGGCGTCGCAAGCCCATGACCTTATGGGGTCTCGGGGTCTCTAATAGCGGCGACGTCGTTGTTGCTTGTGAACAACAACAATACGGTAGGTATTGCAAATTCTTGTTAACGTGGCCAGGCGTCTCTCACTTGCGCGCTACTCTCGCCCGCAAGCCGGCGGCGCCGGCGGTGCAAAATCCGTAGAAGTTAGATCCGCAGAAGAGCTAGGATCTAAGATATATGCCATATAAAGAGATGCAACGTCTGGCCACTTTATTGCGTTGTAGTTAAGAGTTGTTATTTATTTAAATGATTTAGCGCGGAGTGCAGCTTCTGTACTTGTACTATTATTTATTCTGTGACGTGGCCTTTCGATCGGTGGCTGAGTTTGATGTTTTCGATCGGTGACGCTAATGCCAGGAGTTTAGGAAAATAATAATTTTAATAAGATAACTCTACAAATCCATAATCTCGCACATTTGTTTTGTGCTAACTTCGATGTTCTTTTATATAAAGCTTTGTGGTGAAGAGAGACCAAATGTAATTTTGTGATTTAGGAGTAAGATCGGGTTAAAGTAAGGAATTTGAGTTTAATAAAAACCCTCTTATGATTCTCACAAAATTACAGTCTTGCTTCAGCCTTACCTTATTGCCGCAGATGCCTATCTCTACCCCCTTACTAATAATCGTGGTGTAAAGTTACACCAGCCTGCCTAGCATGACCATCAATATATCACGCGATATGATATAGCACGTCATGCTGTCTTGCTTACACCTTAGTAGGGTAAGCAAGACAGCATGACGTGCTATATCATATCGCGTGATATATTGATGATCATGCTAGGCCGGCAAGTGTAAATCTCTTGTTGTCACTTATGTTGTCTAAAATGCTGACAGAGGCAACTACAGATTCACACCAGATGTGACTTTACACGACGTTTATTAGTAATGGGTTTAGTGTCTACGTAATTTAATTTAGTTAAGCACTGATACAGAAGTAATTATTTATGTGATAAGACATTCGACCAACTGTCTGCTTAAAAAAATGTTTTTTATAGATCAATTCTCGACCTTTACACCAAAACTTAGTGTCCTTCCTTACACATTGCTACTTTTAGCAGCGATAACGCGATTCGCTCGCGATGCAGCATCGATATGGTCGCAAATCGGCTACCTTTACACACACGCGCTACTTTAAAGCAGCAATAAAATCGCGATTCAGTAGCTAACATCGTAGCTGCAGACATCGATCACGCGCATGAATGAATGTTGATCGCTGGTGTCGCGATAGTTGTAGTGTGGCTCTCGAACGCGCGTTTGTATCGTTGCAAAAAGTCGTAATGTGTAAGAGAACCTATAATTTATTGTTAGAAGTGGACAGCTATAAATATTGCTTTGTAATTTTATTTAAGTAGATTATATCACAAAGCTTCTAAATTTTTTGTTCCTAGACATCATTTTGTTATAGGTACTTCTTGTGTAGGTTACGCAATTCATGAAAACTGGGGGGCTAGGTATAGGTACAGTCAGCGTCAAATTGATATATAAGCGTCTAGAGTAGTCAAAAGGATCTCAAAAACATAAACGAAATTTGATCTAAGCAGTTCGAATCATCATATTGTTGTAAGAACGCAAGGTGTTCAAAATATCTTGGCACTCATTGTTTCATATTTATATTAGCAGTCAGTGTTCAAAATTATCTAAGCAAAGAAAGTTCTCTGCATAAGAAATATCTGTGCATAATGTACAACACCATAATTAATGCACAGATAACTTTGAGAATTGAGAGCTTTGTTTGCTTAGATAATTTTGAACACTCCGACTGCTCATAGGTATAAATATGAAACAATGAATGCTAAGATATTTTGAACACCTTGCGTGCTTACAACAATATGATGATTCGAACTGCGTAGATCAAATTGGTTTTATGTTTTTTAGATGATTTTGACTACTCTAGACGCTTATATCAATTTGACGCCGACTGTACCGGCTAAAAATATGGATTTGAAGACCATAATAATATTATATATGGACTTCAAATGCCAAATGAAGCCCATGTCCATATATTACCTCCCCGTTCTATTTCATATTTCATTTTATTGGCTTCGCATCTAATGTTGTATAACTATCATGGGACGACAAAAGACTGATACATTATTGCGATTGAAAATATTCACGATTTATTTACAACTGAAATGAATTGTTTTTTTTTACTAGTTATTAGCGGAAACTTTCACAGAAGTAAAAACTTTTTCTCTATATCCGAAAAAGTGCCTAACAAGGGTACTTACAGTAAAAAGAAATTTATTTTAGAGATAAACGTTATATAGGAATTTTAACAAAAACCAATCTGTTATTGTGAATCACTGTTGTTATTGATCTTTTAATTTTACTGAATATATCCACTATGTTATCCATGGATATTCTAGTGTAAAATATTTTATGTGTGTTTCCATTTCATATTATATAATGCAGCCATCTTAATCAGCTATTTAATTCAATGCCTTGCCTTTCTACTAGCAACGTGGGTAAGTTATTTATTGAATTGCCGAGTAAGGTAGTTTCCTGGGACATTTCCTGTTACGTCTGAATTTCAATGGAATATCAAAACCCTAGATGTACTTTAACTCTGTAGGATTCGGTAGATTGTAATAAAAATAAAGCCTTTATATTTTACAAGCTTAAAGTTTACATGTACATTGAGAAATGAAGTAATTAAATTATTTACAATACCTATATTGTCTAATTTTTTTTATTCATCATAAGTTCATAATCATTCATATCATAACACATACCTACTTTTTCTGTCCAAAACATAACACATAAAATAATACCTATTTTGTAAACAGCATAATACACACAATGAATAAAAATAAAAACAATTATATTGGAAAAAAAATCATTTATTTTAAATGAGCACAATTCCCTTGTTTGTTATGCAATTTATATAATTTATTCTGGATTTTATAAAACAATGTAATGTACTTTTTTACATTAATACTGAAAGGGTACTGTCAAAATATACTCTACTGGAAAGATAAGGTTGATTGTTACTGGATAAAATCGAGCACCCTACTCTCATATCTTTCAATCAACGAAATTATCGAAGAAATCTAAGCAGGCCAACGCCAATTACGTTTAGTTGGCTTATGCCCAATTCGCGAAAGGGCACCCGAGTCTGGAGAACCAATTCGCGAAATGGCCTATTCTCAAAAAGACCTATATGGGAAATGGCCAATTCTCAAGGACTACTTCGCGATAGGGCTAATTCTCAATTTGGACCTATTCGAAAAATGGCCAATTGTCAAGACTAATTCGCGAAATGGCTAATTCTCAAGAGGACCTTTTCGCGAAATGGCCAATTCACAAAAGGGCTAATTCAATATTTCTCAACGCAGTATATTAATATCCCGGATATTAAATTAAAACCCCAATATTTATGATACCTACTTAAATATTAAAATATCCGGTATCACTACATAGTATAAAACAAAGTCGCTTTCTCTGTCCCTATGTCCCTTTGTATGCTTAAATCTTTGAAACTACGCAACGGATTTTGATGCGATTTTTTTTAATAGATAGAGTGATTCAAGAGGAAGGTTTATATGTACTTTTTATCCCGATATTCCCCACGGGAACGGGAACCACGCGGGTGAAACCGCGGGCGGCCGCTAGTTGTTATATAAATTGAATATTTAAAAAACATACATTACTTATACTGGATAATCAAATATCTTTAGCGTTGATAAAAAAATCCATTTCGCGAATTAGTTCTTTTGAGGATTGGCCATTTCGCGAATTAGTCTTTAAGAATTTGCCATTTCGATTATGATAGGTCCTTTTGAGAATAAGCCATTTCGTGAATTGGGCACATTATCCGACTAAACGGCCAATTTCTATTAAAAGCGATAAGGTATTTCACGTTGAGATATAGATATTTACCGATGATGAAACTAAAAAATAATAACATGTATGCAAGTATAGCAAATGTAAAAAAAATTGAGCATTTTTATAACAAGCTATTTATGAGCTGTTTGTGACTATAGCCATCTCTTTCCAAAATGAAATTTTCTATGGCGAGATAGATGGCTTGAATCGGTTTTGAACAGCATCCAAACACATCTATTAGATAACCTAGCGTGTATGGCTTGCTTTATTCAATACCTAAGTCGACTACGGATGCGAAAAAGAGAGCATGAAATAATGCAATTTCTATGTCTTATGTATTTAAAGTTACATTAATAAAAAGGCCTAGGTATGCCCAACAGTGGGCGTCGTTCGGCGGACGTGATGATATTAAAAAGGGCTCAATATATTAATGTTCTTTTATTTGCTGTTTATCGACTTTTGACAAAAAATATATCACTATTTTACATCATATACTTAATACATTACTTTAAACAAAATTAAGAAAATTTAAAAGTTCCAAAAACTGTTAATTATATTACTAATGACTATTAGGTACTTTTAGCATGAGCCCTTATTAGTGACTCCGCCATTGTATGGCGATACATACTACAGCGAAACAGTAAACAGCGATAACACGAAACTCCGACACCACGGAACTGCGAAAACACTTAACTGCGACAACATGTAATTGCAAAAACACGGAACTGCGAAAACACTTAACTGCGACAACATGGAGCTGCGAAAACATTTAACTACTTATAGGGCTCGTTTTTTACTATCACTTTTTCCTACAAGTTTTTTTATATCTTAAAATGTTTTAAACCAAAGAAGTTTCTTTATGATTATTTTTTGATTGTTTTTTTTTTTGTTTAACACGGTATTTTTTTATCACCCCAGATAATTTTAGAGATTATTGTACTCATTGTACTCAAAAAACCAAATTTTATTATGGGACCAAAACTGAAAACGCGAGAAAAAAATCAGCTGTTCCATACATTTTGATTAAAAAAATACACTTTTGTTGCGATTTCAGTTTTGGTCCCATAATAAAAGTTGTTTGTTTTCATGAGTTAAATAATCCCTTAAATTATCCGGGGTGATAAAAAAAATACCGTGTAACATAATGTTATCAGATTTTTTATTACAAATAATGGTAATAAGTTGTTTTATGAAATATTTACCACTTACCACTTACGACCAATAGTAAAATAAGATAAAACAGCGAAATCTTTGTTATTTTAATTAAATGTTCTAACATATAATTACTTTTTATAAAAGGCTTATTTTTAATTACTTAATTGTTTATGGAAATAATATTGACGTAATCCTAAATGTTTTCTTTTTATAAAACCATGAAATTTTTTATCACTTAGGTCGTTTTATTACACATACTGCCAAAAAAAACTCAATATGGCGGTTGTATAACGCCATTTTGTAATGTGAAAATAATATATTTTTCTTCAATTATTACAATATGGGCGTGTATCAAATGAAATACCTTGATGAGCCTTGACATTTAAAAACTTTATGGTTTGTTACTAAAATGTAAAAAATTAATAGGTATTTAAAAACTTCCAAGACTATGTAATCAGACACTAAAACGAACAAATTAATAATAAAATTATTTTAAAATATATTAAAAGCCACGAATGACCTGCTAAAATGTACAAAAAAAAGCAAGTGTCATTGGGGACCGCGCATGTAGAGCACTTTTTAATTTGTTTTATTTTTTAGTTTTTAGCAGGGCAGGCGTGGTTTTTAATATTTTTTTAATATTTATTGTTGAAACTCAATGTCATAGAAAATCTATGTGCTTAGTCGAAACTCGATGTCATCGAAGCGTAATTCAGTCGGAACTAGATGTCATCCAAGCTCCATGTCGTGGAAGTTCCGTATTAAGGCGCCGATTCCCTAAAATAGGGTATTTTAGATTATGGATTACTCGCAAATCACAAGTACTTACTTACTACTTACTTGGAAAAAATATATGTTATTTTACATTTATTTATCTAGTGCTTCCGGCCGTTTTTTTTCGATTGGTGATATTTTACTGTGTCTAATAAAATCCCAAATATCCGTCTAATAATAATTCAAATATCATATTACTTGCAGTATACTTGGTTTTAGTTAATGGAAAACATATAAAAATAATTGTCTTTAAATAGCCGAGGGATTCCGGCCGTCATAAATTATTTTTTTTTATAATTTAATTTTTAATTGAATTTTAAGTGATTTTCGATTCGCGGGGCGCTCGCGAGTTCACAGTTCACTGCCGGCTGTCGCTGGATCCGCACGAGTTGTATAGAGCGCGGCCGAGCAAGCGTTAGCGTGCCTATTTCGGTCGGGATTCCTCGCCTTAAGTTCCGTGATGTCGTAGTTCCGTGTTGTCGAATTTAAATGTTTTCGCAGCTCCGTGTTGTCGCAGTTAAGTTTTTTCGCAGTTCCGTGTTTTTGCAATTACATGTTGTCGCAGTTAAGTGTTTTCGCAGTTCCGTGTTTTCGCAATTACATGTTGTCGCAGTTAAGTGTTTTCGCAGTTCCGTGTTGTCGGAGTTTCGTGTTATCGCTGTTGACTGTTTCGCTGTAGTATGTATCGTCATTCAATGGCGGAGTCCTTATTAGTTAAGTGCTTTTAAAAACCTTACATACACTTGACTCAATCATAATGAGTCAATAAAATTAATAACTTGATTAAAAAGTACTGACTAAGGGTGTAGAGACAATCTTTCAGTGCAAAAATATTGTGGGTATCTTAACAATCGGCACCCTAAGGGTCAGTACAGACAGAAAGGAAAAATCCTGGCGTAAAATTCACATTGCGAGCAAAAATGCGCTACGAGACGGTGCGACATAATTATGATAGAACACCCGAGCGGCCGCAAGGAAGCCCGCACCCGTTTCGCAATACACAAGCCGGCTGTGTCGATATTCATAGAGTGCCACAAGCTTTTCTGTTCCGGCCACAGCCGTGACAGAGGAGCCACTTGCAATACGAAATTAGCTGTCAAAATGGACTGTCGCATGAAAACTGTTTTAGTTCCAAAGATAATCACCGGAACAGAAAAGCTTGTCGCACTATACAGCTTTTAACTATAGGCTATAGTAATGCCACGTATTACGTTCCTATTTTGAATTGTCAGTAAATTGCTCCGGCATTTTTTTGCTCTGTCTGCACTGACCCTAATGGTCGTTTTCACCAAAACTTATGAATAGCCTTTTTTGCTTAAATACTACCCGAACAAGTTAACTTGGCACCTGAGTGAAAGCGACGTTTTTGAACCTGATGCCGAGTTTACTTGTTCGGGTAGTATTTAAGCAAAGATTTAGGCGATTCATAAGTTTAGGTGAAAACCGCCATAAGTGTACGAAGGATGATTTATAAACAACCGAAATATCTAACCGTATGTGTCATTTACAAAAGTAAATTAATAAACGCACGGGGCAGTCAAATTAATATTACCTGCAGTGTAGGTAGACACTAAACGGCATTAGCAGATTAGGTTGCATGCAATATTTATGACTAGCGCATTAATACAATGTAAGATTCCTAATTAATTATGTGAATCGTTTATATAACTCGCGCGGTTAAAGAAACAATCTGTAAATGGCGGCGAAGGCATTAAGTATGAGCGCGATAGCATGACCCACCCACGTGGTCTACATGCAGCATGACGGTATGTGTGAGCGAGATAGCATGCTCAGACGGCCGCCATTTCCATATTGTTTCTTTATCCGCGCGGCTTATACTACTAATCTCTAAGGCGGTTATCACACTGCATCGGACACCGGTTCGGTGTGTGGTGCTGCGGTTATTAACTTTGACGGTAGAACCTTGATTTGCATACAAAACCGCAGGGTATAACACACTTACTCCGCATCTTCTTGCGGAGGTGCGGCGCGCGCGACGAAGACGATGCGGATTGCGGTCCGCGCGGTATGTCACACTGAGCTCCGCAGTATCGTACAGATTTTTGTGTAGAAAGGGCTGTATTTACATAGACGTTAATCGAATGTTAAATGAACGCAGAACGGAAATTAATGCGTGGCGTCAGTCGTGCACCGCAGCCCCGGACGGAGATACGGAGCAAACCGTATGCTGGTACGGTTCCGTGCCTCCGCAGCCGCATGCTAATTACGTTCCTCCGTAGGTACACCGCAGCGGGATACGGCGGCAATGTGATGACCGCCTAAATCTCTATCTGTACTATAAGTTGAATAGAAATAGGATTTTTTATATTATTTGCTTGCACCTTTTCTCATTACTTTCTATTAATTGTTGCCACTGCAACTGTATTCGGAATCGGAGCCTTAATAGTGCCCTTTTACATTGCCGCTTTTTGCAGCGATAGTCTGCGATACAAATGCGACGCTGTCGCGCAACTGCCAAACGCGAGTTTGTAGTGATGCAATGTAAAAGGACCCTTATGTTTAGCAATCTGTGTGGTATTGCAATCTTAAGGGCCCCACAGACGATCAGTCTACTTGTCCTAGATCGGATCGGCCGTTTGACGTTCGAGACCTCCATCCATCGGCCACACACAAGACCAATCATTGCCTGTCGGCAATAGTCGAAAACCAGCTTTGAAGCCACACACTAGCAGTTGATATAGCCGTCAGTTTTAGTACTAATCGGTAGTTTCAGTCCGGCCGATAACTGTCGACATTAGGCCACCTGCGCATTAGCCGTCAGTTATAAATCTTAAATGGAACTGTGTGTGTGTGTGTGGTCGATTGCGGCCAACTGACAGGCTAACTGATCGTCTGTGGGGCCCTTTAAGGGGCCCGCAGACTATAAGTCCGCAGGCTGGCCTCCTGCCGTTCTCGATCGAACAGGCCGCCTGACATTCGGTTTTTGTTGGTATGTGGTATAAAACTGTGAGTATGTGGCCGATTGCGGCCAACATTGGCCGTTGCCTGCAATCGGGCTGATAGTCTGTGGGGTCCTTTAGAAAGGCTCGAACCGAACATTTATTTGATACTTAACGATAAAATCACATTATAAATTAAACAATACACGAATTGACTAGTGAGGCATTAAGTTCCAAATATAACGGCAAACCCTGTAAAAATATTTACGTATATATTCGATTCCTCAATAAAATATGTTTTACATACTTCCCAATTAAAAGTTCAAATACCTCGACACATGGCACATAATTAAAACCTTTATAAAACCATTCGTTTTTTTTACATAATATATAATATAGTATCCAAATTATAGAAATCTCCATAAAAATGGCAGCAAAGGCATAAAATGATTGCCCATTTTTACATTTTACTAATAGTTTGACCATTACCGCTGTAAGTACCACTTATTAAGTAGAAGCGTCAAAGGCAGGGAGTCGTAAAGCGCTTTTGGTCAAACTACAGGCAGAATGTACAAGATAATAGCGAGGTGTTTGCTTGCATTTAGCCATTTATTCTCCCGGCTTTCAACACTTTAGTAACACAAAATACTTTCTTAATCAACTAAATAAGTTATTTTGTATTTTTATGTAACTTTTCAATAGATGTTTTATATATGTCGCAGCCAAATAGTTAAATCCGCCATTTAATTAAACGCGTAGGCGGATAATTTTTTCCGTATGTTATTTTATTTTCCCTTAAGAGGGCATTGTGCGTACACTAACGCCGCCAATACATTTATTTTTATTACTCGTAAACCAAGTCAATATTTAAAAAAAAGAAAAGACCATGGCCTTTTCCTCTAATACTTTTTGATTAACTACTCAATAGTTTTCATTATTTTTGTATGTTTTATACTTACAGTGCCACAACCTTTTCTGTTCCGGTGACAGCGGCGCTACGTACGTTTTTTCTTTTTTTGTAGCAATTTAACCGGCCGTGACTTCTAAGAACTTCAGCCGCCAGCAGCGCTATGGTTGGACATCAACTTGAGAGCAGAATGACATTTAAAAAAAACACGCTAGTTTCACATTTTGGCCACCGGCACAGCAAAGTTTGTGGCACTGTAATCCATTTAAACCAAAAGTGGCCACTGTCGTTTCGATTGCGTTTTAAAACTAGTACAAACTAAAGAATGTATTAAAGTAAGTAACTAAAAAAATATTAGAGGCAATTTAAGAGGGCATGGCCTTTTCTTTTTTAAAATATTGACTTGGTTTACGAGTAATAAAAATAAATGTATTGGTGGCGCTAGTGTACGCGCAATGCCCTAATAAGTTGGCGGAGCCCAGCTTCGCGGGGCTCCTCATCGCTTGATCACAACACTAACCTAACCTAACCGAATTTAAACCTAATTTTCTGCGTAAGACGAATATAAACCCAATTTTTCAAATTGTTGTCGCCATACATAACATAACTATCCGGCGGATTCAACTATCCGCCTGCGACATTTAGACCACAAAGAACTTGGAAAATATTGTGCAGAATCTTAAGTTTACAACCAATACTGTCCTTTGGCAGTAGACACATTTTTTAAGTAAGTATTATTACTAACTATGATGAATATTCGTCATAATAACATTTGTTTTATTTAGTACCTGTTTACAGAACAGAATAAGCATATAAATGTAACAACTCCAGTTACATTAGTAATTTTATGGGATAATCTCTTCCGATTTTGAATTGAACAATATTTTGTATTATGATCTGTAAACAGACACTTGCGATACGACTAATTTGTTAATTAATTGTACTTTGGAAATGGAATAAGGGAAGAAACACTTAAAAGACGGATCTGAAGGATATGCCTATCTCTCTCTCCCATCATGACAGAATCGATCGAGTGATGAAAGGGGCTAAACGAAGTTCCGGATTTAGCGATTCAGAGGACGGTCCCTGTTTTGGTGGTACAATCGGCGTCACATATTTGGAAACACAACTTCTAACTGACTATTCAAAAGTTTTTATGTAAAAAAAACTTTGATAACTGATTGATTGTTGATTTTTGTTAAAGTATGCTTTTGATAGATCACAATTTATAGATAATTGTACTGGTATCTAAAATATTAAATCTAATAAATTATGTTTCCCAATGTAATCTATTGTCATAAATATATGGACTCGTCATAGGGGAGAGAAGTAAGCACCATAAAGATAAACCTAACAAGAAATTAAAACTAATAAGTACCCTCTGCAATGGTGGATACTGACTAACTTCACCAAAGTTTGGGAAGCCCATATGGTTGCAGAACATGTGGGCTATCAGGGGCGCAGCAAAGTGACCTAAAACAAAAATAAGTTGTCAATCCTTATACATATTATAATTCTTCTGTACTTATGTGTATTTGTCACCTAACTCGCCCTAAATGGCTGGACCGATTTGTTTAAAATTTTGTATGTATATTTTAATGGGTTCCTGTATGATTTGAAAACACAATAATGATGATGATGTTAAGAAATATAACATTTAAGAATACTAATTAGTGTGAAAAAATAATTTGAATCGGTTTTATAACAAACTAATAATTAGTTTAATTTTGACTATGTACAGCTGTCTCTTTCTAAAACGAAATCTTCTATGGCGAGACTATGACGATGACTGACTTGGTGATGTCACAAAGATAGTCTTCTCTCCTTGTCTAATTAGAAAGTTTGATGTCTTATAACTTTGAAAATATTCAAGATAATTCAAAATAAAAACTTATTTGTGTAAGTAATTAATATTTAATATTTTTTTTAAATAAATATAAAAATTATCAGCAAAATATGCTATTATGAATTCTCACCTGTCCTTAAAAACAAATATGCAGAGTAAGCCCCAAACAGGCTTGTGTAGGCAAATTGAAATGCTGAAACAAAAACAAACATGACTAGACTTAACATTCATAAATCTCTATTTCATAGTTTTATGCACTGTTCATGTCATGACCATCTCCGTACCCAACAATCTGGTTGAGTAGTAGACAATACCATAAGGCAATAACGGTCATTTGTGCAAAGTAGGTAGTTTAAATAAATAAGGACCCGTGCCGTTCATTACCCATGACACCCCTTTGATGATACCCCCAGGGGTGCTATGGGGAATTGCTTTGCCCCTTGACACCATGGTCCATTAGTGATAGGCTGATATTATTAATCTTACTGATTTTAAAATATTATTAAATTTTAGTTACGCAGTAAAAAATTTTTTGTTGTTTATTTAGTTCATATTTCATTTGTTAGCCTGGTAGAAAGGTATATCCTACTAATATTATAAATGTGAACGTTTAGATGTTTGGATGTTTAAATGTTTGTTACTCAATCACACCAAAACGGCTGAACGGATTTGGCTGAAATTTGGGACACAGATACTTTGTAGCCTGGAGAGGAACATAGGCTACTTTTTATCTCGAAAAAAAATATTACATTCCCGCGGGTTAACGTCTTAAAGTACACGCGGGCGAAGCCGAAGGCGGAAAGCTAGTTCATCATAAATTTCCATACACTAACTCTTTTTTATTTTACACTAGCTTTCCGCCCGCGGCTTCGCCCGCGTGGACCACACGACGTTAGCCCTTGGGAATGTGATATTTTTCCGGGATAAAAAGTAGCCTTTGTTCCTCTCCAGGCTAAGTATCTATGACCCAAATTTCAGCCAAATCCATTCATCCGTTTTGGCATGATTGGGTAACAAACATACAAACATCCAAACTTTCATATTTATAATATTAGTAGGATTTCAAGTTCCACATCTCTATGAGGTGTTGTGGGGCAAAGCAATTCCTCATAGCACCCCAGGGGGTAACATGAAAGGGGTGTCACGGGTAATGAACAACCCGTGTGCGGGCACGTATCAATTATACTCACAGGAGATCATTAGCGCTGATTGCAAATTAAATCCAGTCTTCAATCTTTCAAACATGTGGTGAAAATGTGCTGTAAAACAGAACCAAATATGTATATTACTTCCTGTTGATAAATGGATAAGAAACTTTAAAAGTTAAATAAGATTATTCTTTTTGTGATAAAATTAAATTTTAGTTATTAAAACTGATGATGGTTAAGATTCATAGGGTTCTAGTCTAGATATAGAATAAATAATTATTATTATTGTTATTATTTTACAAGCCAGCAGTTGTTACAACTTCTATTGCCTGAATCATTCTTATCATGTCAAATTGTACTTATTTTTTTTTATTTTGCATACACAAGAAATTGTCTACCAAAACAAATATACATTTTAAATAATAACTTGCTACTTTGACCCACCTATACCAAAAAGAAGAGGTCCAACAAACACAGCAGTCATTGGATTGATGCATTGTAGTAAAAGAGGCATCATGCATGCTCGAAAGACCCACTCTTCGCTAAGAGGGGCTACAAAATGGTTTCGCACCCACACTAGGTCCTGCCAGCTTGATATCCAGTACAATGGTTCTACAAAAATAAAAGACAATTATGATACTTTCATTAATTAATGTAAGAAGACTTTAAAAAATATAATATTACCTGCATACAATTTCCAGGTTCCCGACAAGAAATGCATGGTCAAAGGACCTAAGAATAAAATTGCCGTTAACATTAGCGGCAGTATAGACGCGAAAATTAAACCTGACATTCGAATCCCTAATTGTGTTAAAAGATCACCACGAGCTAATGTTTCAACAGTCAGGAAATATTGAGTAAAAAATGGTGCTAAGATCATAATGCAGGTGACACTAAAAAATCTTCTTTTTATTACTGAAGGATGGTCTCTGGAAGAAATTACGCACAATTAGTTCCAAATGAGATTAAAATCTAAGGCTTAAAACAACTGTTTTGTATTCTGTAACATAAAATAAAATCATGTGTTTTACCTGTTTAATTTAGCCCTCCATACATACAAACTTGCAACATAACAAAAAGTTAGAAATATACAGGCAAATACTGAGGAAAGGCAGATATTTTCTTTCAGTTCACCAATCACAGACATTTTTATTTCGAAAATCAATAGATGAAAATTTGGAAAATCCAAACAAAACCAAAACCACAAACCCAATTCAGAATAAATTTGTACGTCAAAATAATGTCAATGTCATATGTCACTGTCAAATTAACATTTTTTTTATATTCGTTCCTAAAGGAACTGACTAAGGTCTGAGACCATACTGCCTCGTCGTCATTAGTAGGTTTTCTTTCTTCAAGGTAGAAACACATTTCGCTGGCGCAGCGCAGCGCAGCGCAGCGCGATCGGTTTCATACATTTAGTAGATTTAGTATGGCTAGAAACACATTTCCCTAGCGCAGCGCAGCGTTTCCGCTCGGCTCCGATTGCGCCAGGCCCCCCACCACTTTCTAGCATTGTATCGTCAGATGGCTCGGTAGCGGACTGCGCAGCGGAGCTCTGCATTTTGATTTTTACTATCTTTCAAAAACCCAGGCGTGTCTGTTCTCTGCTAAAAGGAGTAATTTTGACCTAGCTCCTACTTTCCGGGGTGCATCCGTGCCGATTACAGAACACCTAGAGCTTCTCGGCATGTCGCTGACTCCAACACTCAATTTTGGATCTTTTATTGAGTGTAAGGCTCAATTAGCATCAAAAAAGCTTGGCGTACTGGCAAAGGTGAGAAAGTATTTCACGCCGGAACAGCTGCTCAATCTATACCAAGCACAAGTTCGATCGTGTATGGAGTACTGTTCTCACCTTTGGGATGGCTCCGCCAAATACCAGGGGGGCTACCGCGTAACTTTATGGGTATGAACTTCATACGTTTATGGGAACTTTAAGTCAGTTTTATAAAGAAAATAGCCGCTATCAGTTCCTTGTTTTGTGACGTCGGGTATAACGATAACTAGCTAGCAACGTTCAAAAGAACAAAGCAGCAAAAATCTATCAAAATAAGGAATTCAAATGACAGTTGAAACCCATACCCATATCCATATTTCTTAGCCGGTAGCCCCACAGATCCAGACGCTTGAAGCTATTGAACGGAGAGCCAGGAAGCTCATCGGCAACGATAATCTGTTCGATGAAAAGCTTAAAAGCCTCGAGCATAGACGCAAGGTTGCAAGCTTATCGGTTTTTTATCGGATACATTTCGGTGAGTGTGCAGCGGAGTTGCATAACCTAATTCCGCCATCTCCCTTCTTCCATCGGACGACCAGATGTACGAATCAGCGCCACCGTTTTTCGGTGGATATTCCAAAAATAAGAACCAAGTGGTTTGCCTCAAATTTTATCATCCGCACCGCTATTGAATGGAACTCCTTGCCTGAGTCTGTAGTGTAGTCAATGAAGCTAGTTGACCTCCACAGTAATTCCTCAGTCAGAAAAAACTTTACATCATGATAAAGTATCAATAAATTAAAAGTATGGTATAAATTTCCAAAAAATAATAATAATAGAAGATTAGGTATTTTTTAATGAAAGTCTTATTTCATTGATATCTTTTTTAGGAAAAATGCTCCGTCAAAACTTTCTTAACCGGACATATTCATGTAACGTATAAAAACAATAATATGAAATATCCAAAAAAATATCCCAGCAGAAACACCAAATTTTAATAAATCAAAATGGGGTGACTTGGACTGAAAATGTCTCTGTCGAACTTTTTAACGGAATTATACCAATTTGCCAAACATACTCATGTTTGAAAAAAGTTTTGGATTTTCATCAAGTATCATATACGAGTATAAATAACTCATTTGGTAAAATTTGGACTGAGAAATTACTCGGTTCAATATATAAACAGATTTGTATATTTATGTATAAATACCTAACTTCCGTGTGAGTTTTTTTTTGGATAATCATTTAAAAGTTTATGGCTCATGCTATTTTATAACCCAGCAAAGTTTCATCGACTGAGGAATTAGTGTATGGGTCTCCATACAAAGAATCTGTTCATTGCCTACACTACTGTGTTTCCCGATAGGTACAATCTGGGGGCCTTCAAGTCGCGAGTGAATAGGTATCTTCTAGGCAAGTGCGATTCATCCTAGATCGCATCATCGCTTACCATCAGGCGAGATAGCGGGCAAGCGCTTGCCTATCAACAATAAAAAAAAAATGTTCTCCGATTTCTCCGTCAATAATGGGCCAATTTAAAAAATATTTTTTTAATACAGTTGCTCAAAAAGTGGCGTATTGCAGGGACGTATAGCGTTCGGGATGTGGGCTATTAAACACTCGAGCTTTTTTATTACCTTTCCCGAACTCGTGCGTTTTCTTTCCCAACTGTCAAAATAATGTCTATTAAAAAGAAAAACCAACCACGAAGTTTTATAAAAAAAAAATCATAGAAGTTCTTATGATTCATGCAAATATTTCTAAAAAGAAGCTACTAATTTGTTTTAATATCAGATTTAAAGGTAATTTTAATTAAAATTAAAAACGATGTAGTAAAAGTGAGAAATAAAGAAAGGCGCTCCTGTAGGATTCGGATTGCTTTTGTTAGGTTAGGTTTCATTTCATTTCATCTCATTTAATTTCATTTTCATTTCATATCAATAAAAAAAACTACTGATGACTTGGCTGTATGGGCATAGTTACCTTTGGCTACCCAGAATGGGTGAAGAAAACAAAAGAAATCTCTGCATATAAGTACTGGGGCCCTATCGCCCTATGCTAAATGCGCTTATATTACACTTACATTGCTCTTATTTGACAATTTGGTATCGCGCTATTTTCTCAACGACAACAATATAACTGTTTTGCATTCCAACAAAACAGATATTATGTGTTATAGAAAACACATAGCGTTTCGTTGAAGAAGCGCCTCCAGATCTCGTCTTTATATACGTCAATATTAGTCACTTACCTAGATAATCTTCATACTTCCCTGTCTTTCAACTCCAGCTAAGGCTGAATGGCCCTGATTTCCTTTGCCAATGAAGCTCTTATGAGACAAACTGCTTGTCAATCTTCATAGTGTCTTCACCTGCAAGCAACTTGCTCAACGCTATGTGTTTTCTATAACACATAATATCTGTTTTGTTGGAATGCAAAACAGTTATATTATATGTTGCTCGAAAACACATAGCGTTTCGTTGAAGACCTGTTTGATATCTGCTGGTGAAAGAAATACAAACGCTATGTGATTAAGAAAATTCCACCATAATGAACCAATTAATTTCTTATGATTATTCTCTACGTATATTTCAAGAACAATCACAGTGACTAAAATAACTGACTTTCAAGTTACTTTAGTTAAATAATTAACAAAAAACTGGATCAATAAAAAGATCTATGTTATATCTTAACTTCTTGAAGGTTCTTATATTGAACCAAAATAGCTTTTACTTACTGACAGTCTTGCCTATACTAATGCAAATGAAACTAAATAATAGTGCAATTATTCTTCCCAAGACTAATCGATTTAATCTGTGGTATAACCTTACCAATTTTTAAACTAATAGGTACTCTTGTTAAGTTTTTATGATGTTTGTGCATCCATTATATAGAATCTCTCAATTTCAAGATGACTGGCTGACTTACAGAATTGAATGTTACCAATAAACATCTGTTTGAAAAAGATAATTGATCTTTTGTTTTATTAAATACTGGTGTGATCCTTTCTCAGATTAGTCCTTGTAGCTGGTTTGTCCAGTCCCGAAAGGGCAGTAGCCTGACTTGAAATATCTGAATTAGAGCTTCTTCCCATAGTAAGTTCAACAAACTTCACTTGTCCCTTACACAGAATTGGTCATATAAACGACTTATTACTATCCCTCCTCAGGCCGTTCTTTATAGAAAGGTAAGGTGACAACAAGTACAACTTTTCAGATGGCAACCATTTGAATGCTACTGCCGTAGACAAGATGCGAAAAATAATTTTGAAGCACTTTTATTATTCGCTAGTCATATAACGTGGGCATTTGAAAACATTATTTTCAATCGTTTACACAGACAACGTGCCCATTTGATCTTATGTCAGTTCTGTATGTAATATCACGTAATATTAAAACTTATTTATTTAAATAAATTTTAACTTGACAGGTTGGCACTCCATTGTTTCCGTTAAATATGTAAATTATAAATGAGCCAAGAAAAAATTATAGATCTCATATTCCATAACGTCAACAGCACAAGTCATCTCGTAGAATGCACCTGAATAGACTCTGTAAGGGCTTAGTTGTGAGTCTTGTCTTATGACGCTCGATCGGGAAAGCGTAATTATTTGTTTAGCGTTGATGTAAATGTAATACTTACATGAGCTAATGGGCATAAATACTACATTCAATAGATCTGCAAGATACAGTGCTACTTGATTTCCCATAGAGCCCTCTGGTTAATATAGAAAGCCTTAAAAGCTGTGTTCCACCTATTTTTAAGAGAGAAGTTGTATCAAAAGTATGACGACAGCTGTTTACAGGAGGTTTCTCATAAATCTCATGTTCCACCTGTCCTTACTATTATTCTATCCTGCCCCCCCCCCCCCCCCCTTGTTTCCAAAATTTCTATTTGCGGGGGACGGTTCGGTGGGGGTGCGGTGGACGGAATGGTCTGCTGGTCAAAAAACACTGGGGGCGAAAACCCACACCAGTATGGGTTGCTAAGCAAAACATTGGCGAGTTATTACAGTCCCCGGTACTATAATGGGAAAACCACTCGGCAACTCGATTCAGCTGACATTTGGGACGCCCCACTTTGAATATAGCCTCCGAGGCCTGGGGCAAGAACTGCCATGCCGGCACAGATCGTTCTTATGATAGGCGGTCGGCAATGCCGTAGTACCTCCCCGAGAGGTACGCCGCCGACAGCGTGATGTTAAGCCATTTAGCTGTTGCTACAAGAGCCTTGCTGTAATTCGAGAAGTGCTATTGGCAGAGTATCGTCCTCATTCCAGAGGTCGGCAACTCAAGTTCAGATGTCTGACTGGACGTGCGCATGATGCATGCAATAGTCTTGTTCTTAATTTAAGAAGGACTTTTAACAGACTATTTACTACCCTTGTTCCGGAGGTCGCTAACCAAAGATCCGGTGCGAATAAGCATTACGCAGCTCAGATAGCCCTGCTGTTAATTCGAGAACGGTTTTTGACAGACTGCCACCGTCGTCGTTCCGGTAGTAGGCAACAAGGGTTCAGATGTGCGACTGGATGTGTAAGTGCGTATGACGCAGATTCAGACCTTAAGTGAGAGGCATGCATTGTAAACATATTTAGGTACGAACGCCCAATTTCTTGTTTTAGGGAACATTTCCCTGATATAGGTAGTAAAGTTAAGCATCTTAACCTGCTATCTTAAAAAAAAATAACTAATTTCTTCTTCCTATAAAGGGTACCTAGTCCACCTTGTGGACTTAATTATGGCTTTCAGTAACTGAACTAGCTCCTGATAAAATGCAGGAGGTATGTCTTGTTTTGACCTAGTTTGGTTCAGTTTGTAGCTGTCTAAGAATTAATCAATTAATTTTTCAAGTTTGCCTCATTAATATGTCCAAACCTGTTCTGCATTGCTCATAGAGTAACCTGTTCTCTTTTAAATGGTCCCTTGACTTGATTAAATGTGTGACAAGAAGGCAAATATTGACATGTAAAAAACTAGACCTGTATTTTTAGTAATGCAATTTAACCAAAGAAACCTCTGTAAGGTCAAACTCATGAATAGTCACTATTAGATCTGATTTTAATCTATTTCAGTTCTGTACATATAAATAGAGCATTTAGACAGTAAAATAAATGTTTAATGCAATCTGTGGTGCATATAAATTAGCTGAAAACCTTTAAGACAATAGTAAATACTAATTATTATTACCACTGCCTTGTCTGAATATTTTACAAACTGAATGTTTTGTATGTACATACATACATTACATACATTACGTACATACATTTATTTAAACTTAGAGTAACAACTCATCTGGGAGTTACACTATTCACAAGAGGGACAATATTTGTGTATTAGTCCCATTGAGTTAAACATTATAATTTATTACTCAATAACCAGTCCAAATAATATTGGTCTGTTCAATGGGTGTCCATTGCCAGATTATTAGAATATGCTTCATTAAATCTGAACTGAGATGAAATATTTTAATCAACTTTTAGCAAAGCCACTCCGTGGTTTGAGCACACAGCTCAAAGTGATACAATTGATCTGTAACCATGGCCTTTTAGATTAACTTGTTAACTGACAAAACTTGCATGATGAGCTGAAAGCTTCCAAATTACTTAGATCATAAAAAAAATAATGTTTATGCTTAAATGGCATGTACTTAATTAATTAATAATATTAGATTCTTGTAATAATTTACTGGTGTAAACTCATATTGAATATTTTTATATAAAATCTTCAATACAATTATTATTATGTAGAATTACTTTACTTTACCATTTTCAAGCAAATAACTAATTTATTATAATTAATTACTAATTATTTATAATATTATATAATTATTTACATAAGTAATTTATTATAATTATTTTCTATTTATCATAAGGTATTTATTGTTGTAGCTGTGAAGTATGCCCTCTTCATTACTTATCTGATGGTTTCATTCTAAATTTAGTTAGTCCTAAACCATGCTTTACCTATTCTTATATAGGTATTATTTGTTTAACTTGGCTTAGTTCAGTCAAGATTTCCAGAAAACGGTTTGACACCAAAATTGGTTCAAGTAAACACTGCACAAAATTTAAACTGAACCCCTTTTAATGAAATTTGGGATAGATAAATAGAATAACTGAATTGATGCAAGTAAAGCCACTGAAAATAGCTAGTGTTCTTTATTTATGGAGCTCTATACGCTCTTAATCCTTATTGTATGTAATACAATATGTACCTATGTATCCCTTCAATCAAGACTAACTGCGAAGGCCTCCAACGAGGTTACCGGTTATTATGCCCTCTTACAAGGCAAACATTTTAGAAATCATTGGTAGGTATTTTTAAATTAATATTATTTATACCTGTAATAATTACTTTTGGTATCTTTGTATGATTTCCTTCTCCTCCTTATTTAATAAAATATGTCACCGCGGTACAGACTGTGACGGTTGTGTACTCCTGTTATGGTACTAGCTAGCCACTTATTTTTAAATCATATTCTCAGCATATGTCTTGTTGCAATTAATAAATGATTATGATTATGTTGACTTTGTAAAGTTGGAAACTGGATTTAATTTACTTGGCTGAGCTGCTGCCCAATTTAGATTTAGGAGTTCGCATTGCTCTAAATGAGTCTGAGATAGACCAGCTAACACTCTAAAATAAGGCCTAATAATCTCTTGCCTTATTAATATCCAGTTGCCTCCGAGGCACTGTTTAAATTGTCTGCAGTAGACACAAAGGCTTAAGCAATATATTGAAGTGGCACACTACATCCTTCTCTTTCAGGATAACAAGCAGAAAACACTTAGGTACTCAAACTTTTCATGAGTCACATTCCTTTCCAAGATTACTAAGCAAACACACAGTTTGTTGTTATGTATCTATCAAAGTCTTTAACCAACCACCTTTGGGTTATTTCACACTTCTTGACAGGTTAGGGATTACCTAACCAAAGCTGATATTTCGATTTTGGAATGAATAAATTTAACTAGTTGTGAGTATCAACAGTCACAGAATTGGTAGGTATTTACCGTATATGTAGTAAACTAACCTAGAAATACAATGTTGTGGCAAAAACACTACGAGTTCGTAAGTTTTTCGTTCGAGACTTCGAGGTCGCTTTGCACGCTTCTCAAGCGGCGACCGAGGGGCGAAATCCTTCCTGATTATCCGATAATAGGAAGATGATTCGGCTAAAACAGTGCATCAAACACGCTCTTTCTCCTAAGCAGCGGTTTTCGCACGTCGAAGCTCGTTATTTTTGTCACATATAATAACAAAAACTTACCCACTGGTATGTTTCGAAGTATATCTTTATAATTTTAACTTCACATTAAGTTAAAAAACTAACTTTAACTTATTTTAAGTTAAGTGAAAAGATTTTGACGTGTTTTACGCGCGAAATCTGAAAACGCTATGAAGATTGACAAGCAGTTTGTCTCATAAGAGCTTCATTGGCAAAGGAAATCAGGGCCATTCAGCCTTAGCTGGAGTTGAAAGACAGGGAAGTATGAAGATTATCTAGGTAAGTGACTAATATTGACGTATATAAAGACGAGATCTGGAGGCGCTTCTTCAACGAAACGCTATGTGTTTTCGAGCAACATATAATACCATTACCATTCCTTTTCGGAACGATTTTTTGAATCGCGCTAGGTTTTTAAACGTAAAATGATTACATTGCAGCCGATAACAGCACCCCTAGTGTAAGTTTTTATGTCAAAAAACGCAAACTATCGTGAGTGCGTATTTATGTCAATTTGTATGAAAACTGTATCAGCGCCTCTAGCGGCGAGTAGCGCGCTTATGCAGTTTTCATACAAATTGACATAAATACGTACTCGAAATAGTTTGCGTTTGCTTGACATAAAAACTTACACTCGGGGTAGGTACTGACCGTTCGCTTATGTCAAAATAAACAGCTAGTCGGAGGCAGTTTTTTCAACATTATTCTGGGGCCCTATCGCCCAATTTTGCAATAAGAGCGATTTCATTACCACTCCATTTCAATCAGTTTACGATCGAGACATAAAAAGGTATCGCCCTAAAGTTTACAAACGGATGGAAGACGGATTGCGATGGCATTGCGATCGTTTGGGTCGGTGAATGAATGATACCAGTGATGTTACTTTTATGAATGAATCTTTTCAAAAATAGAGTGTCAAGTTGTCAATGTCAGTGTCATCCAACTGTCAAATACAAGGGATTTTTGGCGGTTGATTTTTGTGGTGCGTTGCGTGTGTGGAATTGGAGTTTTTCTGTTGAGGTGCAGGCTCGTTTTGAAATTACAACTTTTACAATAAATTTTACTGGCGTTTACTTTGAATTATTTCGTAGTACTTTTCAAGTTTTAGCGCGCTTGGCCTGCGATCGTTGAGGTTAAGCAACTTTCGCAATGGTCGGTCACGGGATGGGTGACCAAAAAACTTTTCATCTCGAGCTCCTCCGTGCTTCGGAAGGCACGTTAAGCCGTTGGTCCCGGCTGCACTTGCAGTCGTTAATACCCACCAATCCGCACTGGGCCCGCGTGGTGGGTCATGGCCCATTCCCCTTATCCATCCATGAGGAAGGCCAGTGCCCCAGCAGTGGGGACATTAAATGGCTGATGATGATGATGATGACTTTTCAAGTCTAGCGGATTTTAGTAAGATTCTGTGTGTTTCAAGTTGTTAAAACGTATTTATTCTCTTGCTCAGTGGTTGTTAATTCCGGAAAACAATAATACCTTGTCGAAAATACACAAAAAAGTGATAATCAGATGAAGTAAGGTGACGGGTGCTACTTGACTCTAAACGGCTCAAGAAAGACACTCGACACTGCCTTCCAACATCCCCCAAGAGCGGAGAGGAGGTCCCGAAAAGAGCCCGTATGAAGGAGGTTACCTACCAAGGCAAAGCCGTCTTCCCCAGTGATGAGTTTATTCTCAAATCTGGACTAGACTTGAATAGTCATCATCATCATCATCATCAGCCATTTAATGTCCCCACTGCTGGGGCACTGGCCTTCCTCATGGATGGATAAGGAGAATGGGCCACCATGACCCACCACGCGGGCCCAGTGCGGATTGGTGGGTATTGACGACTGCAAGTGCCGCCGGGACCAACGGCTTAACGTGCCTTCCGAAGCACGGAGGAGCTCGAGATGAAAAGTTTTTTGGTCACCCATCCCGTGACCGACCATTGCGAAAGTTGCTTAACCTCAACGATCGCAGGGCAAGCGCGCTACAACTTGAAAAGTACTACGAAATAATTCAAAGTAAACGCCAGTAAAATTTATTGTAAAAGTTGTAATTTCAAAACGAGCCTGCACCTCAACAGAAACCACAAAAATCAACCGCCAAAAATCCCTTGTATTTGACAGTTGGATGACACTGACATTGACAACTTGACACTCTATTTTTGAAAAGATTCATTCATAAAAGTAACATCACTGGTATCATTCATTCACCGATCCAAACGATCGCAATGGGCGATTTTCTGAAAGCTCAGTCACTAGATGGCGCTGTCCCACCTATGCAGTTAGAAGGAACGGAACGTTATAAATTTTACTTTGACGCGACTTTTTTACGTAAAACGGAACGTCAGACAGATGTTATTTATTTACCTAAATCTTTAAATTTACCTATTTCGTTTCTGTTCCTCACAGTAGTACTTATTTAATATAATATTAGTTTCCTTTGGGTTGTTAAAAAGTAATTAATTTAAATATGTTTCATACTAAAATATACCATAGACATGTACATACTTATTCAACGCCATCTAGTCAAGCAATTGGAAGCTTTTTTTTTTTTAAATGGCCTCTCAGAAAATCGCTCATTGCCATCGCAATCCGTCCATAGATAAGACCTTCCATCCGTTTGTGAACGTTAGGGCGATACCTTTTTATGACACGATCGTAAACTGATTGAAATGGAATGAGAGAGTTTCTTTTGACGTTTCATCGTGCAGTTCAAAAATTTGTACTAGATGGCGCTACCCCACTATAGCGACCTAACTTTTTCTGAAGAAGTAAACGAAAAAGTACCTAATAGAAAATAGCAAAGAAAATAGGATGTCTGTAGTAAGGCGTACATTAGACGGTCATGCAACAATCAGTCAATTCCATCACTCATGACTATCTAACCAATCGGTATAGAGGAACTTCGGGCAGCGTTATGAATGGTTCATTTTGATTAGCTAAAAGAATCGTGAATGATAGCAAACTGACAGCAAAACCTACAGTCTAATAGGCGCCTAATAGGAAGACTAAAGCGGCCCATTCACGGCAGGCCGTCCCGCCCTAGTTTACATTAAAAGAGCAGCTCGGCGGCCTAGCGACCTGGGGGCTACTGCGTAACTTTATGGGTATGAACTTCATACGTTTTTGGGAACTTTAAGTCTATTTTATAAAGAAAATAGCCGCTATCAGTTCCTTGTTTTAAGACGTCGGGTATGACGATAACTAGCTAGCAACGTTCAATAGAACAAAGCAGCAAAAATCTATGGGGGGCTACCGGCTAAGAAATATGGATATGGGTATGGGCTTCAACTGTCATTTGAATTCCTTATCTTGATAGATTTTTGCTGAAATTTATTAAAATAAGGAATTCAAATGACAGTTGAAGCCCATACCCATATCCATATTTTTTAGCCGGTAGCACCCCTGGGTCCAGTAACTGAGGTACTACTCGACTCGCCTTCCACCGTTTACATTGGTAAAGTAATTGGGCCCAGAACCTCTGGTAAAAGTACTGGGCCCAGTTAGTTTTCCGAGCGAGTCAACGGTTTACACAGGGCGAGTAGGCAGACGAGTCGAGTTACAAGTGGTGAGGAACAACTTGGCCGAGCAACTATGCTCCGCGCGAGACCACTCGACTCGCTCAGTAGGTCTGGCACAACTTAGCGCGACTCTTTGTCGCGCTCCTTTCAACCAATCAGCACTTCGCCTTAAGTCGCGCGCGCTATCTACGAGCGATCTGATTGGTTGAAAGTGCCCGCGACTCTTTGTCACTCGAGTCGCGCTCAAGTTGTGCTAGCCCTACCCAGTTTACTCGCCCTTTCGTTTACATTGGTCGAGTTAGCCTGCTTTTTGTCGCTCGCTACTCAACTCGGCCGCCTACTCGACCAATGTAAACTGGGCTTTTACGCAGGATGGTGAATGTTGTCGCAGGAGGCTCCTGCAACAACATTCACTATCCTGCGTGAGGCGAGACGGATGGCGGGGCGACCTGCCGTGAATGGGCCGCTTTTAAAATAATCAATCATCGACCAAAGAGTACATTATTATCCCACAGATAAGGTAGAAAGTGAACTTCAATCACAAAAACCATACAGATTAATTTGACAGTACAACCGACCGACACACAAGTCTTTTTAAGGCTCAATGAACTAATCCTTTGCCATAAATGCTGAAAAAAGTAGGTTGTATTAGAGTTACAGCGCCATCTAGTGCATCGAAAAATTACTGCAGGAAACTCCCCCATTGTAATGAAATCGCTCTTATTGCAAAATAGGGCGATAGGGGCCCTGATAGCAGCTATTTTCTTTATAAAATTGACTCAAAGTTCCCAAAAACGTATGAAGTTCATACCCATAAAGTTACGCGGTAGCCCCCCTGTACTAGGGGCTTTAAAAGGGGGCCAATGCCAATGGGCGATTTTCTGAAAGCTCAGTCACTAGATGGCGCTGTCCCACCTATGCAGTTAGAAGGAACAGAACGTTATAAATTTTACTTTGACGCGACTTTTTTACGTAAAACGGAACGTCAGACAGATGTTATTTATTTATCTAAATCTTTAAATTTACCTATTTCGTTTCTGTTCCTCACAGTAGTACTTATTTAATATATTATTAGTTTCCTTTGGGTTTTTAAAGAGTAATTAATTTAAATATGTTTCGTACCAAAATATACCATAGACATGTACATACTTATTCAACGCCATCTAGTGAAGCAATTGGAAGCTTGTTTTTTTTTTAAATGGCCTCAGAAAATCGCTCATTTGCCAGACTAGAGCATTGAGATCTAGAGTGCGCGCCAGATAAAAAAAAGTAGTCTGTTCGCGGTCAAAATCGAATACTAATCTTTTTCTTATGCCCAAAACAGAAAAATGTACTGTAACTAGCGCCAAAAACGCCCCAGTCGCGCGCAGAGTTATATGATACGCACTCTAGATGGCGGTCATGTCGCATCCGCCATGTTAATCCTAAATATCCGCCATATTTTGCTGAAAAGAGTCGCCCATTGCTCGGGGGTAGCGTGAATTTTCGTTAAAATTATTAGAATAATGATTTTTATGAGTTAACAATTGTATTTTTAGTGCCAGTGTTTAGTGAAATATTAGTTAATCACTAAAATTAATCGCTTTGTGCTGCTAATGGTGTATAATATCTGTTTCCGTTCCGTTTCTTCAATCTAATCTAAACAGAAAATGGCCGACGGTTTTAGTGCGGGTGTCTCCTTTGTTTAGGGCTGAATTCTAGTGAAAATAAGTGTCTAAAGAAATAATGCCTAGTGCCTCGTTTTCCTCTTCGCGTTCTTACGTCCGTAGATCGCGAAGAAAAGGCGGACATCGAATACCTTTACCGTCTCGAACACAATCAAGTAAGTAATCCGGGTCGTCGATGTCGCCCCGATCTTCTAATAGCTTTTTATCGACATTTTTCTATTTCGTGCTAAGATTTTACAGCATTTCAAATAAATATTTTTCCTACATTGACGCATAATTTCGATACTTGATTGAATAAAAAAAACTTAAGAGTGTTGCGTCAACTTGAAAATGTTTTCGGATCTACCATATTCTTTTCGAGTCAATGATCATTGTTCTCGAGTTGATTGGCATGCAAATTCTCATCGTCGCTGCACATTCCTAAGTTTGACAAAATTTTATCGTAGCGCATTTCACTGACATTTTGCGCAATATGGGTATTGATTTGCGAGATGAAAACTTATTTTTGTAAGGCATGGCGAAACAGCTGTTTTCAATCGGTCTGTATCCTAAAACGGGGTTATTTTAAAAGTGAAGTCTGCTCTGTGGCTTCACTTTGAATGGTTCTATTTACTATGTCTCTCAAATACAGATTTGCCAAAATTTCGCGTGAAATATATTTTGTACTATGTTTTTCTTTTGCTTCACACTATGGAATGTCTAGAGAATGGCAAGTAAATACATGACTTTGATTCTTGATTTCTCGGCATACTAAAGTAAACAATGTTGATCTTATCAAACTAATATCCATTTATTTTTTACTAAAATAAGTGAATTTTATTGATCTGAACTGCAATACATTCAGCCTGAGAAAGTTAACAATAGCTATACTTACATATAGCGTTTCACTTGTGAAAGTTTTGTGTTTGTATTAATAAATGTTGTTAACCTTTAACTATGGACGTTATGTTTTGTTACACCACTATCGACGTGCGGTCTCACAGACCGCTATCTTTAAAAGCCAAATTCTATCTAGTTAAGTCTTATTCTGTCATGATGAAGTCAGTATTGTGCCAGTTTTTGTTTTTGGAGTTACTAAATGTAAATAAAATACGTAATTTTAATGAATATGTAGGTATTTATTTATTTTAAACATAAATCTAACCATATAACAATCAAAGGCACTCATCAGACTTTTTTACTCAAGATCTTTTTAAAGGAACATTATTTAATGAAAATTAATTTTTTAGTCTGTTCCACTAATTTTACAATTAAATATAAAGGATAAAAAATAAAAAAAAAATTACATTAAGTTCTTAGGACAAAACATAAAAATTTTGACATAGGCCCAAATTGTGCATATTTATAGGCAGTCTTTGCGTAATGGCTAAGAACATTGTAGGCATATTGGCTATTTACAGCCTACACAAGTATGGAAGCAATGAATTTGATGTTCGTTTGTATGCAGATGTACTAGGACGATCGTTTTCTGCCATTTTTAATTTAAAAAATCTGAAGCAAACAAAATCACCATCAGCTCAATTTATTACACAAACGCGGATGCAGACCGCCCTCAAAATATAAAGCAAAATAACTCAGGAAACATACAGCCAGCGACGTGACATTCACTCTCAACAGTTGTTTCGCCTGATGTGAGGCGCTACTGAGGCTGACAGACCCATGAGGTACGCGGGTGAAGAGGGGCCCGTGAATCACAAACTGCAAGCGGTCTGTGAGACCATGCGTCCATAGTTAAAGGTTAATAATGATTTATACTAATCTTTTAAGAAATATTGCTATTGCTTGTTATATTGCAAATTGCAATTTTAACTGCTGTTAAAAAATCTTCTAATTTATAACTTTCCATTGTAAGGGAAAAATGCTACTAATCCTACTTTCCTACTTTCTACTAATATTATAAATGTAAAAGTTTAGATGTTTGCATGTTTGTATGTTTCTTACTCAATCACGCCAAAACGGCTGAATGGATTTGGCTGAAATTTGGGACACAGATACTTTGTAGCCTGGAGAGGAACATAGGCACTTTTTATCCCGGAAGAATATCATATTCCCGCGGGATAACGTCGTGAAGTCCACGCGGGCGAAGCCGCGGGCGGAAAGCTAGTCTATACTAATATTATAATTATAAAGGAAAGATTTGACTTCTTGTTTGTAATTTTAAAAAGCTACTGGACCTTCCTCTGTCAAGAGGAGTGGATTGCCACAACAAAATAAAGAAGAAGAATAGGCTACTTGACATATCAACATAAACACTGCCAAATAGATGCTTCAACAATGTTCTTTGGAACTTTTCCTTGGCTATAAATAGTATACCTATCAAAACAATGTTGAATCATTGGAATAAGTCATTTTGATGTTATCTAAGTATTTTATTTTTTCAATTGATAAAAATACTGTGATTCTTCAGGTAAAACAGTAAACAATTTGATTATGAACATTCTTAACATATCAATAAAAAAAAATTGGACTATGCTGTAATTTTTAGTGGTATTCAACTTTTCATCAGAAATAGTACTAGAAGAAGGCTCACAAACTAAATCAAAATTTTATAAGGCCCAAATGACTATTTTTAAACAGAGAAAAAAGGTTATGAATGTTACGATTACGATCTTACATTATAAATGGCACGAAGCATCCCAAGTTTGAAATACCTTTGTATTATTGACACGGTCACAATAATCTACTTGTAATTATACTCTCAAGTGGGCGTATAACGCTCGGCCATGTCTGTCACTCCAACTATGTCTCTAGAACTAGGTGTTGTTGTTGGTCGAAGTATTCAACATTCATTTTAATATTAAATTGGCAAAAATTACTTATGTTTCAGGTGAGCCATGTGAATCAGTCCCTTGCCCGAACAACGTGACAGGCAGTGCAATGGCGGCGACAGCAGCATGCGCTGGCCCCAGCGGCAGCGGCGGGGGCGGGTCCCCCCCAGTGCCGGCCGCAGCGCCCGCGACCACAGCCGGTCACCACAGCCCGTACGATTTGCGCCGCAAGTCGCCACCTGCCTACCATGAGCCCGGGCCCTCGGGCACTTGCTCTCTACCAGCCAGAAAGAGGCCCCGAACGTAAGTTTGATTTTCTTGAAACTTCTTCTGAACTACCTAAAGTCGAAAGCACATTCAGCTTAAGAGGCTTACTACAAAAAACAGCTCTTATTATGCACACTCTAACAGACTTATTAATAAACAAAGAGTAAGTTTACACCTAGGTTTAAACAAAAATATTGCTTAGCAATATTACTCCTTGCGTTTGACGTTTCAAAGCGTCATATTCCTAAGCAAACTTCTTGGTTAAACCTAGGTGTAAACTTACTCTTTGTTTATTAATAAGATCCTAAGGGTACAATCAAGACCAACTAAATCATTGGAATTTAATGTGTTGTTTGCTGTACCTACTATATGATTATACGATTCGGTCAAAAGAATTGTCATCTAAATAATTTGGTAAGTACTGATGATTTGAATAATTATTATGTATGGCATACTAGAAGAAAAATAATTGTGTTTCTAAGATCAGCAGTGGAGTGGACTAGGTGCATGCAATGCACCATCTTTTAATAATATTGAATGATTCAAAGATATGCAAAAACCCAAAAACTGGTGCCCTTAATTTGAACTGTTGAAGTAGAGGTTATTAATGATTTAAGTCGATAAACAAGTTCTTCATTAATTCCAACAAAGCAGGTAAAACATACTTCATAAAAATAAATTAAAATTTTGATTAAGTACTACATTGTTGTTATATCCATAATTTTTGTGTCCATCGTTCCAGCAGCGCCACGGTCTCCGATTTGCTTGAAAAAAATACACCATGCAGGCCAATTTTTTACCAGTCGGGAAAAAATACGATTGATTTTTTCCCCCCACTGGATCCGAGGATATACGGGGATTTCTGTGGCGCTGCTGGAACGACGTCGTCCTGGCAGCGCCCCGCTATTTCTCATTAATTACAAAAGCTATAATAAATCTAATAAGACACATATTTTTGGCTTTTTTTTCCATTTCACATAAGCTAATGTCCACCTGTAAATGTCGACAGATTCAGGAGTAATCGTAGGTCACTTGGGGCGCTGCTGGGACGACGTCGTCCCAGCAGCGCCACGGCCGAATCTCAGCAATTCGATTTTTTTACTGAAAACAGTGTGCCTGTATATTTAGTTCCTTCATCATAGGGTACGGAAAAAATTGAATTTCTACATTTCATCATGGAATAATGATTTTATAGGCATCGAAAAATTATAACCTCAAAAAAAAATTTTTTTGCTCTAACGCCTTTAATTGATGTATTAAATAGCATTTGCGCATTCTTTTATCTTCCTATAAAGGGAAAAAAATAAACCACTCTCGCAGCATTAACTATTCCAGAGAAATCCTAGGTTTAGATTGTGTTCCTACATTTAGGCATCGTTCCAGCAGCGCCACACCCAGTACAGCATGATCCAGGGCACCTGTCACCAAACTGAGCATGCCAATATTTACTACTACCATAGCGAACACGGGAAAAAATCTGATAACGAGTATAACACAGCGAATTTCCGAGAAATAAGCCTTTGATTCAATATGCCATACAATTGGTACATTCGAGTAGAAAAGTTTTATTTAAATTCTTTTTAGTGCCATAAACTTGGGGGCTTTAAGCCCCCAGTACAGGCTGTCCGATCATGTTGGCCGACCATGATGGGCCAACGTGTACAGGGGCGGTTTGCGTGTGATTGCCGTCTGCGAGCAACGCAAACCACCCCTGTACACGATGGCCCATCATGGTCGGCCAACATGATCAGCCATCCTGTACTGGGGGCTTCATACTTCATGTTTACCGGGCTTGTCAAGCATTGCATTGCATCATTGGGGCACAATATCGGTATCGCTATGCGGATCGCAGCTCAGCATTATTATGGTGCAAATAATGCAATGCAAGCAAAGTAATATTAACGTAATATAGAACGTACGAGCCAAAAAAAACGTTGGCCATTTGTTTCCACATGCCATAGAGAAAGGTTAACCTATGGAGTGTAGGATAGAAGCATGATAGAAGTGGGTAAACCACATCATCCATCATAGCCTGACAATGACAAGGAATAGAGTCTAATTTTCTAGCGTAAGCTACATTGTCATAAAAAATATCTGATGCGGTTTTTCTTGAGCTTTATTCCAATAGCATAAACATCTTTTTGCTTTGCACAAATGAGCTGCTATTCCAACCATGCCAAATTTTACAGACTGTAGTGTCATATAGTGACATGACAATGACAGTACAGTTACCTTTGAATTGTAGAGTTATTTGGGCGGTAATTTAGGGCCGTTTATTTATTTATCTGTCGTTGTTAAAAAGTAAATTTCGTATTTGGACGCATTTTGAGAAGAGAGGGGGAACTGGGGGCCACGTGCAAAACTTGTAAAAGAAAAATAAAACTTGTAAAAAGAAAATAAAGCTTTGTGGAAACATAGGTACCTAACAAATCTTCGAGATCATTTAAAGAGACTACACTGCATATCAGATACCTCTGAGGAGCCTAGTATAAGTTTAGGATTCTGTGTTCTCATAAAATTAAGACAATTTCATTTTCAAATAAATCCGTTAATTAAATTTTTATCGCTCTTATTATTCGACGTAGGTATATAGTGATTGTTGCCGGATAATCGATTCCGAATCGATGAATGAGCAATTTTCTGAGGCTATTTAAAAAAAAAGCTTCCAAATGCTTCACTAGATGGCGTTGAACGAAGTATGTACATGGTATACTTTGGTATGAATCATATTTAATTTATTTACTTTAAAAAACCCAAAGGAAACTTAAAATAAATTAAATAAGTACTGATAGGTACTACTGTGAGGAACAGAAACGAAATAGGTAAATTTAAAGATTAAGGTAAATAAATAACATCTGTCTGACGTTCCGTTCCTTCTAACTGCATAGGTGGGACAGCGCCATCTAGTGAGCGAGCTTTCAGAAAATCACCCATTGTATTGTAGATTATTTTTGGGGCTCAAATAATCTAAGTATCGATTACCCAATCAAAAGTATCTGACGGGACCGAGTTAATGTTGTACCGAGCTCGGCCGAGTACTGTGTTTACATGTACCTAGTATTCGACCGAGCCGAGAGTACTTGTCTCCCCACTCTACTCGGTAGGTGTAATCAGGCTATGATGGATGATGTGGTTTACCCACTTCTATCATGCTTCTATCCTACACTCCATAGGTTAACCTTTCTCTATGGCATGTGGAAACAAATGGCCAACGTTTTTTTTGGCTCGTACGGTCTTTATTACGTTAATATTACCACAGTTAACTTTTCATACAGTAGGCCGACGGAGACGTCTAGACAGGTCAATCGTGCGGGGCTTGCGGGGTGAGACGGGGGAGTGGTTGTCCCGAGTTACATACAACGCCGTTCATAGTAACTCGGGACAAGTCTTCCAGGGCTATCACGTCTTTATCGTTATAATTTTTTTTTAATTAATATTATGGTGCATACGACATGTAGTGTGAGTGCGTGCAAATCTTCATCTTGCTTATTAAAAAAAGGCAATTTCCAAAATCCAAGATGGCGGCCAACATTTTTGTTTGCGGACTTTGATGAAACTTGGTTTTTAGTACAATTTTGACAAGAAAACAACAACACAATGTCAAAAATAAAAAAAAAACAAGATGGCGGCAAACTTTTTTATGGTAGGGTAGTCCGATTTTGATGAAATTTAGTTTCTAGTACTATTTTGAAACGAAAACAACAACGCAATGTTAAAAATATTAAAAATCCAAAATGTCGGCCAACTTTTTTGTTAGCAGGCCGATTTCGATGAAACTCAGTTTCTGGTACTATTTTGACAAGAAAACAGCAACGCAATGTTAAAAATATTAAAAATCCAAGATGGCGGCCAACTTTTTTGTTTGTGAGCCGATTTTGATGAAACTTGGTTTTTAGTACAATTTTGACAAGAAAATAACAAAGCAATGTCAAAAATAAAAATAAACCAAGATGGCGGCCAACTTTTTTTTTGTAAGCCGATTTTGATGAAACTTAGTTTCTGGTACTATTTTGACAAGAAAACAACAACGCAATGTTAAAAGTATAAAAAATCCAAGATGGCGGCCAACTTTTTTGTTTGCAGGCTGATTTCGATGAAACTCAGTTTCTGGTACTATTTTGACAAGAAAACAGCAACGCAATGTTAAAAATATTAAAAATCCAAGATGGCGGCCAACTTTTTTGGTTTGTGAGCCGATTTTGATGAAACTTGGTTTTTAGTACAATTTTGACAAGAAAATAACAAAGCAATGTCAAAAATAAAAATAAACCAAGATGGCGGCCAACTTTTTTTTTGTAAGCCGATTTTGATGAAACTTAGTTTCTGGTACTATTTTGACAAGAAAACAACAACGCAATGTTAAAAGTATAAAAAAACCAAGATGGCGGCCAACTTTTTTGTTTGCAGGCTGATTTCGATGAAACTCAGTTTCTGGTTCTATTTTGACAAGCAAACAACAACGCAATATTAGAAATCCAAGATGGCGGCCAACTTTTTTGTTTGTAAGCCGATTTTGATCAAACTTAGTTTCTGGTTCTATTTTGACAAGAAAACAGCAACGCAATGTCAAAAAAATAAAAAAAAATCAAAGTGGCAGCCAACTTTTTAGTTTGTAAGCCGATTTAGATCAAACTTGATTTTTGGTACTATTTTGACAAGGCAACAGCAACGCTAAATTATATATACATAAATGTTACAATTACCACAGTATAACCAATGTTTTGTTTAGGCCAACGCCCTTGAAGTTAGGCGATACCGACGTCTGTATAGGTATTTCCGTAACTACGGAAGGGTTGTAACAAAATTAAAATGCGGCAGGTACATTTTGGTGTATTGCGAAATAAAATAAAATAAATAATTATGGTAAGCATTTTAGAAGTATCAAAATAAAATATATTATATGTTTTATTTAGTTTCACCTATAATTGTATCTGTCTGTCTGTCTGCCATGAAATTTTGCAAGGTAAATTTGATCTACTCCTGACGTTTGAATGGGTTGAAGTTTTGTTAAAAAAAATATTCAGATTGGAAATAAGCCGATTAATATTTCTTAACCTTTGAAGCGCCTTCGTCTATATATCAAAATCATCATAATTTTTTTTAAACTCTGTAACTTAATATAAATTATTATTTTATTTACTTATTTTTTATTTTTTTTTAATAGTATTTACAGCTGTCAAAAACACAGTAAATTACGAAGGATGTTACGTCGTAATTTACTGTGCTTGTGTTAAAGCAAATTAATAATTAGTTAAATCTTTTACTTGACATGATGATGATGATACTTGACTCTGTCTCAAGCTTTCAAATAAAAACCTGTTACATTTTAATAAGCGAAAAGAGAGAAACAAAAACAAAAAACGGCCACCATCTTGACCATTTGTATTTTTTTACATTGTGTTAAGAACGGTTTTCTTGTCAAAATAGTATAAATAACCGAGTTTTATCAAAAACGGCCCACAAACAAAAATTTGGCCGCCATCTTGGATTTTTTAATACTTTTAACATTGCGTTGCTATTTTCTTGTCAAAATAGAACCAGAAACTGAGTTTTATCAAAATCGGCCCACAAACAAAAAAGTCGGACGCCATCTTGGATTTTTAATATGTTTAACATTTCGTTGCTGTTTTCTTGTCAAAATAGTACCAGAAACTGAATTTCATCGAAATCGGCCAGCAAATAAAAAATTTGGCCGCCATCTTGAATTTTTATATTTTTAACATTGCGTTGCTGTTTTCTTGTCAAAATAGGTACCAGAAACTAAGTTTCATCAAAATCGGCTTACAAACAAAAAAGTTGGCCACCATCTTGAATTTCTTTCTATTTTTAACATTGCGTGTCTGTTTTCTTGTCAAAATAGAAACAGAAACTGAGTTTCATCGAAATCGGCCTGCAAACAAAAAAGTTGGCCGCCATCTTCGATTTTTTAATATTTTTAACACTGCGTTGCTGTTTTCTTGTCAAAATAGTACCAGAAACAAATCGGCTTACAAACAAAAAAGTTGGCCGCCATCTTGGATTTCTTTATATTTTTAACATTGCGTTGCTGTTTTCTTGTCAAAATAGTACCATTAAGCCTAGCATGACCACCCAAAACGCGATATGTATCGAATGATAAAGCGACTTATCGACATTCAAACGTCAAAACCCATAGTCTTTTGACAGTTAAACCGGATAACTTATCATATCATATCCCATTTTGTTGGTCATGCTAGGGGGGCAGAAATCGAGTTTTATTGAAATCGGCCCACAAACTAAAAAGTTGACCGCCATCTTGGATTTTAATTTTTTTGACATTGCGTTGCTGTTTTCTTGTCAGAATAGTACCAAAAACCGAGTTTCATCGAAATCAGCCTACAAACAAAAAAGTCGGCCGCCATCTTGAATTTTTTAATATTTTTGACATTGCATTTGCATTATTAAATTATTTTATTAATTTAATATCGCAATACCAATGTACCTACCCGGGGTCGTTAAAGGTCCACCGTCACATTTTAAAGTGACAACCCTTACGTACTTACGTAAATACCTATACAGGCGTCGGCATCGCCCAACTTCAAGGGCGTCGTCCAACTGTATAGAAAGATTGCTTAAACTGTGATATTACTTTGCTTGCATTGCATTATTTGCACCATAATAATGCTGAGCTGCGATCCGCATAGCGATACCGATATTGTGCCCCAATGATGCAATGCAATGCTTGACAAGCCCGGTAAAGCGTTGCTCGCAGACGGCAATCACACGCAAACCGCCCCTGTACACGATGGCCCATCATGGTCGGCCAACATGATCGGACAGCCTGTACTGGGGGCTTAAAGCCCCAAGTTTATGGCACTAAAAAGAATTTAAATAAAACTTTTCTACTCGAATGTACCAATTGTATGGCATATTGAATCAAAGGCTTATTTCTCGGAAATTCGCTGTGTTATACTCGTTATCAGATTTTTTCCCGTGTTCGCTATGGTAGTAGTAAATATTGGCATGCTCAGTTTGGTGACAGGTGCCCTGGATCATGCTGTACTGGGTGTGGCGCTGCTGGAACGATGCCTAAATGTAGGAACACAATCTAAACCTAGGATTTCTCTGGAATAGTTAATGCTGCGAGAGTGGTTTATTTTTTTCCCTTTATAGGAAGATAAAAGAATGCGCAAATGCTTTAATACATCAATTAAAGGCGTTAGAGCAAAAAAAATTTTTTTTGAGGTTATAATTTTTCGATGCCTATAAAATCATTATTCCATGATGAAATGTAGAAATTCAATTTTTTCCGTACCCTATGATGAAGGAACTAAATATACAGGCACACTGTTTTCAGTAAAAAAATCGAATTGCTGAGATTCGGCCGTGGCGCTGCTGGGACGACGTCGTCCCAGCAGCGCCCCAAGTGACCTACGATTACTCCTGAATCTGTCGACATTTACAGGTGGACATTAGCTTATGTGAAATGGAAAAAAAAGCCAAAAATATGTGTCTTATTAGATTTATTATAGCTTTTGTAATTAATGAGAAATAGCGGGGCGCTGCCAGGACGACGTCGTTCCAGCAGCGCCACAGAAATCCCCGTATATCCTCGGATCCAGTGGGGGGAAAAAATCAATCGTATTTTTTCCCGACTGGTAAAAAATTGGCCTGCATGGTGTATTTTTTTCAAGCAAATCGGAGACCGTGGCGCTGCTGGAACGATGGACACATAATTTTTTATTTGCTACTTCAATCCAGTCAAATAGGCATTGACAAAATCTTAATGCATTTTGACAATTTCACAATGGGTAGGGATCAATATTGTATGTCATATATTACTTTAGACTCGTAAACTTTAGAGCATCTCTTCAAATCTGAGTCAAAGGAAATTAAGCCTAACTAAACATATAATTACCATAATGACTGGACTTGTTTTTGTTGATTACCAATTTATTAGGTGTTACAAAAGAAATTAACTTAAAAACCTGTTTTTCTTTTTGCACACAGGTCATTATCTCAAGGTGTGGACGTATGCAACGTGTCGCAGTATCTACAGTATGAGTTGCCCGATGAGGTTCTTCTCTGTATTCTGTCGCATCTCACCGAGCGGGACCTTTGCCGCGTCGCGCAAGTCTGCAAGCGGTTCAATACAATCGCCAATGACACTGAGCTGTGGTAAGACCTACTAATATTGGAGCACAATACTTCACAAACCAATAATTAATTAAATACATGCTGCATTTGAATGCATGAAGATGACAAAAAAGACTTGCATCATGTCTTCAGAAAGTTCTATGAACAAACTAAGAAGAAATAAACATGTTTCTGTTTACTCAGGTGCAAAACACAAATATTTTCCGTAGTTTGAATTAGCTCTGTAAATACAAATTTATCTAGCTAGATAAAATACTTCATATACCCCATACACAAATGTTGAGTTGAGTCATTGAACAAACAAAATAGTTGTAGCAATGTGATTATAATTTCTACATAGATATAATCACGCCTTTTTCCCGTTAAGTATGGGCTGTGTTAACTTCTTTTCACTTTGTTCAATCCTTACATAATCTGTCTTGCTTCCTTCTATTTATCTTCATTCAACATACAGCATTAGGTACTTAAATAATTTGTTAGCCCCAATAATAGGCAACTAGCGGCCGCCAGCAAATTCGCATGGAACCCAGTGGCGAAGGGTCCGTACATGGCGATTCACATCGGTTTCCCTTTTAAAAATCCCAAAAACCCCACCCCATCGATCCACTATGCAGATCATCACGTGGTACAGATCGAGGCAAACTTCTTGAACAATAATGGTGGGGCAAGCAACCAATCACAACTCGCTAAAACCCGTTATACGAGTTGTCATTGGTTGCCGCCCCACTACTTTTTGCTCAAGAAGTTTGCCACAATCTGTATAAGTGGTTTTGGCCCCGACTTACCTTCGCCATGTTTCGACCCCTCGCCACTGATAGAACCTACTAAATTATCGGCACTTCTACGGCCAAAGACCTTTAAAATGGTAGCAGTACCACTTTTCTACTCCTACTCATGGCGACACAGACTGCCAGGCAAAAACGGAGCTTCCACTAACAAAAGTTAGAGATTACAGTTGAATTACAAGTCGTTTCTTTATTTATTATTATCCACAACAGGCTATCACTTAACCTTCATCACACCTGATGTTAAGTGATGATAAGGCTGAAGGTGGAAGCGCATTACTCCCGGATTCCTCAACCACTGAGGAACTGGCTATTTTACCTCTGGCGGAACACATTAATGCTGAAAGTGAAAACATCATTGTTATGCCGACAGACTTAGATAAGATGCCAGGCGGACTAAGAACAAGTCCTACTACCAACCAAACCGAATACAATATGTCCACTGGGAATCGAACCCAGGACCTCTGTGACTGAAATCGCTGGTGTGAACCACTAGACCACAGAGACGGTTAAAAAAGTCGTGTAATACCACAGAATAAATAATAGTTACTTGTAACAGAACCTGCACTCTGCAAAACCATTAAAACAAATAGCAACTCTTAACTTCAACACGATAAAGTAGAATTCAGCTTGTACGGCTCTAATTACAAACGGCAAGACGTTGCAACTCTTTCTATCGTATATATTGTATCGCGCTCGGGTGCGCGTCCCGCTGTAAATTGTATTAAATTGGTATCCCGAGACATACCCCAAGCAGTAGGCACTTATCTCGGGTTCTTGAGCGAGTGACGGACGCCTGGTAATACTTCAACTGTCTTCAAAGAAACTTTACGTCTCTACAGGAAAAGCCTGTACCAATCGGTGTTCGAATACGACACGCCGTTGATGCACCCCGCGCCGTGTCAGTTCGAGTTCGTGCCGGCCGACGAGTGCGACGCGGACAACCCCTGGAAGGAGAGCTTCCGGCAGCTTTACTACGGAATACACGTCCGGCCCAACTACCGTCCAAAGAAGGACTCGAGAATTAAACACTTCAACACCATCAGGGTGAGATTAATTAGTTTGTTTACTTTGGCTGTAACATGTAAGTATGGTCAAATCATTCGTCTATTGGAGTTTAAGGTTGGCAATTTTGCCATTATTTTCTGTAAGCATTTTTCTTATTTTATTGATTGTATTGCGAGAGGTTGATATGTGTAGTTAAAATATTTAGATAAAAAAGAACGACGAGAAATTTTGCGCCTGTCTAGTTGGAGAACAAAACAAATCCTTAAATATTGCTCTGTTTAAATGAGTGTCAATAAATAGTATGTTAAACACAACATAGTTACCAAAGTCGCGAAACAACTAAATCGACCGGGTCAATACAAATATTGGGCTTTTATAGGCGTCAAGTAAAACTGTGATTCATTACAGGATGATGATTTCGGGTATACTAAGCTAAGCTCTGTCATTCACTTAATCCTACATTCCGCAATAATGTAATAAATAAATATTGGACACCATCACATACAGTACATTGTTTCAATACCAAACTTTAGTACCTTGAGCACTAGTATTATGGAAATTGGAAACAACGACGGGTATTACCACATACACCCAAACCTAAGGATTTTTTATTTATTTATTTATATAGATAGATAGATGGATATTGTAAAGTTGTTTCTATTTTTTTTTAATATTTACTCTACCGGGAATCGAACCCACGACCTCTGCAGAAACCGGTGCGTACATCACTCAGTCGCGGAGGTCGTCTGCGTGCGCGTAACATTGTAATTCGGGGTGCTGACCTATAGAAATGATGATGTACTTACTTATGGTTATGGCGGGTACACACGCAGGCGGCTCTCGAGTACGTGGAGGAGCGCGGCGGCAGCAGCAGCAGCGCCGCGTCCACTAGCGGCGGCGGCGGCGCGGGCGCGGGCGCGGCCTGCGCGTGCGGCGCGCCCGCCTGCACCTGCCACCGCCCGCCCGCGCACCAGCCCGCGCTCGTGTTCGTGCACGCCGGCCTCTACCAGGAGGAGTGCCTCGCCATCGACACGGACGTGCAGCTCATCGGTGAGTCCGCGGGCGTCTAGTGTAACATAGCGTGCACCTGCCACCGCCCGCCCGCGCACCAGCCCGCGCTCGTGTTCGTGCACGCCGGCCTCTACCAGGAGGAGTGCCTCGCCATCGACACGGACGTGCAGCTCATCGGTGAGTCCGCGGGCGTCTAGTGTAACATAGCGTGCACCTGCCACCGCCCGCCCGCGCACCAGCCCGCGCTCGTGTTCGTGCACGCCGGCCTCTACCAGGAGGAGTGCCTCGCCATCGACACGGACGTGCAGCTCATCGGTGAGTCCGCGGGCGTCTAGTGTAACATAGCGTGCACCTGCCACCGCCCGCCCGCGCACCAGCCCGCGCTCGTGTTCGTGCACGCCGGCCTCTACCAGCACGCGTAGCATGACGAACCAGAGAAGAGTTGTGTCTACCTCGAAAGTCTATAACTGACAGCTGAACAATAGGTATGTCTACGATGAAATGTCATTTTTGACATTTCGATATAGACAAAACCTTTCTCGAGTTCGTCATGCTACCCGTGCTGGAGGAGTGCCTCGCCATCGCCACGGACGTGCAGCTCATCGGTGAGTCCGCCGGGCGTCTAGTGTAACATAGCGTGGCGAGCATGACGTGCAACTCATCGGCGAGTTTATAATGTGGTAAGCTTACGTATAAGCTTCAGATCGGAGTAAGCGGGAGATCGCCACTGCCGAGCCTGACGATGCGCGCGATTTTAATTTATAGATATAACGCTAGGATTACATGATCCTTCGAGCCGGACCAATGAATGTCTGAACTGTCTTAAATTTAGATTGTTGTTTTCAACTTCGAACCAGATTTGACTATAGAATGATATCATTATCTTAATTTGCATCGAATACGCAATAATTGCGTAAGTCGGCATTAAACTAACATTAAATAAAATTGTTTCTATCACAGGTTGTGCCCCCGGCAACGTAGCGGAGTCAGTGGTTCTCGAACGCGAAGCGGAGTCCACACTGACATTCGCGGAAGGCGCGAACCGCGCGTACGCCGGCCACATGACGCTCAAGTTCTCCCCCGACGCCACCAGCACCATGCAGCACCACAAGCACTACTGCCTGGAGGTGTCCGACAACTGCTCGCCCACCATCGACCACTGCATCATTAGGAGCGCCAGTGTCGGTGAGTATGACTCGCACGTTGTGTCACGACCGCCGTACGCCCAACACATGACGCTCAAGTTCTCCCCCGACGCCACCAGCACCATGCAGCACCACAAGCACTACTGCCTGGAGGTGTCCGACAACTGCTCGCCCACCATCGACCACTGCATCATTAGGAGCGCCAGTGTCGGTGAGTATGACTCGCACGTTGTGTCACGACCGCCGTACGCCCAACACATGACGCTCAAGTTCTCCCCCGACGCCACCAGCACCATGCAGCACCACAAGCACTACTGCCTGGAGGTGTCCGACAACTGCTCGCCCACCATCGACCACTGCATCATTAGGAGCGCCAGTGTCGGTGAGTATGACTCGCACGTTGTGTCACGACCGCAGTACGCCCAACACATGACGCTCAAGTTCTCCCCCGACGCCACCAGCACCATGCAGCACCACAAGCACTACTGCCTGGAGGTGTCCGACAACTGCTCGCCCACCATCGACCACTGCATCATTAGGAGCGCCAGTGTCGGTGAGTATGACTCGCACGTTGTGTCACGACCGCCGTACGCCCAACACATGACGCTCAAGTTTATAGCCAAAGGTAAAAACAAATTATTAACGAAATGGGTCACGAGTATTCCAGTTCTTTAGTGGTTTAGGATTCCGGGAGTAGTGCGCTTCCACCTACAGCCTTATCAACACTTTACATCAGTGATGAAGGCTAAGTGTTACCCCGTTGTGGATAAAAAAATACACGACTTTAAAATCAGTGATGAAGGCTAAAGGCATAATCAGACAAAGACTTTTGTCCCAACCGGACAAAAAGTCCCTGCACGTCCAAAATATGTCCTCCGAGGACTTGTCGCGGACTCAACGCATACGTTGTGCGGTCATTTGTTGCCCGGAAACGTACTTCACTATCGAGCGCTCAATGCAGACTAAAGTTCGTTGTGTGCGATGTTGCGCCTAGTTACGTTCGTTCTATTTTTTTCGCCGGTCTCTCGGTGTCCGTGGTAATCTCGCGGACTTTTTGTCCGCGGTACTTTTAGTTTAGGACAAAAAAGTACCCGGAGGACAGTCCGTCGTCTGATTAGGCCTTAAGTGTTACTCGGTTGTGGATAAAAAAATACTCTACGTTGTAAATATTAAAATGACAAAAAGACCCACTAATACTTCTCACACTTCAAAGTAACAAAATAATGCTCAGAAACTAAAAATATTTTCCTACCACAGTTGGTGCGGCGGTATGCGTAAGCGGTGCCGGTGCGAATCCGGTGATCAAGCATTGCGACATAAGCGACTGCGAAAACGTCGGACTATACGTGACTGATTACGCTCAAGGAGCTTACCAGGACAACGAGATATCGCGCAACGCACTCGCCGGCATTTGGGTGAAGAACTTTGCGAACCCCATTATGCGCCGCAATCACATACACCATGGCAGAGATGTTGGGATATTCACGTTTGAAAATGGGCTGGTAAGTTCTATTACATCTCTTTTAATCCCTTGTTTCTGGTGTCCGTTTCACTGGACGTACGAATCCAGTAATCAAGCATTGCGACATAAGCGACTGCGAAAAGTCGGACTATACGAGACTGACTACGCGCAAGGAACGTACCAGGACAACAAGATAAAATGGGTTGGTGAGACAGCTTTTTTGTAGAAGTTACTTCATTGCCCAACTGCGACAGATTTATTTATTTTATTAAGGAACATTTTTGTAAATAAATATTATTAATTATTGCAAAAAACAATGTAAAGTGATTGAAGGCTTAGCTTGTAAGCTTATATAATATTTTTATCTTGTGATTTATTATAAATTAAACCAGAAGTTAGAACCTACGGGTAATCTACTTATGAAATACGATATGTGTTGGATTTATTGTTTTTTTTTTGTTAAACTTACAGCTATTTTGCTATTTCACTGTTTTATCCTTATCTCATTCATATTATCCTCCACAGGGCTACTTTGAAGCAAACGACATCCACAACAACAGAATCGCCGGTTTCGAAGTGAAAGCCGGCGCCAATCCCACCGTAGTTCATTGCGAGATCCACCACGGACAAACCGGCGGCATCTATGTGCACGAGTCTGGCCTCGGACAGTTCATAGACAATAAGATACACTCCAACAACTTCGCCGGCGTATGGATCACATCCAATAGCAATCCCACCATCCGACGCAATGAGATTTATAATGGACATCAGGGAGGCGTGTATATATTCGGAGAGGGGCGCGGACTTATTGAGCACAATAATATTTATGGAAACGCCTTAGCTGGTATACAGGTTGGTTTTTTTATACTTTTAAGACAGTTCATAGACATTAAGATACACTCCAACAACTTCGCCGGCGTATGGATCACCTCCAATAGCAATCCCACCATCAGACGCAATGAGATTTATAATGGACATCAGGGAGGCGTGTATATATTCGGAGAGGGGCGCGGACTTATTGAGCACAATAATATTTATGGAAACGCCTTAGCTGGTATACAGGTAATTGGCTTGTTTATACTTTTATAGACAATAAGATAGATTCCAACAACTTTGCTAGTGTGTGGATCATCTCCAACAGCAATAGGGGATCGGACTGTTATTGATATGTAAATATTTAATAGAAAAATTCAAAAATATAACATTGAACAATAACAAAAGTGAAAAAAAAAACAAAATGTTGATTATTATGCAAGTAATGAGCTGCTGAATTATGAAAAACTGTGTCTCTAGCTATCTCTTTCTAATACGACATTTTTTATGGCGGGAGTATGATGCCAAGCACATCTGACGTCATCTGTGTCTAAAAAGGAAGTTTGATGAGGTATATCTCCGAAAATATGGAAATTTTTTGAAAATAAATACCTATGTCGTGTTTCTGAAGCCCTGCAGACTTGCCGAAGTTCGGAGCGTTAGCCTGTACGGCCACAGGTTAACCTAACATATTATTGTTGATAGTTTGTTAATCACAACATTACAATGTACCTGTCTGTATACATTTCAGATCCGCACAAACAGCGATCCAATAGTAAGGCACAACAAGATCCACCACGGTCAGCACGGCGGCATCTACGTCCACGAGAAGGGCCAAGGGCTCATAGAAGAGAACGAAGTGTACGCCAACACGCTGGCCGGAGTGTGGATCACCACCGGCTCCACGCCCGTGCTGCGCCGCAACCGCATACACTCGGGCAAGCAGGTGTGTACCCCGCATTATACACAACATGATCCACCAAGTGTACGCCAACACGCTGGCCGGAGTGTGGATCACCACCGGCTCCACGCCCGTGCTGCGCCGCAACCGCATACACTCGGGCAAGCAGGTGTGTACCCCGCATTATACACAACATGATCCACCAAGTGTACGCCAACACGCTGGCCGGAGTGTGGATCACCACCGGCTCCACGCCCGTGCTGCGCCGCAACCGCATACACTCGGGCAAGCAGGTGTGTACCCCGCATTATACACAACATGATCCACCAAGTGTACGCCAACACGCTGGCCGGAGTGTGGATCACCACCGGCTCCACGCCCGTGCTGCGCCGCAACCGCATACACTCGGGCAAGCAGGTGTGTACCCCGCATTATACACAACATGATCCACCAAGTGTACGCCAACACGCTGGCCGGAGTGTGGATCACCACCGGCTCCACGCCCGTGCTGCGCCGCAACCGCATACACTCGGGCAAGCAGGTGTGTACCCCGCATTATACACAACATGATCCACCAAGTGTACGCCAACACGCTGGCCGGAGTGTGGATCACCACCGGCTCCACGCCCGTGCTGCGCCGCAACCGCATACACTCGGGCAAGCAGGTGTGTACCCCGCATTATACACAACATGATCCACCAAGTGTACGCCAACACGCTGGCCGGAGTGTGGATCACCACCGGCTCCACGCCCGTGCTGCGCCGCAACCGCATACACTCGGGCAAGCAGGTGTGTACCCCGCATTATACACAACATGATCCACCAAGTGTACGCCAACACGCTGGCCGGAGTGTGGATCACCACCGGCTCCACGCCCGTGCTGCGCCGCAACCGCATACACTCGGGCAAGCAGGTGTGTACCCCGCATTATACACAACATGATCCACCAAGTGTACGCCAACACGCTGGCCGGAGTGTGGATCACCACCGGCTCCACGCCCGTGCTGCGCCGCAACCGCATACACTCGGGCAAGCAGGTGTGTACCCCGCATTATACACAACATGATCCACCAAGTGTACGCCAACACGCTGGCCGGAGTGTGGATCACCACCGGCTCCACGCCCGTGCTGCGCCGCAACCGCATACACTCGGGCAAGCAGGTGTGTACCCCGCATTATACACAACATGATCCACCAAGTGTACGCCAACACGCTGGCCGGAGTGTGGATCACCACCGGCTCCACGCCCGTGCTGCGCCGCAACCGCATACACTCGGGCAAGCAGGTGTGTACCCCGCATTATACACAACATGATCCACCAAGTGTACGCCAACACGCTGGCCGGAGTGTGGATCACCACCGGCTCCACGCCCGTGCTGCGCCGCAACCGCATACACTCGGGCAAGCAGGTGTGTACCCCGCATTATACACAACATGATTCACCAAGTGTACGTCAACACGCTGGCCGGAATGTGGATCACCCACCACCGGCTTACTACAAATTATAGATCTACAAATAATAGGATACCACCCGCGTGGTTTTCGTTCTTGTGGGAATATCGCGATAAAAAGTATCATATGTGTTATTCCAGCCTATAATCTATCTCTGTTGCAAGTTTCATCCAGATCAGTTCAGTAGTTTTTGCGTGAAAGAGTTACAAACGTCCATACATCTATACATCCATAGAGCCATCTATACTCGCAAACTTTCGCTTTCTAATATTAGTAGGAAGTAAGGATTTATAAGGTTACACATATCGCGACTTGTTCTTATATAAGCGCGCGCGATACAAGAGCACAGGTGCCGCGCGAGCAAATTCAAAACACTAAACTATATCTTTTTGTTCCCAGGTCGGAGTTTATTTCTACGATAATGGCCATGGAAAATTAGAAGATAATGACATATTCAATCACCTTTATTCTGGCGTACAGATCAGAACGGGCAGCAATCCCGTGATTAGGGGCAACAAGATATGGGGCGGCCAGAACGGCGGCGTGCTCGTCTATAACGGGGGCCTGGGCTTGTTGGAACAAAACGAGATATTTGATAACGCCATGGCCGGAGTATGGATAAAGACTGATTCTAATCCTACACTAAAAAGAAATAAGATTTTTGATGGACGAGATGGAGGCATCTGTATTTTTAATGGAGGAAAGGTAAATGTTTATTTGTACTAAATTTTTTGTGTTTATTGTTACACCTTAGTGGGGTAAGCAAGACAACTTGCCGTACCATATCGTATCGCGCGATAAAAGCCGCTCATGCTAGTCCACTTGGTTAGCCTATCTTTACCGGGGAGTAGGTTATTGAAACCAGCCATTAAACTGTTAGACTACTTCATCTATTTCTCCTTTACTTCCTTTACTATTCAAAACTTATAGTACCATCCGACATCCAGTCTTGATTAGAGATGCTTACATCTAACTTAATTTTACCTTTTTGCATTCACATTTTTTTTATTATTGAAGTATTAGAAAATATCGCCCTGTCTCACAACCAGCTCCGAATCCGTAGCTCAGTGGATAGAGCATTGGCCCGGACAGTAAAAGGTCGCGGGTTCGTTCGTGTCCCATCGGAGCTGGTTGTGAGACATTTTCAATATTAACTCTATTTATTAACTTTTAGGGCGTATTGGAGGAAAACGACATATTCCGCAACGCGCAAGCGGGCGTCCTTATCTCAACACAAAGCCACCCAGTATTGCGGCGGAATCGTATCTTCGACGGCCTCGCCGCCGGCGTCGAGATAACGAACAACGCCACCGCCACCCTAGAACACAATCAGATATTCAATAACCGCTTCGGGGGACTCTGTTTGGCCTCGGGAGTGTCGCCTCTGGTCCGCGGCAACAAGATATTTAGCAACCAAGATGCGGTGGAAAAGGCGGTTGGAGGTGGCCAGTGTTTATACAAAATCTCATCTTATACGTCCTTTCCGATGCACGATTTCTACAGGTAAGTTGCAATTTTATTATTTCAACATTCAATTCATGTTTTGTTACTATTTCTATACGAGTTTGAACCTGTTTGATATAGTTTTTTTTTAATATTTTTTTACGTTCTATTTTGATAAGTCTCCTACCCCCAGTAAAAATCGTAAAGCAATTTAGTTTCTTTACTTGCAAATAATTATGTATAGAAATTAAGATATTCTTATTTATTTGTTACAGGTGCCAGACATGTAACACGACAGACCGTAATGCCATCTGTGTTAATTGCATCAAAACGTGCCATTCAGGACACGATGTAGAATTCATACGCCATGACAGGTAAGAAACTATATTATTTTTTTTACCTAAAAACAGCTTCTGAATTTCTCTTCTTGCCCGCACCAAAACATAAAACAGCAACAATGTTCTTAATTCGAGTCATCGCGAAGACAGAACATAGAAACAGCAACAATGGTCTTATTTCGCGTCATTTTCCGCGAAGACTAGAGTCGTAGCGCCTCACGTGTCAGAGTCCATTCCGTATGCCGCTTGTACGGGCCTCCTGGACAGCTGTAAAACAAGCCTTAAACTTATCAGACAACAAAACGCAGAAGTATTTTCTTAGTCAATAATGATAGGAGATGGGAGTGGAAAGACTTGAAAAAAGACTTTGTATGAAGAAAGTGTTTCTTCTTTTTGTAGCAATTAAACCGGCCCTGACTTCTAAGACCTTCAGCCAACAGCAGCATTATGGTTGTACAACTTGACAGCAAAATGACAAAAACACCATAGTTTGTTTTTGGCCACCGGAACAGAAAACGTTGTCGCACTATAAATATCGTTCTTGTTGATCACGCTACTTACCTTAGAAAACCCCATTTTCGTGACTTAGTGGTGAAAATATGATAAATGTCTGTTCCAGATTCTTCTGCGACTGCGGCGCGGGGACGCTGTCCAACCAGTGCCAGCTGCAGGGCGAGCCCACGCAGGACACCGACACGCTGTACGACTCCGCCGCGCCCATGGAGTCGCACACGCTCATGGTCAACTGAGCGCCAACCCCAGCGCCCCAGCCCCAAGGGCCACGCCACCAGGCAGATATACATTTACATTAGCGCTTACTAATCAACTGAGTTGCAAAACGGTGAAAGAAAGATCAATAGGGTATCGGACTGTTATTGATATGTAAATATTTAATAGTAACATTCAAATTGGAGAACAACAAAAGTGAAAAAAAAAAGAAATGCTGAATTGTGAAAAACTGTGTCTCCTAGCTATCTCTTTCTAAGGCCCGTATTCTAGAACGACACTCAATGGAGATAGATCTCTTCTCAAGCATAGGTTAGCAAGGGATGGATGTATTCATTGCATGTAATTGCATCCCTTTCTAATTGTACTTGAGAAGTGATCTGCACTTGAGTGTCATTCTAGACTACGGGCCTAAAACGAAATTTTATATGGCTGGATTATGGCGCTACACACATTTGACGTCACTGTCTAGCTATGAATATCTAATTAGGAAGTTTGATGAGCTATATCTCCGAAATGATGTAAAATATTTGAAAATAAATACCTGTGTCGTGGTTCTGATATTTCTTAAAACATTTTAAACAAATAAAAAAAACAGTCCGATCCCCTATTCTATCTATAAGATCCGATCGCGAAATTTATAAGTTGCAAGAAATTTCCTACTCAAAAGTTCAAATTGCTGAATATTCAAGTCCCAAAAGCATTTGTGTCTCGTAATATTCTACTGCATTGGCCGATGTTTTTAGTGTTTATGAAAGTAACCTTAATGGGTGGTAAAAATGTTGGACGATTCATAAGCATTAATTTTATTTAATCTACTTATATGAATAAAATGTTTTTGACTTTGACATTATTAGGTAAGTAAATGTACAGTGGTGTAAACAGATTGGAAAGTAGTGAGGCATACGGCACCTGCTCCTATACCCCTTACCAATGGACAATCCTTGCGTTAATTAATACCAATCATTAATTCTGTGAACCTTATGGCCTTGCAATAGAGTCCTTGCATTTGATGTTTGACATTAATTCGATAATTATCCAAAGAAATTTCGTTGAAAATTGACGCAACAGATCCTTGGAGATTTCCAAGTTGCAAAATATCTATAAATCAGTCAATATCATCACAAACAAAATACAGAAAATTAATCTTATGAGTTATGACACATGCATGTTTTTTGACTTGAATATTCTGCGACTTACTTGAAGTTGGAACTTATTGACATGTATAATAATCTCTGATATTGCAACTAGAAAGTTTCGAGACTTGGATCTTGTGAGATATAGATCGTTGTTTTGCAAGTTGAATGATTTTATACTGAAGGTAACATTTACACAGTGGGATTAAAATAAGTGTTTGGGAGTGTGAAGTCAACAGAACTGCCTGCGCACGTCAGTTATTTTATCATTTCGCGGGCCCCTGTTTCTGCGCAAGGTCGCGCGATATTTGCAACCACACTTCATTTATTCCTACTGTACTACCATTTCACTAGGTTACTTGAATACGTTAGAATTTTAAGATCTGTTTCGAGTTTGAAAAGTGCACAATACTTCAGTAACAAACAGTACGATAAATGACAGCTAAGAAAGCTCTCTACATATTCACAGTTGGAAATGATGAAAAGAGAGTAATGGATAACATTCAATTAATGTGATTATTTAGTAATGATTTACTCATTACTTTGTTGAACATCATAAAACAGCATACTTCAGTGTTAATAACGATAATTGAATTTTATTTAGAAATAAGTCCATTTCAGTTGTACTATCTAATGTTTTTGTTAACGCGCTTTTTCAGACTTTAATTTAGTTTCCTATTTTTCTTATTAATCCAAAAGTATGCTATTTTATGAATGAAGATTGTACTGTCTAAATGACTATTTGTAAGCACAAAACTTTGATAAGAACGGTGTAAATGGAGATCTGCCTCGATAAACATTCGCCATTAGAACTGTAACGCTACCACTCGCCATGCCTCGTGCCCGCTGGCGAGCCGTCCTTGTTCATTTATTTTTATTATCCGAGATCTCCCTTGTTCGTGCCCGCACGCGAGCGTCTCCACCGATGTCCAGGTCTCCACGCTTGTAGTCGACGAAACTTTTCACTTTTGTAAAGCGTCACGCTATCTGTATATGTAAGATTTTTTTTTAATCATTGGTACTTAATAATTACGTATTTTGTCAAGTAGTGTCATGCATTCCCAAATTGTAATCATAACTATTGTATCGAGAGATCACACATTGATATTTAGAATAATGTTATTCGTTTTGTAAGATGTAGGAACGTATTATATAGTAACTACTATAGTTTCATAGTTATGAGGGAAGGATTATTTTTGTTTTCCTCGAATGAAAGTTCTATCGACTTTAGTGACTAGTATTCGATCTGGCGACTGTGAGTCAGGAAAGCTTTTTGTATTATAGTAATATGTTTAAAACCCTTCCACTGCTAATGTCGAGTAACAACCGTTAAACATTACCTACTATATAGTGCGGCCATAGAAATGATACCGCTCTCTTCCTTTTTTTCAGAAAACTAAGAGCACTTGTCATAATATTGTATTTTTGTCAAGTATAATAATTATTCAAGTTACCGTCGCGTCATCGTGGAAGTAACCGCCGAATTATCTTAGCCAAATAAGACGACAGCACAGTAATTTTCAGCTGAAATCGGTAACTACTATTTACAGGTTGTCCCGAATTGAATTAGCTCTGAAAGGGTTGATTTTTATATTTTTACTGACAAGATTTGATTTTATTTTTGGGGGATAACTCGTTAGCTCTCCTGACTGTAGTCTTTGTTGAGACTTTTGGTTAATAAAGATAATTGCGCAGTAGTCGGGGTGTGGCCGTTGGCCGAGGAGTAGTGGCGCAGTCATAATCTCGTCTAGGAATCTGCCTCGCCTAACTATGTCGGCTCTCCTAACGCGCTTTGTAAATATTTTTGTCACACAATAATCGAAAATGTAGCAATTAATGTATTTGTATCATTATATTTTTATTATTGATCACAACATGTATGTTTAATTATGGAATAATGTACGTTACGCTCAGAGGTTGCGAGCCGGCTCCGCTGTATCAGGCCGGTGCGTGCGCCGTCGTTAGTGTATAATAAGATGCAAACTAAGAACGAATGTGCGTATTTAATTGGAAAAGATCTTAGGTACAATTGATATTTTATTATATTGTTAATTTAAATTTGGTATTGATATCGATCGAGAAGCAATGTTAAGATACTGGGAAGAGCCGCGCGCGGCCAGAGTGCTGATAGTGATAAGTTTACCCCATAAGCTATATGAAATCTAAATTACTCAGTAATCACTATTGCAAGTTTCGAATTGTTAAATCGTCTCTCCCATAGCACGGTATGTTCTGAATCTGCTTTTTATAATCCTCAATCTGTGATCATCGCTAAATGTGTAAGTGAATATTTTAGTTGAATCCCATGTGCAGAATTATTGTATTCATTTATTATATCATCGAAATTAATATGGCGCCGCCGATGCTTTATATATTGAATGTGAAATTGTTATTTATTGAATTGTCAGTATGTTCTTAATTTATTGAAATACAAATCTGGATATTTTGTTTATACATGAAAATACCACTGTAAAAGCCGTGATATACATAATATAATATTATCAATTAGCATTTTATTTTGTCTACCTACCTTAAACCTTTTTTAACCGACTTCTAAATCAAAAAGGAGGAGGTTCTCTATTCGTCTGTATGTATGTTTTTTTTTTTGTGTATGTCCACCGATTACTCGAAGACTGCTGAACCGATTGTAATGGTTCAAACGTTATTACATCAGGTTGGTTTCCAAGTTGGTCCCATTTTTTGAAATTTTGAAATCAGTTCGGTAGTTTTCAGGAAATCTTGAAAATACTGTCGTTTTCGTTACCACTTCATGTGAATTTAATACGTATCTCAAGGCATAACTCTTTTGTTTATAAACCGATTTAGATGATTCTTGTTTTGTTAAAAAGGGGATACCTCAAGGTATTTTAACCGACTTCGAAAAAGGAGGTTTTCAGTTTGACCACATACCTATTTACCAGAAAACACGTAAATTGCCTGCAAGATGCACTAAAAAGAGTGAAATAAAAATTATTTTTATAAAAAAATAAAACCGCCTTCAAAAAAGTAAGAAATAATTCCTTACCAAATAAATAACGTAAGTACTTTGAAGTCGGGCGGGTTTTAACAAAAACAACAAAAAATTGTACATGTTTCACGCCCGACTTCAAAGTACTTACGTTATTTATTTGGTGAGGAATTATTTCTTACTTTTTTGATGTGGTTTTTTGAAGGCGGTTTTATTTTTTTATAAAAATATTTTTTTTTCTTTACGAGACGACGGGAGAGCATTAGCTGCTATTTAACTCGCACTTGCGCAGAGTCGAAGCTCATGTTCTTACCAACCATAGTGTCCTTAAGAGATCTTTAAAACCGTTTTAGAAAATGGTAGCTAAGTCACAGTTGGTCACAAATCACAATGAATTACACGCCGTATGTCACAAACGCATTTCGTATTTTCGTCACATACGCAGTTCGACATCAACGTTCTGTTTTGCTCAGTTTGTCACATATCGCGATTTGTCATGAACGCGATTCGTCATCAACGCAGTTCGTCCTAAACGCCTTTTGTCATAATCGCAATTCGTCATAAACGCGATAGGTATGTCATCATTGCAATTAACCTTACCAAGAACGACCACGGTTGTCGGCTAGCAATATTCCAAAAACCATGCCATTTTTTTTATAATGGAGTATTTAGAAAAAATCGACCCATCTCACAACCAGCTCCGATGGGACTCGAACCCACGAGCTGGTTGTGAGTTGTGAGACAGGTCGATTTTTTCTAAATACTCCATTTTCAATGTTTCAATTACTAAAGCTAGTCAATACTATATTCGTAATTCACGTGCTTATTTTCAAATGGCCCGCCATTCTTACGTCAGGACCGCGGAACCACTGCCGACTTACTACCCGCCAAAAGCGTTAACGATGGTTTTAAGGCGGTCTCAAGGTCAACATGTATAGTCTGATGTGCCGCCGTGTGTACATAGTTCATTATTATTACTTAAGGCTTTAAGAGGGGTCAAATGCCTAAAAATCGGCATGTTTGAAGCAAAATATCTAAATATCTGTCTATTAAATTCAAATAAAAAAAATTGTACATGAAGAACGACTACCTAATAAACACTTTTAATTGAAAGAAATTGTATTTTCTTAAACCACTTTTTATAAAAAAAATCCCAAATGAATCCCTATTTCACTCATAAATTGCAAAATTTCTCTAAATCGGCTCAAGCTTTTCATTTAGTTTTTATACCAATCGAAAGGTCTTAACGATGCGAATAATTTTAATTGAGAGTTTTATTATTATTCCGTATTTAACTGGTGAAAAGTAATTTTAACACGAAAATTGGGGTGTATTCGAGCGAGAGTGCCTGCTCCGTCGCCCTGTAATCACCCGCGAGCCCTGCCGCCAGTCAGTTTCGGTATTTCATCGAGAGTGGACTGCGCGCCGGTTTCGGAGCGACTTCAGTAATTAATTCTATAGATTTTGAAGAGTTTACACTCATTTTTACATGTACATATTAATAGAAATACTTAGTTCAGTTGATATCTTTAGGTTAATAACTGTAAATACTGTTTTTATGCTAAATTATTGTTTTTAAGTAATCATAGAAAAAATATGACTAGACGGTTAAGATTAGACGACACTACGACATATTTTTTGTCCTTTGGACTGAGCGCCGACAGGATGCAGTCGCGCTCATGTCAGAGTTAGTGATTTCTTTCTTGGGATGTGCTCCAAAGAAAATGCAAGTACAGTATAGTGGAATAACAGTACCTAGTTACTTTGCATGTGGCGAGTTAGGCTATACAAGGTACCAAATTTTTTTTACACCCTAAAATTATCCGGGATGATAAAAAAATTAAAGTGTATATTTTGCCAAACTTCATCAAAATTTGTTCAGTTATAATTATACGTGTTCGACCGCAAGACCTTAAAAACGGTACGTACCCGAACCAATTTTCCGCGTCAAACCGTTCTCGAAAAACCAAATCGAGCTAGGTACCTACACAAATAACATACATTATGGATGAACATGAGCGGAAAGTAAAAACCTATGTGTACTTTCGATGTACAAGTATTTATCTTAATTTTAATAAATCAATGAAACCTTCTGGTAAAATAAATAGCTTTTAACTTTTTTTCATACATCACCACTTCACCACAGTGCGCGTTACTCCAGCAGGAAAGTAGCTTCTACAGGAAAACGAGTTGATAAACCGAACAATGCGGAATGACAACAAAATATTTGTAGTTCGTAAAAAAAAACATACAGTCGCGTTCCTTTCTTTTCATGCGTTTTCATCTTTTTATTGGTCAGCATTGGTTAAATAGTGCATTAACATTGAAATAGATAGTCTGGTTCATATTCTTACCTCTTTATTTAGTCAGCATACCAGCTACCTTCAATACCTCAAAAATTATATTGGGAGGTAAGTAGGGCATAGAAAAGTATGCCTCTTGGGGTAAATTATAAGTTTATACAGGATAAATTTTTAATCAGTGCACAAATTTTGAACAACTTTCTCCTAGAAACATAGGTCAAATCGAAATATTACAAAAAAAATTTGACTCTTCATACAAATCGGACTGATCACGTGATTGATTTAGTATGGGAAGTCCAAAAATTTTTGTCGTATTTCGACCCATGTTTCTACCGATTTTGAGTCGATCATAAAAATGTATGCACTGATTAAAAATTTAGCCCGTAGGAAAAAGATATTATCGGTAAAAATATAAGCAAGCATCAGAAGTGTTTGAATGAAACCAAGTTATTTTTATTATTATTTACTTTTTCATACATTACTAGCGGATCCTCGCAGTTTCACCCGCGTGGTACCCGTTCCCGTGGGAATATCGGGATAAAATATAGCCTATGTCACTTGGAAAGAATGTAGCTTTCTAATGGTGAAAGAATTTTCTAAATCGGTTCAGTAGTTTCGGAGCCGGATGCGATGCAAACAAACGAACAAACAATCAAATCTTTCCTCTTTATAATATTAGTATAGATTACATACATACAAAAAAACAATAATGACCAATTTGGGAAACTCAAAGTCAAATTCGTTTATTCTATTTAGATTGCGATTTACAAGATTTGTAAACATCATAGAAGCTACGCCATCTGTTCGCAAACCCTACGGCGGAAGACCTTGGAGTGGAACCGGCAAAAAACTTTTCAAAGGTTGTTATTTCTTCCTGTTTTATTTCATACAGAGTCGTCAAATTGAAAAATGACCTTAATATATTATGATAAAGGTCGTTTCCATCACAATTACATACTTAACGCAGAAAAGTAAAAATAATTTGAAAAATTGGTTCAGTTATAATTATGTTCAGTGTCCGACCGCGAAATCTTTAAAACTGTACCCGAACCAATTTCCCGCGTCAAACAGTTCTCGAAAAAACTGGACTCAACCAAATCGAGTTACACAAATAACATACCTACATATTAAGGATGAACATTAGCGGATAGTTAAAATCGTTTCGAAAATTTATTTCTATAGAGACAAGGTAAAAAATTTTCTTTCCCACAACGGCGAATTCAGCATCGGAGTTTGGTGTCCCCCGGACAAAGCAACAGTTTAAGATTGTTTACCATCAGTCCTGGGGTGCTGGATTACATAAGGAAGGAATTACTGATAGAAAGTTTGTTTGACGCCATCTTGTTGTGTGGGAATGAAGAAATGTAACATGACAATGTGCACACGCCCCTCGTACTTCGGTCCGCGCTTCGATACCGACTCCTCCGACTCCGACTATACCAATTTCATCAATTCAAAGAGTAATCTACAGGTATTGAAATGGCCTTGAATATAAAATTATTAATAATTTTGGATAAGGATAATACCAAGGTACGAATAATCTGTATGAGTTTGCACATCATATTTTAACATGAACAAGTAGTTATTATGACGTAACTGTAATAGTTAGACATATAGTATTGCAGACTTTTTGTAGATTAGATATTGATGTCCTCTATAAAACTGTTGTACCTACATTACTTTGCTCTATTGTCAATTGTTTCAACAGCGTACGCAGTGTAAGGATTTTTGGTATCATTTTTCTTAGTTACATTATCGAAGTTTTCATACGGATCCTTAACTTTTTTTAAATATTCTATAGTCTTTGTTAATCAGGGATAATATAGCATTCTAAAAGTGAAAGAATTGTTGAAATCGGTGTAGTAGTTTTTGAGTTTATTCGTTACATACATGAATACATACAAATCTTTCCTATTATTATTATATATAATATAAAAGTTATAAGTATAGTATAAGTGTAGATGCACATTTACAGAAAATTTAAACACGAACTGTTCAGTTAACTCGTTTCCCTTAAGAAGCTTCTTTCGTGCTGGAGTAACGCACACTCTGTGTTAGAAAAGCTTAGTGATTTATTAGCCTGGTAGATTTCATTGATTTTTTAAAACAAAGATAAATTTTTGGGGTACATCGAAGGTTCACATAGGTCCAACTTCTGCCGTTCTTGTGGGCTGCGTCGTTTTTAGGTTTCCGTACCCAAAGGGTAAAAACTTCTGAGAGACTTCGCTGTCCGGCTGTCTGTCTGTCACCAGGCTGTATCTCATGAACCGTGATAGCTAGATAGCTATAGGTAGAAATTTTCACAGATGATGTATTTCTGTTGCCGCTACAACAACAAATACTTACTAAAAACAGAATAAAATAAATATTTAAGCGCGTCACAAACGGTGAAGATGCTATAATATTTTATCTTAAGATATCGTAAGATAAAATATTATAGCATCTTAAGGTATCACACACGGTTAAGATACGATATATTTTGGAATCTTTTTCACTCTCTCGATATCACGTATTAAAGGTTTGAGGGCCATAGCTAGAAACAGCTTGAGACCTATCAGAGGATTTAGTAAAAAAATTGTTGATTCCTAAGCAAAACTCCATGTAATTTCTAATAGTCAATTAAAACTGCTATGACCAAATGAGTCAGGCCCTCAGTTCATCAATTGTCAAAAATTTGCTGTCACCTCTCAAAGTAATTAAGCATCGATTGTTAATAATTGTTGAACCCGAATATAGTAAAGAATTCGTGAAATCTTTTCAGAAGTTTTCAATTGTCTAGAATATACCGATACAGATTTATAAAGGTTTAGCTTGGGCTCTCAGTTCATCAATTTGTACAATAATGAATCTTCCAAATTTGCAATTAAACTAAAGAAATACATATAAAAATACTTTGAATTTCTGATTCTTTAACACTTTTGGGAATTTCTAACGTAGAAACAATGGTGCAAACGTTAATAGTTTAGTAATAATTGGAATGTTTTATTTTGACAATTGATGAACTGAGGGCCTGACGTTTTCGGTTCTACTGACTAGGCTTCGCCACATAGATTAATGAAAGTAAGCTTACGTTTGTTAACGAAATCTTTACTAGAAGTTGACCTAGCATCCGTTTCTCTAAGTACCATACTTTCAGAGATTGAATTTTTAATTTTTGTGAGAACAAAATTGACAGATGGTGACCATCGATTTTTACTTTTTTTAAGGACGGTATTATTATAACAAAGTGTAAAAAAGGCGTTAACTATTTCGACAGTAGATGCCAGAATAATAAACAGTCTAAATAATCGCGGTGAACGTCGCGAGTGCGCATTTTTACACTATGTTATAATAATACCGTCCTTAAAAAAAGTAAAAAATTATGGTCACCATCTGTCAATTTTGTTCTCACAAAAATTAAAAATTCAATCTCTGAGAGTATGGTACTTAGAGAAACGGATGCTAGGTCAACTTCTAGTAAAGATTTCGTAAAAAAACGTAAGCTTACTTTCATTAATCTATGTGGCGAGGCCTAGTCAGTAGAACCGAAAACGTCAGGCCCTCAGTTCATCAATTGTCAAAATGAAAACATTCCAATTATTACTAAACTATTAACGTTTGCACCATTGTTTCTACGTTAGAAATTCCCAGAAGTGTTAAAGAATCAGAAATTCAAAGTATTTTTATGTATTTCTTTAGTTTACTTGCAAATTTGGAAGATTCATTATTGTACAAATTGATGAACTGAGATCCCAAGCTAAACCTTTATAAATCTGTAACGGTATATTCTAGACAATTGAAAACTTCTGAAAAGATTTCACGAATTCCTTACTATATTCGGATTCAAAAATTATAAACAATCAATGCTTAATTACTTTGACAGGTGACAGCAAATTTTTGACAATTGATGAACTGAGGGCCTGACTCATTTGGTCATAGCAGTTTTAATTGACTATTAGAAATTACATGGAGTTTTGTTTAGGAATCAACTATTTTTTAACTAAATCCTCTGATAGGTCTCAAGCTGTTTCTAGCTATGGCCCTCCATCCTTTGGTTAATCTCGATATCTGCCCTAGTAGCAGACGAATATTCTGTAAAACATCTTATACAGGGTGATCACAAATGAGCAATTCGGATTTGCTATTAGACTTATTGGACAGCTCATCAGACGATGATTCTAACCTGATTTAATATAAAAATTGCTATAGCTAATTCGAAGTCTAGATCAGTTTGGATAGAAAATCGTATTAAGTTTAGAAAAGAACGCGGGGAATTTAATCTTTACGAAGATCTCTCAACGAAAAAGTTTCAAATGTATTTTAGGAAATCAAAGGAAACATTTTTTGCAATTCACAATCTGATTAAGGAAGATATTATGAAAAAAAATACAAACATGCGAGAAAGTATTACGACTGAAGAACGACTTGCAGTATACATAAGGTGAGTAATAAGACAAACTACTTTTGTTTATTTTTTTATTTTTACTCATAAGTTGATACCTAGAAAATGCAAACAATTTAAATTAAACAGGTACTTAACCCATAGTGTGTGTACTACACAATGGTATTGGATTGGAACGAAATAACACTGAAAAAACTTAAAACAGTACTAGTCCAGTGAATAGAGGGTTTTCAGCTTACAAGTGGTCCGGTAGTTTTTAATTTTTGATATGTTGTCTAGGATGGTTTGTGAGTATTTAAAATGCAAAATGCACAATTCCTCGCCCTCCGCCCCCGCCGCCATATTGAAAAAATCGGCATTTTTTTCAGATTTTCGCTTAAATCTTCGTTTAGGTGCATTTGAGCCAGAGAAGAGTCTTCACAATGTTGTAGAAAATTAAATTTTCTATAATTAACACTTTAAATTTTGTTACTAGGACAGATAGTTATATGCACTTTTAATTAAATGGTTTTCCAGGAATTTGTCAAACTTTTAAAGAACAAGGTGCAAAATGGGCCCAGAGTCGTAGCACTTTGAAACCTTATTTAATATATACTAGTAAATAATTACAACATTTTATTATATGGCGACGAAGTTCAGTTGTGAAAAATTAAAATGTTAGAGTAGTTCAAAAGTCTTGAAATAAGCTAAAAACTTTCGCTAATATCTTCGTTTAGGTGCATTTTAGCCAGAAAAGATTCTTCACAATGTTGCATGCTGCATTTTGCATTTTTAATACTCACTAACCATCCTAGACAACATATCAAAAACGGGACAACCTGTATACACATCTTTTCGTATCCAAAATATATATTTCGTATGTTAAGATAGTATCTTAACATGCAAAATATATATTTCCGTATCTTAACATACGAAATATATATTTTCCGTATCGCTTAGCATCTTAAGATACTTAATATGAAAATATATGTTATCTTCGTCGTGTGTGATGGTCCATTGAGTTGTATGGCGAGCGATATTCTATGTTAAGATAAAATATTATAGTATCTTCACCGTCTGTGACGACCTTTAGGGGGCTCCCATACAACAAACGTGATTTTTTGCTCGATATTAATAACAGCAATAGGTAGACGCTTGAATTATTCACAGAATAATGTAGTTGAAAGTATTTTCACTTTAAAAATAAATAATTAAATCAAAATAAAATAAATAATTAATGGGGGCCCCCATACAACAAACGGGATTTATTTGCCGTTTTCTGCTCGACATTAATAACGGCAGCAGGTAGACGCTTGATATATTCACAGAATATTTAGTTATATACCTACACTTATTAACTTAAGTGAAGCACACTTAAAAATAAATAATTAAATTAAAGGAAAATAAATTAAGGGGGGCTCCAATACAACAAACGTAATTTTTTTGATGGTACGGAACCCTTCGTGTGCAAGTCCGACTCGCACTTCGCCGGTTTTTTCCTAATCGAAGAGTCGCTCTGTACTCGCCGAATATAAATGTATATTTCGTTTCACTACGTTCGAAATAGTAGATTTCATTACAAGTGCGGAAAGCCTGTCATTGCAAAGAGTTCCGACAAATGTCTACCCGAGCCGAGGCGCAGCCGAAGGTGAGGGTTGACAGTCGGAACAAGTTGCAATGACGGTTCCGCACGTGTACTGAACAACTATTTTTAATACAGTTGCGAAAAAATTAAGCAATTTAATAAAATAATAAAACACAATAAACTCAACTACCTAACTAATCGTAAAAGAACATAAGCAGACTTTTTTTTGTTTTCTTCACCCATTCTGGGTTGGCAAAGGAAACTATGATCATACAGCCAAGGCTTCAGTAGATTTTTTTTATTGATATGAAATGAAATGAAATTAAATGAGATGAAATGAAATGAAACCTAACAAAAGCAATCCGAATCCTACAGGAGCGCCTTTCCTTATTTCTCCCTTTAACCACATCGTTTTCCATTAAAGCCACATTATTGCACTAATTCCACCATACGAAGTACCTACCACAATAAAAACCAGAAAAAACTAATTGAGAAAATTAAGAAATAAGGTCCCTCATTTTCTTTTCACTTACTTGCGCAAACTCCTTTAAGCAGATACTATGGTAAATAGTGCACGTCATACCATATTTAGTAATCTGTGGTCATACAGCCAATTTTATGTATTTTTTATATTCATAAATTTAATTTGGCCGATACTAATATTAATTTAATGTATAATTAAAATTACTTTTAAATCTGATATTGAAACAAATTAGTAGCTTCTTTTTAGAAATATTTGCATGAATCATAAAAACTTCTATGATTTTTTTTTTGTAAAAACTTCGTGGTTAGTTTTTTCTTTTTAATAACTTTTTAATTTTGACAGTTGGGAAAGAAAACGCACGAGTTCGGGAAAGGTAAAGAAAAAGTTCGAGTGTGTAATAGCCCACATCCCGAACGCTATACGTCCCTGCAATACGCCACTTTTTGAGCAACTGTATTAAAAAAACATATACATAACAAGCTCGTCAATTGAATTAATGAAAATTATTATTATTTATATGTAAGTACGCATTTTTAACTAACATATCAAAGCTAGTACGCACTGGTACCACTGTTTTATACCTAGTTCTTGAATTGGAGTAGGTACTTACAAGACTTGGCGGGTACATGACGTGGAACACTTCTAAACCTAAAGAATAGTCTAAAGGGATTTAAAAAAAAAACTAAATCCGCCACTTACGATTTAAGTACTTATTAAATTTTAATATAAAGCCTGACTAGAAAAAAAATACCTGGCTTGAGGCGCCACTTTCACCTCCTCACTGGTACAAAATATCAAAATAGAAAAATTTAGTTCGTTACATTTCTTTTTCATTTTCTGGTCATGCTTTACATACACATACATACATACTAAATGGGTGAGTAAAATAAAAGCTTGTATGTACCAAAGTAATATGAATTTCGGCCGACGACTGTCTTGGCGTCCACAATACACCGAAGACACGCATGACTTATTCTCTCTGCAGTTTACTAGTCATTGAACTATTCTTAGCAGTACCGAACATTTCCGCTAGATGGCGGCGACGTCGGCAAAAGAATATGCGAGCTCCGAATCGTCAAGGTCACTCACTCCTCTTAAGACCTTAACTAGGAAAATTGAAAAAATAAAATTTTATATAGATATATTTTACACTAATTACACGTTCTAGCAGATTTTTTCGGAAAAGTGTTAGTCATTCCAATAATATAAAGTTTGAAGAAATCGAGTGACAAACTGCGATTGTGACAAAAAGCGTGTGTGACGAGTTGCGTGTGTGTCAAACCGCGTGTATGACAAACGGCGTTTGTGGCGAACTACGTTCATGACGTATAGCGATAGTGTCAAATCGCGTATTCTGTCGAACTGCGTAAGTGACGAATCGCGTTTGTGACATACAGCGTGTAATCCATCACAATTACAATTCGGCAGCTGCTTGCTTGTCATCAAACAGATAGATTTTTTCGTTTGGTCTACTTACTAATGACTAATTTGTGAAATGACTACATAGTTTAGGGCCTACACTGCGTCACGCGGACGCCCGCGCGGTTCCATACAAAAGTGCTCCGTCGCGGGGAGGCGGGCCCCGCGCCCGCGCCCGCGCCTTGTAGCCCGTTTCCCCGCGACGGTCGCCCGCGCGGTAGCACGCACGGGCTTGTTCAGTCAATAGCGCTATGCAACGCTATGTGATGCGGCGCTCGCGCGCGTGTCTACGGACGGAGACCCGCGACGTGTGCCCGTCGCAAACCGTCGCTTTACTCAGTTTAGGCCCTTACAAATGACCAATTCTTGAATGTACAATTCTTCGACCGATTCCACGAAATGACTGATTTGCTTGATAATGATGGCGCCCTTAATAAAATAAGAATGACATATTGCAGCGGCCTATGTCATTCCTCGACGGAAATTCTCTATTTGCTATTGCCATACCTGACAAAGTAGCAAAATTAATAAACAGGTGGGTAATTGTCTAACTCAACATCAATCGCAATCGCTTTCAGTTTGACATCCATTTGACATCCATCACTTGTTGTTGAAGAAAGTTGACAAAATTATTTCTATTAATGCAGCAATGGCCGTACAATATATTTCAAACTGAATGCGATTGCGATTGATGTTAAGTTAGACAATTACCCCCCTGGTGTACCTATATTTTTGCTCATTGCAATTTTTCAATAACAATATATCAGCATAAAACAAATAAAAATTCGTATTAATAAAATTTAATCATTTTAATCAAATAATTATGTATGATTTACAACTTTTATTTAATACTATTTACAAATGGCCACTCGATTTCTTTAATCACATAACTTAAATCTAAAAGTTGAACTAATATAACTGGTCTAATAATAATTTACGTAAGTCTTTGATGATTTAAAGACGTTTTTGCCGTGGCGATCGTCTTCTCGGCGATATGTGTACAGCCCTCATGGGTGTGTTTATTTTTCTAGAATCGACTATTGCCGAGGGAGTACGTAAACTTCTTGGAGTACATAACGGTTTCTTCATTGCTGGCGCCTGAGGAGTTTTCATTAGATTCGAAGTTTGCGGGGAAGTTACTTTTTTAGTTGGAGTCACTTTTCTATTTTGACGCCAAGAATCTATGTCTTCTTTGGTACGAACATTGAGCGATCTTTGTGATCTATTTGCTGCTACTGGAGCAGCATCCATTACTCTTTGCATCCTTGCAGGAATATTGGGAGCCGGTTCATGTAAATATGAATGTTGAATTTTGGGTTTCACATGAGCAACTAGTTTCTGAGGTCTGACTTGTGGATTTACCCTTGGTTTCCTTGCAAACCCATTATGAGCCATCTTATCATGACGCTCTGACGACTTATCTGAACTAGATTCAAATAGCTTGGCTTTAGCAAGAACTGCTCCGGCATTTTGGCGACGAAGCTTATTCACTGAAGGCCTACCGTGTTGACTGGAACTTTCCAACTCTCCTGTTTTGTCCATAAAGAAAGCAGCAGCGCTTAGCCACTTCTGTTGGCCAGCCTGTGGGCTTCTTTTGCATAACTTATTGGCGTTTCTGGCCATTACGTTTTGGTACAGTCTTGAACCATCAGACTTAGAGGATTTAGTACTAGAGTTCATTGTTGTGTTGTTCATTGAATTTTCTGAAATGGTGTTGTCCCAACTATTATCTACATTCATATTTAGAGAACGCCGTGGCTCATGTTTGCCAATGGTTTTGTCTAAATTATAATCGGAGGCAAGACTCACTCTTTTCCGCACCTGATACTTTTTATTAGTATTTGAAACATTCAAAGAATCACCTGACGCTGAAGCGTCCCAGTCGTTTGGTGTGGAAGTCTTTGCTGCTACCTCTGGCTTCGTATTCGTACTAGTTCTGCTGCGGCGCGACAGCCCGACGTATGGATAAAACCTATCCCCATTTTGACTGGCTTGTGAACGTGACGAAACGTTCCATGACTTATGCCTGACGATTTTTATGATATTCTCTTTCGAACGCCGTCGTATCGAGCCAATTTTTCTCGCACTCGGCGATCGAATGATCTTTGCTTCTTCGTTCGGCCTAATTTTCAGTTCTTTACTTAAACGTCTAGCTAAATGGTCAGAGTTAGGGCAATTCAGCATTGCAACTTCCTCTAATGTTTGTTCATAAACATTCTGCACTTGCTGCAAGGGTTTAACCCTCGGTATGACATCCGTGAATTCCCTAGATAGTCTGTTTTCAATAGCAGATACTCGGCTTTTGATTTCTTCGTATTCTTGTTTAGATATCCTGACATAATCTTTATTATCCACCTGTTTCATATCAGGTGATAAATCGATTGTATCATGAGCGCTGAACAAATGTTCCGAAGACGTTAACAAATCTTCACTGCTAATGCTGGTTTCCGAGTTTTTATGTGAACTGAAATCAGAATTGATGATCGGTGTACTTCTTGCATCCATCATGCTAAGTCGCAGCCTTTTACGCTCCGTCAAGCCCCTGCCGAAACATTGAAATTATCATATCACAAATCATAAATATAAAAAAAAATTACATACATACTTAATTTCATTTAATAACACCTTATCTCTAAATTCTTACATATTTGAAACCACAATAATATAAACAAATACAAATTTACTCACATTTTCAGTGGTGTGAAGGATAGTTCTTTGTAAGGTAAGCCTTGAGTTATTTCTTTCCTGCAACAAAAAACATTATTATCAGATTTAAAAAAAAACATTGTATTCTAGCCATCGATCTCATAAACGCCTTAACAAGCGCAACAGACAGACAACTATAATACTTTTTAACAGCTAGATACGTTGGGTCTATCTATGTGCCGTCCTGTACTCACTTAGTTTTCGATGAAAGTCCCTCATAGCTGTCAAATTTCCGTTTAGATGCAGATTTGCTTAACACTGGAGTTTTGGTATTTTCTCTGACGGTTGCTGGAGTGTTTACACTACCAGAGACCATCTTGCGTAGACCACTTAGTACTCCTAAAAATAATTATAGTTTAATAAAATATATTACAAATAATAAAGTCAGGTGAGAAGATTTAGTACAGACAGTCCGATTCAAACTTTTTGGCGACTCGCTGTACACAATATAGATGAAAGCATGTGGGAGGGGCGAGGTTGGCGTTTATCGCAACTTTGCTACTTTAATACGTATCCGCCGACAGAGACGAACCAAATTATTTTTTATATTAGTTGGGTGTGTATAGCGATCTGGATCCCCTCCATGCACTCCCTGGGTATGGGTAGACATCGTCAGATTACAGCTCATTCAATCCCTGGCGGAGAAGTAACGTTTCAAAGTTATCTCGTTTGTATGAAAATCGACTGGCGTCCTTAATTATGTGGCCACCACTATATTATCCAATACGATGAGAATTCCTGATAAGTAAATCTAAATGCTTACAAACTTATAAATCCTACTGCAGTTCGTCACCGTCTAAGACGTATTGGAGTAGGCTTTATGCGTGTTTTTTAAGTAAGTGGTAATAAGGCTGAAGGTAGAAGCGCACTATTCTCGGAATCCTCAATCACTGAGGAACTGGCTATCTTATCTCCAACTGCCGGAACATAATAATGCTGAAAACATTGTTATGGCGTCAAATTTACATAGATGGTAGCAGCTAGCCAGGCGGACTTACAAGTCCTACCACCAACCAAACCGAATACAATATGTACCCCAACCGGGAATCGAACCACTAGACCACAGAAGCGGTTGCGGGGTGCTCTACTGTGCATAGGGACCAACTTCACGACCGCCCATCACGACCCATTAAGATTGAATCGCACTGCAACAAGGGCTTTGCAACCATTTACTTACGATTTAGTGATCCACTTCGTCGTTTCTTTCTTCTTGCAAGATAGACATCGGAATCTTCGTCTAATTGTGTCATGAGATCTTCAGTTAATAATCCGATATGCTGCGAGTTTTCGATGAATATCTACAATAAAAAATTAAAAGGATATTTTTCAGTTTTGTATGGAGCCTCGGCTAGGACTTTGTACACTATACCATAGGCAAGCAAAAGATAAATATAATAACTGAAAACTAATTATATCGCTATAAGCTAACGCGTTTGATGGTACAAAAGCATTATCTAGTCTTAATTTTATGCAACCCCGATTCAATATGGCGGTAAAACGTCACACTCACATTTAAAAAAAAAGGTTAATTGATAGATTATCATCAGTCGTCAATGTCATCGTTTTATCGTACAGAAACATCAATGTTTCCGACCGTGATTTAAATATGGTTGCCAGTGTGGCAAAGAATTTTTATTTTAAAGTTTATTTTTGTACCATTTATCCAGAAAGACAATGAAAATTTAAATATTTTATATGACTTTACTATATTTTTTATTATTAGTACGAATAGTGTACAAAGTCCTAGCCGAAAATGAAAAATGTCCTTTCTCATATTTACGCGCCATTTAGATTGTGGAAAACCGTCGGCGACGATGTCGTCATCATCATGCCAGCCGAACGACGCCCACTGCTGGGCATAGGTCTCCCCCAAGGATCTCCACAACGATCGGTTCTGCGCTGCCAGCATCCAGCTGCTTCCCGCGACCTTGACTAGATCGTCGGTCCACCTTGTAGGGGGCTTGCCCATGGAACGTCGTCCGGTACGCGGTCGCCATTCGAGAACCTTTCCGCCCCAACGGCCATCGGTTTTCTGCGCTATGGGTCCCGCCCACTGCCACTTCAACTTAGGATTGCTCAGACGATGTTGATGTTGTACCATTAAGGCTGAGAGGGAATACACGTCCGATTTTTCTCTCCGATAGTCTGGTGACTTGATTTAGATTGGTTGTTAACAAAAAAAACAACCAAATAAAAATTGAGTCTGATTAGAAACGGACGTGTATGCCCAGCGTAATAAACGTGGGAGTGTGTTTGTTTGACCGTCTTTTACGTCATAAGGGAGCAATGGGTTGACGTGATTTTTGCTAGTGGGCTAGTAAGGGATCTGCCCCCTGATTCACGAACCGTCGGAAACGCTCCCGACAGCAGAATGTATGCCCTGTCTCTGTCACTCACTATAGAATAGACAAAGACAAAGCAAAGAATTCGAATCCGATTCCGCTTCCGACGGCTCGTGAATCAGGGGGCTGGAGAGTGACATAGGTTTCGATCAACGATACCACTAGATGTCGCCTCACGAACTAAACACAACGCAAATATGGCACCAAATGACGTTTTTAATACGCTATACGCTGTTACGAACAAAGAGCATTTAATCACTTGGCCTAGCATGAGCGGCTTTTATCGCGCGATATGATATGGTACGGCAAGTTGTCTTGCTTACCCCCGTTTAGTAACGAAAGTTAAGATTTTACGTCAAAAATGACAGGAATCGATTAGAAACAAAGCGAACCTTGTTTGAAGTGCGCTCTTATTCGCTCGGCCGTTTTTAACACTCCAACCGGTTTTCGTCACTGATGTCACTACTGCTGTCAATAGAATATTATTGCAAGCAAGCGGACCTCTACTGCTTGCTGCTCATACTGAGCTGGGCGCAATTTTGACTTCACATGTCACAGTATTTCCTCTTTTTCGTAATTTGTTAATTTTTAGTTTTTGTTATACCTACTTGTGGTCTGAATTATAATATTTGTTGTTTATATCGTGTGATGTCAAAAAATTTCTATGCATTGTTTTCGCTACACGCATCTTTTCCGATGCATTTTTTTACAAATCTGGATCATTCACATAGGTCCATAATTTAGTGTTGCCAAATAATCGAGGCAGGCCCCCTACAAGGTGGACCGACGATCTGCACGGGTAGCATGACGAGCTCGAGAAAGGTTTTGTCTATATCAAAATGTCAAAAATGTTGTTTCATCGTAGACAAACCTATTGTTCAGCTGTCAATTATAGACTTTCGAGGTAGACAAAACTCTTCTCGGGTTCGTCATGCTACGCGTGCTGGTCAAGGTCGCGGGAAGCCGCTGGATGCGGGCAGCACAGGACCGATTGTTGTGGAGATCCTTGGGGGAGGCTTATGCCCAGCAGTGGGCGTCGTACGGCTGAAATTATGATGATGATGATGAAATAGTCGATTATCAATTAATCGATTATCTTCATCCTGAAATAATCTAAATATCGATTATGAATCGATTGCATAGAGTAAATAGATTCATCATAATCATTTCAGCCGTACGACGCCCACTGCTGGGCATAGGCCTCCCCCAAGGATCTCCTTAGTAAATAGGTTAAATCGATATAATTGATGCTATAAAAATCGATTATAATCAACAAAGTAAACAATTTAATTGATTATATCAACTAAATCTATTATTTTGAAATTAAATCGATGAAATCGATTTTATCTAAATTAATCGATATAGTCGATGGATAGGTCGATTATATCGATAAAGTCAATTTAATTTTAAAATTTCAATAATCGATTAAATCATGTACTTTGTTGATTATAATATAATAGAGAAATCGATTTTTATAGCATCAATTATATCAATTTAATCGATATTTAGATTATTTCAGGATGAAGATAATCGATTAATTGATAATCGATTATTTGGCAACACTAAATTATGGACCTATGTGAATGATCCGGATTGGTAAAAAAATGCATCGGATAAGATGCATGTAGCGAAAACAATGCATAGAAATTAAATCGTGTGAGAAAATAAACTACTGGTTATAAACATGTATAGAAAATAAAGCAAATGGGGAAAAACGCGAATGGGAATAGACGCGAACGGGAAGAAAAATATCGGAGAAATAAAATATTGGGTAATTTATTATTAATTATTACCTATACAGTCCTTGGATCAATCATTAAAAAAAACTTGATGGAATATTGAGATCACAGATATAACTAGAAATAGTGGAAACTGAAAAATGTTTTGAAGTTAGCATTAACCGTATAGACAAATAAGTAGATCACTCACCTTAACAAGAGCAACATGGTGCTCCAGCCGTTGAGCTGATGCGGCAGCTGGTAGGGGCATGATGCTTGGAGCCATTACTATGGCCAAGTTTGAAGAGTCCATAAGATTGTCTTTGTGTCTTGCTGCTATGAAATTGAGAAGCTATAAACAAAATACTTTGATTCAACATCATGTTTATGAAAATTAAAGCAAATATTTATTATATAAAAAGAAAGTTCTAAAATTATAATAACAAATAGGTACATAAAAACAAAAATATTTTTTTCATGACAGATAGCATAAAATATTGATGGTGTATGAGGCATCTAAATTAAATTCACTTAGTGCTCACAGTGCTTCATGGCCAGGAAAAAATCAACCTGTGTCTGTGATTTCCCACAAGTTGCATCTACTGAATGCAACAAAAACCGGCCAAGTGCGAGTCGAACTCGCACACGAAGGGTTCTGTACCATTATCTATACAACATTAGACACTATTTATAACATACAATATTAGTCCATACAACATTAGACACTAAAATATACCTATATAATTACCTAATATTAATTTTTTTTTGATTGAATTTTTTTTTTTTTTTTTATTCACAACGGGGCAGCACTTAGCCTTCATCACACTTGATGTTAACATCGAAAACCGCATTCAAAAAAAACAAAAAACTGCAATAGTTAGTGATCAGGCACAATTGTGATGACCATCTACTGTGTTCCACAGTTTATTGACACGGACGTTTCTCATGCAAAATTAAGTTACTTAAAAGCTAGTCCTACCTTCACTAGAAGATACAGTCCGTAATCCAGGGGGGCTGATCGCTGTCTCGCCGGCGCGCGCGCCTGGCAAATCGATCGTCACCCAACCCCCGATGGGAAACTCTTATAGCTAACACTCTTATAACTACACAATGCCCTAATAGACAGCTAAAACTTTCCCGGCGCTTTTCAAGGCGAACACACACGGGTCAAGTCTAGGGCATGTAATATCGGAAGGTTTTCAATTCCGATATTGATTTTCGATATTAGATCTCAATATCGGAATTCCGATATTAATATCGGAATCACACAAATTCTTAAAAACATAAGCATTTTTTTATAAATTCCAAATTTTCTTTATGAATTGCACATTTTCTTTATAAATTCCACATTTTCCTAACTTTTCTTTATAAATTGCTCGAAATAAAGATGGATTGTGTACAATAAAATCAATCTTTTGTGCGAATAAGCAAGACGTAGGTACTGTGGCGTAGTACGACGCTAGAATTTCAGACGAGGTACTTTTTTTACTATTTTATTTATCAGCGGATAACGATCGCGCTCGGCGGCTAGTAGTAGTTTGGAATATTAAGTTTTGAAATATACATTACATAGGTATTAAGATTTTAAATTATTTTTATGCGTTCAGAATGCAATTCTATAAGTATAGGAAAATGTAGAAAGAAACCACCAGCCCTGCAAGTCACCCGCCTAAAAGCTACTTGAAGGGCTGGTGGTTTTTTCTATCAAGAATTTTCCTATATATATAATTGTTACCGGCCAAACCCGATTTTAGGACAAACTAGTTTTTCCTAGGCCAAAACAGTTCATAGCGTTGATATTTCAGAAGCGAGTTTGCCTCGGAAGTCCTGTAGAACACGTGATAGGTTAGAAATTTAACGCGATCGCCTTTAATTTCGTGATTTTTTTGTGAAACCATCCCGGTTTATCCTATCGCCTAAAGATGAACTGATTTGGCCTGGTAAACACTAGTATGTCCAAAAATTGGGTTTGACCGGTAACATATATACAACGTGTAAATTAATAAGCGAAAATGTCTTCGGTGGTGAGTTGGCTCATGAATATGAACAACTTTTACTATGGGCAGGGGGGTGTCACTCCGCAGTTTAGGTACGTTCGGCCGGCGCGCCTGCCGGGCAGGCGTATGGCAGAAGGATGCCGCTCGGCTCGTACGCTCCACGTTGCGAGTAAAACGATCGATCATTTCTGTGATTTTTGTGCCCCGAACAATGACTACTAAACGTTCTTATAATCCGTATATAAGTTATTGTTGTGTTTACGGGTGTCTAAATAAAAGAAAGAACAAAAGAAACAACAAAACCGAACTCGAAAGTCGCTCGCAACCCTAACCTTCGAGCGAGCTGTTTAAGACTTTCATAGAAATAGAAACTCTCGCGCGTAGCTGTTGGATACAGTTTTGCTTGCTTGCGCGAACTTTAGATTATTATAATATAACAGTAGGCAAGCGATGACAAAGCGCCCGGAATTGGACTTTATTTTGATGCAGAAAGATTTATTTTTATTTGAATGAGTTTGCAGAGTGCGCCTTCTGTACCTTAGTACTATTATATATTCTGTGCTATGGGGTCAACTCTGTAACTTAACGAAAAATTTGCTGTTTCATACAAATTGTCTATACCTACCTACTCGGCCAGAATGTATGGAACGGCTGATTTTTTTTTGTAGAGTTGCAGAGTTGGCCCCATAGTAAAAGTTCATATTTATGAGCACAATTACCACCTAAGAGGTTTTGCTCTTATTCATTAACACGTTGTATATTACTTTATTACTGAAATCAGCACAATCCAACATCGTGAAGGAATTTGCATAGTCCAATAATGTACACACACTACATGGAGTACATGTCATAACCACCTGGCAATTGAACTAAACAACGCTGTCCAACTAACAGCCTGAATGATATTCGGCCATTCAATCAAACAGTAGGCATGGATTGTAGGCACGGCTTGGAGCAATGACTTTTGATTACTTGTCAGTTTATTTACTGTTGGTTGCCAAGCTTACATTTTCTTTTGAAAAATTTATTGTCCCCAACTGCTAAAAAAACTAACTTTTAACGTCACTCGCAAGCTACCTCGTTTATCCAGATATTCATTGTTCTCTCCTAAGCGTTGTAAAACAAACCTAGGCCTTAACTCTCCTGTTTATAGGTTACAGTCGCAGTATAATACTGTTAGTAAAAATAAGTTGGTGGATATATTTAAGTTACGATTGCCTGCATTTAAAAGGCAATTATTAATGTTATTCGGCACTTAAATTGTCGCACATTCTCAATTGTTTTTTTTTTCTTCCTTTTGTTCTCGTTACAATTACAATTAATAAGATAAGTAATTTAGGTAAGATAGTAATAAATAATGTATTAAATCTAACTTAGGGGATGCTTCCTGCTCCCATCCAACTAGTTAAGTTATTGCTTTCCGTGGCAGCCTATAATTAAGTCAACACTATGTAATCAAAAAAATATAATGTAATTTTTAGCATGTAAGGGTGTATGTACTTGTTGGTTGTCCAAATAAATAAATAAATAAATAAAAATGGTATTCTGGTCTGGCGCTTCGCCGGCCGCTGCCGCGGTACTCACTCGGCTCGCGCTTTCTTTCTTTGTTATGTATGAACTCTTCGCTTTTTAAATTTTAATTATATAATATAATATATAATATATTTAAGTCCTGCTAACTGCACCCCAACCGTTACACTGTATTTAATATTTTTTTCATATTTTTGTCACCAACTATGTGAGTAAAGAGGCCTAAATACCTATGAGACAGCCAGTTGATTAATGTTGTTTTAGACGTAGCTACTGAAGCTGAATAGCCATCAATGTCATTACCTACTTGAACGGTGCCCTATAATTAAGCAGTTAGGCACTTTATTGAACGGCTAATAGAACCATTTGGTTGCGATGTACACACAGGTAAACAGTAAGTGAGGCAGACCACGCTATCATAGTTCTTGTGATACATTCTTAGCGATACAAAGCAGGCTGGTAAGAGAAACATGGTCAATTCAGCCATCTCGCTCGGCGCTACTCAACATAACCAAGGTTTAAAATCTATATTATAGCTCCGTGTGTTGTTTAACGCCGAACTGGTTTATATAAAAGTCAAATAAAAATATTTATCCGATTCCGATATTACGATATTGGACGACTCAATATCGGAATTGAAATATCGGATCTCACGTTCCGAGATTCCGATATTACGATATCACGAGATTCCGAGATCCATGCCCTAGTCAAGTCTGTACCCCGACCGGTGCACTAGTAGGTGCAAAAAGGCGAACTCAGCGCGATGTTAAGCGGACGGCGGTTGGCGGCGAACTGACGAATGAATCCTACAACTGACCGCTCGCGCGCGGCGTGAACATCCCCCCGTCCCGGACAGTAGCAAACTGTCCGCCAACTCAATCTAAGGGCAGGCGAGAGAGGGTAGCGATCGCTCGCTTCAAAACAGAGTCCCCCACCAGGACCTCGGCAAACCTGGGCACACCATCCGACCCCGGATGAAGCTGAACAATGCGTCCTAAACGCCAGCGGAGGGGCGGCAGGTTTGGATCCTTTACCAACACGAGGTCCCCGGTCTTGGGTGGGGTCGTCCTATCCGACCACTTAACGCGTTGCTGCAAAATGTGCAAATACTCCAGATGCCAACGGCGCCAAAAACTCTGCGTAAGCTGCTGGAGCAATTCAAATCGCGAGAGCCGTCCGGAGGGCACTTCGGAATAAGGATATTCCGGCAAGGCGTTAAGCGGTCTGCCAATCAAAAAATGGCCCGGCGTAAGGGCCTCTAAATCATTCGCGTCCGAAGACAACGGACACAACGGACGCGAGTTGAGGACCGCCTCAACCTTACAAAATACGGTCGCGAGTTCCTCAAACGTGAGGACCGTCTCCCCAATAACGCGACGAAGGTGAGTTTTAGCGGCCTTTACAGTTGCTTCAAAAATCCCTCCCCAGTGGGGGCAGGATGGCGGGGAGTACTGCCATCGTACCCCTCTGCGAGAGAGTGTGGATCCGATCTCAAAATTATTCCTATCCAAAAATTCACAAACTTCCTTTAAATACCTATCGGTGCCCTTGAAATTGGTTCCACAATCGGACCTGTTTAACGACGGCATTCCGCGGCGAGACACAAAACGATTCAACGTGGCTACAAAGGCTTCTGTGGTGAGGGCACTAACCACCTCCAGGTGGACCGCTTTAGTGGCCAAACAAACAAATACACACAAGTAAGCCTTTTCCGTTCTAGCATTACGATGCCGCGATGTCTTAACGGTAAATGGCCCCGCAAAATCCGTTCCAACTCCTGAGAAGGGCATCGATTCGTTCACTCGATCGGCAGGCAAATCACCCATCTGGGGCTGCATCGTATCGGCGCGCAAACGATGACACGGGAGACAACGAAAAATAACGGATCGGATTATTCTCCGCGCTGACAAAATCCAGAACTCTCGTTGGAGGAGCGCGGTCAAAGCATTACAACCGGCATGAGCATTCTTTACATGTCGGTCTGTAATCAACAGTCTAACTAACGGTCCATCCTTGGGGAGCAACAAAGGGTGGCGTGATCCGTACGGCAGGTTGGCATGTCTGAGCCTACCTCCGACACGCAGCAATCCGGTACTGTCCAAGAAGGGATTCAACCGCACCAAGGGTCCCTTCAACTTGGGACTTACTTGAGCGCAGGGCTTTCAGCTCCGGTTCAAACTCTCGCTGTTGCGTCACTCGCAACCAATGCAACAGAGCGTCTTGCCGCTCTTGTGGGGCGAGGACCGGAGACAACGATTTCTCCTGAGGCTGGCGACAATTTCGCACAAAGCGCCTCATCCAAGCAGTCACGCCGAGCAACTTATCAAGAGAACTGTAGCGGTCTAACAAAAACTCCATCTGCGGAGCCGCCATCGTCTCCACGGCGTGAACACGCATGCCTAGGTCTGGGACTCTGGCCACAGCCGGGGTGGCAGGCCATGAGCGCTCAGGCCGTAACAACCATGATGGACTCCACCATAGGTGGTGGTCCACTAACTCAGGCGCCTCGCAGCCGCGGGAGGCACAATCTGCGGGGTTCAATTCGCCCGGTACGTGGCGCCAAATCAACGGGGCCTTTGAAGTCTGAATTTGTGAGACCCGGTTGGCCACAAAAACCTCAAGGGTGTGGACTGAACTCTTCAGCCAACAAAGGACGACCTGGCTGTCAGACCACGCAAATATCGACCCCAAGTCGACACCGTTTCCCAAGGTGTCGGCAACATGATTGAGTAGCCGTACTAAGAGAGTGGCGCCGGACAACTCCAACTTCGGAATGGTTAGCCTAGTCCGAAGGGGGGCGACCTTACTCTTGGCCGTAACTAAGTGTCCTGCTGCATCCACCGTTCGGATGTAAACGGCTGCCGCGTATCCGCTTTCGGACGCGTCACAAAAGCCGTGCAGGGAGGCTTTAAACTTTCCCGAAGGCAGCATTTGCCTCGGTATACAAACCCGATTGACGTCGGGTAGGGATGACACGAACCTCACCCACTCTCGTAGGAGGCTACCAGAGAGGGGCTCATCCCATGACAATTCCGCAGCCCAGAGCTCCTGTAGGAAGCACTTCATCGAAAACACTACAGGGCTGAGCCAACCGTTCGGATCAAAGGCAGGGACCGGAACCGCTTACCCTAACCCGGGTTTTTATAGGGTATTTTAAAGACTTGTTTCTACAAACCCTTTCAAATTGATAAGCATATCATCGACTTACCGTATTGACAGGCTAACCAAATGAATCAAGTTAATTCGGGTAAGCGCTTACCATAAACGAAAAACCCTTTTAAGTCTTACCCTGCGACAGGGTTTTGAAGCGTCAAAGCAATTTAAACTTCTGCGCGCACTACATTAGACTTATTATTGTATAACAATTTCAAGTGTGATCGCGGCATCGACAAAATCCTCGCTACGTCAGATAATAACGAATCATGCGTCGTTCACGCTAAAGGTCATTTTCGCGTGATCCGTCGGTCGCCGCCGCTCGCTATTGTTTATCCGAGTGGCCGCGGCGCCGGCATTTAAAAACGGAAGGAAGGAACTTGTTTAATATGACCGCTACATTACACGTGTTTGTTTGTTTTTGTTACTGACGATCGTTTTTAATTATTTGTAAGCAGTGAATTCTTTATATATATATAACTCTTCTGTGCGTGTGTATGTAACTGCATGAAGTCCTCCTAAACAGTTTCAATTTCAATGAATTTTTTTGTGTCTTCAGGCGGATTCCAGAATGATTTAGATTTACAATTGGACCCGGTAGGTGGCGTGCTGTCGATAAGATGGTACAAATTTCGCCGACCGAGCAGCTAGTAGCTTTTTTTTTTTCAATTTTAAACTTGTTCATGGTTCTGTAATAAACAGAACCATGAACAAGTTTACAATTTGCTTAGGTCTAGTAAATTACAAAATTTTAACAAATTATAATAAGTTATTGTAAACTCAACAATATGGCTACATTTTAAGTTAATAATGTATAGTTACAATACAAGACTCGAAGTAGGTACCTATAAAAACTTATAAATTTAAATATTGTACAAAAACCTAGCGTGAGAAATAGTAAGCTTTATAAAATAGCTTTATAAAAAAAGTAAAATTTGATATAATGCTACTTTGTAGAAACGTTTTTATATAAATTTAACTGGCTATGGCTTCTGAGGCCTGCGTTATTAGTCATTGGAACAAAAATTATCAAAAAGAAATAAAAAATCACTTAATTTTTTGGATTCGCCTATTTTTGTTAATCTACGTATTTAGGTACTAATAGTATTTAGCCTTCTTTAACATGTGATGCAATCTCGACGCAAACTAATATTTTTTCATACAAAAAAACTAGTTTTTTTCTCAATAACTGCGCATTTGTCAGTTTTTTCATATAAAATTGTTAGGAAATTCATTATCTGTCATGAAAAAAAAAACAGTTCGATACAGCGATTTTGGTGGACTTTGGAGGCCATGCACGGTGTTTCCAAAACCCTTAAAATCGGACATCCCCCTTTTTTTCAATAATTGGAAAGAGTTAAGCTTTACAAATGCAAGAGTAGAACTCCCGTGTTTCAATTCCACTTGGTTACCGAGTAATAATTTTTTGAAAATGGGCATTTTTTAACACCGCACCGGTGAATCAAAACTTATTTGTTATTAAAAAGGTACGCGCTAGAAATTAGATTATTTGAAAAGTTCGTTTTCAATATTTAGCTGACCGAGGATCGAACCCGGGACCTCTAGAGATAGCGGCACCTTAAAAACCGTTGCGTACACCACTCGGCCACGGAAGTCGTCAAATGTCATCAAAGTAAAAAAAAATAAAAATCCAAGATGGCGGCCAACTTTTTTGTTTGTGGGCTGATTTTGATGAAACTCGATTTTTAGTACTATTTCGTCAAGAAAAGAGTAACGCAATGTTAAAAAAATAAAAAATCCAAGATGGCGGCTGACTTTTTTGTTTGTGGGCCGATTTTGATGAAACTTGATTTCTAGTACTATTTTGACAAGAAAACAACAACGCACTGTTAAAAATATTAAAAAATCCAAGATGGCGGCCAACTTTTTTGTTTGTGGGCTGATTTCGATGAAACTCGGTTTTTGGTACTATTTCGTCAAGAAAAGAGTAACGCAATGTAAAAAAAATCAAAATCCAAGATGGCGGCCAACTTTTTTGTTTGTGGGCCGATTTTGATGAAACTTGATTTCTAGGACTATTTTGACAAGAAAACAACAACGCACTGTTAAAAATATAAAAAATCCAAGATGGCGGCCAACTTTTTTGTTTGTGGGCTGATTTCGATGAAACTCGGTTTTTGGTACTGTTTCGTCAAGAAAAGAGTAACGCAATGTAAAAAAAAATCAAAATCCAAGATGGCGGCCAACTTTTTTGTTTGTGGGCCGATTTTGATGAAACTTGATTTCTAGAACTATCTTGACAAGAAAACAACAACGCACTGTTAAAAATATAAAAAAATCCAAGATGGCGGCCAACTTTTTTGTTTATGGGCTGATTTCGATGAAACCCGGTTTTTGGTACTATTTCGTCAAGAAAAGAGTAACGCAATGTTAAAAAAAAAACAAAATCCAAGATGGCGGCCAACTTTTTTGTTTGTGGGCCGATTTTGATGAAACTCGATTTCTAGTACTATTTTGACAAGAAAACAACAACGCACTGTTAAAAATATAAAATATCCAAGATGGCGGCCAACTTTTTTTGTTTGTGGGCTGATTCCGATGAAACTTGGTTTTTGGTACTATTTCGCCAAGAAAAGAGTAACGCAATGTTAAAAAAAAACAAAATCCAAGATGGCGGCCAACTTTTTTGTTTGTGGGCCGATTTTGATGAAACTCGATTTCTAGTACTATTTTGACAAGAAAACAACAACGCACTGTTAAAAATATAAAATATCCAAGATGGCGGCCAACTTTTTTTGTTTGTGGGCTGATTTCGATGAAACTTGGTTTTTGGTACTATTTCGTCAAGAAAAGAGTAACGCAATGTTGAAAAAAAAACAAAATCCAAGATGGCGGCCAACTTTTTTGTTTGTGGGCCGATTTTGATAAAACTCGAAGTCTAGTACTATTTTGACAAGAAAACAACAACGCACTTTTAAAAAAAAAAAGTCCAAGATGGCGGCCAACTTTTTTGTTTGTGGGTCGATTTTTATGAAACTTGGTTTTTGGTACTATTTTGACAAGAAAACAACAACGCACTGTTAAAAATATAAATTATTTTTTTACATTGCGTTGCTTGTCAAAATAGTACTAGAAATCGAGTTTCATCAAAATCGGCCCACAAACAAAAAAGTTGGCCGCAATCTTGGATTTTTTAATATTTTTAACATTGCGTTGCTGTTTTCTTGTCAAAATAGTACTAGACTTCGAGTTTCATCAAAATCGGCCCACAAACAAAAAAATTTGCTGCCATCTTGAATTTTTTTTTTAAACATTGCGTTACTCTTTTCTTGACGAAATAGTACCAAAAACCGAGTTTCATCGAAATCAGCCTACAAACAAAAAAGTTGGCCGCCATCTTGGTTTTTTTTTTTATTTTTAACAGTGCGTTGTTGTTTTCTTGTCAAAATTGTACTAGAAATTGAGTTTCATCGAAATCGGCCCACAAACAAAAAAAATTGCTGCCATCTTGAATTTTTTTTTTAAACATTGCGTTACTCTTTTCTTGACGAAATAGTACCAAAAACAGAGTTTCATCGAAATCAGCCTACAAACAAAAAAGTTGGCCGCCATCTTGGATTTTTTTTATTCAGTGCGTTGTTGTTTTCTTGTCAAAATTGTACTAGAAATTGAGTTTCATCAAAATCGGCCCACAAACAAAAAAGTTGGCCGCCATCTTGGATTTTTTTATATTTTTAACATTGCGTTGCTGTTTTCTTGTCAAAATAGTACTAGACTTCGAGTTTCATCAAAATCGGCCCACAAACAAAATAATTTGCTGCCATCTTGAATTTTTTTTTTAAACATTGCGTTACTCTTTTCTTGAGGAAATAGTACCAAAAACCGAGTTTCATCAAAATCAGCCTACAAACAAAAAAGTTGGCCGCCATCTTGGTTTTTTTTTATTTTTAACAGTGCGTTGTTGTTTTCTTGTCAAAATTGTACTAAAAATCGAGTTTCATCAAAATCGGCCCACAAACAAAGAAGTTGGCCGCCATCTTGGATTTTTTATTTTTTTAACATTGCGTTACTCTTTTCTTGACGAAATAGTACCAAAAACCGAGTTTCATCGAAATCAGCCCACAAACAAAAAGTTGGCCGCCATCTTGGATTTTTTTTATTTTTAAAAGTGCGTTGTTGTTTTCTTGTCAAAATAATACTAAAAACCGTGTTTCATCAAAATCGGCCCCCAAAATAAAAAATCATAAAAGCTACCTCCACGTGGTGATGGCGAAGTAAGCTAAAACTTGAAGTTTTTGTCTGTGTGTCTGTCAGTTGTCCGAGCCTCTGAAATATAGCGGTTGCCGATTGGCAGTGGAAAATAGAGACCTTATTTCTAGAAATAAGGCAGCATTTAGTTGGCATGTCGGGTGCCTCGAGGCCCCCGCCGATGCTTCACAGGTACTGCAATGAGTGAAAGTTAACATTATGACGTCACACGTGCTCAATAGTGTGTTCGGGAGCTGTTTTGGCGTGTCTTCGGTTCGATTCAAATACTAGTTTTTATTTTGTTATAACTTTTGAATTATTGCAAAAAAAATAAAAATAGTTTATTAGAAAACTTATATTATGATCTTTTGATTTATCACAAGAAAAAAAAATCACATCCCTAATTTGAGCTTTTCTAATATGGTACTTACCTATTTTAGTCCACGGGACTTTACTTTATACATAACTAGCGGCCGCCCGCGGTTTCACCCGCGTAGTACCCGTTCCCGTGGGAATATCGGGATAAAATATAGCCTATGTCACTCGGGAAGACTGTAGCTTTCTAACGGTGAAAGAATTTTCTAAATCGTTCCAGTACTTTTTGAGTTTATTCGTTACATACAAAAATACAAATCTTTCCTCCTAATAATATAAGTAAAGATAGATATACCACAAAAAAAAAACCAAATGCGCTTTAAAAATTATTAGTATCCACAACACACAACACAACATAATTATAACCGAGACGGACGCCCACCACCCCGAGATACGGTATGCAGAATGGGCGGAAAAGAGACAGGAGACCATTGATGCGATGCAGGAGACAATAGGGTAACCCAATTATGTGGTAAGTGCTTAATTCAAAACCCTTTCGATACGGTAAGCCCATTGGAAAGAAGTTAAGTTAATTCGAAAGGGTTACCCTTTCTTGAGTCTTACACTATCGATAGGGTAACCCTATAATACGGTTACCCTTTAACAAGGTTTCCCTAATAATAAGCTTAATCAAAAACAGGGGTTTTCCGGTCCCTGATCAAAGGTACGGGCTACAGTAGACAGCACCGTGCGTTTAGTCCAGACCTTTGGGTCTGGCAGTTCCAATCTATATGTGAACAAATCCGGGACTGGTCGATACTGGACTCCCAAAACAGACAGCATGTCTGGAGTCTCCGGATTTTCAAAGAGGAGCGGCTCTTGCTGGTGGTCCTTAGGCAAATCTGCCAATAGGTCCGGTGAGTTAGACAGCCACTTCCGCAACTCATAGCCACCAGCCCTCAAGAGCGCAATCAGCTCATCACGTAAGACGAGAGCCTCATCTAAGCTCGAGGCCCCCGTGCAAATATCGTCGACAAATAAGGCCCACCCCTCAATAAGAGCAGATGCCCGGGGATAGCGTAGCCGTTCGCGCTCTGCGAGCTCCAAAAGCGAACGGATCGCCACAAAGGGGCTCGACCGCAAACCATAAGTGTTGGTGTTCAGCTCGTAAGCCAACATCGGATCCTGGGGATCCTCACGCCAAAGGATGAGCTGGTATCGTCTATCCTCCGGGTGAATCACGGTCTGTCTGAACATCATGCGGATATCGGCCACAAAGACGACAGCGTGCCGGCGGAAGTTGGTCAAAACATCACAGACATCGTGATGCAACTTCGGCCCCGCATGCAGACACTGATTCAACGACACTCCGGTTGACGTGGGCGCTGAACCATCAAAGACCACGCGGATCTTCCCATTGGAAGTCTTCAAAACAGCGTGGTGTGGCAGGAAGTAATGTTCCACATTACGCCAGTCCAACTGCGAGATGGACATGTGCCCAAGGTCCAAATACTCCCGCATGAAGTCTATATACTTCTCCTTGAATGCGGGATCCCTGGCCATCCTACGCTCCATGGACAACAATCTCTTCTCGGCCATCGGTCGGGAGCTCCCTAAAGGAGGGCGAACCGCCAAGAAGGGCAAGCGGGTAATCAAGCGACCCGAGAGGAGGCGCCCAGTGTTGTTCTGGTAGAACAATTCGCACTCCTCGGCTAACGGATCCAACCGCTTGGCAGTGGGAGGTTCCTCCACCTCCCAAAACTTTTGGAGAACGTCGGACAAAGTAGAACCGACAATGGTCTGGCGGTCTACCGACGGGGTCTCTGGTGTCTGTGGTACCTTTCCCATCACCACATGACCCAGCGACGAGGACAAGGCGACAAGATCGGCTGTCTGCAAAACTCGCTTGCTTCCACACAGTACACGACCGAGGACATCCGCACCAATCAACAAGTGTATTGGGCCCGGTCGGTGGAAGGAAGGATCAGCCAAAGCCAGTCCAGACGTCAGCTCAATCGTGGATGGCGGCACTCGCACTTGCGGGAGTGGTCCAACCACCTTATCAAAAACTATCGCCGAAGCACCGATCTTCGGCCTTGGCGCGAAGTGGGGGGAGAAGGAGAACTCAACTCGACCAATCGGATCAGGGATCCGCGAGTCTCCCACCCCCCGTACCGCTTCGTGATGCGGCACAAGCAAAAGACCTAGCTGTCGGACAAGCCACCTGGACATTATGCACCCCTGGGCACCTGAGTCCAAAAGGGCACGCACCGTGACAACATTGCCCTTAGGTCCCCAAACATTCACGGAGGCTGTTGGCAACAGCACAAGCTCCGGAGGGGTGGTTGGGTCCGACAGGGGCGCCATTAAAAATTTTGGGGGGGTACTTGTCCCCCTCGCGCCTGAGTCGGCGCGCCAAATGTGGGACGCTCGTACCGGGCGAGCGGGTCCCAATCGGGTACATACTGGCCCCGACCAACAGCACTCCTAGGTGCAGGGTAATACCCGTGTGGGGCGTGCCTCGGTGCATAGTACCCCAATCGAGGCCTCTCCATTAGGGGGGGGGAGTAGCAAATAGGGCCCGTGCCCATCGCCACCGTGGCGTACTCTTGTGGTACCCCCCTACCCCCGCCCGTGGCGAGGGCGTCTCTCCTATAGTTCCCCCTCTCCGGGGGGGACTGAACGGGGGGGCTAAGCCCCGCCGAATCTCTAGGGGACCGGTTCCGGGCTGCCGGGCCCCCGCCCGTGCGCGAGGAATTCGAACCCCGGTCGCTCCCGGCGTCCTTGCGGTCCAAACAAAGGAGGGGGTGATGCCTCCCTCCGCAAAGACGACAATCCTCTGTCTGGGGACACGCCGACTGCATGTGTCCCCCCAAACACCTATAGCACCATTGGCGCTGTCTCGCAACGGCCCTCCGTCCCTCTGGGCGGAGGCCTCTAAATTTGGCACATTCGTGCACCACGTGCCTATCTCCCCTGCAATACCTGCACCGCTCACTCGGTGCGGGGGGAGGGGACTGCTGGAAGGCAGCATACCGATTGGTCGGGCGACGGGGCTGTTCCCTCGCCGCCACCATACGACCAACACCTGGAACCGGGGCGGGCTCCAGGTGGTCCGTCACCCTACATTCGTCCTCCAAAAAACGAAGGAGGTCCGCGAAGGGCGGGAGATACGAGGCGCTGTCGCCTCCGTACCTCTGCTCGAAACGCCCCTTCATTTCAGCGGGCAATTTGGCGAGGACTATGTGCAGCAGTATAAAGGACCACTGATCCACCGGCAGGTCCAATCGCCTTAGGGAGTTGACCGCTGACAGTAGCGGGTTCAGCAACTCCCTCCGTAACAGGTGTACCCGCGTGATTCGCGGGAGGGCCAAAATCGTGGCCACGTGGGTGTCCGCCAGTAACCGGACATTCTGGTACCTGCTAACCAGAAGCTGGCGAGCCACCTGGTAGTTGTCGTCGCTGATGAGCAGGTGCTGGATTACCGCGCTGGCCTCTCCTCGCAGGGAGGAGCGCAAATAGGCCAACTTCTCACTAGGGGATAAGTCCCGTCGTGAATCCACTAAGCTGTCAAACAAGTTAATGAAGCCCATCCAGGCTGACAGATCCCCATTAAAAGTGGGAATCTCCAACGTAGGCAATCGGCCTAGCAACGCCGTCGGGGTAGGTTTGACCTCCCCGCTCAAAACCGGCTCCCCCTTCCGAACAGCCAGGGCCCTTTCAGCCGCCTCCGTGAACTGGTCAGCCAGCTCATAGGCCTGGGCTACATCCTGCTCCAGCTGTTCCGACACGGCATCATCAGCTGGGGGGTTCTGCAAATAATACGCGCGACACTCCATGGCGTGGCGCTCCAGGTCTTGCAGCCGAGCTGCCAGCCCGCCATACCGAGCTAGCAACGCGCCTACCCGGTCGGCTCGGTCTATTAATGTGACCGCACAAGCAAGCCAACGCAAAACTCCTTGGATGCCAGCCCTGGATACGGCGGGCGGATTCGTAGGAGCCATTTATAATCCGTTTAATAAACAAAGCAAACAAAGAAATATAGAAGTGGTAAACATCAACAAAAAAAAACAATAGAAATAGGTCGCGTCACGATAATATAAAACACAATTAAAATTCGGACGACATACACGGACCCTACTATTTTCATAAATTATTAACAACTTACCAATTTCAAGGGCTAACAATATAACGGTATAAACAAAACGGTATAGGATTAACGGTATGGCATACACGGCACGGCCAGGTCAACCTCGCAAATCAACTACTAAACCGTTATCAACAAACAAAAACAAAACTATTTTTAATAATAATACTCGTAATTTAATACTACTAATAATTAAAACTAGTTCCACTTTTTTAACTAGACTCGGAACAAACACTAGTATGTGGTACTAATAAACAACACTTTCGAACGAAACTATTCGTCAAATAAATCCGGACACACAAAAAAAAAATATACACATCTAGGCGAGTAAACTCGTATCAAATCACTAGTATGTGGTACTAATAAACAACACTTTCGAACGAAACTATTCGTCAAATAAATCCGGACACACAAAAAAAAATATACACATCTAGGCGAGTAAACTCGTATCAAATCACTAGTATGTGACCACAATTATATAAGTGTCTATTATCGGATCCACCAAGTGAGAAACATTCGCTTCGAGAATTTACTAGAACAATTTCTTAGTACTTCAAATCGTCTCGGAATACCCTATGTAGTTAATTTTAATATGAAAATTAATTATATCAACTAAGCTCTGCTACCAAACTATGATCAGGCACAATTGTGATGACCATCTACTGTGTTCCACAGTTTATTGAAACGGATGTTTCTCATGCAAAATTAAGTTACTTAAAAGCTAGTCCTACCTTCACTAGAAGATACAGTCCGTAATCCAGGGGGGCTGATCGCTGTCTCGCCGGCGCGCGCGCCTGGCAAATCGATCGTCACCCAACCCCCGATGGGAAACTCTTATAGCTAACACTCTTATAACTACACAATGCCCTAATAGACAGCTAAAACTTTCCCGGCGCTTTTCAAGGCGAACACACACGGGTCAAGTCTGTACCCCGACCGGTGCACTAGTAGGTGCAAAAAGGCGAACTCAGCGCGATGTTGCGCGGACGGCGGTTGGCGGCGAACTGACGAATGAATCCTACAATTGACCGCTCGCGCGCGGCGTGAACAGTTAGAAAAAAAAGTCCCCTACTCTTTTTTTCTTCACATCCGCCGCAGGAGCCGTCATGGGTCCGTAAAGAGTTAACCCAAGGAAGCCGGAGGCCGAAAAGGGCCAGAGAATAAATGTAAATGAAGAGAAAATGCTGCCTTATTTCTATATAAGGCAGCATTTCAGGTTGGCTCTATTCGGCTGCCCAGGTTTCGAAGAGTTAAAAGTTTGAGAAAAAAAGGAACAAACCTCCATGATATAATGAAGAAGATGAACATGTAATACTGGTAAGAGCAGCAATGTGTGAAGTATTGGCTTGAGTGCCTCTTCACCGGCTGACAGTCTGCATCTCAGGAGGAGATCTTGCACCTCCGCACTGATTAGGGGTTCCGGTAAACATCTAAGATATAGCTTCAATACACTAGCGACATCTATAGGGTGGTGCCCATCTGATACACAGCCACCTGCATCCAATAACCGCTGAAACATTATAATAATAATAACATTGGTTAGTGATTGTTAATATAAACAAACAGTATGTTCCAATAAAAAATAATGCATTCATTACCTTGATGTCTTTCTGACGGTTTTGAGAACCAGCTTTGCGAAATAAGCCTTCAATATGGGCATTCGCTCTAAGTACAGTTGACATCTCAGTCACAACCATGGGTACACTCAAGGTACTTCCACAACAAATAACACTACATGATGGCACTTTCACTAACGGTGCCCCGAATAATGTCTTGTGATCCTGAAACAAAATTTCAATAAAAAACGAAACTGGAAGGTGAAAATTACATATTACAGCCAGATACATACTTTAACACTTTTCAAGATAATTTTTTTGAGACGATGCTTTAAACCTGCTTTCTTCAACTCCCCGACGATTATCGATTGTAATTTAACGTGATTAATGCCGTCTGATATTAACATTTTTGAGAAAAAGAGATTTTTTCAAAAAGTCTATATTTTTGAATTCAGCATCGTTCGTTATAATTTGACATTTGACGTTTATTGACGTCTTGACGTAGTAGTAGTAAAAAAGTTCGTCCTTTTGGACAGGAGAAGACATCAAGCCATACTGCCAATTCTTGAGTATTATGTATGTTATTATAGTTTCTTATGTTTTCATTAGAATGTAGGTGTGTTACATTCCAATGCTTCTTGGAGTATTTGGCGTCAAGTATGTCAAGTCGGTCTTCTCGGTAATTCGTGCTGAGGTAGTCACCACTACAATAAAACACTCGGCATCACGTTACCGAGATAGCGCATATTATAATCATTCCACACATCGTCCAGTTGCGTAGACACGTGGGGCACATAACCACACCTATCTTGAGTCACAAAGTAAACTATGAAACAAATTGCGATTAAGTAAAATATCCACTTAACCTAACCCGCCAAAATGACGCCAAAAACTGCGACGTCTTGACGATTGATTGACGTTTATCAGGGGGGCTACCGCGTAACTTTATGGATATGAACTTCATACGTTTTTGGGAACTTTAAGTCAATTTTATAAAGAAAATAGCCGCTATCAGTTCCTTGTTTTGTGACAGTTGAAGCCCATGCCCATATCCATATTTCTTAGCCGGTAGCCCCCCTGGATATGGGTATGGGCTTCAACTGTCATTTGAATTCCCTATTCTAATAGATTTTTTGCTGCTTTGGTCTGTTGAACGTTGCTAGCTAGTTATCGTTATACCCGACATCACGAAACAAACAATTGAGTATGTCATGCTCACTAAAACATTTCTACGGTGGTGGCGTGTGAGGCGGGTCGTTACGTTCCCTAAAATATGGTTGAGCGAAGCGATGGCTGGTTCATGCGTCATGCTCGTGAACGGGTGCTGCCAGTGGGAATGGGTCTGCTCTTATCTGCTTGCTTTAAAATGTGTTTTCTTTTGTTTTTATTCATTTTATTAAGAATTACATTTGAAACATGTATGGCGCAACTTGCAGTATATAGTAGAATTGTCTTTTGTTTTTAACTAATATTAAAGCTTTAAGTAGAGTTCCTAAGTACTTAATTGAAAATTGTTCACCGCTATGATCATTAGTTCGCCTATACTTAACTGTATTTATCATAACCCATTGTGTAATTGTGATGGAAACTGACCTTAGTCATACCATGTTAAGGTCATTTTTGTTATCTAAAATTAAGTAAATAAAAATAAAATGAATAAAACGTTATTAATACATTATTATTATTATACTGGGTTCAATCCCCGCCCAAGAAGTATTGATATGATGTAAGTACCTATTTGTTTTTTCTGTGTCTGGGTGTTATGATAAATATGTCTATTATTACTTTAATGCATAATTACATTTATCTAGACATATTATACAAGATCCAGACTCTATTAATAAAGAATCATTCTCGTAATAAATTAAAAGCGCTGTAATGTAAATGTAAATTGCATAAGCCGTCATTGTATACACATCCATCCTCACGGCACGGCCAGTCCAATGCAGAATGAAACCGGCGATCGTGTGAACACTATCACTAAATGATCGCCGGTCATGGTCGCCGACCATGGTCGGCCAACCTGGGAGGCTACCGGCTAAGAAATCTGGATATGGGTATGGGCTTCAACTGTCATTTGAATTCCTTATTCTGATAGATTTTTGCTGCTTTGTTCTGTTGAAAGTTGCTAGCTAGTTATCGTTATACCCAACGTCACAAAACAAGGAACTGATAGCGGCTATTTTCTTTATAAAATTGACTTAAAGTTCCCAAAAGCGTATGAAGTTCATATCCATAAAGTTACGCGGTAGCCCCCCAGGGGGGCTACCGCGTAACTTTATGGGTATGAACTTCATACGTTTTTGGGAACTTTAAGTCAATTTTATAAAGAAAATAGCCGCTATCAGTTCCTTGTTTTTTGACGTCGGGTCTAACGATAACTAGCTAGCAACGTCCAAAAGAACAAAGAAGCAAAAATCTATAAGATAAGGAATTCAAATGACAGTTGAAGTCCATACCCATATCCATATTTCTTAGCCGGTAGCCCCCCTGTACTGGGGCCAACACTTTCATACTAACCCGTAGACTTGATGCGAGTGACAAAATAGTTGCGGAGACAAAATCACCCGTACGCGTTCGCTCTTATCGGCCGGACAGAAACTACAGTGCCACAACCTTTTTAGGGGGGCCATATAAGGACAAAATATGGGCTTCAAGTGTCAAATGAAGCCCATGTTCATATTCATATTTTTAACCGGTAGACCCATCATGGGGGCTACCGCGTAACTTTATGGATATGGTCTTTATCAAAGAAGAAGAGAACATCTTTGGTGTTTATCGGTATTTGACAATGACAATGTTTTTTTGGCGGGAAGAAGTTGAAAAGGGCGGTCGACTAAAATTATTTTTATCTTTAAATTATTGTAAATATTAAGTAATTCGTGTAATTTTAAGTGTAAAGTCTATTTCTTTTTGTTTATTTATATATATATATAGGTATATAATCTTCATAGTGGTAAGTCAGTAACTTTATTTGTACATATATTAGGTAGTTCTTTTTCATACTTAGCGCCATGGATCTTGAACCTGATCCTGACCCACCACCGGATGGAAATACATTTAATCCTCTTTTAACATTAATTGCGGCTGATAATTTTCTTACCTCGGAGGAAAAAAAGACAAAGAAAACAAAGTCCCCAGTCCCAAGTCAAAAACCAAAAAGAAAACTTGGTTCTTTAATTTCTAAACCAAAACCATTTCATCCTATTCCACATCAGGTTATTACAGAATCATTAAAAGATGCTAACAATGCCAAAGTTTTATCCCCAAAACCTATCCCAACTCCCGTAGTGCCCCCCGGCGGCGGCAATAGCTCTTCTGTATTCACATACAGAAATTATTACAGTGCTACTGACAATGGTCCATATGTTGTGCATGTTCAGTTAAACGAAACTTCTCCCTCTGCCGGCACCACTTTACATCCAATTAAATTCGGAAACTTATTGTACAATAATAATTGTAAAAATATCCTGGAAGATGGTATTTTACGTGTTGGTCGCAATCGTTTGGCTATCAATTTTAAGACTTCTGCTGATGCTAACCAATTTCTTAATAGCAGCTTCCTTACCTCTGACACCTACAAGGTATCAATCCCTACGTTTAATATCTGTAAAATGGGTATCGCCAAAGGTATTCCTGCCGAATGGTCACATGATGACATTGTAGCAAATACTCGAATTCCAGATGGTTTTGGACCAATTATCCGATCTCGGCGTCTACATAGAAAGCTTACTAATGCTGAAGGTGTCTCCTGGGTGCCTACGCAAACTGTTGTTTTAACCTTTGATGGTCAATCTCTCCCACCAAAGATATTTTCTTTTTTTGCCTCCATACCCATAGAACAATACATTTACCCAACAGTCCAATGTTTTCAATGTTGTCGGTTTGGACATACTCGTACTCAATGTAGGAGTCAACCTAGGTGTTATAAATGTACACAAGATCATTCAGGGTTTAATTGTAAAATTGAAATTTACCAGTGCATAAATTGTTCAGGCAACCATGAATCCACTGACAAGAAATGTCCAGAATTCATAAGACAATCAAATATTAAATACCATATGTCACACAATTCTATTTCATACCAAGAGGCTATCAAGATGGTGCCTCCTCTTAAGAAATCATACTCTGAAGTTGCAGCAAACATTAACCACCAGCATCCAAAACCCTCTGCTTCACCTGTCTCTTCCCCCCCCACAATGAAACAAACCTTTTTTTTTTAAAAAGAAAACTTTTTTTATTAATAAAAAGCAACCAACGGTTGTTTCATCTGGTTATGACAAGAAAGCTCACAATGATATTATAAATGAATACACTATTCCTGCCCCCAGCAATGGTTGTGGCTTCAAATCCTCAGACAATAATAATTCTGATTCAGTTTCACAAGATGATCTTAATAATCTTCTTTCCTCACTTGTTAATATTATAGTAAATTCTTCTCTACCGTACTCCGTTGCCATTTCTCTAATTCAGAACTTGTCTATCTCTATATTCCAAATAATCAAAAATGGATCAGATTCTTCAGTGGAATAGTAGAAGTGTAAAATCAAAACACACTGATTTAATATCATTAGTAAATAATCATAATCCCTTTTTGCTAGCTATTTCTGAAACTTGGCTAGAACCAGGTACATTGTACAATTTTCCTGGTTACCACGTCCTCCGAGATGATAGGCCTGATGGCTTTGGAGGCGCAGCCCTCTTTATCAAAAAACGTTACTTGTTTACACAATTACCTCTGCCACCCCACAATAACACCCATATTAATGCTGTAGCCGCTAGATTGGGTAATATTACAGTGCTTTCACTATACATTTCTTGTAAGGACTCCTCTATTATTCCCATAATGAAGAATTTTCTTCAGTCTCTTCCTTGCCCTATTATAGTGTTAGGTGATTTCAACGCTCACCATGCACTTTGGGGTGCCCCCAACAATGACTCGCTTGGAAATGATTTAATAGAGGTTATCGACGATTTCACTTTGTGCGTTTTAAATGATGGCTCTCCAACGCGCAGAGGCCGTCCTGGTCAACGACCAAGTTATGTTGATATTTCAATGAGTTCTTCATCGCTGTCTTCCCTTTTATCTTGGAAATGTTTACCACTAACTCATGGTAGTGACCATTTCCCAATTTTGATAACATTGCCGTCTAAAAGTCAATCGGTGTCTCCTCTTCCTCCTTTACTGAAGTATAATATCGCAAACGCTGATTGGAATGAATATACTTCTTTACTAGATGATCATATAAAACCGCTCCCCAAAGTAAACAAAGATAACCTCAACGAATCCTACAATCTTTTTGTCTCATCTATTATCTCTGTCGCAGATAATGTTTTTAAGAAAAAAAAAACTGTTAAAGGTAAAATCTCTTCTCCGCCTTGGTGGGATCAAGAGTGTACGGCGGCTATTAAGGCTCGAAATAATATCGAGGAAGATTGTAATTCCTATTTAAATAATGTAAATTATTTCCAATTTAAAAATGTCACGGCTGCTACTAAACGTTTATTAAGAAAGAAAAAGAAAGAGGGTTGGAAAAAATTCTGTCTATCTTTATCGCCAGACACGCCCTCAACGGTTGTTTGGAACAGTATAAAACGATTTCGTTGTTCCCAAAAAGCAGTTAACAATCTATCCAGTTTTAATTTAGATTGGATTGCCCCTTTTAACAATAAATTGGCTCCGTGTTACGTTCCCAATCATTTTGAAATACCAAATAGTTACAGCAATGTTGGCATTAACGATCATTCTGATATTAACTCTCCATTTACAATGGAAGAGTTGAAATCGGTCTTAAATCATGTTTCAGATTCTTCCCCTGGCTTAGACGGTATTCCTTATTCGTTTCTTGCTAATGCTAAATCCTCAACCCTTTCCTTTTTATTAAATATCATTAATGTAACCATAGAATCTGGTATAATTCCACCTTCCTGGAAAGAACATTTAGTGATTCCGATTTTAAAACCAGGTAAAGATCCTACGGATCCTGCTTCCTATAGGCCTATTGCTTTAGCTTCAGTTATATCAAAATTAGCCGAACATCTTATTAAAATCAGGCTAGAATGGTTTTTGGAACATAACAACTTGTTAGCTCATTCACAATTCGGGTTTAGAAAAGGCCGCAGCACCCAAGATAGTCTCAGTATATTTTCAACTGATATATTACTTGCTTTTTCTAAGAAACAAAGTGTAGCTGCTGCCTTCCTTGACATTTCGTCAGCGTATGACAACGTTGACCTTTGTTTGCTTAAGCAAAAACTAATAGATCTTAAGGTTCCATTAAAATTTTCAAATTTTATTTTTAATCTATTTTGTGAAAGATCTGTTACTTTAAGAGTTCCAGGCGCAACGCCTGTGCCTCGAACTCTTTGGAAAGGCGTTCCACAAGGTTCCATCTTAAGTCCGCTCCTTTATGACGTATACACTATCGATTTGGAATCTAGTATAAAGCCAGACTGTAACGTCCTTCAATACGCAGATGATGTTTTAGTATATTCTGTAAATAGTTCCATAGAGTCTGCGGCATCTAGTCTTGAAAGATCTTTAAATAATCTTTCATTTTGGTTAGATAATCATAATTTACAACTTTCAACTTCTAAAAGTACTGTAGTTATATTTTCTAAAAAGAGGGTCGTCCCAGTTATTAACATATGTGTTAAGGAAGTTGAATTGTCGGTTTCTAATGAAATCATATTTTTAGGCAAGAAGTTCGACAGTAAAAACTCTGAGGTTGCGCACGTTGATTATGTTGTAAACAAATGTGAAAAAAATATTAATATTCTAAGAGCTCTCGCTGGCGTTTGGTGGGGTTCTCATCCCTTCACTATGAAGTTAGTGTATAATGCCTTAATTAGGAGCATTTTAGATTATGCATCATTCACTATGTCTCCCTTAAGTAAAACTGCTGCAAAAAAATTAGACTCTATTCAATTTAGATGTTTGCGTATTGTTATCGGTGCAATGAAGAGTACTCCTACAAACGCTTTACAAGTAGAAAGTGCCGATCCTCCATTAGATTTAAGAAGGCAATATTTATCGAATAGGTACTTCTTAAAAATGTATCAGTTAAATTCCCACCCCCTCATTCCAAGATTAGAGGAGTTAAATCAGCTTGTTACCAATAAAAAAACCATTCCATATTTAGTCAATAGTTTGAGAGAAGCTGAAAAAATCAGATCGAGAGATAATATAGCTAAATTCTCCACTCACCCTTTGTTCTCCTTTGATTACTCCTGTCTTATTTTTATTCCTAATGTTTTGCTTTCAATTGGCATAGATAAACAAACGAAAGATCCTAATTCTATACTGATAACTTTTATTAATGAAAAAGCCTTAGATTGTGAAATATTCTTCACTGATTCCTCTAAATCTCCCGATACAAACAATACTGATAATGTAGGCGCCGCTTTCTTGAGAGATGCAAATGGATTTTTTAAACTTTTTCAATATTCGAGTCTTTCTTCAACTTACAGTGGAGAAGGGTTTGCAATTTTAGAGTGCATAAAGTTTATTATTTGTAACAGAATTGCTAAGGCTTTCATATTTTCGGATTCTTTGAGTTTTTTGCAATCCTTACTATCGTGTCCATTTTACAGTAATTCCATAAGCCCCCTAGTTTTGGAAGTAAAAACTTTGTTGAAAGAATGTGCAAGTTTAAATTTAATCATTACTTTAGCTTGGATTCCCAGCCACGTGGGCATTCAGGGTAACGAAGCTGCTGATCATTTAGCCAAACTAGCTGCCAGACAAGGTGACTCTTCTTCACAACGTATCTTCTCACAGGACTTAGCTTCTCTTCCAAGGGATCTATTGGAAAAAAGGGTGTCGTGATTGGGAAGAGTCGTGTCAGCATAAAGGCAAATTTTATCGGGACAATCAACCTAATATTACATTCAAACCTTGGTTCTCAAAACTACGCTTTGACAAAAAGCTAACATCCACTCTTTCCCGTTTACGTTTTGGTCATTGCAGTTCCCCATCCCATCTTGCTAAACTACGCGTTCGCGACTCCTCGCTCTGTGAGTGCGGACTTGACGAAGGTAACATCTTACATATCCTATTCCAGTGCCCCCTATATAATTCTTTGCCCTTTTATGACATCCTTTTAAAATACAAAGCTCCTCTTCCCTATAACCTTTCCTCTATCCTGTCTACAGTTGCAGTCGGGAATAATTCCGAATCTTTCCCGTGGAATACTTACGAAATATTCCGAAGTATTACGAAACATTCGGAATATTTCGATCGTCGAAAAATACGGGAGTAGGTAACGATAAAAAAGCAGCAATCGGTAAAAAAGCAGTAGAAAGCAGTTTTGACACTTATTTTTAAATACCTATCTAAGCAAGAAAAATAGTCAATCATAGTAAAAGAAGTATGGATGGATATCTTACTATCTAGGTACCTCTTAAATAAAATGTCTGTGGAAGTTTTAAGTGTAGACGTAGGTACTTAAGTAGGCACATATACCCTACCTAAGTACCTATTATTTTAGCGAATTTTTAATGTTTTTGAATTGCTTGAAACGGATGAAAACATATTTTTAAACTATGATAAAAGGTTTTAAACTATAATAGGTAGGTAAGCCGATTAGAATCGGCTTGTAGGTATGTACCCTTTCGTTTTGCCACTGCTAGTAGGTACAAAACTCGGCACGGAGTCACGGAGTATACCTAGCCGTCATCGGCATAGCCGTCGAACCACAATATAAGTGGTCGTACCTAGCAATACAAGTGCCGTGCCGAGGCTTAGGTCATCACTTCACTATCACTAGGTAGGTAAGTAGGTAGGTACATAGTATAAAATAAAGTCACTCTCCGCCTCTGTCTGTTTCTAACCTTTCTTCTTTTAAACCACGCATCGGATTTCGATGCAGCTGTCACTGTTATTTAGAAAATTTATTCTCGAAGGTTTATAAATAAATACCTACATACAAAACATTCTAATTACGTATTTATATAATAGAGAAAAATTACATGTTTTTTGATGAAGCCGTCAAAAAACGATTTTTCGAGCGCTTAGGTACATTGCGAACGCTGCTGGCTAAGGGTGGTGGTATTCCATTCATCAAAGATCTTTGTCCAGTATGCATTGGATCCAAGAAATTGGACGCATATTGGACGACTTTGACGTCCAATTTCATACATTCGACGTCCAATTTCTTGGACAAAGATCTTTGATAAGTGGAATACCACCCTTAACCGTATGAGATACCTACCTACATCAAAATAATTTACTACGGCATTGTATATCATAGAGGTCTACAAAAAAGACCCGAAGTCGCCTTATTTCTATAGGTTGACTCACAGTAATTTTTATATTTACTAAGTTATTTAAAAATATTACTTTATTTGCAAAGCTAATGTCTCCTAATCAGTATTAATCCTTATCCAAATAAGTACCTAGGTATATAAGTTACCTTGGCCATTTAATGTAGGTAAAACGATATCATTGAGGTAGATCAAAATTATCCTTTACCGTATTTCATTTAAATGAACACTTTAGAAGTTATCACAGATTCGAAGCACCCACAAATTGTTCAAACGAAGCCGGGCTGGGTCGCTAGTACCTACCTATAAAAATTAGTGTTTTGCTGTAAGTAGGTACCTACCTACTTTTGTTGTTAATGTCGCCTTACATAGGTAAGGAATAAAATAAACATTCAAATTTTACTTACGCTAATTACGCTACAATAATAATAACAACCAATTCACCATCAATCCATCACTGAGCAAATAGGTAAGCACTTCGTTTTTAAAAACAACGCTCACGTTTATTTTTATCGAAATTGAAATATTTTCTTAGATAGACCGCGAATTATTGCGAAACATTATGAATCCTTCTCTGCGGGGAAGGGGAGCGGTCGAATAATTCCCCGGGGGGCATCGCCTCCCACTCCCCGCCCCGCTAATCTCGCCCGCCCGCCCTGCGCGCCGCGCGCGCCGCCTGCCATGCCATGCGCCACTAGAACTCCTTGTGAGTATATTTATTCTATGCACTAGAATTTGTTCTGCGGCGGGTGCCGCGCGCCGCGCACGAATTGTTTGTTCATCCGTCGTCGTCGTCGCCCGCCGGACTCGGGCACGATATTTTCTAGCAAGATTGACCTAAGATAAAAAAATGCCAATATTTTCAAACGAATTTATTTTGAAAAATTCTGATGGAAAGAAACTTTATGAGAAGTATTACGTAATTATTCCGAATACTTCAGAAGTTTTGCAACTGTAATCCTGTCCTTATCTAATAGAATTTATGTTAAATGTCTTATTAAGTTTTTGTCTCACCATAATATCTGTTTATAATTCATCCTTCATATATTTATTATCTATTTATCAATATTAAATATATTTACGACCCATGCCCAACTCCAAACCCATCCTTCCTTCTCCCACACTGAAACTGGCAGAAGTATTCCCCTGTCAAGAGGAGTGGATTGCCACTACAAAATAAAGAAGAAGAAGAAGACAATGACAATTGTAATTTTTTTGAAATTGACAAACAAATTGACAACACAACAACAGAGATAAACTCGAACGAACAGAATCTTTTTGTAATTAAAATTACCTATATATTTACATAAATCTACTATCATGATAGAACTTTCGGCGCGACTCACTACAGGGACAGTATACTTAGCCGGTGAAGCCTTAGAATGTTGCATTACATTTTGCCATACGACACAACCTGAACACAGAAATTCTCAGAGTCACAGGTACATTGTCATGTTCAGATTTTCTTACTCAAGCTGAGAACAGTAGAAACACATTCGCTAATCAACAGACCTAAAAATTAATTTAAACATTTCAGCGATATCCTAGAAAATTTAGCATGGGCTTCAGCACAAATACACTGTTTCTACTCTACTTCAGGAAACACAGGAGAAAAGACGCCCACCCTCGGCAAAACAACATCATTGGAAGTCACTTCCTGTGATATAGGAAATGTTATTTTTCATACAAAGCCTAAAATCCTATTTTGTGATCTGACAATCCCCCTTGGAGAGACTAAAACCTGTAAGTCTTAATATTGTCTTTCTTTGATTACCAAAAATATTTTTTAGATTATAAAAATGTAGCTTTTTTTTACTTTAACTGTTACTTAATAAGTAATCATATAAGTCTACTCTATTTGCTTCCTTATATTTGTTGCTGTTGTGGAAACCTTTATGTGAGAGTACGTTTTAGTATGTCACTAACCTATCATGTTCTTTTTTTGTGTGAATAGCATTATTTTATTGCTTATCCTAAATAAATTAAAAAAAATATATAAAAATAATGTTTCAGTCTGGTACAGAGAATCTCTGCCAATTGAAGCAGCACCTTCATATCGTGGGACTACAGTAAAGTACTCGTATAAAATAACTATAGCTACTCAAAAGGTTGGATCTCACATCAAAATGGTCCGCATCCCATTCAGAGTTCTACCAATCAGCCCTATAATGAACATGCAAGACCTTGCAGCTCTATGTGGCAATGAAACAACTGAGGAACTCCAGCCAACCAATCCATTTTCAGAAGAGAGGAAAGTTGAAACTCCCCTCACTATGGCTTTACAAGTTTTACAGGTAACCTAAATCATATTGAGATCAGGATAAATAAATAAATTTTCAAAAATATTCAAAAAATACTATTAATCTAGCCCAAAGAGAGTTTTTCAAGACAAGAACTTGTGTTATGGATACTAGACAACCGCTTAACATAGTTGTATATGTATACTGATGATAAATCAGTATATAAATTCTGATAACCAATTTGTCATCATTATACAAGTATGTTTGGGAACTCTCTGGACTTAAATACAAGCTTAATATACATAGAAAACAAGTAAACAAGGAGAAATAGACATTTTGATGCACACAAATATTTGTCTTGTGTGTGGAATTAGAACCTATACCTATACCCCTGCACCAAGCTGGTTGCCAAATAAATAGAAATTGTGTCCAATATAAAATTGTTGTTGCAGAATCTCACAGCAAGAAGGAGTCCCAACTCATACATGATAACAAATACAAGAGGAAAAGTTGGAAGATTTTGCCTATTTAAATCAGCATACAAACTTGGTGAAGATATTGTTGGAACTTTCGACTTCTCTGTAGGCACAGTCACTTGTATGCAGGTAAATATTTAATATGTTTCAAAATCTGAAAAAATGGAATTGAAGAATGTACTGAACTTGATGTGGATGAGTATGTGGGGAGAGAAAGGCCAAACAAAAGGTAATTCATCCAGGATTGTGTAAAAGATGATATGTGCAAAAAAGACATAACTGTAAAAGTGAATGGAAGAAATGCCATACTATTCCAATTACAAATGAATGGGCAGAGGGCAGGAAAAAATTTATCAAAATCTATGCAAGTAAAATAAGCTATGCACACATTAACCAGTAATATATCTTTCAGGTATCAGTCTCATTACAACCTGAAGAAGTCATAAAATCAAAGTCCCCCTCAAAGAATGCCAATAAAGATACAAGTAGCAGATCTATGACTGTTGCAAGGTATCATGAAGTGACATTAGGACTGACACACTCACAACTTATACTTCCAATACCTCTTCACATAACACCAGCATTTGACATTGAGGATGGTAAGTTAAAAGAAAGATATTGTAGTAAAACATATAGGTAATATGTTTTATACTACAACTATCATCCATCCATCCCCTTAAAAAAAATAAGACAACAACAAAGTCCCCAAGTACCCCAGTGGGTACTAGCACAAAAACTAGTACTTATAGTAGCTATTTAGTAATCACTAAATACTTACTATAAGTACTAGTTTTTTGTAACACTAACGCCCGAATTCTCAAACGCTAATCATCTTTGGGAGCGTCTCAAACGTCATGGCATCTCTTTCATACGTTTGACATTTAAAGTGACAGGGCGATGTGTGAGACGCTCCCAAAGTTAAGTAGAGTACGAGTATTCGGGCATAAATCGTATTTCTTTTTCAGTTTCCTTGAGATGGCGTCTCCATTTTGAATTTGTAACAACAAATGAGAAACTACTACCTAATCCTGAAGACAAGGACTGGAATGCTCCATTGAATGTCCCTATTGAAACTATGGTGTGGAATCTGCCAGTGAAAATTTATTCCACATTACCTAAACAAATTACTCAACATTCAGTTGGCAGTGATGCATATACTTTACATATTAAGTAAATTATTTGGTAAATCATTCATTTTTAAATTATATTGAAGCCTTGTAAAATAGTTGTTATTTAAAGTAAGATATTACTATGACAAATTTATAAACATTGTTTGAGAAAGTTTTTAAGAATATGTGTATGTATTACTTATTTACACAACAATTTTTGTTTTATTGTAATACTATCGAATCTATCGATATTGCGTGAACAGTTTGAGAAAGTTTTTAAGAATATGTGTATGTATTACTTATTTACACAACCATTTTTGTTATACTGTAATAGTTTTTAATTAAGAGCCCATTTTATACATTCTACGATGTAAATAAAGTATTGTAAAAAATAGGCATGTAAATAATTTATAGTGTAGTAAGTACATATTTATTTGAATATAAATAAACAATTTATTCATCAACTGACTCTTTATCCCAATCTTTCATTTTTGCACCCATCATGAAGTCATCCCTGAAACAATATGAGTTTTCATTCATTATTAACTATAGATAGGTAGATAATATAGACATTATTCCCTAATAGTCATACTATTCTTCCACTACTGGTAGTGTTGTTTAGTGATTACATGCTCTTTGGTGTTTTTATGAGTTGTTTTGTTTGGTTCAAAGTCCTTTATTGCATTATGTTTTGGTTTGTTACAAGAGAAAATAATAATTATAGTACAGATTAAATTAATGTAATTATCAGATTGCTACTAAAGTTGAAGGGCAAAATCTATAGTCCATGATAAGACCAGTTGTCATGTATGGATTGGAATGGTGGGCATTGAAATTGGGTTTATTTCAAAAAGTATAGAATGTGTGTGTAATATTATGAATGAGTAAGAAGTAAATGAGGAGATTACTGCGCTGACCCCAAATAGAATTGAGATAAGGTCAGGAAGACGATGGTGATAAATAATGTAATAAAAAGTTTGTACCTCAAAGCACTCCACTTTGGCTTATCATCTTCAGCCTTTACTTCATTCTTTACAGCATCCGATTCCTTATCTACAACTATTGACTTTGTTTGACCCATCAAAGTGTCCAAAAATGCTCTTTTGTCAAATTTCTTTAGGATTTTTTCTTTCTTTCCTTCAGTTAAATCACTTCTGTCCACTTCTCTTTCCAAAGTTTTTTGTTGGTTTCTCACTGCATTGAATAGCTGTACAACACCCTTTGTTGCAATTTTTGCTAATAATCTCTCTCTATCTTTTTCTAATATGTTTGGTTTTATTCTTATTGATGGCTTTTCCTGCTTCTACAAAGGGACAGAATGTATTTTCGCAAAAACCCAAAATTGAATAATGCAAAGCTTACTAATTTTAATACTCACTATTTTCTTAGCTGCAGGTTCTGTGACTTCATTGCCTTTAATGTTTTCTTCCTTCTTTGGTTCTTTAGTCTCTCCTATTACCTCAAATGCTGCTTTTTCATCCTTTTCCTTTTTTATTATTTCTGAATGCTTTTTAGCTCTTGATAATACCAACGTTTTTTTATTTTTAGGTTTACTGGAACCAAGAATTTTAGCTACTGAGTCTGCCCAACCTTCATTTGTTAAAAGTGCACTTTCATCTGCTGTATTAGAATCAGTATCAGCATTACTTTCGCTGTCTGCTTCAAGTTCCGGCACATCAACTTGTTCTTCATTTTCGGATTCTACTGAAGCATCAGATGAGGAATCCGAGTCGGAGACTGTAAAAGAATTAGTAAAGTAACTAAACCTTTATAAGTATATAGGTTGAAAACTATGTTTTAATGTAGGTATTGTACATACCAGAAACTTTTATTACTGGTTTTCTAACGATTTTCATTTTGTGCTCTGTTACTCCTGCCACTACCATATTACAGACGACAAACAATAACAAAACCAATTCACAAACCAATTTCTATGAATCTTCCAGTCTCCACGTGCAGTTGTTGTCACGTTGTTGTATACAATTTTTGACATTGACATTGACAAACACAACACAGATTAGACAGAGCGTCACTATTTCCTCTGGGCTCTGAAGACAAACTTTAATCTGTAACAAATAACGTTTCGTTTCACAGGTTCTTGCTTGTTTATTATTTTATTTAAATATTTATTTACTATTTCCATATTATTTCAAAGTAAATAAATACTAGAAGGAGTTATTTCAATCATTCTTTACTTTTTTACTTAAATTAACACGGCAATACATGTAGCCCAATGCGTTATTATAGAAAAAGTATTCGGTTATTGTTGCAAATGGAACGTATTAAAAATGAAATACAGCTGATCGACTCGACAACTGAAGAAACACGACAACTACCTATATTTTTTTTTGTGTTGTTGTTCGCGTTGTTCGTGTCGGATCGGAATCGGAAAATTATTTAGAAAATGGTGGTACTGCTGTGCTAGACATGGCGAATGTTGCGAGTCCCGTACCTTATCTTGTGAAAAGAGAATATGGTTTTGTGCCGGAATTCAAGTCTCAGCTGTTTACAAAACGTTTGAATGCCGCAAAAAATCTATTTCGGCGAGACTTAGTGTGCCATTTTGGGTGTGTGAATGCCATCGAGTTTTCTAGTAATGGCGAATTACTTGTATCAGGTAATTATATCTAAAATATTTATATTGTTTACTGTTTCTTAGCATTGTACTATTTTACTTTAATATTAATTATAATGTGTTTATAAAATTATTGGACTGAAACTAGAAGTCATCTTTCTGTACACTCGCGTCGTCACTTTTGTCAGGCAGGCGTATTGTATGTCTCAATGAAATGGGGTGTTTTGACTATAAACTTCAGGTCGTTATATTTATAAGCCCAGATTTTGTATTGGCTCTTGAATAGTTTGTCGTGCCTGTAGGTACATTAAAAATATTGTTGGCAATTTCAAGTTCCAACCACTTTGAAAAGTTTTATAAAGGTACAGCTCTTTGTTGTGCATGTCTGTATAACAAAAATATTGTTGACAATTTCAAGTTTCAACCACTTTGAAGAGTTTGATAAAGGTACAGCTCTTTAAAATTATTGTTGACAATATCAAGTTTCAACCAATTTAAAGAGTTTGATAAAGGTACAGCTCTTTCTTGTGCCTGTACAACAAAAATATTATTGACAATTTCAAGTTTCAACCACTTTGAATAGTTTGATAAAGTTACAGACCTTTGTTGTGCCTGTACAACAAAAACATTGTGGACAATTTCAAATATCAACCACTTTGATAAAGTTACAGCTTTTTGTTGTGCCTGTATAACAAAAATATTGTTGACAATTTCAAGTTTCAACCACTTTGAAGATTTTGAAAAAGTAAAAGTAACAGATCTTTGTTGTGCTTGTGCAACAAAATTATTGAAAAATGGAAAATGAAGTATTTTAGAAAAAAAAACCCGTCTCACAACTAGCTCTGATGGGACACGAACCCACAACCTTTCGCTATTTAAAATTAAAAATTGCATTGTGAATTCAAAAAAGTAAAAATTTAAATAGGTAACTTAACAAAAATCTTAATATTTTCATGTTTCATTTTAGCTAAAAATTGGTTAATGTAATGCTGAAAAAAATCAAGCAATAAGAAAAATTTTGATCAACTTGGTTTTGTTAGTTAGCAAGTCCATCATCTGATTCTCTAAAAAAGAAGTTTATAAAATGAATTCAAGAGAACTATGTTCTTACCCAACTAGCACATTAGTGGAAATAGCAGCCTATTTTGCAACTTTTAGCTGTACAGTAGCGCTTTAGGGTTTCAGAAAGTGGTTTTAAGTTCTATTATTGCTTCCGTAACTGCTCATAGCTGTAAATACCACTAGGGGTAGTAGAAACTGAACCAAATGCCACTCTAGGCCTTATAAGAGTTCATTTTACAACCCATTTGCCGACTATAGCTTTAAAAGAGAGTTAAAACATTTATGTTAAAGCTTAAAGCTGCTAAAAAGCTTCTTTTGCCGCTGCTGTACGCTTCAAAACTGCATAAAGACTTTAATTGCAGACTTTTTAACGGAACTGTATAAAAGATATATTTATCACTGTTTTGCCACTGAAAGTTTCATTGCAGAAGTAATTTGTACTTTTGCACAGACATAAGTAGCAATTTGATCGACTGTTTTACTAATAGCGACATTAAGGCTTCACAATAAAAACAGGAGCGTAATGGACATTCCCAACACATTTGGATACATTCTGCTATTTTTATTATAGAAATCTTTATAAAATATTTGAGCCAGCTTAAAAAAAATATGGATCTGAAAGCATGGAAGTTCAAACTAAGAACTGGTGGATATCGCAAGAAAGTACGAAGAGTTTATCAGAATAAGCAGAAATTAAAAAAGACAACAGTTGAAACAATTGAAATATTAAATAACACGTACCTAAGTTTTTTTTTAAACTCAATTACATGAGAGTAATTTAGCTTTCATTTATAAAACTCTATTCATTTAATTTATTCTTTAAGGGATTCATTGCAAAGAAACAAAAATAATGCACCAAGTTCGAGTTCAACAAACACAAGCGAGGGCCCCGTAGATTTTGTTTCCTCAAATAATGATAACGGACCAGTTACAGAGGAAAAGTAAGTTATAGCTTGGTGTGGCATATTATAAAAATAAAGTAATATAACCTTCTTTGTGTAATTCTTTGTTTCTTTATTCTAGATGCAATCATGTGTTTCATTTATTTCTTTAAGGGATTCATTGGAAACAAACAAAAATAATGCGCCAAGTTCGAGTTCAACAAACACAAGCGAGTAACTAGTACAATCGAAGCGCCTCTTGTAGAATTGTATTGGTGAACTGATTTAAAAAAATATTTGAGATAAAATCAACTTGTTTTATTGGCAAATTGGCCCATAATTGACATTATTAAAACAATTAAACTAAGTAAATTCTAAAATAACAACAGTTTAAACAATATTTGCACAACATTGTGTCTGACATAGTGAATCGGAATATACCAAATATTTGAATCAAAATCAACATGTTTCTTTGGCAAATTGGCCCTAAATTACTTAATTGAAATAATCAACACGTTTAATAAGAGAGATTTGACTATAATGTTGAAATTTTCAAGTTGGTTGGTTGGTCCGATAAGGTGTGGTGAGAGCGTTGGTAAGAGTTCTGTGGCTTCTTGTTCTGTTGTCAAACCATCTAACATTTCTGTCAAGTGCTTGTCAGCAATTTCGTACGACATAATATTGTTCCTTTTAACTATGCAGTTTATTTTAGTCCAGTTTGGTTGTGGAGTTGAATCTTTTTTTTACATCATTTTTTACTTTTTTTGTTCGGCCAGTGTAACACTCCATGTTTTTCCCACGTAGATGGACAGATGCAAAGTTCTTGTTTATTTTGTTGTTCATTATAAGTTTGAATTATTTTGAAAGGCATTCTGAAAACATGGTAAGACATAAAGTGTTAAACAATTGAAAGAGCGAAAAATATAGAAGCAGCTACAAACGATCATCGTATTTTAGGGTTTTCAACGAGTTCTACGGATCTCTAAACAAATAACCATAAGTGTGGTTCGATACCTGCAGTAAGTACGAAATAAAAGTGATTGTAAAGACTTGAACTGCGTTAGTGGTACAGGTATTACTTGGCCCTTCAGAGGAGTGAAACTTAACGCTTTGACGCGCAGAGAGGAAGTATTAAGGTTGAAGTTGCAACTTAAAGCTGCTTCTCATAGACGCCATGTTTACAAGACAATTATTTATCATTACTTTTGAAATTCATAGGTTTTTATCACAATTTGTAGTAAAATATAACTAAATATAGAACCAGCAACTTATTAAATACAAATGTTGTCAAGTATTTAATTTCAATATCGTGTAGGTATGTGATATAATATTATTTATATAATAATATTTTACATATTTAACGATATTCTGAGGTAATTATTGAGGCGCGTTAAAAATACTCCAATAATATCAACTATATTCACGATAAACTGATCGGCGTTTAAGCCACTTGCATATAATACAAAATATAGCTCAATAACACTTACCTTCACTTCACTTATTATTTATTTGTATTCAGTAATGTCTGACTCAAACAGAATTGTATTTGGGTGAGGCCGCCATTTTTTGCTGATTTCACAAACTTTTTTCTCCGCGGTCAGTATTTTGAAAAGTATGATATTTAGCAAATTTTTGGTAACAGTTTCGAATTAAGCAACAAAGAGGCTCAAGTGGACATTATGATTGTTTCACTTCAGATAATCAACCAAAAATATATTTCGAATAAAACATGAAAAAAGGTAGGAATATCCCACAAAAACTCATATCCGTTGAGGTAGAGGTGCATTTTGATTAATGGTGTAGCAAAAAGTATGAGAGTTATTTAGACACGGTTAATATGTAAAGAATACTTATATAAATGGCTATCTATGCTTTTAATTTCATAACGACTTTCCTAAGACTTTCTTTGAAAAATCTTCTGAATCAGTTTATTGACAAAAACTATAATTCTACGCCACTTTGTCAACGCCACCGATATTTTATATGTCTATGAAGGTTTCGCTTCAGGAAGTTTTGTATCGGGAAGTGGCAACACTGAGTTTCTATAATAAATTGACAGCGGCTCGATGGTGGCCATTTTTTTGATAGTAGACATGTGAACGTCGGATTCGGATTGTGTACACATTTTTTTCGAGAGGTGACTTTTGCGTGCTAAAAATTAAGTTTATCTGTTACAATAAAACCTATCAGTGCACCATGTAAGTAGAAGTGAAAGCCATGTTTGGAGCTAGAATGCCACTCAAATCGTACGTTATTTACAGAGATATGAATCGTTTTCTCAACGCGACGATGGCGTAGAAGTAGAAATTCGCCACCATTTTCTTACTTTAACGCCACGGTAGCGCAGATATCCGTCACCTCCTCTACACCACCAAAATAAAGGTGAGTATCCACTCGTTTTTTCATACTAAATGTTATAGAGAGAAAATGTTATAGAAAATACAGTGACAACAAAAACATTATTAAGTAAATCATATCAGTAGGCATGAATATCATGCTACTCAGTGTCTAATAACAACTAATATTAATAAACCCTTTAAGTTTGTCTTATAATAGGAAATAGCCGTCGCCCGCAGATAGGTACGTACATACGCCCGCGTTGTTTCCTCTTTTCCTATGGACCCTCGCGTTTATCTCCTAAAGTCACCTCACCACACACAGACAGCGGATGCATAGCGGAGGCATCGGTGATTTATTTTGTTATTTTCGGTCTAGTTTCAAAACTACACACACAAGCCGTGGTGGGCAGTGAGTGGCTAGGCGGCGCGATGGCGGCATGCGCGGCGAGTGGCGGAGAGACGTGGCGGTGCGGTGCGGGCGCGAAGGCGTGCGCTTGTGTTGTGACCGTTGTATTCTTTACTAGTGTATTGTATCGAGTGACTTGCCACTAAGGTCCGGTTGCTCGTACATTTAACTTTTGTCAAAATTGACAAAAGTTAAAATTTAACTGATGTCAATTTTGACATCGGTAAAAGAAAAATACGTTGGTTATATTAGGGTTAATAGTGTTGTCTGTACTATTTTATTAACCTTCCCTTAATTACTAATGTCAAAATTTAAACCACCCCCACCCTGTCGGTTATTTTGACCGCCGTTAAATCTGTAATTTGGCTGCTCGTTAAAGTAACCGCTGCTTCAACAACGCTTTTTAAATTTGACCGCCGGTTAATTTTACTTTAACCATAATTTAACCCTAACCAAGCTTCGAGCAACCGGACCTAAGAGTAAGAAGTAAATAAAGTTTATTTTATTCATTCAGAGAGTTTCCTTGTGCATTTATATACCTACCTACAAACTTATTACTAGGTATATTTATACAAGATTCATAAAAATAATTACATAGTGGCATGTGTATGCGAACCTTTACATTTATTCGTCACTATTATACGCCACTAAACGCCACCGACGCGTAGAAGTTCTACGCTACCATCACAATACTTCTGCGCCATATCAGCAAAAAATGGCGGCCTCACCCATTTAATAAATGAGAGACAAGGTGAACAATCAGTGATCCTTTATTCGTTCAAGTAAACCTGTCCTTCATTCAATAAGTGCCACAAGAGCTTTAGTGTGGTGTTAATTATTAGTTGCACCTCCTGTAGCGCTTTTATGCCGCTATTGTGAAGTTCTAATGGAACTGTAGGTTGCAAAAAGTTGTGCCCCTTTGGCTGCAAATCGGCTGCATAAGGTCTGCAGTGCACGCTCTGGCGCTTGAGCTTGGCGCCTTTGGGAATAATCGGATTGGCTCCAAAGCTCTTAAGCAACTAGTTTGTGCTAGTTGGGTAGCTTATATAAACAAAATTTAATAAATGTTTGCTAAAACTAAAACACAACATCAAAATGGACTACTTATAGTTAATGCTCAAAGGTTGAACTGCTTTCCCCCGGCGTAGGATTGTCCTTTTCTCATATAAGTGGGATATAATTCTGGGAATACCCAGTCTATAATGAAATCTATCTCTGTGGCAACTAGTGGCAAGGCAAATTTCATACAGATTTGTTCACCATGATTGAGTAACAAAATAACTAAATATCCAAATTTCAGCATTATCTATTGTTAGTTAGTATTATCATATTTTTTTAGGCCTATGCCCAGCAGTGGGCGTCGTTCGGCTGACATGATGATGATGATTAAAATATCAAAAAAATTATATAATAATAATACTAACAATAGATTATCCTACTAATATTAAAAATGTAAAAGTTTGTGAGTATGGATGGATGTTTGTTACTCTTTCATGCAAAAACTACTGAACGGATCAGGATAAAATTTGCAACAGTAATAAATTATAGGCTGGAATAACATATAGGATACTTTTTATCCCTATATTCCCACGGGAACGGGAACCACGCTGATGAAACCGCGGGCTGCCACTAGTTACAAAATAATATTAAAATAAAGTCATAGTCAAAGTCATAAATTTTTATTCATTTAAATTAAATAAAATTAATGCTTATGAATCGTCCAACTTTTTTTACCTACCACCTGGGGGCCAAGTCTGCTAACGTTAAGTCACAATCGTGTCTCAATCGTGTTTCAATTGTAGTTCAGTTGTAGTGCTTTTGTCCACACAAGTTACATGAAATATGTATTTTTTTCACATTACCCTTGATAAATCGTAAATGATTTATTACTATTGGTGGCGCTTCTAAGCTGATCGAACCACCTTAGGAGCGTTTTTATAACATGTTTTTTTAAATTTATTTAAAGGCAGCTCTATTACTTCTTGTGAAACTTAAAAAATGCTATGCTTTTTCCCAAAAACGAGCCTCTACTTTTTTCAAGTCTAAATCTTGGAACGGCAAGCTTATTTTTATTTCTTGTGTTAAAATTATAAATATCACTATTCTTAGTGAATGAGTCAAGATGTTTCCTAACATATTTTATAATATATTCTCATAGATGTATTGCCCTGCTAAGGTTAGTATATTAATTTCTTTAAACAAAACTTTTAATGAATCGCGCCGGGCGGAGGCCGTAAATGGAGCGTATCGCTCTTTTTTTGAATTACAAACTGAGCCCCACAACAACACGCCATAGCGGACATTACACTATTAAAATAACTAAAGCAAACAAGTCTTGCCGTTTCAATATCAGTTAATATCCTTATCTTTTTTACTGCAAAAGCAGCAGAACTGAGTCTACTCAACAAGGCCTCAATATGTGGATACCACTGTAGTCGTGAATCTAAGGTAATACCAAGGAATTTCGTGCTGTCAACTAATTCGACTGCATCTGCATTCAAACTAATACTTAAATCAACCTTCCTTACATTTGGTAGTGAGAATTTGACACAATTTGTTTGGAAAGGTCACAGAATACACCAATTATGTCCTGCCTACCCTCCCAAGCGTCAAGGATATGTTTAAGAAGTGCAATTCCAGCATCTGTGGTATTTTTACCTTTAGAGAATCCGAACTGATTCTTATGAAGGATTTGATTTATTACCAAATAATCTACTAATTGAGCGCATATTATATTTTAAAAAAATTTACCAAGTGCTGGTAAAATTGATATCGGCCTAAAGTTAGTGGGGTCACTCTTGTCTCCAGATTTAAAAAGCGGAATTAACTTACTATATTTCATTAAATCGGGGAAGACTCCTTCGTCAATACACTTATTAAAAATAAAAGCTAAATAAGGAGCTATCGGATCAATTAGGTATTTGACTGAAATTTTTTTATTGACTTAAGATGTTAATTTAATTAGTAGCAACACAACATAGGTATTTATTTTCAAATATCTTGCATATTTTCAACTTTCGTATTTCAAATATCTTGCATATTTTCAACTTTCGTAGAGTTAAGTGGCCACTCGAAAATTGTGGATATCTGACGCCTAAAGAAGCTAACTTCGTGCAGTGGTACAATAATAGCAGTTTATACCAATTAGTAGATAAGCCTACAAGATTTCGCGAAGGTAATCAACCATCTACTCGACCTAATATTAATAGCCCGAGAGCCAAACTAATTCGCTCTATGGAGACTCAACAATAATTCTATATCAGTAATTTCTTAACATTGAAAATTAGATTATCTAGTTTAATAAATAAATCATTAGTAATCCACCAATATTTATGACAGCGACATTAAAAAAAAACATCTACAAAGCTTTAAAAAATCTATAAAAAATAGGCAAAAATGGTATAAGTGTTATTCACTTTACATTTGAATACATCTTATATTATCTTTCGTAAAAGTATATAATCCACCTATATTTGTAAATGAAAAACAAATAAACTTAAAAAAAAAACTCTCTACGTAAACTCAAATTGGCATTACACCTATGTTAAAAATGCTATCAGAAACAACCGACTTCTTCCTAAAGTATTAGTTTCCCGTTTTATATCTTTATGGATTTCGACTTTGGTGCTTAGATATAGTGAACATAAACACATGTTAACGATAAAATTGGTGATAGCATATTTGCTGAAAGAATTACACCATTTTCTGGGTATAACATTTTTTTTATACCTTCCAATGCGATATTATGTTGGATTCCAAAATATAGTCTCTTACAATTATATTTAAGGGCCGTTTACAAAAATTTGGCCTGTTATTGAATTTTTTACAAAAATATCGGATAGCTCTTGGGGTATAACTAATGATGAGTCTCTCATAGCTGGTGTTGATTACGAGGCTGCTATCGGCAAAAGTGATCACTCGTGTTTGATATCTACCATCCAATTAGAGAATGTTGATATTCATCACCAACTAACAAAACTACGGCGAAATTTTGGTAAAGCAAATTATAATAGTTTGAATGATGAGCTTAACCAGGGGGGTCTCACTCCGCGCTTAAACTTTTATATTAGCCTACTGTTCACGGAGTGCAATCACAGGTGCAATTGGCGAGGGGTGCCGGCCGACTCGCGCGCTGTATGCGAGCGACGACTTCTCCCTCCAGTCAGTCAAGCGCCGAATGCGAAAGTGCATTGCGTGTTTAGCTTCGTTTTCTATTTATTATATTAACGTACCTGCGAAAGTTTATGTTATTATTTTCTAAAACTTTGTTGTAACCACGTTGTAACAATATACTCTACATTATTGCAACATTCCCGTGTTGTAAAAAAAGTTATGACGGTTTTAAATAAACTTGTATAGCATTGTTCCTTACCTACTCAACAAATTTACCGATAATTTAAATTTAAGTACCTAAGTAGTTACCTATAATTTTTGTAAGTACGCCTTTCGCCAGACGTGCCTTGTTCGTCTGTCTGTCATATCTCATGAACCGTGATAGCTAGACAGTTGAAATTTTCACAGATGATGTAGGTATTTCTGTTGCCGCAATAACAACAGAATAAAATAAATATTTAAGGGAATTTCCCATACAAAAAACGTGATTTCATGATGGTACGGAACCCTTCGTGCGCGAGTCCGACTTGCACTTGTACGGTTTTTACGTAAATCATCCCGAACTTTATACATCACCTTACATCACTCTCGAATAATATTATTTTCACACAAGTAACTAGATCTAACTACTTAGAAATACTTATTATTTATGCTCTTTAAATTTTAATATGCTCAGCTCACTTAGTAGGTAGACTTATTTAATTTTATATTAGTACCTACTCGGCATAACGGATGTTTTGATCGGTAAGTAGCGAGTAGCAACCTTATAGTTGTGTCGGTTGAGACAGAGCTACACGGAAGAAAGAGTGCGCTTCGCTGGTGCTTATCACGTGCGAAATATTAGGCACGCAGCGCTGTGCAATTGAAATGGTACTTTATTGCCGTGCAGCGAGAGTAGCTTATTATTTGATTGTCCTCGCGCACATAACTTTCTGTACGTTAGTACTATTATATATTCTGTGGCTTAACTCTGTTTTGACAAGTTTTGTAGAAAATCTTAATTGCCCAAGAAAGCAGTATGAAGCATTCCATGCTATTATTATGAAAGCCATTGACAACCACGGTCCACGTACCACTTTCCAAGACGAAAACGAAAGTCAATATTAATAAACCCTGGATAAAGAAAGAAACAACGGAACGTATAAGGAAAAAGAAAAGTATAGGGAACAGATATAGCCTGACCGGTTTTGACGATGTTTACGAAGAATACAAAAAACTTAATAAACTTACCACCCTATGCCGTAAATCAAAAACTACGTATGTAGAAAATCTGTTACAAAGTGGATCTAAAAAGTTTTACTCATACATTAGACAACAGTTAACTTCAAAGATGGGCATACCAAATATAGTACGCAACAGCCAAGGATTACATGTGACCAACTCGAAAGACATATCAGAAGCTTTTGCAGACCAATTTCTCGAGTGTCTTTGAACAGGAACCATCCAGTGAAGCCCCTAATTTAAATTCATGCTTTTACATCACCGAGTCAATAGAAGATATTTCATTTACGAAAGATAAAGTACGGGCTGCCATAAAAGAATGAAAATTGACGCCTCACCGGGACCAGACGAAATACCTGTCTCTATTTTGAAACACTGTGACGTTCACGAAGCTTTGGCTATTTTAATGCAAACATCGTATGACACTGGAACCTTACCAGATCTGTGGAAAACTGCTACAGTAGTTCCAATATTCAAAAAGGGGGACAAATTAGTACCAGCAAATTATAGGCCCATAAGCTTGACTAGTGTCGCATGTGAAGTTATGGAGAAAATAATTGTCAAACAGACAATTTCTTGATAAGCAAGTGATCAATAACCAACAACATGGCTTCTGCCCCCACAGATCTACAGTATCCAATTTACTATCTTGTCTATCATCTTGGGTCAATAGTCAAAATGTCCGGGAACCTGTTGATGTCATTTATCTCGACTATGAAAAGGCGTTTGACAAAGTACCTACAAATAGACTTTTACAGAAACTGTAGTTTCTTGGTATACGAGGAAAGTTATTGAAATGGATAGAAGCATTTTTTAAAGCAAAGAACTTTTCGAGTTAGAACTGGCGAAACATATTCAGATAAAAGGGAGATACAAAGTGGCGTACCTCAAGGCTCCGTTCTTGGTCCAGTTTTATTTATAATTTTTACATTCGACCTACCTAAATGTTTGGATTGCAAAGTAAGCATGTTTGCTGATGATACAAAGATATTTGCCAACCCTTTTATTGATTCGGAACGCCTTCAGGCTGACTTGACGCGGATAGCAAATTGGTCTAAAGAGTGGCTTCTCAAACTAAATATTGACAAATGTACTGTTCTTCACATCGGAAACCGTAATCCCCAAAATTCTTACAACATTGACAATGTGCCCCTGAAGAAGGTCGAAGTACAGGTTGACCTGGGGGTACATGTTGCTATGCTAAAGACTTAAAATGGGAACCGCATATCACTGCAATAATTAAAAAGGCTAAAGGTTTCATTTATCTCATTAGAAAAGCTTTTGGGAAGCTGACCCCTGATATGATGCTGAAAATATACAAATCATATGTATTGCCTATCTTGGAATATGGTTTTCAAATCTGGAGCCCATATTTAAAAAAAGACATAAATGCACTAGAAAAGTTTCAGCGAAGATTAACTAAGGTCCCAAAAATATTAAAATGTAAAACTTATGAAGAAAGGATAGCATTATTAAGACTTACAACCTTGGAGGAACGCAGAGAACGCGGAGACCTTATCGAAGTTTACAAAATTTTGCATGGCCACTATGATCTTATTAACTTCGATCAAGAATTGTTCCATTTGTTCCAGTACTCCCGAAACACACACCTAAGGGGACACCATCTCAAACTGTCAAAGGCCCGCTCATTTAACAACGTTCACAAGCACTTTTTCAGCAACAGAGTGGTTGAATCATGGAACAGATTGCCAACGGATGTGATTTCAGCACAAACTACTAACCAATTTAAGAACAGATTAGATAAATACTTACTGGAAACGAAAATCTAACCATTGGATAACAGGATGCAGACTATCACCAGTTGTTTTAACTGTCTGCCTGCCAATTAATAATAATATTTTCAGCGATATAGAGCATCAAACTTTCTAATTAGACAAGGAGAGCGCTATAGAAACGTGACGTCACATTTCTATAGCGCCATACTCTCGCCATAGAAAATTTCGTTTTAGAAAGAGATAGCTAGAGTCACAATTAAGTAGCTCATAATTCGCTTGTTATAATACAGATTGAATTTCTTTTTTCACATTTGTTATTCATTAATGTTATATTTCTGAATGTCATAACTAGAGATCGGATAATCGGATGCATATTTACCTAAAGTTAATATTTAGCTACGAAAATATGGAAGCGGCTTCTTATAACACGTTTTTTTATATAAATCCCGGGATTTCAGAAAATTCGCGAATGCAAAATTAGTCAGTAACATGGTGTGGAAACGATGTCTTTAGCATGAGCTATTTATTTTAAGAAATTCGATACAAAAGTGCATTCCATAACAGCTAACACCTCAACTTTAGGTAAATATGCATCCGATTATCCGATCACTGGTCATAACATAATTAAATATCTACATTTCAACAACAGTCAAATACCCAATTATTGATTTAATAAAGTTGATATACCCCATAAATCTTCTGATTTTTTAATATTTATTGTTTTAAAAGCTTTTAAAATGTCTTCGCTATTTATATGTTGAAAATTTAATACTTTGTTACACCTATCAACACATGACACCAAGAGGGCAGCCGCAATATTAAGACAGGAATTTAAATTCTTCGTAGTTTCTAAGGGTACCCGAGAGAAGAAGTCTTCAAAAACACGGGCAACCTCATCGTCTGATGTAAATGTTTTATTATTTGCTATAAGAGTGAAGGAGTTTATATGATTTTTTGTTTTACCAGTTTCTTGATTAATAATATTCCATGTAGCCTTGATCTAATTATCAGCTACTTTTATTTTATTAGCGATGTAAGTGGACTTGGCAGCTGCACATACCTTTCTAAAAGTTTTAGAATATTTCTTGACATATTCAATAAAACTAGGGTCACATGAAGTTCGCTTTAATGCATAAAGTTCATATAATTTCCTTCTACTTGTATAAATCCCTGGCGTGACCCAATCACTAAACTTCTTTCTATTTGTATTACTGTTGATCCACCTTTTGTTTAAATGTTTTACTAAATTTGCTTTGTACTACACTAAATAAATCATTATAGAGATTATTAGGTTCCATAATAGGAGCTGGTAAAGTTTCAATTTTATCAATTACATTATTTCTAAATGTTCAATGCCTTTTTTCGTAATTGGCCTACATATTATTTTACGTTTAGGACAGACATGATGGTGCTCTATAGAGGTTATTTGTCCACTATGGTCAGATTTTATGATATCAATTACTTTTTTTTCTATAACTGAACAGTCTGTAAAAATATTGTCCAAGCAACTAGTGTAGGCAATAAACAGATTCTTTGTATGGAGACCCATACATTAATTCCTCAGTCGATGAAACTTTGCTGGGTTATAAAATAGCATGAGCCATAAACTTCTAAATGCTTATCCAAAAAAAAACTCACACGGAAGTTAGGTATTTATACCTAAATATACAAATATGTTTATATATTGAACCGAGTAATTTCTCAACCCAAATTTATTTTACCAAATGAGTTATTTATACTAGTATGTGATACTTGATAAAAATCCAAAACTTTTTTCAAACATGAGTACTGCTTTTGAATGATAATTCCTTTTTTGACTCTCATTTTCATTGAAAAATTGCTCCGTCGTTTTTTTTTACTTTTATGACCTTATAATGTAATTTGACATTACGAGTAAGAACATCCAAAAAAAAATTATTACCAATATTGATTTATATTAAATTATGAATAATTCAATATGGAAAATTGCTCAGCATTATTTATCTTTAAAATTATGTTAAAAAGTCACATATACACACAAATCTAAAATATCCAAAAGAAATATCATCCGGAACACCAAAATTTTGAAAGTGAAGATAAATTTATCCCCTTTTACGCAATAATGTACCGTCTTTCGTTACCAGTTTGGTGCAGATTAGCGTCCTCGTGCTAATAGTACGACCTTGAACGCGTGACCCTGTGACTGGGGGCACAACTGGGGGGCCGCGTTCGTGTCGTCGGTCGCTGTGTGATTCTTTCTTTTTTGTTTTCTTTGTACAATCAGGGACAAATTCGGTGAACCACTTCCTGCTTATTTTTGTGTAGCTAGTGTGACTTCAAAAAAGTAGCTCCTTAGTTTGACCATATTACAGTATTATTTGGTTTGGTTTGACTAGGTATGTTTGTATGTATGTTTGGCCGATTATCTCGCGTTTGGCTGAACCGATTTTTATGCGGTTTTAAGAAAAGTATTTTTTACATTTAGGAGAAAGTTTTGGTATTTCAATCGCCTTCGAAGAAGAAGGTTCTCAGTTTGACTCATATGTTTGTAAGTTTGTCTCTGAGATGCGGTTTTCAGAAAAGTATTCGTTACATTTAGGAGAAAGTTTCGGAGTTTTAACCGCCTTCGAAGAAGAAGGTTCTCAGTTTGACTCGCATGTTTGTATGTTTGTCTCCGAGATGCGGTTTTCAGAAAACTATTTGTTACATTTAGAAGATTTTGGCATTTTAACCGACTTCAAAAAAGGAAGTGTTCAGTTTGACCCGTATGTATGTATGTTTGACTTTGAGATGCGCTTTTCAGAAAAGTATTTGTTACATTTAGGAGAATATTTTCGAATTTTAGCCGACTTCAAAAAAGAGGTTCTCAGTTTGACCCGTATGTTTGTCTTTGAGATGCGGTTTCCAGAAAAGTATTTGTTACCTTTAGGAAAATATTTTGGAATTTTAGCCGACTTTAAAAAAGGAGGTTCTTAGTTTGAGCCGTTTGTTTGTGTTTGTCTCTGAGATGCGGTTTTCAGAAAAGTATTTGTTACATATAGAAGGTTTGGGCATTTTAACCGACTTCAAAAAAGGAGGTGCTCAGTTTAAGCCGCATGTAATGTATGTTTGACTTTGAGGTGCAGTTTTCAGAAAAGTATTTGTTACATTTAGGAGAATATTTTGGAATTTTGGCCGACTTCAAAAAAAGGGGGTTCTCAGTTTGACCCGTATGTTTGTCCTTGAGATGCGGTTTTCAGAAAAGTATTGATTACATTTAGAAGGTTTTGGCATTTTAACTAACTTTAAAAAAGGAGGTGCTCAATTTGACCCGTATGTATGTATGTTGGTCTTTGAGTTGAGATGCGGTTTACATAAAATTATTTCTTTACATTTAGGAGAAGGTTTTGGTATTATAACCGACTTCAAAAAAAAATCGTAGAAAGTTAATCTGCAGATGAAATGCAAACACTTCAACATCTTTTTGGCAATCCAAAAAGGTATTAGAAAGAAGTTCGTTTTTTGGGAAAAGTGTAGCTATATTTAATAAAGTCCCACAGAATTTAGTAGAGCTGCCTTTGAACAAATTCAAAAGTCATGTCAAAAAATCGCTCATGAACGAAGCATATTATAAAGTAGACGACTATTTGAAAGACCATAATGCATGGATTTGATGTAACACATAACCTTAGCTGAACTAGTGTAATATTATTATATTATTATTAAAAAGTTGTAAAAGTTAACGATATAAATCTTTGTAAATATAGTTACTTCAAATGATTAAAGCTGATAAGTTTATTGCGCCTGTTCTTCTTATCAGTTAAAAAAGTGTTGAACGGGTGGTAGAAAAATATAGACGATTCAAAAGAGCTTATTTATTAAGTCAAGTTGAATACAGATATTTTTTATTATTTATTTTATACCAATTAAGGTCACTTAAGGTCAGAGAGCGGTGACGAGTAGTAAAAAAATATTGTTTGATGAAAGGAAAAAATAAGCATTACGTTAAACACAGTTAAAAATGACATGTTGCAGTATTTTTATCAATCACAACACATGTTTTACGTGCTCACCCCTACCTATAAGCCTATAACTAACACAAAGGATAATGGGTCTTTTTATATGGCGAATTGACGTAGTACAACTAACAGAAATTACATCCTTTTAATTTGTAGTACTCGATAGTAGGCCTAGTTAGAATAACCTTTACCTAATTTCATCTGCATTATCACCCACATTGAAGAAAAGTGAAGTCCAAAAGGTGTATAATAGCTGGAATTAAAAAGTCGAAATACCCTGATGATATCGAATAAAGCGAACAATAACTGAGTGCATCCGTGCGCTTTAGTGGATAGGGATTATGGCAAGATAATGAAAAAATAACTCAATTTTTTTTATATTATTTTCAATTTATAAGCTATCCTGTTAAATTTCTCACCTGGTAACCTAAAGCACGCGCACATTAAGGGCCGACGCGAAGCTTTCAAGTTGGAAGAGGCGATTAGCAAGTTACAATGGGATGTCATTGACATAACTGAGGTCCGAAGTGAGGAAGAGGACTTGATTTTCCTACTATTCAGCTTATACCTTGCTATACCACCGGGTGGGTAACCAGCAGTCCATTGGTGGTGTTGCGTTCATCGTCCACAAATCCCTCGTTAACAACGTCGTCACCATAGGGAGTGTGTCGAGCAAGGTAGTTAGATACGCTACCCACCTACTCAAAATATAGAAACGGTATATGGTGCACATCATACAGCTCTTCGCTCCGACCTCGAAACACAACGTTGTTGAAGTGGAGGCTATGTATGGGGAGATCTCTAAAGCAATTCAAAGCTATACAAAACCCACTACACGTTTGTGACAGGGGATTTCAATGCAAAATTGGGGCATCGTTACGGTGATGAGTTGAGAGTGGGGCAATTTGGATTTTGGCAACGAAACGAAAGAGGCCTGATGCTGGCAGACTTTATAGAGCGGGGGAAAACCTCTTCCTACTGATGAACTCCTTTAAAAAGCCCGTAAGCCGCAAATGAATCTGGATTAAGCCGGAGGGTAAAGTTAAAAACAAGATAGATTTTATATGTCGGCGAGGAAGCAAATATTTAATGATGTCATTGTATTCAACCTCGTAAAGACAGGAAGCGATCACCGCACAGTTAGAGCACATTGAGTTGAGTAACAACGTCAAGCTGGAAAGATCTCGACTAAAAAAATCTACGCTCCGACCAAAACCAGCACAAATTAAAAAACGCGAGTGCTTTCCGCTCGAGATTCAAAACCGCTTCTAAGCCCTTCTATCCAAGCATCGATGTGGACAATCTATATACAACATGGTGGTGGATACTGCCCGCACGGAAATGTCCAGTTATTATAAAACTCGCCGTAACAAATCAAAGAAACTCTCCGGCCACACGCTCTGACTCATGGATCAGGGAGAATTCACTGTTCAATGTTTAATTAAAACAACCGTCCACTAAACAGTTATTATAACTTATTTTTTGTTGTTCCATTTTTGCACGAGTTCACAGACACGTGTCTCAAGCGGATAGCACTCGCGCTCGTACACGACCGAGACGGACCGAGATTTCATGTCCGTGAGCGGTATCTATGTGTGCGTTGCTCGAACGAACTTTGTATGTAGATTGTCTTCTGTACCTATTTATTTTGTACCTCTTTCATGCTTCGAAAATTAAGCCATTTAATGATCATGAATGAATGAATGTAATTTTTATTATTCTTTGAATGTAATGTATAATTTTTTTCCTTTACATCAAACAATATTTTTTTATTTTATTTAACTTCAGATTTTACACAGTAAAACTGAAAACTATACACACAATCGTTAATTGTCTTTCAATTTCAATTTCAATCGCCAAACTGCATGGCAGTTTGTTGGCGAAGAAAAGCACTAATATACATTATTATTGTGTTTGCTACACGTACGTCTACATTATGGGTATAACAATTTTATTATTGTAGAAGCAACAAAAGAATCACAATACTTATTATAACATATACATAACCTGACATAATAATATATTAATACAATAAAAACAATTAAAGGCAAATTAACATTCTGAGGCTAATTTCTCTAAAAGGGTAATCTTTTAACTTTGTTTTAATTACAGTCTTACACAATTTATCCTCTTCTTTTTACAAACTTATTTCGTTACATATTTATTTTTTCTATATGTCACTGCTTTCTATGTCAATACGTCTTTAGTTTAGCTACTTTACCTAGAGTGTTATACCTATTTGTATTGCCAAAAAGATGTTGAAGTGTTTTCATTAATCTGCAGATTAACTTTCTAAGTTTTTTTTTAAGTTGCGATTGCTATGTAATAAACCATAATTTAAATTGTTATTGTATTATAGCACTTATTTCGAGTTTCATAATTTATTTTTGTTAACTGGTACACCCCTCCTCAAAAAATAGCATACTCTGTAACTTAACGGAGCTAAAAAGAAATTAAATAAGAGCAAAACTCTTTCTTCTTTCTTTGCGATTCTCATGATCGCCCTCTTCGCTCCACAAACTCTCTCTCTCTCAGTACACCTCTCTTTCATTCTGGCTATATGTCTGAGTCTTTCACTCAGCATGCCCTGCGTCTTTGGAACCTCCTTCCTGATGCTATCAGGAGGTCTCCCAGTAAATTCTCTTTTAAAAAGAATGCTCCCCTTTTTTTACTGGATGGCTTGAACTCGTAGTTCTTACATCATAAGCTCATCATCATCATCGATGTATTTATTTCACTTTTTATTTAATCCCTTTAGTATGTAGTATATTATTTTATGTGTTTTTTATATATTTATTTACTGCATGTATTTGAATTATATTTTTTTTATAAAATAATAAATATAAGTATATATCTATCTATATTATATTTATTGATATTTGTTTATTTCAGTGTGTATATATAGCATGTATTATTAGGTTTTGTACCGCATTCGTTGTTCTCTGTTCCCCAAAGGTTGACTGGCAGAGAATACTTTTAGTATTAAGTCCACTTTGTATATTTTACTGTGTGTATTTTGTACAAAAGTTAAATAAATAAAACTCAAAAGGTAGTGTAGTGTTTCGATAAAAAAACTAAAAGTAAAATTTTTCTGAAATTGTGGTACACCCCTCCTCAAAATAGCAAAAACTGTAACTTAACGGAGCGAAAAAGAAATAAAAATAAATTAAATAAGAGCAAAACTCAAAAGGTAGTGTAGTGTTTCGATAAAAAAACTAAAAGTTAAATATTTCTGAAATGGTTAACTTTTGGATATAGTACATTATTAATAACCTAAATAGAAATAGTGGTATCGTTTAATATTAAGGTCGAATTTCCCTGTTACTCTGTACATTCATATTATTGATGTAAGTAACAATACAAACATAAAATTGCTTGGGCACAAAAGACGGCCAGGCTGCGGGTCGGCAGACCAGTATTTTTTGTAGTAGGTTGTTAAGACGTTAGTTTGATACTGGTACCCCATGACATGAAAACCACCACGCAAGCCGCCGCTAAAATCGCTCGAACTGACAAAGTGGCCAAGACGGCGCGTGGCAGACCACATTTTTCTAGTCTATCTATCAAGCCTGATCGTATGAACAGCGTATTATGCTGGTACCTGATGACATATTTTCTCATCATTGTAGCCGCGCTTTTTTCATGAATATACAAAGAGGGCCAGGTTGCGGCTTGCCTAGCCGCCAACCTAACCAGCACCAACAACTTAACTTTTTTAACGTAACTTTTTGCCTTCTAACAATGAGTATGTCATTGTGGTACTATATAGTAGGTAGAATTACCGACGGTCGCCTCTCGGTCTACCATTTATACAACTATTTGGTAAAGACAATGTCAACATAATTATTTTGCCTCGACGATTGATACGTGAAAATAGAATCTATAGATCGCGCGAGCGGACGGCGGCGGCGCGGCGGCGCGGTGGCGGGGCGGCGGGGAACCCGTCCTGTACGGCTCCCGCGCCCCGCTCCTACGCCTCGCTTCGTACTCACAGCTCCCGATTGCTGAATTAAGTTTTTCTATGTAAAATGCTTTTAGGTTTTGGGTTTTTTTTGGATATTGTTGTTGTTGAAAATAAAGTGAACTGTGTACCTAAATCAATAAATAAAACAGATAGAGAAGTTTTCCACTGCGAGTAAAACGGCAATTTTTAAAATAGTTTAATTACATGGTTTATTTTTTAGATTTTCATTTTGTGGTTATAAAACTTCAATAAAATAGCGTTTCCGTAAAAAAGTTCGACGGAGAAATTTTACGGTTCGAGTCACACCAAAAATACATATTTTAGTAAAATTTAGTGTTTCTGCTGGGATATGTTTTTGGATATTTCATAAATCATTTTAATACGTTACATGAATATGTATGGTGAAGAAAGTTTCAACGGAGCATTTTTCCTCAAAAAGATATCTATGAAATATGACTTTCATTAAAAAAACCTAACTTCTATTATTATTATTCTTTGGAATTTTATACAATACTTTTAATTTATTGATACTTTATCACGTTGTAAAGTTTTTTCTGACTGACGAATTACTGTGGGGGTCAACTAGCTTCATTTCCTACACTAAACTGCCAGATGTGGGTGTGATACGTGTAGGCTCATTAAAAGTGTGTATTAAATTAAATGACCTTAAACAAGTTTAAAAATCTACTTGAGAGTGTGGCTAATTTACGGTCTACTAGCCGCTACACACGCTCCTATCCGACCGCCGATTTGGTCTGCTCCAGACCAAATCTGGATGTGTATAGCGTAGTCGTCCGACCATAATTATTATTATTCGTGTTTGACGCGGTCGGCCGGATTTGGTTCGCACGAACTTCACTTCCTACCAAATCGGAACGTGTGTAAGCTTCCGACTGGACCAACTTGGCAGTGTTGGAAATTTTGGAGGTTTTCCCCTAGATTAAGGGAGAAAATATGTAAAAGCGGAAATATTTAAAGCAGGTAAATTACATTTAAAGGATTTTCAGAGGATTCAATTTAATGCTCGTTCATGAGTTTTACGTAGGACTGAACAACCGAAAAGTTTAAATATGGCCATTTATGAAAAGATTCTATTTATCTATTTGTTTTTTTTAGAATATTTTGTTTAAAAACTAGCAATTTGTCGTAAAACTAAATATATATAAAAAGGGCATCACATCTCATCAATAAGTGCTGCTTTTAGTAAGGTATTTAGCATGTTTTAGTATTTTAATGAAAATAACAGAAAATAAATAAAATAATGAAATTGTTTTTTTGTAGTAATAAAACATTAAAAACCGAAAATATTTTTCTTTTTAATTTATTTATTGCAAGCAAATTGATGTTTTCAGTATTTATAAATAATAATAATATTGGGAGATTAGCAGTGGCTGGCAACACTGCAACAACGGCTAGAGGTCGGCCAGACCAAATCGGAACGTGTGTAGCGCCGACCGATTTGGTGCGGCAGATTTGGTTTGAACGTGTGTAGGCGCGGATCAGATCTGCAGTGAAGTTCGCCCGCACCAAATCGGCGGTCGGATAGGAGCGTGTGTAGCGGCTATAAAATATCTACATTGAAATCCCCACATATGACAACTTTTTTATTGGTTCTACTAGTTATTCTTAACACTTAACACAATAAACAACACTTAACACATAAAATTTCTTTTCTTTCATTAGGTGGAGATGACAGGAGGGTTATGCTCTGGAAGTTTGGGCAAGCGCTGCTCAACCATGCCAAAGAGCCCGAACAGATGAAGCACTTACATCACTCCAACATATTTTGCCTCGGCATCACTAATGACAATCAAAAGCTCTACTCGGGAGGCAATGATGATACGGTAATTTAATACCATACGCATAAAGGGTAAGCTGCCCTATTGTTTGCACCATGGAGCTTAGCTCAAATGGCAAAACTAAGGTGGTATAGTCTACTGTTCTACAGTCATCTTCAAAATGATCAGAGCATTCAATCTCACCAAAAATATCTGAACATTTGACAAAAATCAACCTTATCTCAACGAAAGGTGCATTCGCAACAAATGAAAGTACACTATAAGGTATTGTTCTAAGAGTGATCTTTGTCAAATGTTCAGAATTAAGATATTTTTGATAGGTTTGTGTAGTGTGCAGCGTCAGTATTTTTGATGCTGACTGTACAATATTATTACATGTTTCACATTTAATGCATATTCAACTTGAGTAATTTATTTTTCCTTGTTTTTGAGATAAATCTAGAGTACCTAGAATCGGGGAGCAATGGGGGCAAAAAAGTACCCCGCAGCACAATGTATGAAAAAATGGTTTCAGTCAAATATCACGAAATTTTAATATGATTTAGATTCAACTTACCTAATCATTTTTGTAAGAGCATACTTTCATCAGACCTGTACTTTCCGAAATAATTGAGTCGATTCTCAGCATTACATGATCTGTTTTCTTAGTGGAATAGAGGTGTGTGAGCCTTTGTGAACAAGAATGGGGATTTGGTCGGTGGATTAAAAAGTTAGGAAGAGTAATCTTAAAATATAATTGATCATAAGTAGGTACTACTTTCAATACTTAGGTACTATTTACCTACCTTCAATAATGATTAGATCCTAACAGATATAACCTACCTATGAATATGACGCATTTCACATTGACATTAATCATGTCATGGTTACGTTACGTTAAATTAACAGAAAACATATGAATAATTAGCAGATAAATACTTTAACTATTATGAAAAATGGGATTTTTATTACTCCGTGATCATGGCGTGTGCAACTGCGCCGAAATATCGGGAACTCGAAAAACAAAATAAACATGGTAAAAATCCCGTTTTTCATAATAGTTATAGATAAATACTTATTGTTAACTTAATTATTTCGGAAAGTATAAGTCCGATGAAAGTATGCTTTTACAAAAATGGTATGGTAAGTTGAATCTAAATCATATTAAAATTTCGTGTTATTTAACTGAAACCATTTTTTCATACATTGTGCTGCGGGTACTTTGCATTCATCATTTTACCACGTGAACTAAGCTAACATTGCCCCCCAATGAACTAAATTTGACCCACGCACGACCCCTCAACCAAATCCTGGATCCAGGTGCCAACAACAGTTTACCCTATACAGATAGGCTGACTACAATAAATAACTAACTAGCACTTGTTTCAGCTTAAGAGCGTTAAACCCAAATGCGTCGCGTCGAGTTTAGGTAAATGAATAACTTTCACTGGCATCAGACGTGCGCTCAAGGTCAAACGTGCGGTGTCCTGCTATAGTCAAACTAATCACATTGATCCTTTTAACTCAAGTTTAAATATTATTTAGTGTTAGTTTTTATATTATATCCTTACTTACCCTTACATAATCATAATAAGTGTATGCTGTAATCTAATGGGTTTACTACATAGACAATATTTTATTGTTTACATGAAATAGATTTTTTAAATGTTTACCAACTAATACTAATAAAGTAATCCTTCCCAAATGTGTATGTAAGTACTTGCTTACTCATCTTATGTTATTCATGTATGACCGACCATTCGATACGTAATCCTACTACCTCCTACTTCCTACTAATATTATAAATGTGAAAGTTTAGATGTTTGTATGTTTGTATGTTTGTTACTCAATCACGCCAAAACGGCTGAACGGATTTGGCTGAAATTTAGGACACAGATACTTTATCCCGGAAAAATATCACATTCCCGCGGGATAACGTCGTGTAGTCCACGCGGGCGAAGCCGCGGGCGGAAAGCTAGTTTAGAAATAAAATACCGATATCAGAATACCATTTTTATCACAATCTGATGTAGACCTGTACTACATGAAAAAAAATACTACTACGTATTACAGAGAAACGACTTCATAGAACGGTGGGAAATGATTACACTACTACAAGCATGCTGGGCATGTGTGCGTGTCCACTGGCTGCTTGTCACTGGCGTGTCCGTACACGGCGTGTCCGGAAAAATCGGTTTACGACAGCTCAGCCAGTGGACAAGCTCAGGGTCAACGCGAAGCACGTATGAGCAGTTTTCAGGCTACGCCTTTTCAATAACTCTCAAAAGAGAAATATATTTTGAATTTAACCAATCTTTATTAAAAATCCAAGATGGCGGCCAACTTTTTTGATTGTAGGCCGATTTTGATGAAATGATGACTCGGTTTGTGGTAATATTTTGGCAAGAAAATAGCAACGCAATGTCAAAAACTTAAAAAAATCCAAGATGGCGCCCAAATTTTTGGTTTGTTGGCCGATTTCGATGAAACTCGATTTCTAGTACTATTTTGACAAGAAAATAGCAACGCAATGACAAAAACTTGAAAAAATCCAAGATGGCGCCCAAATTTTTGGTTTGTTGGCCGATTTCGATGAAACTCGATTTCTGGTACTATTTTGACAAGAAAATAGAACTGCAATGTAAAAAATATTAAAAAACCAAGATGGCGCCGAATTTTTTTTTATTGTTGGCCGATTTTGATGAAACCCGATTTCTAGTACTATTTTGACAAGAAAATAGCAACGCAATGTAAAAAATGTAAAAAATCTTAGATGGCGCCCAATTTTTTGTTTGCTGGTCGATTTCGATGAAACTCGATTTCTAGTACTATTTTGACAAGAAAACAGCAACGCAATGTTAAAAATATTCAAAAATCCTAAATGGCAGCCTACTTTGGGGCGATTTCGATAAAACTTGGTTTTTAATCTTGGATTATTTAATGTTTTTAACATTGCGTTGCTATTTCCTTGTCAGAATAGTACCAAAAACCAAGCTTCATCAAAATCAGCCCACAGACTAAAAAGTTGGCCGCCATCTTGGATTTTTTTATATTTTTTACATAGCGTTGCTGTTTTCTTGTCAAAATAGTACAAGAAATCGAGTTTCATCGAAATCGGCCAACAAACAAAAAAATTGGGCGCCATCTTGGATTTTTTTACATTTTTGACATTGCATTGCTATTTTCATGTCAAAATAGTACTAGAAATCTAGTTTCATCAAAATCGACCAACAAACAAAAAATTTCGGCGCCATCTTGGTTTTTTAATATTTTTTACATTGCAGTTCTGTTTTCTTGTCAAAATAGTACTAGAAATCGAGTTTCATCGAAATCGGCCAACAAACCAAAAATTTGGGCGCCATCTTGGATTTTTTCCAATTTTTGACATTGCGTTGCTATTTTCTTGTCAAAATAGTACTAGAAATCGAGTTTCATCGAAATCGGCCAACAAACAAAAAAATTGGGCGCCATCTTGGATTTTTTTACATTTTTGACATTGCGTTGCTATTTTCATGTCAAAATAGTACTAGAAATCGTGTTTCATCAAAATCGGCCAACAAACAAAAAGCTTCGGCGCCATCTTGGTTTTTTAATATTTTTTACATTGCAGTTCTGTTTTCTTGTCAAAATAGTACTAGAAATCGAGTTTCATCGAAATCGGCCAACAAACCAAAAATTTGGGCGCCATCTTGGATTTTTTCAAGTTTTTGTCATTGCGTTGCTATTTTCTTGTCAAAATAGTACTAGAAATCGAGTTTCATCGAAATCGGCCAACAAACCAAAAGTTTGGGCGCCATCTTGGATTTTTTTAAGTTTTTGACATTGCGTTGCTATTTTCTTGCCAAAATAGTACCAAAAACCGAGTTTCATCGAAATCGGCCCACAATCAAAAAAGTTTGGCCGCCATCTTGGGTTTTTTTATATTTTTTACATTGCGTTACTGTTTTCTTGTCAAAATAGTACTAGAAATCGAGTTTCATCGAAATCGGCCAACAAACCAAAAGTTTGGGCGCCATCTTGGATTTTTTTAAGTTTTTGACATTGCGTTGCTATTTTCTTGCCAAAATAGTACCAAAAACCGAGTTTCATCGAAATCGGCCCCACAATCAAAAAAGTTAGCCGCCATCTTGGATTTTTTAATATTTTTTACATTGCGTTGCTGTTTTCTTGTCAAAATAGTACTAGAAATCGAGTTTCATCGAAATCGGCTAACAAACAAAAAAATTGGGCGCCATCTTAAATTTTTTACATTTTTGACATTGCGTTGCTATTTTCTTGTCAAAATAGTACCAAAAACCGAGTTTCATCGAAATCGGCCCACAATCAAAAAAGTTTGGCCGCCATCTTGGGTTTTTTTATATTTTTTACATTGCGTTACTGTTTTCTTGTCAAAATAGTACTAGAAATCGAGTTTCATCGAAATCGGCCAACAGACAAAAAAGTTGGCCGCTATCTTGGATTTTTTTACATTTTTGATATTGCGTCGCTGTGTTCTATTAAAATAGTACCAAAAAAATATAATTATAAAAATAAAATGTATAAAGAGAAACATTAGAGTAAGTAATTTGTAAATAAATATTTCATAATAGGTACCTAATAGAAAGCTAACAATTTTAACTTCTTGTAACAACCCTACCAAAATTTTGCACGCTCTATAAAGTCAACACTCTGATAGTACTCATGTGCCTATACACCGTTTTGAAGGTCAACATCCCATTTGGATAATTCAGTCATTTACGCCATGGGTTCGCAAACCCTAGAACAGGAGACCTTGAAGAAGTACCTGCAAGATTTTTTCCTCCTGATTTACTTCATACAGAGTCATCAAATTAAAAAATGACCTTACAAATTACTATTTGTTAGATCATTTTCAGGGTCAGTTTCTATTACAAATACGTATTCAATTATGATAAATACAATTAGGTGTGTGAGTGAACTAATGATCATAGAAGTAAACAATTTTCAATTACCTATCTAATGAGTGTACTAAGACGAAAGTACTAAGACGTGTCGGTTGCACTATAAACTATACCACACCACGCAGCACACTGCAAAGGTCAGCGAACGGCAGACGGCAGAGCACCGAGCGATACGTCCTCCCTCTGAAGAGCCTAGCGGCGGACTAATTTGAAATGTTTTGCGCAGAGTGTTTTATAGCACTTTAAAAAAATATATATAAAATAAATTATGCATCATTATAAAGGTTTTTTGTATACAAACTTTAGACAATATGTTCTTATTTTACGTTAGACTATAACTTTTTGTAAAATAAAGTAATTTATTGATAAATGTTGCATGTTTACCACCAGTGATTTCTTTATAATTTCACTTTGTTTGGATTTTAATTTCGTATGAAAATAATCACAAATTAAACTAATTTTTCCTTACTAACTATTTGCGTAATGATATGTAGATATACATAGAAATTTTTGTTCCCCATTTTTTTCAATGCTATTTAAAAATTAGAGCTTCAAAATTGATGTTAAAAGTGAAGTTTATAAAACACTGTTCGGGAAAATTGTTAGTATTCACAAATACTCTATAAAAAGAAAAATGTTTTTTACTAACTTTTTAGACAAAGATACTGTTTACAATAATTTGAAATTAGCATGTTTCTAAGATTACGTTTAAATAGAAAATATCTCGTTCAAAACTGCCTATTTTGAGGCAAAACGGCGTTCGACCGCGTCAATGCTCTTAAATGTTCATGTTAATTTTGTAATTCAGTTACGAAATATGCCTTATCTACAGTTTAAAACTTATTCAGTAAGTTTACTGTAAGTAACTAAAATAATGCTTTTCCCTGATTCAAATATATTACTTATATTAGATTCCAAGTAATCTACATTATAGTAACAACATGCATTTTAATATGGTCAGATAGGGCTTAATAAAAAACGTTATTTCAACTGTAAAACTTGGATAAAGATTTTAGAATGAAAAATTTCATTATAACAATTTCTCTGATTCAAAACATACAGATATTTTTGTTTTATCAGGTGGTGGTGCACGATCTGGAAAGCAAAAGCCCTTTGGAAGTCCTCCAACATCAGAGAGCAGTGTGCAGCCTCAGCATCGATCCTTTCAATTACCGTGTTGTTGCCACAGCCGGCAATGACGGTCGTCTACTGCTGTTTGACACTAGGCAATCAGTACATGGTGAGTTCAACAACTTATTTTCTTTAAATATATTTATGAAATATAGGAAATCATAAACAAATATTTTTTTTCTTCTTACTTCAATAAATGATCTTGAGTGGTTGCTATGTCGCCATATTTTGGTCTGCAGAGTAATGTGAATGTTGATAGATTTGGCAATATGCCAAAGCCTTTATGCTGAGATGTTTGTTTTGAAAAAATAATCTTGTTTTATTTACCATCACACTAGTGGTTTCCCGCGGTTTTACTCGCGTAGTACCCGTTCCCGTAGAAATATCGGGATAAAATATAGCCTATGTCACTTAGGAATAATGAATGTTTCTACTGGTGAAAGTATTTTCGAAATTAGTCTAGTAGTTTTTGAGTATATCCATTACCTACAATACAAACAAACAAAAAACAAATCTTTCCTCTATAATATTAGTACCTATATTAAAATATTATCTGACTGGCTTTGGTCTATCCACTTGGTACAAAAATATAACTGTTTAAAATATTGTTTGTATTTATCAATTTCTTTAAATACCATAATTTTAATTGTAGGGTTGTTAAGGAAAAGAAAATTCGGAGTCTAAGCAATTTTTAAACTTGACTAATACAGAATACTTGTTCACTTTAATTTACAAGGCGGGGGTAGATAGTAGTTCCCTGTGGTTTGTGTGTCACTTACACGCAGAGTCGCTAGTGATCTCGCGCAGTCGGAAGGCGTGCCAATATTTTACTGTTTAGAAAGCAATTTAATGTGTTCTTTATTTTTAAATTTTGGGTGGTAAAGGGATAGAAAGTCGGGATTGTAAACCTATTTTTAAACTAAATACAGATTTGTTCACTATAATTTAAGGGGCGGGGCGTAGACGGTAGTTCTCTGTGGTTTGTGTGTCACTCACTGGCAGAGTGTACTACGCAGAGTCGCTAGTGATCTCGCGCAGTCGGAAGGCGTTCCACGGCGTGATGTTCCACCCGCAGCAAGTCGGGATGGTCGTGTCGGCGAACGCGAGGGACGGCCTCGCACTTTGGGATTTGAGGTCGCCTAAACAGTGAGTAAACTTTTTTTTACTAGGGTAAACTGCCCTATTGTTGGTCCAATTATTAACACCCTGCCTGGAGTTCACTGTTCAGCTCGAATGACAAAATGAAGTGCCTGTATTTAAAGTACTATAATTAACCGATTTCAAAAAATAATTCGATTATCAGTTTGACCTGCGTGTACCTATGTGATATAGTCGGAATTGGATATTATTTGAGTATATAGAGTTCTATTTAGGCTTCTCGAAGCACGTGTGCTAAAGGACATTTTTCATTTCCGGCTAGTAACTAATAGTTAAAAATATAGTAAAGTCATATAAAATATTAAATTCTCATTATCTTTCTGAACAAATGGTACAATAATAAACTTTAAAATTAAAATACTGTCACCCTGGCAACCATATTTATATCTCGTTCGGAAACATTGATAAAAAAAAATAGTTTGAAATGTTTCGGACTACTCTCCTTAGTCTGTGTTTCGGACTGTGCCTTTTTTTGTGAATGGATCATTTTTTCTGTACCCTGCGAGATGCATGCCTAAAATATTTCAAAATTTAGATTAGAATTATTTCGTTTCGCATGTTTTTTTTTACCAGTGCCATTAACATGTCTCAGAACGAAAAACGAAAAAAAAACTGATGATAATCTGTCAAGGTCAATTTTTTTTTAATGTGAGTGTGACGTTTTACCGCCATATTGAATTGGGGTTGCATCATTTATTATTATAATATGATTTTGTACCATCAAACGCTTAAGCATATTGCGATTTGATTAGTTTTTAATTATTATATTTATTTTTTGCTTGCCTATGGTATAGTGTACAAAGTCCTGGCTCCATACAAAACTGAAAAATATCTTTTGTAAGTGGTATGTATGTATTTTGCCTCCTTTTCAGTTGACGGTTACTTTTTGAAGTCGGTTTAATTTTTTAAACTATATTTACTATTTTACATTTAAAATGCATACCGAACTTACGTACCTGATCAAGGTTTTTTCTTGTTTTTCGAGCAACTCCAGGGTGCCAACAATGGGGCAGTTTACCCTATATTCCAACTTGCACAAATACATCCAAGGCAAATGCTCGCACTGCCGCGGGTGAGCATGCCTCGGCCCGAGCCGACTGTTGCCGCGCTTCTCGATCAGTCAATACGTGTCTAATAACAACGAAGTATTCTATTTGTAACAGGGTATGCAAATTCGAAACACCGACAGGAATCTGATCTGCAGTCTGCCGTATCCGCCTTGCAGGCCACTGCGATGTTAATATATTGTCATTTAAACAGAATTTTAAATTTTTAGCGTAATAATAGACTGCACAGCAAGCACAAAAGATTTCGTACAGAACCATTCAAAAAACTTTTGAAACTTGCAATGGAAATAAGGCAAAGTCTTTAAAAAGATATAAATAATTGTGGTTGATATTCACCTTAATCACCTTACTTATTAACTCATTTGTATTCGCAAGCATTTGGGGTCTTAACTCAAGTGTCATTATCTAATCATAGTGAAAGTGACTTACAACTCTGACAAAAAAAAACTTATTTCAACCAAGAACCAACTATAGTTTGTGCGGTGTAGCATGGTGCCTATGACAGCTCATTCGTGCAAAGTCAAATGTTGCTTCTGCACAAGGAATAGTGTCAAATTTTCTAGCATAAGCTGCACTAAAAATGTCTAATGCTGCTTTTCTTGAGTTTTATTCCAATAGCATAAGGAACTTTTTGCTTTGCAGAAATAAGCTGCCATATAGGCACCATGCTACACCGCACAAAGTATAGTTTGTAGCCACTACCTTTGTACAGCCCGGTCCTGCGCTACGTAGGCAACAACGGCGCCACACAGAACTGCATGAGCGTCCGCTTCAACTCTGCCGGGACTCACATACTAGCGTTGCGTCGGCGACTCTCACCAGTCCTGTACGCCGTACACTCACTGGACACTCGCGGAATTTCGTTACGATAAAAATCATATGTATTCCTAAGCCTTTGGGGGTTTATGATCGCCAATCATCCTCTGGCTATAGACACTATTAATAAAAATATTTTATTTCAACAATTACTTGTAAAAATCTAAGAATCAACTAAGCCACTAACTTTTTACAGCCCAGTCCTGCGCTACGTAGGCAACAATGGCGCCACACAGAACTGCATGAGCGTCCGTTTCAACTCTGCCGGGACTCACATACTAGCGTTGCGTCGGCGACTCTCACCAGTCCTGTACGCCGTACACTCACTGGACACTCGCGGAATTTCGTTACGATAAAAATCATATGTATCCTAAGCCTTTGGGGATTTATGATCGCCAATCATCCTCTGACTATAGTCACTTACAAATCTTACAATATTAATAAAAGTATTTTATTTCAACAATTGGGTATTCGACTGTTGTGGAAATGTAAATATTTAATTATGACATTCTGAAAAATAAAATCATTGAATAACAAATGTGAAAAAAGAAATTCAATCTGTATTATAACAAGCGAATTATGGGCTACTTAATTGTGACTCTAGCTATCTCTTTCTAAAACGAAATTTTCTATGGCGAGAGTATGGCGTTATAGAAATGTGACGTCACGTTTGATGCTCTATATCGCTGAAAATATGCAAGATATTTGAAAATAAATAAGTACTTATGTTGTGTTGCTACTAGGTCAATAAACATTTTAAGTTAATAAAAAAAATTCAGTCAAATACCCAATTAGGTACTTGTAAAAATCTTAGAATCAACTAAGCCGCAAACTTTTTACAACCCAGTCCTGCGCTACGTAGGCAACAACGGCGCCACACAGAACTGCATGAGCGTCCGCTTCAACTCTGCCGGGACTCACATACTAGCGTTGCGTCGGCGACTCTCACCAGTCCTGTACGCCGTACACTCACTGGACACTCGCGGAATTTCGTTACGATAAAAATCATATGTATTCCTAAGCCTTTGGGGGTTTATGATCGCCAATCATCCTCTGGCTATAGACACTATTAATAAAAATATTTTATTTCAACAATTACTTGTAAAAATCTAAGAATCAACTAAGCCACTAACTTTTTACAGCCCAGTCCTGCGCTACGTAGGCAACAATGGCGCCACACAGAACTGCATGAGCGTCCGTTTCAACTCTGCCGGGACTCACATACTAGCGTTGCGTCGGCGACTCTCACCAGTCCTGTACGCCGTACACTCACTGGACACTCGCGGAATTTCGTTACGATAAAAATCATATGTATTCCTAAGCCTTTGGGGGTTTATGATCGCCAATCATCCTCTGGCTATAGACACTATTAATAAAAATATTTTATTTCAACAATTACTTGTAAAAATCTAAGAATCAACTAAGCCACTAACTTTTTACAGCCCAGTCCTGCGCTACGTAGGCAACAATGGCGCCACACAGAACTGCATGAGCGTCCGTTTCAACTCTGCCGGGACTCACATACTAGCGTTGCGTCGGCGGCTCGCCCCGGTCCTGTACGCCGTACACTCGCCGGACCCTGTAGCAGAGTTCTACCACCAGGATTATTACAACTCATGTACAATGAAGAGCTGCTGCTTTGCTGGGGAGGGCGACCAATATGTAATGTCTGGATCTGATGACTTTAACTTGTACATGTGGAAGATACCAGATGGAGGTGGGTCAGGTTAGTGCGTTCCTGATAATAGCAATTGTTAAAAGCTACTTCATTAGTTACAAGTAATCACAGATATAGAATTTACTAGATAACGCAAATACATGTACTTCGCGTGTCCGAACCTAGACCAAACGTCGAGGTTGGTCGCCGCTAACTTACAGTCCGCGCGCGTCTGTAGTTGCAGCCAGACGGCCCAAAAAGCTTTAGAAATGCCTCGTTGCGTAGCTGAAAACCGTTTCGGTTTGTATTTCCCGTCATTAATTTTCGGCTCTGACGTCACAGTAGATGTTAAAAAGTCTGCACGCTTGGTTTCAATACAAATCGTGATACTCGCGCTATCTATCTAAATCTATATCTGTGCTAGTACATAATACATTAATAATAGAATACAAACAATGGAACTACATTTATAACTGTCAAAAAAATATGTAGTAATATTGAGCTGTTTACTTCAATATTCTAGTTCAATTCTTGTATCTTTACAGACACCTTAGTTGAGCCCCCACACTTAGTGCTGTATGGTCACAGATCGATAGTGAACCAAGTGCGTTACAATCCACGATACTGTCTTATTGCGTCGTCTGGAGTTGAGAAGATAATTAAGGTAAAAAGACACTACTACACTAATCGTTTTTAACTAAAATAATTGCCTACGTAAAAGTTCCTACTTATTGTTGTTGTTTCACTAAATTACTTATTGTTTACATTATTTATAGGTGTGGTCAGCTTTAGAGTACCCGCAAATGAGAGGTTCCCTTTTGGAGGAGGCACAGGGATCAGACAATCCGCGTGAAATATACAGCCATGAGGACTACGTCTCCCTCGTCCATCATAGTGGACAGGTAAGACCTTATCTTATTCAACTGTAGGATTTCTTATAAGCTCAAAATATTATTTACATTAGATTTCATTCATAGCAATAAGTTTCATAGTTATCCCACATCTCTAAAGGTGCGCTTACTCACATGGACAACCAATTCATAGTTATCCTACATGTCCAAAGATACACACGCGCTTACACGGGCAACTAAAATAGCTCAATTCCTGCCAATAACCGTCAGCTATGACTTCACGACTACATCAAGCAATTTAAGGCGATGGCAAAATCTAGCAACCGGTTGCTGATATACGGCCACATAATACCACGAAATATAGAGCAACTTAAAAACTAGAGCAATACAAGAGTAAATTCCACCGCTCGCTGCCACCGGGCTGTTTCTCTCGCGAAAACGAGCCGTAGATAAATGAATAAACGGGATAGGAAAAAATGGTCTTACGATTTTCCAACATTGACCAATTCCAAGCAATATTCCCAAAACAATGCCGCATTTTTTTGTTATTGCTTCAGATTGGTCCATTACAGTTGCCAAGCAATAAGTGCTATAAATTGCATTGCCCGTGTAAGCGCACCTTAAGCCTTTTTTATTGTCTTGCCACTTGCCACTATCATAAAGTGTCATAAATTTAAGGATTTTAACTACTTACACAATGAACAGACAAGTCTCTCTTGTAATCTAGTGATAGTAAAGTGGTTCTTGATTCAAGAATCTTGAACCACCTCTTTTCCGTTAACACGAGTCTAAGGCGTCTTATTCGAGTACTGACTATCCTTGTCTATAAAAAAAGAAAAAATAGTTATAAATTTTCAATTGGTTTTATCCCACGCAGTACATTTCTCACAATTACGCGGAGCAGTCGACGAGCGAAGACCCACGTATGATGGCATACTTCGATTCCCTGGTTCAGCGCGAGTTGGAATGTCTCGCTGAGGAAACAGACTCGCTCGATGGGTCCAGTAGTTGTCGTTCACCACATAACGACACAGACTCGTCTGACAGCGACCAGATTGTAGTGGACTTCCTGCCGTTACCGCCCAAGCGATGTGAGTATGAATGTCATCGCAGGCAGTAAAGGTAGAGACAAACTGATCCCACGTACGCAACGCATGCAACGCATTATGACATCTAGACCATTGAATTTGTATGACTAGAAACACGACGTATGATAAGTGTGTTTCTAGTCATACAAATTCAATGGTTTAGATGTCATAACACGTTGCGTACGTGGGATCAGTTTGTGGCACGCATTCCGTGCTGAATGAAGCGTGTAATCGAAAACAAGCTAGTTGTCATGACAAACTTGAGGAGTATTTGGCGCCATTTTGTCAAGTTTAGTTCAATGGCTATTTTGATTAATCGCAAATTGCTTCGTAGTGGACTGTGTGACTCAAGGTAGGTGTGGTTTATAAAAGAAATACTTGCAGAAAAAAAAGCATGGAGGGTTCGCAGTTTAGAACATCGGTTTTAACACGCGCCCCGCCCACTTACAACTTCTATCTAACGTGTTATTTGTGTTCTATGGTTAGATCTCTCCCGTTTCTGGTGTCTCTTCTTTCTTCCTACTAATATTATAAATGCGAAAGTTTGTGAGTATGGATATGGATGTTAGTTACTCTTTAACGCAAACTTAATAGATTTGTTTGAAATTTGGCACACAGATAGTAGATAGCCTGGATTACATCAGATGATACTCTGTATCCCAATATTCCCACGGGAACAGCAACCATTCGTGTGAAACTGCGGGCGGCCGCTAGTAAAACATATTATTTCGTTTGCAGTGAATCAGAATAGTGCACGAAGTCAACGGTGTCCTAATCGGCTGGCTCGACTGGTGGCGACGGCATCACGATATTCGAAGAATTTACGATCTCACAAAAGAGGATCTCTAAGGTGAATGGAGAATACATTTACTTATTCGGTTACTAAAAAAATTACAGTGTAGGAAAAATGTGATAGTAAAAAACCACGAGCCCTATAAGTACTTATAATACTTAAAGGGCTCGTGGTTTTCTACTATCACATATTTCCTATATTTACAAAATTGCATTGTGAATGCATAAAAATACTTATTTTAAAATCTCAAAATTACAGTAAGTAGATAAGATAGGTATGCAAAATAAAAACAGTCTGTACTGTAGTATTGTTTTATGCGATTCTTAAGAATTTCTAAAGAATGTGCAAAGAATGAAAAGCATCTTAAATCTAGAAGCTGAAACAGTAAAATAATTGTACTTTTGCATGAGACTAGAAATCAATTATTAATGCTCATACAAAATGTTGACTCTCCCATTTATTTCTATTATTTAAACATTTCACACAGGCGCAGCAAACAATCCCGCACATCGATGAGCAAATCGAAGAGTTTGAGCGGGGCCGGCAAGCGGTCCGAGCGATCCGAGCGGTCTGAGCGGAGAGCTCGCGGGCCGCGGCGGGCGACCGCTCGGGCCCGCGTCAGACCCGCTCAATCTAGTGAGAGGACTGACTCCGACGAGCCTCGCCACTGTTTTTACGCGGAGACCACTCGACCACGAGAGGTATAAATACTTTATCTTATTCGATCTATTTAGTTTAGTGGGGAGAGTGTGAGCGGGGCGGGCAAGCGGTCCGAGCGATCCGAGCGGTCTGAGCGGTGAACGAGTGGGCCGCGCCGGTCGACACGATCGGTTTATCAAAACTAATAAGTCCAAAAATCGCTCTTTCACGTTGTTTTTATTGATGTTATACATTTTTTCAGATTGCAACTCCAGTCCGAAGACGCATTAATCTCACAAGGACTTCTAAAAGGAAAAACAAAGTCACTAGTTATAGAAAAGTTATTAGTAATTTAAGAAGTAATGGTAAGTATCACTACATAGTATAAAACAAAGTCGCTTTCTCTTTCCCTATGTCCCTTTGTATGCTTAAATCTTTGAAACTACGCAACGGATTTTGATGCGTTTTTTTTTAATAGATAGAGTGATTCAAGAGGAAGGTTTATAATGTACTTTTTATCCCGATATTCCCACGGGAACGGGAACCACGCGGGTGAAACCGCGGGCGGCCGCTAGTTTTAGTATATTTACGACACAAAATAATGCTGTTATTCATTCACTAATCAATAGTAATAAAATTGCATTAATTTGTTACAGGGGCTACATTAGCTCACGACAGTAGTGATAACAATACATTTTCACAATTTGACAATGATGACAATTTAGCAGTACCAAGTACTAGCACAGGTAATCTCAATGTAATTCCTTTTAAAATAAATAAAAAATAATCTATAGTTTGTGTTAATGTTAATTAATATATATTTTCTTCATTTCATTATAGGATATAGGGGCCAAAGTTCTGCAGCACTATTTAGAATAGCAGAAGTAGATTCCGATGATGACCAGTCAGTGGGTAGCCGACCTATATCGCCGAGGAATCAGAACGGCAACCAGAACATTCCTACAAACCTCGTTAGCATCGTTCCTACCCCTATCAACGGATCTCGGGACTCGATAGGAGACTCATTGCGAGTTGAACCACCAGAATCAGGCAGTAATTCTTCACCACCACCGGAGAGTAGACTAAGAATGAACTTGAGACGAGTTAGAAGGAATGGCAGACTCAGTCTTCATCAGTCAGACTCGAGCGAGTCCCCTCCACATAAAGAACCAATAGACCGCGCTTCCACATCAATCACTGAACGGCTTTCCCCAAAAGTCGGTTACAATAGAACAGTAGCCCGACTCATGAACGAAACAAATGAAAGCGAACTTGAAAGCAGTTGTAGTACTGAGAGCAGTGTTTGGCCCACACCAGATGTATTAGGAACTCCGGACAGTGGTGTAGGAACTGTTGTCGGAAGCAGCACCAGAACCCAACCCCGGACCGACGATGTGTCCGACGACCCTGATTACCAAGCATTCAAATTCAGGCAACGGGTCAAAAAGGCCCGACGCAACTACAGAAACCACATGGACTCGGATTCCAACTGAACTGAACTGATTGTAAAACGTAGGTAGATATTATAAATTGTGTTCCATATGATATTGTATAACAATATCATATTGGCATTTTGGCTTCATTTGTGCGCATACTTACATAAAATCAAACTATTCTCCCTAAAATGCCCATATCGTCAAAGATTCACTCTTTTAAACCTTTTAAACATTTTATAGACAAAACAAAAGATGAAAATTGCATCACCAAAAAAATGTTGTATGGGGGCTATGGGGCTGCCGTTTCTTTCTATATTTTAAAATGCAATAGATAAATTTGTACGCGTTTAAATGAAATACGAGTCGGATAGAATATTTAGATAAAAGGTTTTCTTTCCAAATCTGCGAAAAAGTGTTGGCAACAAAAAGGAGGATTTACGAGATTTTCGCTCTTAATAAAAGGTAATGCCGACGATATGATATGTGCATATTTTGTACTTGGAAGTCCAAGGTATATCGATTGAGAGGAATTTGCATATTGGGACAGACAGGCGCGGATCCAGAATTTTTCTAATTAAGATTATTTGAATTAAATTAAATGTAAGGGCGGGCCAATAACTCCCCCCTTGGATCTGTGCCTGGGTCAAGTTGACTTGTAAATAGTTCAATAACTCAAGGTCGCGCGTACAAATATACGAAGTTGTCTATCCTATACCAATGTTAGTGGTGAACTTACTATGACTGCATCTTCTACTGTTTGTTATTAGAATAATGTGTACGAGACTGGGTTTAGGACCCTGAATGTTAAGGTTCTTCATACGACGCCACTCGTTGTTTTAATCACAAGTTCATGTTGAGGAACGAGCAGACTGATCATAATTCATTTATGTCAAAAGAAAATTTATCACATTGCATAAAAAATTTTGATCTTACCTTATCTCACCTACAAAAGTTGCTAAGTTAGCACCTAAAATTACTGAACTTTGAAATGCACTTGAAACAAAACTACATTTTGAGTGCGTTTCAGTACTTATATTAAAACGCAGTAATTTCAGGTGCAAAATTTTTTGACAAAAAAGCTGGTTATTTCTGCATAGAATTTTTTTAAAAAGTGACTAAGTGGTTTGGAATTATGTTAAATGATTTATTTATTTTTCAATTGAGCTTAAAATTGTTATATTTAAGGGCCTTACTTGAGTAATCTACCATAGTGGCATCATATGCAGAGGCTTGATTGGTCTGCATTTTGTACAGTATGTTATGGTTATTAAAGTGAAGATATATGTGATCTATTATATTATAATAAAAATCGTGTTCGATCTGTTAACACTCACTAAAAAGTTATGTATGTATAGTAGCCAAAGCACGGAAAACTGTCATTATGGTAACTGTTTGTGATCGTATACGTAATATTTTGTATGAAAACCATAACAGCGCTTTCGGTCGTTTTAATAGGGAACTGAAATTCAATTAATATTTGTCAGCAGCACTTTGACAGCTTTTGAAGGATGGTTTAGTTTAGATTACGATAGCGATAGCGATAGTTTTTCCTGCTAGGGGTACCTGTAGCACAGATTACTAAATAGTTACTATGTAACAGATAGTTCACTCCGCTAAGTCATTTAAATAAATAGCAACTCTAACAATAACGCAATAAAGTAGAATTCAGCTTGTACGGCGCAGGCAAATTGCGAACGGCCACTCGTTTTCGTTGCATCTCTTTCTATCGCATATATTCTAGCTCTTTTGCGGACTTAATTTCTATGGATTTACAACGCCGGCGCCGCCGCCGCGTTTTCGAGCCGACACGGGGAGTGATATAGGCCCGCCTGTAGGTACGCCAAGCATGGAAAATTCGTAAACTGCTTTAATGAATAAAACGAATATTTCAGCGCGCCGCGGTTCGTCTCTAATGGACGCAGCTTCATAGAAATGATATAGCAGGCGACTTGCTGCGATTCGATTCGACTCTGCTCGCGCCTAGTGAACGCAAGCCTTTACACTACCACGACACACTAAATAAATCGAGAAATAATTAATTGAGCCACAAAAAATAATAAGTAAGCACCTAAAATACTGAAATGGACGCAAAGTTGTGGACTTTGCGTCCATTTCAGTATGACGACCGATTTGGCGCAGGGGTAAACTACCTGCCTTCTGCGCCAGAGGTCTCGGGTTCGATTCCCGAACAAGACAAATATTTGTGTGCATGAACACGTCTATTTGTCTTGGTCTGGGTGTTTTCTATGTATATTAAGTATGTATTTACAAACAAAAAGTATTTAAGTATATATATTTATTCGTTATCAAGTTCACGTAGACACAGTTTACAATTAACTACGGGCTTAGATAATTGGTGTGATTGTATGAAAAATATTTATTTATTTATATTTTGTGGGTTAGGTTAGGTTAGTTTCGTGATCAATTAATTACAACCCAAATAAATATAGTTTTTCGTGTATTGAATTCTAGTTCCAAAAACAACCGTAGCGGCGCTGGTCTGGTTCTCATACACACAATACTAGAACGAGAGTTATCCATACTTTGGGGCACAGATAGCAGTAGATAGATAGGCAGTAAGACAGACTCATGTAGAGTGCGTGTCAGATAACTCTGCGCACAACTGGGGCGTTTTAGCGCAAGTTACAATTAATTTTTTGTTCTAAAGTTATGGCAATGATTCGTATTCGAGTTTGACCGCGCGCAGAATTATCTAGCGTACGCTCTAATTTCCTTTGAAATGTCAAATTTCATTTGAAAAAATATTAAACTATTGTGCTTTTCTTTTCCTATATTTATAGGACTGAATAAAATGTACTTAAATTGTTAGTGAGTGTCATTAAGATTGTGCTGATAAGTATATTCATCTAGCCTTAGGATCAATGTTCCCTGAAAAAGCTGTTATTATTTAATGCTGGGATGATAAATACATTGACATGAAAAATAAAAATTGGTTTATTTACAGACTTGCTTTCATCCAAACTAATTTTGAACATTGAATAAATTTCGATGAATTTTGGGATAGCGTCGTACGACGGGTTACTTTTTGTCGCTACAATATGACGTGATCTCTAGAGACGCGAAATATCTTAGTTGAGATTGTTGACGTATCATAAATTTTGCCCCTCATATAAAATTTTGTTTACTCAAACTACTTAGACAATGAGTGGGATTCTGTAAAGTGGAGTAGTCTTGGGAGTCGTGTCGTGTAATGTACGATTGACGGGTGGATCCCACTTTATCCATTGTGTATATCCATTGATGGATAATCTGGGACTGTTTGTCCCACTATATCCATTGCGACTAATATCCATTGCGACTTATTTCAATACAAGAACTGCACACTGGCCATGTTTTTTTAATATATAAAATAGCTTTCAAGTATCTATCATTAGTGTCATTAACGCTGATATAATTTTATTGTCGACGTTTGTTTAGGAAGCGTTCTTATAAAAATATGAAAATAATAAAAAGAGGCATTGCATTAGGTACTACTTATTGTATATACGATATAAGGTAACTTTTAAAAATGGTAATATATTTTGGAAATGTAATAAACGCCTTATAAGTAAGTGCATAGGATCATTCGACGGTATAGTAGTAAGTCTTACTTACAATAGTTCTAGCCAACTTCTAGATTTTCTACTAAAAGATTAAATAAGTTCAGATTAATAATATATAAGTATTTTAAACTATTTTTTACGGTATTTTTCATCATTAAGTCGAAATCTATGCGGCCTAAAACAAAAAGAAAAAATGTTCGAGAATGTGCAAGCATCGCTCTTTCACATGATATTCCATATGCCCTAGTAGCCACACTTAAAATTTTTAAGACCTCATTTCAGCCCCTATTGCAAAAAATACATATTATATATTATGATTCTCTCTTTTTTGCAAAATAGTTGGGCAAATGTCATCTAAAACTATTCCAAATTTCAAGTTGATAGCATTTGTAGTTCTCGAGATATTCAGCTGTGACAGACAGACAGACTGAGTCGCGATGGTTTTTGTACGGAACCCTAATAAGAAACGTGCGTGTGTTTCGCACTACTCACGCGCGGCTGCTTCGATACAAACGCGTTTGTATCGCTACAAAAAGTCGCGCAAATTTGTCGTCAGTGGATAAAGTGGGACAAAATTAGAAAAAAAACTTTATCCCACTAAATCAATTTTGTATATCCATGGATAAAGTGGGATCCACCGCGATTGACATGATAACATGTCAAACATTACTAACTTGCTTCCTACCTACAGTCCGATTCAAACTTTAGCGTGTCGGAATATGGTCTGAATACTCGTGTCGTGCGTGATGCAGTGTACAGGTACAGTATAGGTAGCATAGTAAAAGTATATACTTTTACTATGTAGTAGTCACAGTCACAGATCACCTGTAGTATCAGGGTACACAATTTTTATGTAGGATGCTGCGGCCACACTATGGGAATACGCCAATAGGCATCGGGATATACCAAATTCCAACACAGTGTAGCCACGTTATCGCGATAATTAAAGCGATAATTTTACTACGGCATTCACTACACCGTATGCCTTATGTCGATAGCTCGAGTGGCGATTATCGCGAGAAATTTTCCTTTGTTCCCATCCAGTCACACCAAACGAGTAACACTTGAGTACTGTGACTGGTTGGGACAAAAAATTCCCATCCAGTAACACTGTTACTCGTTGGGACAGTTTGTAAGAAAAGCAATCCCAACCAGTCACACTGTGACTCGTTGGGTGGGTCAACATTTAGAGAAAATGATTTCCCAATGAGTACCAGTGTGACTGGATGGGAAATTAGGAAAAAATCTTCCGAACCAGTAACAAACACTATAAATAAAGATTTGTGATGCACAACTTTGAGCGTTTTTCTACTTACCAAACTATATATCTCTGGCTTTGAAATTAAAAGGGCCCCAGAGACGATCAGTTTGCCTGTCTCACGTTCGAGACCTCCATCGGCCACACTAGACCGATCATTGCCTGTCAGCAATAGCCAAAAACCACCTTTGAGGCCACACACTAGCATTGATTGACGTCAGTTTTAGTATTAGAGTGTGTGTCGGATAACTCTGCGCGTGACTGGCGCGTTTTTGGCGCTAGTTACAGTGTATTTTTTTGTTCTAATGTTATAGAAAAGATTAGTGTTCGATTTTTACTGCGCGCAGACTTATCTGACGAGCACTCTAGCATATTATTTATTCTGTGACTCTAGTCGGTAGTTTCTGTCCGGCCGATAGCTTTCGGCCACATGATCGGCCATCCTGGGGGGCTACCGCGTAACTTTATGGGTATGAACTTCATACGTTTATTGGAACTTAAAGTTAATTTTATAAATAAAATAGCCGCTATCAGTTCCATGTTTTGTGACGTCGGGTATAATGATAGCTAGCTAGCAACGTTCAACCAAAGATATTATAATATAACAAGATTGCGCACTCATGAGTTACAGCCGAGCCGAGCGAGATAGGCCTATTATGGTGTGCGTCCCTCTCTAATGAGAGAGACGTGAGTGACTACACGATTTGGTTTTTTCGAGGACAATTTATAGATAACCAGACTTGGCTGACGTAGGATTCGAACACCACGCTTCCTAGGGAGCTCTTGTAGCTAAAAAAAACATACATTTAAACATCCGAACTCACTTTCTATAATATTAGTTAAGATGAGGACTCCGCGCGGCAAAGCATAGAGGGTACTTTGCATTACTTATGAGGCAATAATGTGACAATCGACACATACACATATGCTTTATAAGCATACTTACTTTTGAACCGACTTCAAAAGAGGAGGTTGTCAGTTTGACCTGTATGTACTTATATGATGTATGTCTGTATTTCTGATAGGCGTATTTTGCTAAAATGGATAGAAATAAAAAGTCCACGTACAGTAATAAAAATCTGTTTATTAGTTAGACTATACATTGCTAAACAAAATTGTCTTGCGGATCTTTTGACGCATGGAGGCTTTGTGTCCAATTAATTTTAAAGATTCGTTTTTTGCGTACCTACTTTTTTAACCTTAAATTAAAATACAGATTTTATAATACATTTAATAAGTTCTGTTTCATGCCTATTTTCTGATAAAGTTCTTCTTCTATTTCTTCTTCTGCTGAGTATTGTGTAATTTTTCTAGGTATGACGTTAAGCCAACCTTTTTTAATTTCTTCATCTTTAGGAAATCTGAAACAATGAAAATTAATGTTTGGGTTAAGTAAGAAAGTAAATTCCAGTCTATAGATTACAAACGAAATGGACACCCTACTATACGCAAGAATAAAACTTTGGCTAAATACTTACCTATGAAAAGATACACCGCTACGTTTATATGATGCGCTTTTGCATCCTTTCACACATCAAGTGACCATTGAGTGACAAGAAGAACCATTTTTATTGATTTAAACGTAATTTTAAAATGATAATTAAGATCCACACACTAACTTTATACACATAAATTAATTTGCCGTCGCCATATTGATGATGTTTTTATTTTTATTAACATTGTCCAGTCGCAAAGTGTTGCAAATTTATTATAATTAAAACTACCATAACACCGACTCTTACATTAAACAAGTAGTTTTTCAAGGTTTTAAATAATACAAATGATATGGACTTTATTATTATCAGCTTAACATTCCCTTTAATTAATTAATATTTTGAAAATTCTCGAGAACAGGAAATATGAATTTGAATTAAGTTCTACTACAACCAAAAATATTTCATGGTGGCAGCCCAGTAGACAGGGATGCAATCCTATTTAGGAGCCTCTCGCTCGGCTCGTTTTTCCGTTTATCGTAATGTCATACGAAAATAAACCTTATTGTAACTGCATAGAATCGAATTGACATTGCTTTTATTTTCATAGTGCACAATCTTGTTATATTATAATATCTTTGCGTTCAACAGATCAAAGCAGCAAAAATCTATCAAAATAAGGAATTCAAATGACAGTTGAAGCCCATATCTATACCCAGATTTTTTAGCCGGTAGCCCCCGTGTACTGGGGGCTTAAGTTTGCACTGCTCTATGCCCTAAACTAATATTAACTAATCTGCGCGAGTTTTTGGCGCCATTTTGGCGGGTTAAGCCCCCAGTACACGATGGCCGATCATGGTCGGCGACCATGATCAATACATCGTACATTGACACTTTTGAAAGAACCTTTTTAAACTTGTTCGTTCAAAAGTGTCAATGTACGATGTATTGGTCATGGTCGCCGACCATGGTCGGCCAACCTGTACTGGGGGCTTTAGGTTATGTGAATATTATAATTTAATCGCAATTTGTTACATAGTGGACTTTGTGACTCAAGATAGGTGTGGTTTTGTGCCCCAAGTGTCTACGCAACTGGACGATGTGTGGAATGATTAAAATATACGCTATCTCGGTACCGTGATGCCGAGTGTTTTATTGTAGTGGTGACTACCTCAGCAAGAATTACCGAGAAGACCGACTTGACATACTTGACGCCAAATACCTACTCCAATAAGTATTGGAATGTAACACACCTACATTCTAATGAAAACATAGGAAACTATAATAACATACATAACACTCAAGAATTGGCAGTATGACTTGATGTCTTCCTTCGCCTGTCCAAAAGGACAAACTTTTTTACTACTATTATAACCATGAAGCTCGACTTAATACTGAGGTAACTGGAGAGTGCAGTACGAACAATTTTTTGAATACCACAAATAACACAGTGGCTGTCTTCCGTCTCACCTACACTGAGTATTAAGTCAAACTTCATGATTATAACCAAAGACGTAAATAATACATCTATGTATAGTGCCACAAGCTTTCCTGTTCCGGTGACAGCCGTGACAGAGGCAGAGGAGCCACTTGCAATACCAAATTAGCTGTCAATCATAATCTGTACTCGGTCAAAATGGACTGTCGTATGAAAACTGTTTTAGTTCCAAAGATAATCACCGGAACAGAAAAGCTTGCTGCACCATAAGTATATGTTCTGACTGCGGTATTAACTAATCTGCTAAAAAGTAACCTCAAAAAATTGGGCCGCTTAAATTCAGAAATTAAAATTGTTGATTATATTGTAATTAACAGAAACTAACGCTGCTGTCATTATTTGTATTTATAGGTATGGACGGGATATCCACATACAATACCTTTTTAGCTCTTCACAAATATCAATTACAGTCATCAGGAGTGCCGGAACATTTTTGGCCAATATTAAGTAAGAAGTTGAGTTCTCAAATTTTTGATTCCGGTTTATCGTTTCAACTAGTAGAAATAGATTATGAAGACACAGAAAGGAGTTCTTATGATCCGCTGTGGAGTGTAATTGCTATTACCGATATCGATCGTGCGGATCCTACACATATCTACCTGGTTGATCATGCTTGGACTTTCAAGGCGAATAATATAAAAACCACTTTGCGCAACGTACCAGAGCTTCTTCAGAGGATGTGTAATATGATGAAAGTAAGTGGTGATTCTGTCGAAGAGAAAATCAATGGTGTTTATCAATCTTTATGGAAGTATGCCCACACCTATGCTATTGGAGGAAGTGAATTTAGTATTGAAGAGAGAGTACCCGTTTGGTATGTTATGGACGAACTAGGTTCAGGTATCACCCACTCTGATAATCCTAGTTTCAGGACTGTGCCCTTTATCTATGTACCTGATCAAATGACTTATACACTTCTGTTTCCTATTGAAAATGTTGATCTAAATGACATAGTAACAAGAAATTATGTTGAAGGACATTATGACAATAAACTTCAAAGGGAAGCCATGCTTATTCCTTGGAAACATTATGGCCATTTTAAAGAGGATCATGAACAACAAGAGCCAGATGCAAATTACTTCATAGAGGGCCACATAGTAGAAACATTACCAGTTTTAGAACTTTTGAACAGTGTCCCACAAACACCAAAGAAATTCAGAGTGTTTTCAGAATACACTTATATCAATGAATTCTTAACAGCTCCTGAATTTGAGATAGTAAGTAATGAAGATGATGCAGACATTTTATGGTATCTGAACCACTTTAAAACATTTGGTGAGCTAAGTGAAAAGTCCCCCAATAAGTTTGTCAACCAGTTTCCTTTTGAATATGTTATTACTATCAAAGATTTACTAGCCATTGTGGCAAGAAGATGCTGTAAGAGTACAAAAAATTTGGAAAACAATATTGAAAGCTTACCCCTCTGGCTACCGAAAACTTTTAACCTGAAAACGGAATTGGCAAAATTAGTTTCATATTACATGCAACGGAAAAGGGCAGGTTTAGACAATCATTGGATTTGCAAACCATACAATTTGGCAAGAGGACTTGACACTTACATAACAGACAATTTGGATTTCTTATGTCGATTGCCACTAACAGGTCCTAAAATTGCTCAGAAATATATAGAAGACCCAGTTTTATTTGAAAGACCTGATGTGGGGCAAGTAAAGTTTGACATACGCTATGTTATTGTTCTTAAATCAGTCCGTCCTACTGAAGTTTTTGTTTATAACAATTTCTTTTTAAGATTCTCTAATAAACCATTTGGTCTGAATAACTTTGAGGATTATGAACAACATTTTACAGTAATGAATTACAATGAAGATGCTCCTTTATACAGATTGCTCTGTGAACAATTCAAAGAAGAATGGGCTAACCAATATTCAAATTATGATTGGGAATCAGTAGAAAAATCTATTTTCAGTATGATATCAGAATTGTTTACAGCAGCTACTATGAAAGATGCACCTTGTGGAATTGCTAAGAGTCCACAATCAAGAGCTTTATATGCTGCTGATATAATGCTAAGTTGGAACAAAGATAAAAATTATTCAAAAATTCAGCCCAAACTCTTGGAAGTAAATTGGATGCCAGACTGCCAACGTGCCTGTCATTACTATCCTAACTTTTATAATGACATATTTTCTGTGATGTTTTTGGATAAACAAGTTAGTACATGTACTAAAGTACTATAATTAAAAGATTTACGAGTGAATTCATGTTTTATATTATGTAAATACTTTAACAGCATTTATCACATCTTGTTATACAGTTTATTATCCAATAAATTTATACAACATTCTTTAAGACTTCTTTTTATAAATTAATTACAATTACCCATTAGGGTCTACATACTGCTTAAAATTGAATGATTTGATAAATTACATAAATAGGTGTGTATAGCAACCTATGTTAATTTTTTTGAAGAATTCTTCTTTCTTCATCTTTTACAAATGCAAATGGACTTTCGTCATCTACTTCTCTGCCACTTAGGAGCAGTAGTACAATGACCACAGCAATAATAATGAATAGTAGAATCCAATATCTTCTGTAAATGCCTCCTGCTCTGCGCACTCTTGAAGATGGAAGTGTGTTTCTGTCGGAAAAATAAAATAAGTTTATAATACATAACGGTAAGAAAAGAATTGAAAATGTAATTATTGCATACATACTTCCACCATCTGCTAATCCAAGCAAAAGTAGATTTTTGTTTATATTTGTTTTCATCATGATCAAAATTCAACACAGCTTTTGAATTATCTGTAGATTTGAAAGTTTTCCTTGGTGCCTGACCTCCTGTAATTGTATTTGTATGATGTAGTTAATTAGTTATTAATTTATTATTAATGAGTCTACCAATTAAATGAGTATTCTAAAATGTCTTTGATTAAAACATATTTACCTTGTAAACTGTCAGTTCTTTTTATTGACGTATTGTCATAGATGTTCACTGGATCATCCGGTATTTGGACAATTGAATGTGGAGTACCATTCGCTGATCTGCTAGTAGATTCATCATCGCTGGCCCCAACTGGGGTGCCTCTTGGACTGTCAACTGTGCTGGAATAGTATTGGGAATGGTCGATTGGAGATTGACTTCTCCTAGCAGCTGCACCCTTTAAATCTTGGTCATCTGACAGCTGGAATAATTTATACTATCAAATACTGATGATTTAAGTTCATAATTTACAAATCCCGAGGAATACAATTTTAAATACCAAAGGTAGTCCAAGGCCTGCTCGGGCCCAGTTAACTCCTGCAAGTTTTTCTCTCAAAACATCAGCAACTGGCGAGACTAGGTTAGGTGGCGGAAATACAGGAGATGCGCAAGATGGACACTGGTAGCCGGCTGGTGCTGTAGTGCGCGGCAAAGCTCGATATCGCGCCTCGGCACATGACCAATGGAAAACATCTAAAACTCAAACGTAGTTTTTACTTCAATTTAACAGCTTGCCTATAAAATGGTTATTTGTTATTAGTTATTCAACTTACGGTAACAAGTCAAACGAATACACTCTCCTTCACTCAAACTTTTGGTGCAAATCTCGCATATTGGGTTATAATCACTGTCTTGTAACCATTGTAGATATGATTGGATGATGCACTGCAATAGATGAGTTAAATAAGGAACATTGTCTCTATGAAATATCAATTATTTCGATACATAAAACTTTACCTTTGGATGATTCGTGACCATACAATATTCACAAACATTGACCCTATGTTCGAAACAAAACTGATTGGTGACACGCCTTTTAGGGCACTTGCATAGACCCATTTTGTTTCTATTTGTACTGTATTGTGAAAGGAATAGTAAATATTGCTATATATTTCATCTACTTATACCAATACAATTAGTATTCACAAAAATAGAAAATCAAAATGATGTGAATTGATTAGTCCGTCAGCCACGTAAATTAAACACTATCTGTCACTGTCAAAATTATGGCTGCGTTCAAAAATACTAAGAAAAAAATCGAAAGCGTTTGTTTATGGTATACATGCTTGCCTTCATTTACTTAAGGGTGATTTTCCATTTATCAAAGATCTTTGTCCAATATTAGTCCAATATTGCATTTGATCAAAGGAATACCACCCTTATTACCATAGACTTATTAAGGGTGGTATTCCACTTATCAAATATTTTATCAAAGGAGATGGTAAAAGCTTGTATGGAGTTTGGTAACACTTGTGAGCACCATTTTTTCCTAAAGATATCATCCCAAGAAATCAGATTCTCATTAGATTTTCTTATTATTTTACCAAATAACGCGGCAAATAAATTTTTAATTTCGGCTTTAAAAAACGTAGGAAGCCATTTTAGGGTGTATTCCACTTATTAAAGATCTTTGTCCATTATGCATTTGACTAAAGAAATTATCAATGAAACCATTATGAATTTGTCCTCGTCCAATTTCTTTGATCCAATATTTGATAAAAGTGGAATATCACCCTCAAAAAAGCATTGGATGGAAACGTCAAAGTCAAAGTCAAACAATACGTCATTCATTCTCAATATTCTCATTCTCATTTTAAAAATACTGTAGTCGAAGTTCTAATAATAGTCCATGTCTAATAGAAAATTAAATATTTAAATGGGATAAGTGTTATAAAAGAAGTTCTCTAATAAATAACTCTGATGCTAGCTTAGCTATTGAATGAACATTTAAGTGTATGGTTAAGGAAGTCTTAAGCTTGAGATTTTTAAATTATTTTTATGCATTCACAATGCAATTTTGTAAGTATAGGAAAAATGTGATAGTAAAAAATGTACAGGATGGCCGATCAGGGGGGCTACCGCGTAACTTTATGGGTATGAACTTCATACGTTTCTGGGAACTTTAATTCAATTTTATAAAGAAAATAGCCGCTATCAGTTCCTTGTTTTGTGACGTCGGGTATAACGATAACTAGCTAGCAACGTTCAATATAACAAAGCAGCAAAAATCTATCAAAATAAGGAATTCAAGTGACAGTTGAAGCCTATACCCATATCCAGATTTCTTAGCCGGTAGCCCCCCAGGTTGGCCGACCATGATGGGCCATCGTGTGTACAGGGCCGGTTTGCGTGTGATTGCCGTCTGCGAGCAACGCAAACTGCCCCTGTACACGATGGCCCATCATGGTCGGCCAACATGATCGGCCATCCTGTACTGGGAGCTTTACAGTTGACCGCGTCATAGTAGTGGCTCTCGTATGAAACGGCCCCCGTAGCGGCTAATAACTCTGGGTATGGACATGGGCTTCATTTGACATTTGAAGCCCATATAAGATGCAAATAAGCCAAGGAATTTATAAGTACTACGTACAACTACTACTTATAAATTCTTTGTTGTAGGGACAAAATATGAGTTTCAAGCATGAAGTTTGACTTAATACTCTGAGGTAACTGGAGCTCTCACCCTGAATAAAAAAGTGTCGCCACCAAATTTGACATTTATGTATGTAGTGGCTGTCAGCTGTCTCATATGACCATACGTATTTTTTTAAAGTGTAGGTGAGACGGAAGACAGCCACTGTGTTATTTGTGGTATTCAAAAAATTGTTCGTACTGCACGCTCCAGTTACCTCAGTATTAAGTCGAACTTCATGGTTTCAAGTGTCAAATAAAGCATAGGCTTTGTACGGTCAACAACCGCACAATTATGTACCTAGCGCGATGTCAGCATTTTCAATAAATTACAATTTATTAATTAAATATTCAGTTCGCTTACTGTATTGATAGGTATATGTAGTGTGACTCATTTTTCAATAAACGTAAAGTAAACAGTTCGGATTTATAATTTCAAGGATTTCAAATTCATCTCAAATACTTCAAGATTCAACTTCAGTAAAAGGTTGTGTGGTAGCAAGAAACCATACATCTTTTTTGGTCCTTCGAGGAACTCAGTGTTTTGTGTCTCTAGTGTACGGAGCGGATCGGTTCATTCGGCCTCCCACCAGCGGGTCTCACCGAGTGGATTGAGAAACGCCGCACATCTGTGCATAGGATACACGAGCATTGAGAGCAATCAGCACCTAAGGCGAGTTATTCAAGGACTCGAAAAACTTCAATTCAAGATGATGGATCATTTAATCATCCGTCAGAAGGAGCTCCTCAAAGAAATTGAGAGGCTCAACATCAACTTTGGGAAAGATGGTCCCGGGAGAAAAACTCAAGAATACATCAAGAAAAAGGTGGATACTTTGGACAGTTTGTGGCAAGAATTTAACCGGAATGATGAAGCAATACAAAAGTGTGAAAATAAATCAGGTGAATATTTCGAGAAGAATGTTTTCAATTCTGTGAGAAAATTTTATGAGTCAACCAAGACGGTATTTTTGTCATATAAAATAAATCAAGATGAAAAACAGCCAATTCAAGAGAGCAGTGAACCTACTTTTGATCTACCTTTAACCAGCAAGAGTGTGAGTTTTTCAACGAAACAAGACAGGGGTACGAGTAGTAAAGTGGAGGAACTACTGAAAAAGCAAGCAAGTAATTTTCGTTCCTTTTCAAGAGCAATTTCAAATATTGATTTAGATCTAATCAGTGATCAGTGGGAATTTGAAGATCACCTAAGATCCCTTCAAACTAGGTGGTCAGCGATCGACTCTCTACATTTAGAGATCGACATGGAGCTGGAGGGCTCCAACGAATCATACGATCAAACATATTCACATCATGAGCGATCTTATTTTCAAATCAAGAAGGCAATCAACAGCCGTATGTGTTCCGTGACCCACAAGGAAAAATTCGTGCCTCGTATGGAAATTCCCGAATTTTCGGGACACTATCAACATTGGGTTTCTTTCAAAGATTTGTTCTCCGAGTCTATTCATCGTAATGCATCGCTGTCAAAAGCTCAAAAGATGCAATATCTGAAAAGTAAGGTGAGAGGCGAAGCTGAGCGCCTCATCCAGCATCTTTCAATAAGTACTGAAAATTATGATACGTGCTGGGAAATACTAAACAACAGATTTAACAACAAGAAGTTAATTTTCAATACTCATATTCATACCATGATGAGTCTACCTACTATTCAGCAACCGGCTGCCTATTTAATCAAGAGACTTCATGACACCACTCAAGAATGTTTAAACGCTGTGAAAAATCTGGGCGCTGACATCAGCACGTGGGATCCACTTTTGGTTTACCTATTATCGCAAAAATTAGATAGTCAAACATACAGTGACTACATGGAATCCCTAAACCAGCCACGTGAACTGCCAAACTTGAAGGAATTCCTGGAATTTTTAGAGAGCAAATTTACGATCATGGAGACATCCCGCAGGAAACCGGAGGGAACGCAGCCTCAGCAGAAAAATTCTACACTACAATTTTCAACAAGTGGAAGATTTCATCAAAAACCAAATAATTTCAAGAATTCATTTTTGAGCAATCAAGTACATTCAAGACCCATCCAGAATAATTTCAAGAAAACCTGCCCTTTATGTGGAAAAGATCATGGAATTTATTTCTGTAAATTATTTCTTGAAATGTCGCCAATAGTGAAGCTAAAAACTATTGCGAAACTTAACTATTGCAATAACTGTCTGCACGATCATAATGGAAATGCGTGCACAGCGAAAAAACGGTGTCGCGAGTGCAACGGCCCCCACAATAGCATTTTACATGACGCATTTAAAGGCGAAACGAATAATACAAGGAATAATATGACGAAATCAGTGCCTCAACCAAGCATCGAACGAGCCCAAACCAGTAACGCGCATGTTTCTCAACAAAAAGATTGTTCTAAAGTACTACTTGCGACAGCCATGATCAGAGTTCAAGGGGTGGATGGCACCTATCATATCATGCGTGCTTTAATAGATCAGGGTTCGCAGTTGTCGCTTATATCAGAAAACGCGGCACAAATATTATCTTTGCCTCGTGAAAGCTACAAAGGAGTCATCTGTGGAGTTGGAGTGAAAGAAAGCAATTGCAAGGGTCGATTCGTCATAAACTTTCAATCGATGGATGAACAGAACGACTTCAGCGTCAATGTTTTGATAATAAACAATTTAATACGAAACTTACCGAATGCTACTTTCACTAAGCCATCGTGGTCGTACTTAGACAACATAAGGCTGGCTGACCCACACTTTTACGTCAGCCGATCAATAGACATACTTTTGGGAGCAAATATATATCCTCAATTGATGTTAGAAGGAGTCTGCAAATCTCAAGATTCATCTCTGCCGATCGCTCAGCAAACACAACTGGGCTGGATCTTATGCGGCTCAGTTACGACTACGTTACAATGCAACGTAGTTTTGAACAACATTGAACAAATAGAAAAATTTTGGAGTATTGAAGATATAGAGGAGAATGATCAATTGTCTTCGCAAGATTTGAAATGCATAGAATTTTATAAAGAAAGTACTACAAGAAAGCGGACGGCCGGTACGAAGTCAGACTTCCCCTGCAAGAAAACTTTCAAGAAGAATTGGGTCAATCAAAACCAAAAGCCGTGGCTCAATTTTTACAAGTGGAAAGAAAATTTAAAAAGCAACCAAACATGGCTATTGAATACAAACATTTTTTTGACGAATATATTCAATTACGTCATATGGAGCCGTCACAGCCAGCCGGTAATAAGACACCGCAATGCTATTTACCGCATCATTGTGTCGTGCGGGAAGGCTCACTGACTACGTCACACAGAGCCGTTTTCAACGCTTCTTCACTTACCACGAGCGGAAAAAGTTTAAATGACCTTATGGCTTGTGGCCCCAACCTACAGCAGGATCTCCAGTCGCTGATCCTAAAATGGCGACAATACAAGTACGTGTTCACAGCGGACATCGAAAAGATGTTTCGCCAAATTTGGATCCACCCTGAAGATCAACAACTTCAGAAAATCATATGGAGAGCTACACCACAGCAACCACTTCAAGAGTTTCAGTTGACGACAGTTACGTACGGCGTCAAGGCCGCACCGTTCCTGGCGATGATGACCTTGAGACAACTAGCTCGGGACGAACGTGAAAACTTTCAAGATAGTCAAGCGCCCCAGACGGTTGAAGAATGCTTTTTCATGGACGATCTCATTCAAGGTCAACATTGCTTAGAAAAAGCTCTCAAATTACAAGAAGATTTAATAAAATTATTGAGTTCCGGCGGATTCAATCTAAGAAAATGGTCAGCAAACGAACCATTATTATTAGAAAATGTCAAAAGTAGCAAGGAAAAGCAAGACAAATATGAGTTTCAGCAAATTGAATCAACGAAAACACTCGGGTTGCGCTGGGACCCACTTAAAGACAGTTTTTCATTCGAAGCACAAATTAGTACCTACTCTACTAAAGTCACAAAAAGGACGCTACTTTCAGATATTTCAAAATTATTCGACCCGCTTGGATGGCTGACCCCCGTTACTACAAACCTGAAAATCCTGTTTCAGCAAGTTTGGAATACTGAAATTGGTTGGGATGACAGAGTTCCAGAAAACATATTACAAGAATGGAACAAAATAAAATCAGATGTTATCGAAAACATAAACAAAGTTCACGTGACGCGGTGGCTACGTACCGAACAAGCGGCCGATATCGAATTACATGCCTTCTGTGACGCATCGTTGAAGGCATACGCATGCGTCATTTATTGTAAAAATAATACAAACAATAATATCGTTTTAATTGGAGGAAAGGCGAGAATTGTCTCAACTAAGAAAAATATTTCTCTTCCGAGATTAGAGCTTTGTGGAGCCGAACTTATGACAAAATTGATAAATAAAGTATACCAATGTCTTTCAAGCAATGACTACAATATAACTACAATTTGCTGGACAGATTCAACTGCAGTTTTGGGCTGGATTCAAGGAGATCCCAAGCGATGGAAGCCATTTGTCGCAAATCGAGTAAAGAAGATCACGGAGGTGGTGAGCCCGAACAGCTGGCGATACGTGAAGTCTGCTGACAATCCTGCTGACTGTGCTAGTCGGGGATTACTCGTTTCACAATTACTCGATCACAAATTATGGTGGCAGGGCCCATCCTGGTTACCTACATTTCAGAAAAACAATGAGTCACCGCAAATATTTTCTACAAATGAAGAGTTAAAATTGTCGGTCGATTTAGCTGCAGTCAGCAATGCAGCCGTCGTAACACAATGCGATGATGTCATAGATCGATTACTCAACCGAAATTGTTCATGGCCCAAGATTTTCAAGACTTTAGCATGGATGCGAAGATTGCTGAAAAAAGAAAATAAAGATAAAAAATCATATCTTACACTTCAAGAAATTCAAGAAGCGAGAGATTACATTATCAAGCACTCACAAAGAAAGTATTATTCAGAAGAAATTAGTTGTTTACAAGCAAGCAAAAGTATAAGTAAAAACAGCAAGATTTTGAACTTACATCCTTTCCTTGATAAAAACGGATTACTGCGAGTTGGTGGTCGACTGAAGAATTCATATCTTGATCCAGATATGAAAAACCCAATCATTATTTCACATAACAGCCGGCTATCGCAATTATTAATTGATGACATGCATTTACGTACCTTTCATGGTGGAGCTCGACTCACACTGGCCAACCTGAGAAAGAAATTCTGGATTACCTGTGGAAATAGAGTTGTGAAAAGCCGTCTTCGACCATGCGTAATCTGTAGGAAAAATAAACCAAGTCTACAAGATCAATTAATGGGTGACTTACCAGCAGCGCGAGTGAACCCCGCTCGTCCATTCTTTCACACCGGCGTGGATTTCACGGGCCACGTCGAAGTCAAGGCAAACAAGGGGAGGGGAATCAAAACTACAAAAGGTTATATTGCAGTTTTCGTTTGTATGGTGACCAAGGCCGTACACCTGGAGCTGGTCTCAGATTTAACCTCCTCCGCCTTCATTGCTGCCCTAAGAAGGCTCGCTGCTCGCCGGGGTACCCCGCGTCACATTTACAGTGACAACGGGACGAACTTCGTTGGTGCAAGTCGAATTCTGAAGCAAGAGTACTCTGAACTCCTAAAAGTGATGGATGGCGATTTTCAGAAACAAGTTGTTGACCTTGGCATCGAATGGCATTTTCAAGCGCCATCGTGGCCTAGCTCCGGCGGGCTCTGGGAGAGAATGGTCCAAAGCCTGAAATTTCATCTACGGCGAGTACTTACCAATCAAAAATTGACTTTCGAAGAATTTTCAACCTTGCTGTCACAATTAGAGGCATGCCTAAATTCAAGACCCCTATGCGCTATAAGTGAAGACCCTGATGAGCTTGACTTCCTAACACCGTCACATTTCCTAACAAGTGGACCCATTTTAACCATCGTCGACACCGAACATGATAATATGTCACGATGGCGATTAATTAAAAAAATTCACAAAGACATTTGGCAGAAATGGCGTGACGAATATTTATTACAACTAACTACACGATCAAAATGGAATTCACCCAAGGAAAACATCAAGCTCGGCGATATTGTAACTATTCACGACCCGAACCTACCTGCAGGAAAGTGGGCGATGGGCCGCGTCATTCAATTGCATCCAGGCAGCGATGGTTACGTCAGAGTTGTGACGTTGAAGACAAAGCACGGCGTCATCAAGCGACCTGTCGTCAAATTATCACTCCTGCCCGTTCATAACGCAGTAAATCAGACACCTATTGTAACGTCATCCGAGCAAGAACAAGAAATTAAATCACAAACTACTAACAAAAGGCAAAAACGAGACAGAAAACAGTGTAACCGGAGCCATAATTCAACGCTCGCTTCGATCATTTACTCGTTTATTTACTTCATGACTATACTATCTACATGTTTTAGTTACAAAATAACTGCATTGAATAATACACAAGGATTGTACTTCGACAAAATCGCTAATATTCAACTGATCAGAGATGAATGGAAAGTTGTAGTATATTACAACATGGACCCTTACTGGGAAGGTTTTTCAGCCTATCAAACTTTCTACGAACACTTAGAAAACACGTGTTCTAAAATAAACAATCAAAGTAATTGCGAAGTTATTATGTCTCAGTTACGTCACACGTACTCAGAGCTCGATTACTACAACAGTGTTTTGCTGAATCGTCCAAAGTTACATATGAGGCGACGCCGCGGGCTTATCAACGGTGTCGGTCAGCTTGCTCATAGCCTATTCGGAGTATTGGATGAAGAATTTGCGGAACAGTACGCAAAGGACATTGACCTTATTCATATGAACGAAAAACATTTAGCTACACTAATGAGAAATCAAACTTCGATTGTGGAAGCTGAATATAACCTATTGAAAAGGACTGAAGAAAGTATTCAAAACCAACATAAAAAATTCAACAGACACATCCTTACCCTGGAACAGAGTTTTAACAGAATGAAGACTGAAATAAGGAATCTAGACTACATGAATGAATTCACTTCGTCAGCTATGGCAACTCAAAATTTACTACAAAATTTGAAAAATATTCAAGATACAATAATAGACACTATAACAAATATTTACAACGGAAAGTTCAACGTGCACCTTATAACGCCTCAGCAACTTCAAAATGAATTAAATTCAATAGCGGGCCATCTGGAAAATGATATTTCGTTACCCGTGACAACCATTCAGACAAGTACAGATATTTACCACTTATTGAAGGTTAAGGCGCGAGTGACAGAACAATATTTATTAATTGAAATTAAGGTTCCACTCATAAGCCGAGACAAATACGAGTTACACAAAATTATAAGTGTGCCTAAGCAAGAAGGGAGAAATATGGTCACCCTGGTTCCTATTTCAGAGTACATAGGAGTGAATTTACAAAAAGATTCATATTTTCCGCTTTCATTAGAAGAAATAGAAAAATGTATTTATCATGACTTTTCAACATATTTCTGTCATGTACGGACCCCTATTTTCAGAATGAGGTCAGATCAAGATTTATGTGTGAGTGACATCAATAACAAATGCAAGATACACAGCGGCTTATGCAAAAATCAATGGATTAGTCTGAAAAATATAAACACTTATTTTTATTTTTGTTGTGACCAATGTCAGCTGAGAGCCATGTGTGGGGATCAAGTTACCGCCTCGCAGCTGACCGCCGCAAACGTCATAAACATATCGGAGAACTGTGTTATTAAGACAGAAAATTTCACAGTATTTTCACATCGCGACTTTTCAAGCATTTTAAGACTGGATATGAAAGTTGAAAAACCGGAAATTCATCAGATAAACAAAATCCTCAATTTTACCATAAACCCTCTCAATCACTCCGTTTCAAACGACCTGAAGTCAGACATCGTTTTAGAAGAAATAAATCAAAAGATTGAGAAACTAAAGAACGAAGATATCCTGACCGATAAAATTTCTTATCACGACATTCACCATTATTCTATCATTTACTGTCTGGTTGGAGTAATATTGGTGACCGCTATCACATTCATATGGAGGCGAATCATTCGTAGTCGTCGGGAGGATACGCCAGCACCCGCGAGCAACGCGACTGCAGCGTCGGCGAGCCAGCCACAACCCAGCGGACAAAGTGACTTCAACAGTACACCACCAGATCAAGATTCTCTGGAGATGGGCGTACGGACCAAGGACAGAGGGACCACCCCTGTGTTGCGCAAAGTTACTTTTAGTGATAGTTTAATGTGACATTTTATAAGATAGTTTTATTGTAAAATTTTATACTTAAGTTTACATTTTTTCAATTTTCAATTTTTTTAATGTATTTTTTTCTTAGTTTTACACTTATTCTTACACTTTTTAAATTTTTTAATGTTTCAATTTTTACTATATTTACATTAATTTAACCTTTGTATTTTTGCCGCTCGGCAGCATGTACGGTCAACAACCGCACAATTATGTACCTAGCGCGATGTCAGCATTTTCAATAAATTACAATTTATTAATTAAATATTCAGTTCGCTTACTGTATTGATAGGTATATGTAGTGTGACTCATTTTTCAATAAACGTAAAGTAAACAGTTCGGATTTATAATTTCAAGGATTTCAAATTCATCTCAAATACTTCAAGATTCAACTTCAGTAAAAGGTTGTGTGGTAGCAAGAAACCATACAGGCTTTATTTGACACTTGAAATTGTCAAAATGACCAAGATAAGGAATTCAAATGACAGTTGAATGGGGGGCTACCGGCTAAGAAATATGGATATGGGTATGGGCTTCAACTGTCATTTGAATTGCTTATCTAAGGCTTATCTTGATAGATTTTTGGTGCTTTGTTCTGTTGAACGTTGCTAGCTAGTTATCCTTATACCCGAAGTCATTGTTTTGTGACGTCGGGTATAACGATAGCTAGCTAACAACGTTTAACAGAACAAAGCATCAAAAATCTATCAAAATAAGGAATTCAAATGACACTGAAGCCCATACCCATATCCAGATTTTTTAGCCGGTAGCACCCCCGGTCTAGGCCGACAGGCGACGACCGTTTGTGGGCTCATTTAGTATGAGTTTGGCGAACTGTATTCCTCTTTGAGTATTCACAAGTATTAGTAATTGAAAACTATCGCTCTTTCTCTTTCATGTCCTTTGACTGCTTTACCGACATGATCAGGTGGCTTACCACAAGCTCTAATAGCAGTTATTTTTAAGTTGAGAGAGTGAGACGCCGCTATACGGCGTGTAAAGCGGCGTCTCACTCTCTCAACTTAAAAATAACTGCTATTAGAGCTTGAGGTAAGCCACCAGTTCATCCGAAATCAACTGATATGGGGTTCTGACAGGCCGTTGCCGACAGGCGAACTGAACATCTATGGGGCGCTTAAGGACACTGACAATGACAAGCCATTCCCAACAGGCCGACTGATCATCTGTGGGGCCCTTAAGAATGTTGCCGAAGTCACGCCGAACTTACCGAAGTTACCAGTTCATAAAAATAACCATTCTTATTTATTTATTTACCAATTATTCTAATAACTTTGAACTTTTTAAGGGGCACCATGTTATTTTATACATTTTTCCGTAACTTTTGTGTATATGCTCACGAGTGGTACCAAATCTTTACCATCTCCTTTCTTGGATCCAAGAAATTGGATTGGCTAGAAACACATTTTGCTGGCGCAGCGCAGCGCAGCGTCGACCCGGGTGTGCACACTTTACTAGCGTGGCGCAGCGTTTCCTGACGAAATTTTTGATCAGTGTCAATCGAGTCGTCGCCGAGCTAACATCTGCATTATGTTTTCTTCTAATTTTGAAAACCATTTCTGTTCTTACTTGAACATATTAAATCCAAAAAAAAAATATGTTGATGATTACGATGATAATATGATGATGAGTGAAGACGAGATGCAATTTATATCTATACTAATACTATAAATACACTTTGTTTGTTTGTAATAGATAAACTCAAAAAATACTGAACCAATTTTAGAAATATTTAGTGTAATTTATTTTCAAATCAGAATTATACATTATTTTTGTTATAAAATTAAAAAGTATAGTGTACTAAAAACACTTTAATACTGTTTTAACAGTATAATGAGCGATTTTCTGAGAGGCCATTTAAAAAAAAAGCTTCCAATTGCTTCACTAGATGGCGTTGAATAAGTATGTACATGTCTATGGTATATTTTGGTATGAAACATATTTAAATTAATTACTTTTTAAAGCTCAAAGGAAACTAATAATATATTAAATAAGTACTACTGTGAGGAACAGAAACGAAATAGGTAAATTTAAAGATTTAGGTAAATAAATAACATCTGTCTGGCGTTCCGTTTTACGTAAAAAAGTCGCGTCAAAGTAAAATTTATAACGTTCCGTTCCTTCTAACTGCATAGGTGGGACAGCGCCATCTAGTGACTGAGCTTTCAGAAAATCGCCCATTAACAACCTAAACAAAAAAAATATTTTTTAAATTTGCCCATTATTGACGGAGAAATCGGAGAACATAAGTAGTAAAAAGCAAAATGCAGAGCTCCGCTACGCAGTCCGCTACCGAGCCATCTGACGATACAATGCTAGAAAGTGGTGGGGGGCCTGGCGCAATCGGAGCCGGGCGGAAACGCTGCGCTGCGCTGCGCCAGGGGAATGTGTTTCTAGCCATACTAAATGTATGAAACCGATCGCGCTGCGCTGCGATGCGCCAGCGAAATGTGTTTCTACTTTAGTACTATGGTGGTATTCCTTTGACCAAATGCAATATTGGACAAAGATCTTTGATAAATGGAATACCACCCTAACGGGCGGTTTCCGTTGTGTCAGAACTGGTGGGCTACCGCTTAACTTTATGGGTATTAACTTCATACGTTTTTAGGAACTTTAGGTCAATTTTATAAAGAAAATAGCCGCTTTCAGTTTCTTGTTTTGTGACGTCGGGTATAACGATAACTAGCTAGCAACGTTCAACAGAACAAAGCAGCAAAAATCTATCAAAATAAGGAATTCAAATGACAGTTGAAGCCCATACCCATATCCATTTTTCTTAGCCGGTAGCCCCCTGATTTTTTGCCGGTATAGGGGCTGGGGGGCTACCGGCAAAAAAATCTGGATATGGGTATGGGCTTCAACTGTCATTCGAATTTCTTATCTTGCTTGATAGATTTTTGCTGCTTTATTCTTGTAGAACCACATTTAGCTACATATGAAGTTGTATGTTGTATATGTTCCCTTTGCTACCAATAGATGGTGTTTTACGTTTGGGAATCGCGATAGCGAGTTTGTTTTGTAGTTTTATATATCCCTTTGTAATTAATGTATTCGGGTGACTATCCCAATAAACCGTTGTGTGCAAAGGTGGCTTCTAATTTCTTGCACACCCTCGAAGTGGTGACCTGGTTTTCATGGTCCTTCGAACCGGATTTTGAGGGAATGAAGTTAGCTGGTCCGGATTACTACCTTATTACTTATTACTTACTGAAAGCTCAGTCACTAGATGGCGCTGTCCCACCTATGCAGTTAGAAGGAACGGAACGTTATAAATTTTACTTTGACGCGACTTTTTTACGTAAAACGGAACGCCAGACAGATGTTATTTATTTACCTAAATCTTTAAAGGAGATCAGTCAAGCTTCATACATGTTTGGACCAAAAAAGTAAAATGGTCGGCCAACAAAAATTAATTACACATTACTATTGTAAACACTGTAACGATCATTATTTGTTATGACGTCAACAGCGTACGACTAGTGGCCAAACAGTTATTCAAGTTAAAAATGTCATTTATTCTTCATTTTCAAACATTAATACAGCTTGGCCACAGTGCGGCCAACGAAAATAAATTGCACATTACTATTGTAAACAGTGTAACGATCATTTTTTGATATGACGTCAACAGTGTACGATTAGTGGCCAAGCAGTTATTTAAGTTTGAAAATGACATTTTTTTCTTCATTTTCAAACTTGTCTACAGCTTGGCCAAAGTGCGGCCAACTTAAATAAATTACACATAACTATTGTAAACAGTGTAACGATTATTATTTGTTATGACGTGAACAGTGTACGACTAGTGGCCAAGCAGTTATTCAAGTTTGAAAATGTCATTTATTCTTCATTTTCAAACTTGAATACAGCTTGGCCAAAGTGCGGCCAACGAAAATAAATTGCACATTACTATTGTAAACAGTGTAACGATAGTTTTTTGTTATGACGTCAACAGTGTACGATTAGTGGCCAAGCAGTTATTCAAGTTTGAAAAGGTAAATTTTTTTATTTTTTTTCAAACTTGTATACAGCTTGGCCAAAGTGCGGCCAACTAAAATAAATTGCACATTACTTTTGTAAATAGTGTAACGATCGTTTTTTGTTATGACGTCAACAGTGTACGATTAGTGGCCAAGCAGATTCAAGTTTCAAAATGACATTTTTCTTCATTTTCAAACTTGAATACAGCTTGGCCAAAGTGCGGCCAACAAAAATAAATTGCACATTACTATTGTAAATAGTGTAACGATCATTTTTTATTATGACATCTTTGTTGGCCGCACTTTGGCCAAGCTGTATTCAAGTTTGAAAATGAAGAGAAAAAAATGACCTTTTCAAACTTGAATAACTGCTTGGCCACTAATCGTACACTGTTGACATCATAACAAAAAGTGATTGTTACACTATTTATAATAGTAATGTGCAATTTATTTTTGTTCGCCGCACTTTGACCAAGCTGTATTCAATTTTGAAAATGAAGAAAAAATTACATTTTCAAACTTGAATACCTAACTGCTTGGCCGCTAATCGTACACTATTGACGTCATAACAAAAAATGATCGTTACACTGTTTACAATAGTGATGTGCAATTTATTTTCGTTGGCCGACACTTTTACTTTTTTGGTCCAATTTGACTGATCTCCTTTACCTATTTCGTTTCTGTTCCTCACAGTAGTACTTATTTAATAATTTTTTTTTTTTTGTTATTTTGGCTCGCACGGTTTGTGCATTTGCCACGACAAGTATTAAAGGTAGGGAAACCAGTTTTTAATAAAAACAAATTTAAGGGAGCGGAATTTGGAAAAAAGGATAATAGGATCAGGGTTTGGTGGATAAAATGTACTAAATATATAAATAAAAGTAGACAATATAAATATTATAATAAAATATATTATTATAGTAGGAGTTAGGGAATCAATTTACACTTTGATATTGTTAATAATTAAAAAAGTAGATAACAAATTAAATATATCAAAATTAATAGAACTTAATAAAGTAGGTATAGATGTAGGAAGAGGGACACGGAGGACTATGAGGGAGTTTATGAAAGAGGAACAGTCACGGAGGGAACATGCAAAAAAAATATGATTTAAATCCTCCTCACAAGCACCACACGCACATAAATTGCTATTAATGATTCCAAGTCGTGCAAGATGAGAAGCTGTGCAGACATGACCCAAGCGCATTCTTATTAAACTAGAGGTTGCAAGCTTAGAGAGTTTTAATTTTGAGAACCAAACTTTGAGAGGTATTCTTTGTTGAATGCGTTTATAACATAGACCTTTATGGCAACTTGAAATATTCCAAAGGTTTTCCCAAGAATCATACAAATGATTTTTAGGAATGGAGAGAAGGTCGGGTACTACATTTTTATAAGGAAACTGGTCACCGGACTCTACTGCGTCTTTTGCAAATGAGTCAGCTATTTCATTGCCGTGAATGTTATGATGGCCAGGAATCCACACCAAAAGAACATCTAGATTTTTTGATTTACAATTCACTAGGAGTTGCCTTGACTCTGTTACATAGGGACTATTTGGACCTGACCAAGGGAATTTCTGCAGAGCTTGTAAAGCGCTCTTCGAGTCGGTGAAAATTATCGATTTACTGAGTTTTGCAAGAAGGATGTATTCAAGAGATTTTAAAATGAGCGATTTTCTGAGAGGCCATTTAAAAAAAAAAGCTTCCAATTCCTTCACTAGATGGCGTTGAATAAGTATGTACATGTCTATGGTATATTTTGGTATGAAACATATTTAAATTAATTACTTTTTAAAAACCCAAAGGAAACTAATAATATATTAAATAAGTACTACTGTGAGGAACAGAAACGAAATAGGTAAATTTAAAAATTTAGGTAAATAAATAACATCTGTCTGACGTTCCGTTTTATGTAAAAAAGTCGCGTCAAAGTAAAATTTATAACGTTCCGTTCCTTCTAACTGCATAGGTGGGACAGCGCCATCTAGTGACTGAGCTTTCAGAAAATCGCCCATTCCAAAACATTCTCCGGAAAAAACTTATGTTTCGGGAGGTAATTTTATTTTTTGATGTAAGTTGTATTGTTGATGATAGACAGCTACTCCGATCTTGCCTGTAACTTGGTGTTTCGAAGCATCACAGTAAATGTAATGCCTATCTGCCCAGTCCCTATCGACTACAAAGTTCAAGTTAGCGTTAGCATTAGGGTCATTCTTTAATGTTTCAAAATTATAGTGTACTAAAGGGGAGATGACTAGAGCTTCGTAACTGACAGAAAATATTGGAAGAAACTGAGAACGGTGAGTGGGAGCTTGAAGTGAAGTAAATTTACGGAAACTTATGATAGAGCACGGGGGAGACTTATGGGACCAATAAGGTGAGCATTCAATTTTTTCTGAAAGAGTTAAAAGTTTTTGATAAAGAGGATGATTAGAAAATTGAAGGGCTCTGAGAATGAATTTATCACATAGAAACTGTCTACGTAGTTTTAAAGGAGGGTCTAGTGATTCAATAATATTATTAGTTTCCTTTGAGTTTTTAAAAAGTAATTAATTTAAATATGTTTCATACCAAAATATATCATAGACATGTACATACTTAAGCTAGAAACACATTTCGCTGGCGCAGCGCAGCGCAGCGTCGACCGGGGTGTGCACACTTTACTAGCGTGGCGCAGCGTTTCCTGACGAAATTTTTGATCAGTGTCAATCGAGTCGTTGCCGAGCTAACATCTGCATTATGTTTTCTTCTAATTTTGAAAACAATTTCTGTTCTTACTTAAACATATTAAATAAAAAAAAAATATGTTGATGATTACGATGATAAGATGATGATGAATGATTACGAGATGCAATTTATATCTATACTAATACTATAAATACACTTTGTTTGTTTGTAATAGATAAACTCAAAAAATACTGAACCGAATTTGTTATAAAATTAAAAAGTATAGTGTACTAAAAACACTTTAATACTGTTTTAACAGTATATCTAACAACCCTACATGATAATAAATTGGTGACTCTTCTAAACAAAAAAAATATTTTTTAAATTGGCCCATTATTGACGGAGAAATCGGAGAACATAAGTAGTAGTAGTCGACAAAATGCTCATCCGCAATAAGAATTCACATCTGCGAGGGCACAGCCTTAAGCTGGCAAAAATGAGATCTAATAATAACCCGCACAAGCACTTTTTCAGTAACCGAGTGGTGGAAATGTGGAACAAGTTGCCTGAAGAAATAGTCACAGCCGAAAACACAAACCAGTTTAAGAACAAACTAGATGCTTACTTCTTAAATTCAAAATAGTAAATTTCAACTGTAATAGAATTGGATACAGGCATCTATCAGTTGTCTCAACTGCCTGCCTGAATTATAGATAATAATAATAATAAAAAAAAAAAAAAAAAAAAAAGTCGTCAACGTGACAGGACATTCTTTCTCCAATATAACAAATAATATTTTATTCAGAGTTACAAAATTTCATTTAGACTGCAAGACCATAATTACTCAATATTACCATATTACAATACCAAAAAGAAATACCTGAAATATAGAAATTCTACTCACAAATTCACAATGAATATTCATATGACATTTGAATGTCATCACCAAAACCAAAACAATCAAAATTAGTAATGGAAAAGGATGAAGAAATAAAATATGTTGACGAGAAGCAGAGCAGCACGCTCAAGACCTCCGGACTCGTCACCTCGCTCCGCCTCGCAGTTGTCGGCAACTATATCAGTGCCGTGTGTCCAGCTGACATCTGCAGTTGCGTCGAGCGATAGTGACGAGTACTTCTCTCCGCCGTCGTCGCCACCACCTGTACGCCGGAGGAGGGGCCGGCCACCGAAGAGTTTGGGGCTTCTGGGGCAATCGGCTCCGGTCAGGGCCCCCGCTCCCGGTGGAGTGCAGCGCATGCGATGGACATTATCCATTAACGAAAATGTCATGCGCGCATATTTTGAGGCAACAGAGGCAGGAACTAATCTTACTGCGTATCGTGTTCGGATGCTTTCTCTGTTTCAGGCTCTTGAACCATCAATCAACGTTTCGGCTCAACGACTGTCGGATCAGGTGCGAGCCATTCAACGGGGTCACTTGTTGGATGACTCTGTACTTGATCGGCTCCGTACAGAGGTACAACGTAACCGTATCATTACTACTGCATCGCAGGCGGCAACTCAAGCTTCTGCCGCGGCCACATTGCAAGCTGGCGTTGTTGATAGTGATGGTGGAGATGATATGGTTACTACTGTAAGTCCCCAATACAATGATATATTGAGGAGTACTCTTGAAGATGTAGTTCGGGAATTTCGATCGACTTCGGTTCACCTTAGACCTCGGCTTCCGCGTTTTCCCATGCACAAAAAAAATAGGGCACTGATGTGTGCTTTAGATTTGCTACTACCAAATTACTTTGATAGTAGTGAAGACCTGGCTGATACTCATTCGATCCTGTACTGTGCGGCTATTACAGCTTGTCGTGTTGCTCATGTCAAATTTCCAAATACTGACACAGCAACACGCCCTCGCCTGGCTGTACCAGCCTGGCAGTGTAGGATTGAGCGTCGTATCAGTGAGGCTAGGGTACTCATCGGTAAACTCAGCTGCTTTAGGGAGGGCAACATGCGCCCTAGGGTCATGCGCTTTGTGAAACGTGCATTTTTGGGAACTGGTATTAGTCCTCAAAATTATATTTCATGCGTCACAGAGCGCATCGACTTCCTGAAGCAGAAAATTTGTGCATGGGCTAATCGTATTCGAAGGTATAGGGTGCGAGTCGATCGCTTTACTCAGAACCGCATGTTCGAGAGAGATCAACGACGTGTTTATGCATCCTGGGAGCGATCGGATCAGAGTGATACTGATATGCATCGGCCGGATGATGATGCCATGATTTCTTTTTGGCACAACATCTGGTCCGTGCCTGTCACTCACTCTGAAGGTGCGTGGATGGAGGATGTTGAGCGTTCGTGTGAGCTTATACCTGATATGAATGAAGTAACCATTGACTACCAAGACGTAGTTTGTGCAGTTCGTTCCTTACCCAACTGGAAATCTCCAGGCCCGGACGGACTGCACAATTTCTGGTATAAATGGTTACCTAGCTCGCACGTTTGCTTAGCATCTCAATTTCAATGTGCTTTATTATCTCAGTCGCTTCCAGAATTTATGACAACAGGCATAACCCATCTGCTCCATAAATCTGGTAGTACTGCGGACCCCAAAAACTATAGACCTATCACCTGTCTGCCAACAATTTATAAAATTCTTACGTCCATTTTGAGATCGAAGATTAATAAACACATTGATCAAAATAGTAGGTATCATATGTGACCTTACATTCATTACTTAATTACATCTGTAATCTGTATGACAGCCTACACAAATCAAACTATCATACAGGTTGTTGCCAGAGTTCTTTCATAAAGTACCTATGTACTTATCAAAAGTTAATGGATTTTATTAGTTATAAATTATCTGCTTCGCTTTATCTTAATATATTATTATATAGAAATCTGATACAGGAGGCCAAGAGTATTCATGCAGTTAAGGTAGGTAATGATGCAAAGTAGGTCTGTCAGTTGTCTCACCTGGATGATGATGATTTGTCCCTCAGCCAGACTCTAGCCCCCTCGCCATCTTGGTCAGGTTGACACACCTGCGGTTAGACAATTCTTATGATCATACAGTCATGTACAATCATTAAGCACTCAGCACATATATTCTCATTAAAGTAACACATGTAATCAACATGAAATTTAGCATATCAACTTGAGTTTGTTATGTCATTAGGAGTGCAATCTCACATACTTTGTGAAGGACCTCAGTCCTCTTTATAGCTTGTTTACCTTCCGAAAGCATCGGCAGGTCTTATCGTGTCTCAATAGGTGTACTAGTGCAGACCCTACGGTCGGCACACGCCCTAGTCTCAACTACGGTCTTTTCAGACCAACCTTTATACCTCGTGATAAGATTGCGCAAACTTAACATGCAGGCCGCCATCCAGTGGCAGGCGGCCGTGCGGGCGAGCTCTTCAAGGGCTCATTCTTTTATGGATACTCATCCAATCTTAGTTCCCTGACAAGGGACAGAATTGCACACGCCTTATGACATAAAACAACAGTGATTTGTAAGGACATTACCTCTCTGTACGATGAAACTGTACCACATCCCATCAGCTCAGCGAGTTTCGTGGGCGTACCATTCCATCGTCCTTTATCAACGCGATCCTTAACAGGAACATTATGCATTCAATTCTAAATAAGGTTTGTATAATGCTGAGTACTTAACTTAGGTGGTATTTGAGGCTGGCGGCGAGCAGCAGGCGAAGATCACACATGCCACGATTTACACTTTGAAAACTTGAAAGCGAGTCGACGTTGGAGCGAAAAATGTTGACACTTACCGATCGGAAATTAGCTCTATGGTTTGTATTGAGTGTTGCTATATACAATTATTGTTGGGTTAATTTTGATACTCGCGAACCCTTCGCGACACACCCGCCTCGCGAGTTTTACACTATAGTAGTCATCAAGTCGCGAGTCCATTTATGGATCTTCTCCATTGCTTGGACTGCAGCGGCTCGACGCGATCTCTCATCGCTTGTTTGGTTATTACATTCATGGTTATCTATTGTTTCGTTTTCTAGATCACGTTCATTATAGTCTTGTGCAAGCTCAGTGTCATTTAACGTACTAACGTTCTCTATTTCTTTTCTCGCGTCTTGTGTTGAGTCGTGTCTTACGTTTGTATTCGTGCTCTCATCATCGTTTGATTTATCACTTATCTCTGTGGTTGGATTAGTGTCGACACCTTCAATCTCGATAGACGGCGTTTGTATCGAGTCTCTATCATCGACGCTTATGTTCTCGAGATCCACTTGATTTAGTGCTTTGTCAATGGAAATTTGTGGTGTCTCTTCCTCTTCCACTTCAAGAGGATATAAATGAGCAATTGATCGTGTGAAAACATTGTTATCGACTTTTATTCTAGCAACACGGCATAAACCGTCCTTTCCTTTTAATATTTCTACTATTTTTCCTATTTTCCAACTTTCGCGGTTTCTCGTTTCACCTTTAATTTGTACCACATCTCCGATTTGAGGAATTTCACGAGTCCTCACTCTTGCTTGTTTGGGAGAATTTCCGTACCTTTCTCTGAGGCTCAGAAGGTATCGGCTGATGAACATTTCTTTGTACTCATTCATTATCGTGTTTCCACGTTTCCATCCTTCGATGAGTTGTTGTTTAATGGTTGAACCAGAGAGTGGCAAACAATCCATGAGTAATTGAATGTTCAAACATTTTCCTGGTGTTAGGAAATCAGCTGGTTTCAGAATGTGGTCCATATCGGCTCCCACGTACGTAAGTGGTCTGGTATTGACTACGGCTTCAACTTCTTTGATGATCGTCGAGAGTTGATTTTCTCCGAGCATATGTTTTTGAAGAGTTCGTTTTAGGCAATGCTTTACCACTGCTACCAGTCTTTCGTACGCGCCCCCATGCCAGGGTGCTAGTTGAGGAATGAATTTCCATTTTATCTTTTCTGTCGATTCTCTTTCTGATATTACCTCAGCTAGCAGTCTGAACTGAGGTGCGTTATCAGTTAATATAAGTGAAGGAGTTCCTCTAGTAGCAATGAAGCGTCTGAATGCCATAAGACATTCGTCTGTGGTTAGATCTTTGACAACCTCTAAATGTATTGCTCGTATCACAAGGCATGTGAAAAGACAAATCCATCTCTTTTTTATACCATTTTCTGACCTTATGACCATCGGCCCAAAGTAGTCTACACCGACGTATGTAAATGGTGTATTAAACGTTACTCTTTCAGCCGGTAACGCTGGAGTTTTAGGTAGTTCATATGGACCTCCTCCATGCTTTACGCACCTTGTACATTTGCTTAGCGTTTTTTGAATTTTTGCTCTTCCTTGAGGTATCCAAAATTTTTGTCTTATAAGGCTTAATGTATGTGGTACTCCAACATGAAGGTTTTTCTCATGAGTTTCCTTAATTATTCTTTCGGTAAGTTCACTGTTCTTTGGTAGTAGTATGGGATGTTTTGCATCGTAGGATAAATCTGAATGTGTGAGTCTTCCATCACATCTTAGAATTCCATTAGTATCAATAAATAATCCTAAGTTCTTAGATAGGTTTGTTTTCTTTCCTCCATACTCTTCTGGAAATGTACTTTTCTGTAGTTCTTTTATCTCTTGCAGTTGTGAATCTAAAATTTCGTTTGATATTGCTTCTCTCTCTGACGGTGTTATTTTTGGTTGTTTTTCTGTGTTCAACAGACCCTCCCCCATCAGAAGAGAAGTATCCCTTATCGGACCACTAGGCCAGTGTCTAGGGTTTTGTTTTAAAAATTCGGGTCCAGATAACCACTTGTTCCTTTCCTCTTCTGAGGCGGTTGGACGTGTCGCTACGTCTGCCGGGTTAAGTCCAGACGGTACGTATCTTACTATCAGATTTTTGTTGCGCTTTATTTCTTCTAGTCTTTTAGATACAAAAGGTTCAAGTAACTTTTCAGAGTGATACCAATCAATCACTATTTGACTATCTGTCCACAGTGTTAACTGGGTTATGTTCAATGGTAAGAATTTGAGTACGAATTTTATAAGTCTACTTCCAATTAGAACGCCTAATAACTCTAAGCGTGGAATCTTTAAGTTCTCTTGGTCTTTAATAGGAACTAAGCGTGATTTACCTATTATGAAGTTGACTATGCCTTTCTGTACTATGTATATTACTGCTGCGTAAGCTACTGTAGATGAGTCAGTAAAACAGTGTATTTGTGCCTCTCTTTCGTTGGGTACAGTAATATTTCTCTGTAGGCATATGTTTTCTACTTGTTTCATTTCTTTCAAGATGTTCGTCCACTTGTGAAGTAGATCCTTTGGTAATGGTGTGTCCCATTTAATCTGTTTCTTCCATAATTGTTGAAGTAGTAACTTAGCTGGTAACATGACTGGTACAGAGAATCCACAGGGGTCATAAATAGCTGCAATAGTTCTTAAGACTCCTCTTTTTGTGGTTTCATTGTTCTCGTTGACTCTAGCTCTAAGATAAAGTACGTCCTCTTTCAAGTCCCAGTTTAGACCCAGTAATTTTACAGTTGTTTGTGTGGCAGCATCAGGTATTTGTTCGATAAAATCTTTGGAGTTGGAGCTCCATTCGCGAAGATTCATTGAGATTTCTAAAAACATGTTCTTGCTTTCTTTATAAAGGTTTAAAGCATCTGTTGCTGTTTCTACCCCAGTGACTATGTTGTCAACATATATGTCTTTAGCTAACTGTTTTGCGTAGTCTCCATTCGACCTTTGAAGATGGTGTCTAACCGTACCGTTTAAAAGGAATGGACTGGATATGATCCCAAAGGGAACACGGGTAAATCTGTAGTGTAGTAGATTGTCTTCAGTAGCGGGTTTATTGATGTCTTTCAACCATAAGAACCTAGTGACGTCTCTGTCCTCTTCTTTTAGACCAATCTGTAAAAATGCCTTTTCTACGTCTGCCGTCATGCCTACGGCGTGACTTCGGAATTTCAACAGTAGTCCAGTCAAATCCTCCAACATCATCGGACCGCAGTATAGACATTCATTCAGACTCTTTGTATCCTTTGTTTTAGCTGAAGCATCATAGACTATTCTCAGAGCCTTACCTGGTGCTAATATTCCATGGTGAGGAAGGTAGTGGATGGGATGATCACTTGTATCTTCTCTAGGTACTAGTTCAATGATACCCATTTGCAGTTGATCACTTAGTGTTTGGTCGTAGGCTGACAAAGTTTCTGTGTCTAGGCGTTTCATTAGTCCTATCAGACGTCCGTATGCCAGACCGTAGTTAGTTGGTAATTCAGGTGGGTATTCCTTCCAAGGCCAGCTAACGTGATATCTTCCTTCTATGAATTCGGTGTTTTCATTGAAATGCTTAATAGCTTCTTCTTCACGGTTAGCATTTGGAGAATCAGTAATTCCAAGAGATTCTAAGTCCCACAAAGTTTTCATTGATGTGTTATCTAATGGCAGATCAGGCTCGTTTAATCTAGTTTCATAGGGTGCTTGGAAGTATGTGAGCATTGATAACTCATCCTCATGTTTATGCGTTATTTTGCCTGACAATATCCATCCTAAGTCGGAATTCACCAAGTACAAGTTCTCTTGTAATTTCACCTTTTCGGTTGACATAAGTGAATGATAATAATCATTTCCAATCAGAATATCTACCTTATCTGACAGAGATCCATCATCCGCCAATAAGTAATCCTTTTGATGGTTCCATTTGGTCAATTCTTTGCCATAAGATGAGATACTGCGTGTAATAGATGGTACGACATTCGCATATACTGTCCTTCGCATATGAGTTCTTGATTGAATATGAAGTTTTACCAACGGGCTATCTAGTTCTTGAGGTTTGTTCGAACCAAAGGTGAATACTGTGAGGTGGTTGTCTTCTTCGGTTTCTAAATTAAGGTCCTGCGCGACATCTTGCGTAACATAGCTTCTCATACTGCCTGAATCTAACAGTACACGACACTTCTTTGAAGTATTCTCAGTTCCTTTGACATTAACAATAGCAGTTTGTAGTATTGTGGCTCCCTTTTCATAGATGTGCATTGTACTGGTAGATTCCTTCCTTGGTACCTCATTCTTTGTTGTCACCTTCCTTGGGAACTCTCTGTTCGGACAAAGTGCTCTATTATGGAGGCCTTTCTTACCGCAGTGTCTGCAGGTTATGTGCTTAGACTTACAGGAGCCTGTTTGATGGCCTTCACGGAAACAAATAAAGCAACGGTTTCTTAATTTTAATCTTCTTTGTTGTAGAGTTTTACTTTCTGTACACTCATCATTAAAATGATCTCCTTTACAAAATATGCAGTAGAGCTTCCTTCTTTTCTGATTAGATCCATGCCCATACTTCTCTTCATTGAATTGAAATTTCCTCTTAGTGTTAAAGGTTTTGTTGAAAGCAGTTACACTACGTTTAATTCCTTTATCGGTCTTCCTTATATTATTTGGTTTTCGGACTTTTGATCCCTTCTCATTTCTAGGTTCTAGTATATGAAGCGTTTCTGTTGTATAACTGGTATCTTCTAAATTGAATTTTTCAGATGTTCTTTTAGCATCCTCTCTCGCTGAGAGTACAATATGGAGTTGTTTTCTCATTTCTTCGATAGTGTCGTTACTTAGTTTCAATTTCAACTCGTATACTATGTCCTCAGGAAACTTTTCCAGGATTAAAAATCTCAGATGGTTGTGTTCTGTATTTTCGCCCAGTGAGCTCAATACACGAAGGTGTCTTTCAATCTCATCTAATATTCTTCTACAGTCTTCTTGTTTGTCTGCTCTCTTAAGTTTGTAAAGTGTTGAATAATGAGCATCGACTATTTGGGTTTTCTTTCCATATCTGTCTGTTAAAGTTGCTACAGCAATTTTATAATTTTCGTTTGTAGTCTCAAGACCATCCAAAATTGTCTTAGCCTCACCCTTCACAGAAGCCTTTAGGTACAATAACTTATCGACGTCTCTTAATGCTCTTTGATCAATATTGGAAGAGAATTGATCCCAAAATTGTGTCCATTGTAGAACATCTCCGGAGAATGTGGGCAAGTTCAATTCAGGTAGCTTTCCTCTGCTGATGGACTGACTAGAACTGGAAGAAGAATCAGCCTTGTCCTTTTTGACTTGTATTTTTACATTTAGTTCAGCTAATGCTTCCTCTCCTCTTAATTGTTCTGTCGTCATACTGGATATCTCATCCGCATCCGGATTTGTTGAAGTGTTAAAATATTGATACAATTCGCTATTAAATCGGTGAGTTACTGCTTGTAATTTTGATGACACGATCCTTGCTTGTTCTAAATCATCGTCTGACCACGACTTCAAAGCACAAAGAGCGCGAGAATTACTCGTTAGATTTTTTATACTTGACACAAATGTAGTTAGTCTATCCAAATATATTTCCTCCATGGTATTAAATTATATTGACTGGTATGAATCTGAAATCATCATAAATACTGTATACCATTTATAACTCATTCATGCATGACACCGTATTAATTGATTTTAGTCAGACTCATTATAGTTAGCCTTGTTTAATTTTAACTTTGTTATGCGTTTACTGTGTATGAAAAGTGTGTTTGTAGATTAGCACTCTTATTACCTTACAGTAACAATCATAATATTCATCTATAATAGTGCTTTCATAACTTGTTTTGAAATAATTAATCAAGTATTAAGTTTTAATTATTTAGTGACTTCTTGATCCCATAGTCAATTTTGTGAAACATCTCTAGTAAGTTATACTACTCAACCTAGTCTATAATCATAGCACTAGTTGAGCTAGTTGTTGTTACCTTTAAAACATTTGATCTTATCTAGACTTGGCTCTGGCACTACAGTGCCCCCTTGACCTAGTTACTTGGCTATGACACTACAGTGCCCTTTTGACTTAGTTACTTGGCTATGACACTACAGTGCCCCTTTGACGTAGTTACTTGGCTATGGCACTACAGTGACCGTTTGCCTTAGTTACTTGGCTATGACACTACAGTGCCTCTTTGACTCAGTTATATGGGAACACAAGAAAGTTCACTAGGCCACACTTCTTATTGGTCACACAGTGTTTAGATTGTATTTTAGCACTAACTTTATCAAACGCATGAAATCACAATCATTTTATTGCTTTTTGTACACTCAATATACCATATTGACCACCAATAATTTTTCACTTTTGACCATAGGTTATCAAACTATAGCACAGTGTGTAAACACTGAACATGAACACTGATTGTAACAGCACTTCACTATGTATCCATAAGCACAGATACTATATTCTCACAGTGTATGTAACATCTGAACATCAAATATGTATGCATGTAGTTTGTAATAGATAGGTAAGTAGGTCATTATTTATGTATTTGTTTGTGTATCATTTTTTCACAGCATTAACCAACTATTCACCGTTAGGCTATTGAGTTTGATCAGAATTTGTCTAGTTTGATGCTACTCTGTTCTTATAATTTTAAGAATCTTAGTGAGCTAACTTAAGTAGTATTTTGTTGTGATAATTATAACACCTGTCAGTACTCAAATAATAAAAGTTAGTGTGAGACGCTCATATTATCTTTGTTGTCAATGTTTTGAGTTGTATTTAATTGAAGCGATGACAATATTCAACTTGGTAGGTATGTGACACTATGTGAAAACTTAAGTGCGCTTGGTGAAAATGTCATGTAAACCATAAGTATGTAAACATTGGGTTATGATTAGTTTTGATTTGGTATAAGAATTACAACGACAATGTTCTATGATAATTTGACATGCTATCTGAAACAATCTTTGCTAGTCAGCTTCTACTTTAATGTTGGAAGTTTTATCAAGTGACTAGTCCTGTATGTGCTTGAAATAATATGGTGTGTGATCACAGTTTTACATACCTGAACCTTGACTTCAATTTATTACTCAATGTATTCTTGTAATAGTACACTTTTATATGTGTTGTTTGTAGGTACTGAGTATCGGTGTCCCTATTAGAATGATAAAAAGGTTAGGTTTAAATAAAGATTTGCTCACAGCTAGAGTCCTCATTGAAACACCTTTTACTGATATTTTATTTCATCATTAAGCACATTTTCTTTGTCTATAAAAACTTTGAAGATTGTTTTCAACATAATTATATGACTTATAGGTTGCCGCAAAATTTTTCCTGACAATTGGTTGTTCTGACTTAAAGATATGGTTTAAACTTGAAATTATAGTTTCAAACAATGCTTGTGATGCTTTGTTGTCTTACCTGTTGAAATCTAATTCGTACTTTCTTTGTTTCACTTTAAACTATTGAAAATGTTTCGAATGACATTCAATTTGTTTGTTGACAATTACAATGACCCTTTCGTGTAAGTATAGTAGCGACCTGCGGAGAAAAATTGCAACATCTTAACACACTAGCGCTGCGTGTATTCACTGACACTTCCGTGGCGCTGATCCTAAACTTAACACTTGGCGGGAATTTTGATTGTTTTGATGTTAAGTTGCTAACACTGACTCAACAGTAGTAACTTGTTAGATCAATGTTCACAACCTTAGTAAAACTGAATTTCACTCATACCATCAGAAATAATAACTTATAGTAAGTAAGTGTGTGGGTGTGACCGCATGACTTTTACTAATAAAGTAAATTGTTGCACTTTGTTCATTGTTTTTCATGAGTATTTATCTGTTTATCTTTTTATAGGTATTGTTATCATTCGATGAGACAGCTGACAAATGCATCCTATTGCATCAAATGAATTCTCATTAAACTCTCTTCGGCCATATATCAGATAAGCTTTGTTTGAGATCTGTACTAAACATTGTTTTGTTTGGATTTATACTACTTAAATTATTTTTCAGTAAGTAGGTATAACTATATCCAATTCTTTATCCCCTTATTTTCCCCAGATAAATTCCAACTTATCTATATCAAATTTCAATCCCAGCACATCTGCACCAAATTTGTGTATACATAGTAGGTATCATATGTGACCTTACATTCATTACTTAATTACATCTGTAATCTGTATGACAGCCTACACAAATCAAACTATCATACAGGTTGTTGCCAGAGTTCTTTCATAAAGTACCTATGTACTTATCAAAAGTTAATGGATTTTATTAGTTATAAATTATCTGCTTCGCTTTATCTTAATATATTATTATATAGAAATCTGATACAGGAGGCCAAGAGTATTCATGCAGTTAAGGTAGGTAATGATGCAAAGTAGGTCTGTCAGTTGTCTCACCTGGATGATGATGATTTGTCCCTCAGCCAGACTCTAGCCCCCTCGCCATCTTGGTCAGGTTGACACACCTGCGGTTAGACAATTCTTATGATCATACAGTCATGTACAATCATTAAGCACTCAGCACATATATTCTCATTAAAGTAACACATGTAATCAACATGAAATTTAGCATATCAACTTGAGTTTGTTATGTCATTAGGAGTGCAATCTCACATACTTTGTGAAGGACCTCAGTCCTCTTTATAGCTTGTTTACCTTCCGAAAGCATCGGCAGGTCTTATCGTGTCTCAATAGGTGTACTAGTGCAGACCCTACGGTCGGCACACGCCCTAGTCTCAACTACGGTCTTTTCAGACCAACCTTTATACCTCGTGATAAGATTGCGCAAACTTAACATGCAGGCCGCCATCCAGTGGCAGGCGGCCGTGCGGGCGAGCTCTTCAAGGGCTCATTCTTTTATGGATACTCATCCAATCTTAGTTCCCTGACAAGGGACAGAATTGCACACGCCTTATGACATAAAACAACAGTGATTTGTAAGGACATTACCTCTCTGTACGATGAAACTGTACCACATCCCATCAGCTCAGCGAGTTTCGTGGGCGTACCATTCCATCGTCCTTTATCAACGCGATCCTTAACAGGAACATTATGCATTCAATTCTAAATAAGGTTTGTATAATGCTGAGTACTTAACTTAGGTGGTATTTGAGGCTGGCGGCGAGCAGCAGGCGAAGATCACACATGCCACGATTTACACTTTGAAAACTTGAAAGCGAGTCGACGTTGGAGCGAAAAATGTTGACACTTACCGATCGGAAATTAGCTCTATGGTTTGTATTGAGTGTTGCTATATACAATTATTGTTGGGTTAATTTTGATACTCGCGAACCCTTCGCGACAGCATTCGTGGCTCATGAGGGTGCTGGAGTTGTATAAAATAAATACAACTCTACGCACTTTCTTGATATCGTGCATGCGAAAATGGAGAACGGTCCTTTTCTATCCAGGATCTCGACGGGTTCTAGGTCAGGGCGACCCTATAAAAATAGAGCGAGGTATCTTCCAGGGTGACGGTCTGAGTCCATTGTGGTTCTGTCTGGCCTTGAACCCTCTGAGTACACTTCTCGAGAGTTCAGGATTAGGCTACCGTTTACGGAGAAATGGTCAAGTAATATCACACCTGCTATACATGGATGACCTGAAACTATTTGCCCATAGCAGTTCTCATTTAACAGCGTTACTGAAGGTTACTGAAGCTTTCAGTAATGCCATTAAAATGGAATTTGGTGTGGACAAGTGTGCAGTCATGCATGTAAAGCGTGGTCAGATAATGGAATCCACGGGTATACAACTCTCGGATTCTATTAATCTTAGATCTCTCTCCGTTAACGAAACCTATAAATATTTAGGTATGTCACAGGCATTAGGCATCAACGATGCTGACATGAAACAGTCGTTGCGTGAGCGTTTCTTGGGGCGCCTCTCAAAAGTCCTTAAAAGTCTTTTGTCTGGCGGAAACAAGGTTCGCGCATACAATGGATGGGTCATGCCGGTACTGATGTATTCCTTTGGCATACTTAAATGGACTCAAACTGAACTGGATGCCCTGGATAGAAAAGTTCGTACATTGCTAACAGCACACCGCATGCATCACCCACGTTCATCGACCATGAGATTGTATATCCCGCGGAAGTGCGGTGGTCGTGGCTTCTTAAATGCTAAGACATTGCATAACCGCGAGATATGCAATCTTAGGGAGTATTTTCTCCAAGTCGATATGGGGTCTCATAGAGATGTAGTTGCTGTTGACAATGGACTGACTCCTCTATTTTTAGCAAAAGAAAACTGGCGCAAACCTGTAGTACTTAGTACGTCCGACCGCAGCACTGTGTGGCAAAGCAAGGAGTTACATGGCAGATTCTACCGGGCTCTCCATGGGCCCGACGTAGATTTATTAGCCTCAGTATCCTGGCTCCGTTTCGGTGATCTTTTTGGTGAAACCGAAGGTTTTGTCTGTGCAATTATGGATGAGGTTGTGATGACGAATAACTACCGAAAGTATATCCTAAAGGATGGCACAGTGGATATTTGCCGAGCGTGCCATCGTCCGGGTGAATCCCTTAGGCATATAATCTCCGGTTGTTCTCGTCTCGCAAACGGCGAATATTTGCATAGACATAACCAAGTGGCCAGGATAATACACCAACAACTTGCTCTGAAACATAGTCTTGTGGCATCCGAGGTGCCGTACTACAGGTATGCACCAGAACAGGTCCTTGAAAATAGCCATGCCACATTATATTGGGATCGATCTATCATTACAGACAGGACTATTGTAGCTAATAAGCCTGATATTGTATTGATAGATCGACACGAACGCCGCGCAATAATTGTTGATGTCACTGTTCCCCATGATGACAACCTTGTGAAAGCTGAAAAAGATAAAGAAAACAAATATCTTGATTTAGCTCACGAGATTGTTGACATGTGGGTTCGAGTGAATGAGATGAATTGTATTGACTTCAAATTTGTTTCTTATTAAGCCTTAAGGTTCATAATAATAATCTAATTAACCTGCCAAGGCAGGTGAATTAGAATCTTACCTGCTAAAAAACCTCCGTGGGAGAGTGGTGTACGCATCGGTTTTCAAGGTGCCGCCGCTTCGCATCCCTTTCGATGCCACGGCATCATTTTAAAGCATAGCAATTTATGTCGTATTTCTACGACATAAATTGCTATGCTTATATTGCTATGCTAAGTAAAAAATTGTCATGCCGTCCCGGTCGTACGTACGTAGGCCTCTATTTGAAAAATTGTTGGGCAAACCTCATAAAACTGTTCCAAATGTCAAGTTGATAGCATTAGCAGTTCTCGAGATATCCAGCTGTGACAGACAGAACAGACAGACTGAGTCGCACCTTTTTTTCATTTTGGTACGGAACCCTAAAAAATCGGCAAGTGCTAGTCAAACTCGCCCATGAAGAGTTATTTATTACATACACCTAGCCAAAATACCACAATTTAGGTACCAATTTTAGCCATCAAAAAATAACTTTGTTTTTGTGCTTTTGGACGTACCTGGTCGTATATCATTGGTCGTACCCTATAGTTATTACTTATTAATAAATTACTGTTATACCTAATTATTATAAAATATGTGTAAGATAATATGTTTGCCGACTAACTCCTCCTAAAACGGCTGGAACAATTTGGTTGAAATTTTGTATTTATAATTCATTGGATTCGTTCGTGCAGTGGCATAAGTAGCGTAAAGAAAGGCCCCGGGGCAAAAATTACATTGAGGCACAGATTACTAAATAGTTACTACACACTAGCGTATTGAGGCCCTATTTAAACGGGTTAAGTTTTATCAAGTAAACAATCGGACAAGTGCGAGATGGACTCGCCCATGAAGGGTTCCGTACCCACTTAACGTACCGATTGCCTATAGCTAGCCAAAATACCACTATCATATTTCGTCAGTTAAAAATAACTTTGTTTTCCATAGTGTTTGTATGAACGACAAACTTATATTTGCGGTTTTTGAAAATGTGTTATATGATATATCTCAAAAACTGCTTTCTATATCTTGTTCAAACCAACTTTCGTTGAAAGTTTTTATTAAGATCTAAGTACAATATATATTTTTTCTAGATTTTTCACTCTATTATTTTAAAAGTTAGAGGGGTGGGGGGACACACATTTTACCACTTTGGAAGTGTATATGTTTTAAAATATTGACTTTGATAAAAAATGATAAAAGAAACCTAATATCATTTTTAAATACCTATCTAACGACTCCCCATACTAATATGTTTTATGAAAAAAAATACAGTGTCAGTTCTATGTATGGGGAGCCCCCTTATTTTTTTATGCTTACTGCAGGGCATAACATTTGTGTTCGCTAAGGCACTGCTCGGATGAGCCAACTAGCGCCACCAATCGATTTCTTAACGTCTGAGTCTCCGACTACGTGGCTCAGAGGTTAGTTACCGCTATCCGGGCGACGACCAGTCGCCCGGATAGCGAAAGGTCGTGGGTTCGAGTCCCATCGGAGCTGGTTGCAAGACGGGCTACGATCAACAATAACACCTAGTTCTAGATACATAGTTGGAGTGACAGATATGGCCGAGCGTATACTCCCACTTGAGAGTATAACTATAAGTAGATTATTTTGCCAGTGTCAATAATCTAAGGTACTTCAAACTTGGAACGCTTCCTGTCATTTATAAAGTAAGATCGTAACATTCGTAACCTTTTTTCTCCGTTAAAAAAAATCAGCCTGTCCGTCAGTCAAAGTTTAAAAAAAATTTTTCATTATAGTTAGAGAGTAGAGACGGGTCCATTTTTTCTAAAATACCTATCTACCTATATGTTTTTCATTTGTTTGCGGTCGGGAATCCTGGCCTTTAAAATTTACCTCCCCTCACCGAAACAAATTCGTGTAATAGTGCTAGACTAAGCTAGGTACGGTTTATCTTTCAGGAACTTCAGAGGTAGGAAGTAGTAGCCGTAATGGGTTTAAAGTTGGATTGGAACTTTTGCACAAAACTTTTTCGTTGTGTAGTAGTATTAATTAAAGGTTTGTGTTCGTATCAAATCATTCATCATTCATTTTCTTCTGAAGGACGTCTCGTCGTGTGCAAAGGCTCAGTCGGCACGCTTCATGATTTTTATGAGTGACTTTAATTCGGGCTTGGCTTTGATCTCTAGGTATCAATATTTTTTTTCCAGGAGCAAATACAAGGTTTATAAAAAAAAAACAAGACGTTATTCAACAACATTTATTTATGTATGTACATTTTAACTTTATCATGTATAATGTACAAATAATAAATGCACAACTTCAGCATTGTAAATCCTTAAAGTATACAAGTAAATCTTGCAGGCACGCATTTTACTGTTTATTCAATTGTTTTTTCCTACTCTTTCTCTGTCCATGCTGTGCGTTTATGGAACGCGCTTCCAGTAGGTATCAGAAGGGCTCAGACTCTTAAATCCTTTAGAGATCAAGTTAGAAGTCATTTTCTCTCTCTTACTCCTTAACTTCTATAATATTATATTCTTTCTCTCTTTCAATATTTGTTAGTGTATACTTATTCTATTCTTTTTATGCACCCTTTCCCCTTCTGTCCTTTTGATTTTTTTTTTCACCCAAGGTTGCCAGGAAGAGATTGCTATATAGCAATAAGGTCGCCTATTGATAAGGAGGTTAACATTTATATGGAAACTTCCTCATTTCTGGGCTTAAAAGTATGGAAATTGATATGTAGGATACTGGTCTGCAGTACGGTTCCCGTAGGATATATTTTTTTTCAGTTTACTTTGTTCAATGTAGCATTCGTATTATTATTAAGAACTTTTTCTTTGCACGATTGAGCTGGCATAGGATCTATTCTACATTAAAACACACACACAAACGTACCTAGTGGCAAAGTATTGACTTGAGTTTTTGCATTTTGGTAGTTCAAGAGTTAGGAGAATGTGTCTTTTTGTCTAGGTATTGTTACCTTCTCATGCGTAAACCACTGATCTGACTTTCACGAAATTTGGTAAATAAAGCAATAGGGTAGCGTGCTTGGTGTGCGATCGCTGAGGTTATGTAACTTTCGCAATGGTCTATTCTATCACAGGATGGCTGTTGAAAAATATAATTGTACTTTGGAAATCAAGCCGATGGTTCTGGTTACATTTGGATTGGTTAATATTAAATACCCCTTATCCTGCACCTGCTCCAGTTAATGTTGGGAACATTACACTCGAAGTTTTTGACCACTATGTTTACCTGGGACAGACGGTCCAGTAAGGTAAGTCTAACTTTGAGAAAGAGATCTCTCGTCAAATCCAGCTTGGATGGGCAGCGTTTGGGAAGCTCCGGCATATAGTTGCGTCCGAAATACCTCAATGTCTCAAGACGAAAGTCTTTGACCAGTGTGTCTTGCCAGTAATGACTGGTCTTTTACTATGGAAACCGTGCTGCGGATTTTTGAGCTACTTTTTGAGGTGGTAGAAAGTTGGAGAATGATCCAGGTTTCTTTTTACCTCGGAAAGACCCCCTTCCACTATGATACACTACTTACTTAAAATGCGGATTTGCATCAATTCATACATAATTATGTGTTGTGGCGACATCTAGACGACGCGAACATAATCAACATGGCACGGAGCTTCAAAGTGAAGAACCTACATCGCGCTTACGAAGTTCATTCACCAAGATCGCTTATATACGAACTCCGACATAAAAACCAGCGGACAGTTGTCCCCGGGCTAACAACACCTATCGCGGAAGACAACATCAGTCTTCCTTTAACCGTTGCGCAATTCCCCACAGTGGTTTGAACATGATTTGAACTCAATAATTATTTACTTACCTAAATATAAAATCCAAACATAATGTCAGTATACCTACGTACACTTTGTATACGGCAAGCGTTAGCGAGGGTTCCACTTGGTAATTTTTTTTTAATTTTTGAATTGTTACTTTTATATCCTTGCACCAGACATGTGCCGTGTATTTTTTTAAGGCATTGATATTATTAATTCTCTTTGACCACGCAGGTGAAGCCGCGGACAACTGCTAGTTGTTTATAATCTCTCTCTCATTTTGTGCCCCGACCGAGAGAAAATTTATTTTCTGACTTTCTTTGAGGTTTTTTTGTGTCGGGGGTTTTTATTTATTTAATTTTATTTATATATCATCCTTTTTAAATTACACAAAAAAAAACCACATTGAAATCGCTAATTTCAGCCAAATCGAGCAACTTAATTTCTTCCATTTTGTTTTTTTTTATTGCACCAAAACTTGCCCAGGGTGTACATTATTTAAGTCAAAGCACCATGTCTGTATCTTTTTCTGTTTCGGCAGGCAGTTGACCATCTCCATAAATGGCCATATGGATTTTCTTCAAACGTGACTAATAACCATCTCGATTAATATAGCTTTCAATTTAAAAAAACCGCAATAAAATCGCCTGATCCGTTTAGGCACTACGAATATACGTACAGTACAGAGAGACAGACATAGGCCTCAAACTTATAACACCCCTCTTTGCGCTGCGTCGGGGGTTAAAAATTAACAAATATGTACGTACTCTAATATTACTTAGCATTATTTAAGTAATGAGTTTGTAAATCATGTAAAATTTCATAATATTGGTTAACTGTTATTACTGATTTATTATACAGTTTCCGCCCAACTTTTCGGGCAGAAATGGGCATAAATGGGTTTTAACCTGGGCATTTTCAAAATGCCGGGTTTTAACCGGGCATTTGCCCATCTCTGCATGTGGGACATTGATTCAGCAATTGTTGTTCCGATAGTCATATCTGCCCATGGGCTGATAGCCAAGAGCCTCGATAAACACCTTAAGAGGCTTGCGTTAGGTGGATGGATCGGGAGTCAGATGCAGAAGGCAGTACTTCTGGACACGGCCCGTATAGTGAGAAGGTTCCTGTCTCTGGATCCTTAACCATCGGTAGCCGGGACCCTGATCTTGCTGCCGTTGGGGAACTGCATTTTTGTATTTTTAAATGTTATATTTTTTAATGTTATACATTGTAAAAATTTAATGTTTAGAAATATAATTTTGTAAGTATTTAAAATGTAATAAAGGGAATAATAATAATAAAAAGCAAAATGCAGAGCTCCGCTACGCAGTCCGCTACCGAGCCATCTGACGATACAATGCTAGAAAGTGGTGGGGGGCCTGTCGCAATCGGAGCCGGGCGCTGAAATGATTCGCTGCGCTGCGCTGCGCTGCGCTGCGCTAGGGAAATGTGTTTCTAGCCATACTAAATGACTGAAACCGATCGCGCTGCGCTGCGCTGCGCTGCGCTGCGCTGCGCTGCGCTGCGCCAGCGAAATGTGTTTCTACCTTTATTCAACGCCATCTAGTGAAGCAATTGGAAGCTTTTTTTTTTTAAATGGCCTTTCAGGAAATCGCTCATTCTTTGGGTAATTCAGGCAATTTACCGAATCTGTTATGTCCTCCTTGTGAGTATATTTGAGTCGTATAAAATCAAAGTCGGCAAAGTAGGGTTGACCTAAATTTTGGTAGTTGATCAAAAACAGTTATTTTTCATTTTAATCCATAGTCATTAATGACAAATGTTTGTTCATATTACTGTAACATGTACTAAACCAGAGACAGTCAAAAATATGTGTGAAAGTTAAGCAATAAGATTTAAAATCACATTTAATTTACTAGATTGCCGACTTTGGTTTTGAATTTATAAAGATTGCCGTATTTGAACCCAAACTACGGTAAGATGGCCGTCTTTGATCCTGATAGATTTCATAACAATTAGGGTTGGCAATAAATAAAAACACACGAAGATATAAACATTTTAGCCTTTTAATTAAACTTAAAAAGAAATTAGTTAGTTACAATATGAAAACTCTTGAACGTTGCTGTGTTGAAAAACAATTCAAGAGGTTGGGCCATGAAAACACTTGCCTCTCCGTTATCCGCTTTTTACTTTTTACTTTAGAATTTAGATTTATGTAACGTAAAGGCAAGTCATTTTCATAACAAAATCCCTTGAATATGTTTTTACTAAAGTACGGTTTATAAAAAATGAACGAAAACGAATGATGAGCATATTTTTAGATATAAACGTGAATATTTTCTTCAATAGGTTCTGAGCAGAAAGAATGTTCTTCATCTGTTGGCGCGACTAGTGTTTCCTGACTTTCGAAAACTTTATTATAAAATTCCAGGTGTGGTGAAGCTGACCAGTCTGATCCAAAATGTTTGCTAAGAAGTTTCTTCACGTCTAGTAATTTGTTTTTATTAACAGGTACGATATTGGACAAGGGTTTTGGGTTTATCATGGAGATATTTTTTCCACGTTGACATATAGTTTCAAATTTACCCAGGTCTGTTTTATAATTTAGCTCTCCACGGATTAGAACATTATCTTTTTGTTTTGATCGTCTTAATATAAACCTTTTACATTCCTTAAATGCAATCGACCAGGAAGTTGTTGGTTTTAGAACCTTTTTAACGGCATCTCTCCAGTCATAAACGATACAGTCGTCTCCGAATTTGACAACACTTGAAGTTTCCTTAATAATGTCCGTTATTTCATCGGGATGTAAAATTACATCCTTTTTCTTGAGCTTCTTTTCAATTACTCCAAATTGCCGATCAGCGGGCATGAAGGAATGTCCCGTAACTGGGAACACCAATTCTATGGATTTGATGGTATTATTTTCCAGCAACCATTTGCAACAAGTTCCTAAAACAATGCAGTTTTTATTTTGGCCACCACACCCGTCAGCGACCAAGCGTATATGTGAAATGCCAGATTTATCCGTCACATTCAGCCTGTGATATAAGGCTGATGAAATAAGATTTGAATCTTTGTTGTGTTCGTTTTCAGTGCAATAATATGCGAAAACGTTACGAGGAGTCAGGGGATCTTTTGAAGTACCCTCTACCATTGTCAAATTGTAATAGTACAATTGGCGACTGTAATATGTCGATTGGTCTGGCAACTTCGGGAGGGGTAAATTTTTTTGGCAGTCGAATGAAATTATTTTAATATCGTCTTGTGCCTCCCTTAATTTTTCAAAAAAAGCTTTAGCTCGTAAACTGTGTACACGTTTCTCAACCATTAGGGTATTCTTTTTGACTGGGTCAGCTTCTATTTTAATTTTTTCGATCAATTCCAAGCACGTCGAACACACGTCAGTTTTTGGGGTTCCGAATCCAATATTATACGTATTATTAAAAATACGGCGAAAGTATGATTGCTTTACTTCTGGAAGAACAAATTCACTTTCTACGTACATCCTGTATAATTTAGAAATGTTTAATTCAGATGGCAAATACTTTCGTTCAGCTGTCTTGGACTTGCGACAATAATGGGACTCTACACATTTTAGTTTTTCAATAAAGTTATGCACAGACTGTTTCCTCTCGACGTACTTCACTGATTTGCGATCACCTCCACGGTGTTCCGTGCCGACTTCTCCACTGTGATAAAACTTTTGCATGACAAATGCCACTCTGTGCTTTGTGATACCGAAGATATGTAAGAAAAATTTTTGACAAACAGGTATTCTTCTCTTATGAGCAATTACTGCATATTTAATTATTGTTTGTTTTTTTCCTTTATATTTATGTTGATTTTTCGAATTTTTATTTGATGCTGTAATTGTGCAAAATTTTAAGATAATAGCATCTTGTTCTTTCTTGCTTGAATGAGAATAAAAATTGTTATGTATTCTTAGCAAATCAGACATTGTCAGTTTACAGCATTGAAACGATGGTGTGTCATGGTTACAAATGGGTTGTGGTAAGTATTTTGCTGCATACCTGAAGCAAAAAGCAAACAATAATCATTAGCTTCAAGGGTTTAGGTGTTAATAAATAAAAAACAACCAGACTTTTAATACTAGACTTGCGGCATTTCTCTACGTTCTCATAAGAAACATTTAGTATGTTTCAAATCGGCAAAACATTTTAGGCATGACAGAGTTGCTTTATTAAATAGTTATGGATTTATTTAAATTTCAAAATTAGCACGCCTATAAACTAATAAAGTGAAATAAAAGATATTTATGTCGTGGGCCGATCGTCGAATTGGGCAGATCGTGACGTGTCACGTGATTCATTCATAAAATAAAGAAAAACCTTTTTATGCCTGAGGCCCGCATTTGTCCACAATCTCACCTGATGGAAAGTGAAGATGGAAATAAAGAAATTTCGAAATCGCAACAACGTTCAGCGGCGAGTAAGTGTGACTGATATCTGTTGCTTATATTTATTTATTTACACCTTAATGCAATAAAAATATGTTACAAATTACCGGACTTAATGCGTATAGGCATTTATACCTGCCAATCAGAGGCTAAACTGAGAAAAATTAACTATTCACTATTAGTAGGTAATCCATACTAATATTATAAATGCGAAAGTAACTCTGTCTGTCTGTCTGTTACGCTTTCCCGCTTAAACCTCTCAACAGATTTTGATGAAATTTGGCACAGATAATCTTTAGAACCTGAGAAAGAACATAGGCTACTTTTTATCCCGGAAAAAATCAGTAGTTCCCAAGGGATAGCGCGCGGTAAACACTTTGTGTGACAAAACGAAAACCACGCGGGCGAAGCCGCGGGCGGAAGCTAGTATTCATATAAGTGCATAATATTAGTATCATGTTACTTATAGGTATAAGTTCATTTTTACAGAATGTAATTAATAACATTAAGTTAGTAGATACATTTAAACCTATTTCAACTATATGAAAAAAAATAACACGCAGCACGCAGCCCTAGCATAAAAATAATGTAAGTTTACTGTTGTACTTACCTCTGTTTTTTCAACACGTTTTTTTTCCATTTCTCAGGGTTTCTGCTCCTTTTTCTTGCTCTATTGTTTTTATCCGGTGTTGGGTTAACCTCCATTGAGATCGTTATTTTAATTTAATTAAGAAAACAGGAATAATTCAACAAAACACGTGCGACAATCTTCTATGTAATTAACAGAATCCGCCATTTTGAAACGCCATTTCTACAAGACCTCTGATTGGTTGACAGCGAAAGATTCCCGATTATGGTTTTAAAGACCAGTCGATGGCCGTCTTTGATCCCAAAATCAGTTTTCTAACGCGATTTTGAAAGATTTATGGCCGTATATGATTTTCAAGCGACTAAAGAATTGGTAAACATTTGAATTTTCAGTGTTGCCATATATTTATCTCATTTTCACCCAGCAACCTACATTGCCGACTTTGATTTTATACGACTTATTCTATGATGGTTATGTCACACAATCAAATGTCAAAGCAATGGATAGTTTTTTGTTGTAAATTTTGTATGTAAAAAAACATACATTTCGTTTTGTTTTGACTCAAAATATGTTTTCAAAATTGCTATCTCTTCGAAGAATAGCTGTGCCTGGAAACGTTATTTTAAAACAAGCTGTCGGAAGCAAGAATGTAATACCTAACCTCACAAATTTCAGTACAACTTCACTTTCATGCGTTAATTTTTTTAACAAGTGTAAGCATAATTATTTTTATATAATTTTGTATCATCTGTCTCGTATATTACAAACAATTGAGATAGATGTATCCTATGTCATGATATTTCCATCCATCATAATAAATGTCACTCCATTGGTTTGTTTATAGTACCTGCTGAGAAGTTGTGGAAGTCTGTGACATCAGTGAGTAATGCCGGAGCTAAGAAGGGCCGTGGCAAGGGCGCGGGCCGCATCAGAATCCGGGACTTGAACCGTGGACAGGTTATTGGTATAGGGAAAATCAATATGTTGTGGCCGGGCTTATCTGCTCCCGTTATAAGGGGCAGAGAATTGTTGAAACAACAGCGACTACCCGATGACCCAGAAAGGTATATAAATACATAAGAAAGTTATTTTTAAAGTAACAATTTGTAATTAAATAACTTATTGTTATGTTCAATGCAGGATGGAAAAGTTAGTCAAACTGAGGGATTCAATGACTAAGTTTAGGAGATTAAAATTAAGCCCTATTGAGAGAGGTTGGTCTGGTAGCCGCATGCCTGGTCGCAGCATTGGACCACCAGATCCTATTGGGGAAGGTATGAATTGTATTGCTGTACATGTCATAGTGTAATAGTGATGGAGTACTAACACAATCTTTTTTTCAGATGAGTTCACTGGATTTGATACTAAAGTTCTCCAACTGAGATCTCTACTTATAATGAAAGGAAGTCTTGGACGTACAAGAAATTATCAGGCTATGGTAAATTTATGTTCTCATATTTAAATATTTTCCTATGATATCAATATCTATGACTAAAATGGGTTTTCATGAACCCCGCAGGTTGTCACTGGAAATGGTCAAGGTCTTGCTGGTTTTGGTTTTGGTAAAGCTAAAGAAGCAACGGCTGCTCTTAGAAAAGCTAAAAATAGGGCTGGATTAAAGTTGATGCATTTTGAAACATACAATGGTCATACAGGCAAGTTATCATCACTTGCCTCCTTTTTACTTTCATTGCCACAATTTTACAAATCTTGGAAAGAAACCACTAATACTTAATTCTATTTTTACAGTTTTCCATGATTTTTTTACTGGATTTGGTAAAACAAAAATATTTGTACAAAAGAAAAATGAAGGCTATGGTTTGAAATGTCATCGAGCAATCAAGGAAATATGTCAAGCGATTGGCATCAAGGATTTGAGAGCCAAATTAGAAGGGTCAAATAACTTGCAACATATTGTCAAAGCTTTTTTCATTGGTCTGTTACAGCAGGTTGGTAATGTTATTATGTTTGTTTTCTTAGGTCCGGTTGCTCGTACATTTAACTTTTGTCAAAATTGACAAAAGTTAAAATTTAACTGTTGTCAATTTTGACATCGGTAAAAGAAAAATACGTTGGTTATCTTAGGGTTAAAAGTGTTGTCTGTACTATTTTATTAACCTTCCCTTAATTACTAATGTCAAAATTTAAACCACCCCCACCCTGTCGGTTATTTTGACCGCCGTTAAATCTGTAATTTGACTGTTCGTTAAAGTAACCGCTGCTTCAACAACGCTTTTTAAATTTGACCACCGGTTAATTTTACTTTAACCATAATTTAACCCTATAGTTAACGTAACCAAGCTTCGAGCAACCGGACCTTAATAATTTAAATGAAACAACTAAATGGATGAAAACACTAGCTAGTCCATAGAAGCGATTTATTTCATTGAACAGTATGCAGGGAACTTTGAGTGGTACACATGCTGAGTGGATACCTTTTTAGTGCCACATTGTTATTACATGTTTATACCACTTTATTGTGTTTATACCCCCGAGTGTGTCACTAAATAAATAATTTTCTTTCTTTTATGCTAATGTCTTTGATTTCACAGAGATCTCACCAGCAACTAGCTGAAGAGAAGAAGCTCCATTTGGTAGAGTACAGAGCTGAAAATACATATTTCCCTAAAGTAGTTGCCAGCCCAAGTGAAGTTAGAACTGAGGACGAAATACCCAAAGATGAAAAATTAGACTTCAATCTATATGTTATGAACAACAAAGTCATTTTGAAGAAAAAGAAATTCCCACGTTTCTATGAGTCTATGCCTCATTATAAGATTTATTTGAAGAAATATGAAAGGTATAGAAATCATGAAAAAATACGTCTTATGCTCAAAACTGAGTATGGGGAAGTGAAAAGCTTCCTTACTGACAAATACCCAGAGGAAAAAGTAGAAAGTGAAGCTTGAATAGAGTAGTATGTAAAAATGTGTGCTATGTATTTAGCTATTCAATAAATTATGTATTAGTGTGATTGTAGTTGTTTATTTGATCTAAAATTTAGAAAATGGAATAGGAAAGGAAACCATATCTTGTTTTTAATCATAATTTATTGATAATTAGGAAATGATTTCATATGTAAAAAACATGTTTGCTTTCTAATATTTCCAAAGAAAAATAAGTAACAGAATATTTTCTTACTATCCTATGAATGGAAATTAAATAAAATCAAATAAACATCAGTCAATATCTGGAATCTGCTCTGAAAATTGTTACACAGTTATCAAATAGATTGAAGATATTGGAAAATAAAATAAAATCACATTAATATTTTTTTACAAAAAATATTCACATTGACATCTCACTAGTTGAAAAATGAATTGCTAAAATAAAACTAATTTTCTAATATGCTCTAGTAGCTCTAGGTTTAATATCTTTTTTATTAAACTACAAAAATCAATATTTCGGAAGGTGACTTATTTGGCATTACAAAATATTTTATTTTTCTTACCAGTCATGGCACCCGATGATCATTAATTTCTTTGAAAGCAGGTAATTTATATTTACATCAAGGTAACAGCCTAAAATATATGCCACGAAATGCTCTAAAATGCTAAGTAGCTATTAAAAATCAAGCACCACCGTTTCGAGAAGACGAACAATATTTTTTATAACAATTCATGCCTTTCATTATGGGTACGACATCATTCTCGTAGACCATTTTCAGGTCTTCATAAAATCCTTCTTCACACTAAGGGCTCGTTCAAGCAGAGGCGGCGCGTCAGGCGGCGCGGCGCAGCGCGCGTTACAGGCGAATTATGCATCAGTTGGTGCGTCACATTGACTAATTTGATTAGACGTCTGTCGCAAGCGCGCAATGATAGCACAATCTGTCCGCGCCGCTCGACACGCCGCCTGTCTTTGAACGAGCCCTAAAATTTATACTCGCGACAAAAAGAAGCCTTGATCAAATTACATTAGTTACCAACTTTATGGCGCGTTTACATTAGTCGACCACGGAATGCGGAGACCAATGTAAACAACGCAATCCAACTATTAGTTTCAACCATAGAACACAAGCAAAGATCAGCCACCTGATTCACGAACCGTCTCGGAAAGGCTCCCGACAGCGGAATGTATGCACCGTCTCTGTCACTCACTATAGTGAGTCCACTCGTGTGGAAGGGCTCTTAGGTCTTCCTGCGTGCAGATGGTTGGGCACGATATCCTATGTTCCATCGTCTGAGGTTCAATACGCATTTAAACAAACTTCTTCATATTAATTATATTAGGTATTAAATATCATAGATGTGTTATTGACATGACAAACATTGTCTCTCGAATATAACTGAACGCAGTTAACATGAATTAGCTAACACTATTATCACTATATGAGTTACGCAATCACTAGTCATCTAAAATGGATACCCTAAATTTATATAACCGCATTAAGATGTGATCACACTTCATTTACAACAATTACAACAGTAAGGACCTACGCAGACGATATACTTTTCATTACATAGCATTAAACCGTATACAGTCTACTTTTTATACGAAAATAATTTCAACTTCCTCTTAGTAATTACGATCAAGCTTGGACATAAGCGAACAATAGGTAGGTACGTCGTCGTCGGCGTAGGCTCTTATTTGAACAAAATTGACTGCTTCTTCATCATCCCCATCAATACGATTTGTTTAAAGGCGAAACTGTTATTGTATGCTTTTAAATGGTTACAGTTTCTGACCTGGGAGGCTACCGGCTAAAAAATATGGGTATGGCTTCAACTGTCATTTGAATTCCTTATTTTGATAGATTTTTGCTGCTTTGTTCTGTTGAACGTTGCTAGCTAGCTATCGTTATACCCGACGTCACAAAACAAAGTTCCAAAAAACGTATGAAATTCATATCCATAAAGTTACGCGGTAGCCCTCCTGGGAGGCTATCGCATAAAAAATATGGATATTAATATGAGCTTCATTTGACATTTGAACCCCTTACCATCCATATTTTTTAGCCGGTAGTCCCTGGTATAAGTGAATTGTAAGCCCGTACATAATGATACTTGCACAGTGAGTCGGACAGTACGCTCCCAGTAGCCGACCTGTCATACAATACAAATGACAGGGACCGGTACTCTGAAACGCAAATCCGAAACTTCGGTTAGCCCCGCGGCTTTCACTCGATTCTGTCATACTCATGACTGGAGAGTGAGAGGGACGGGTATAACGAAGTTTCGGTTTTTTTTACGTTTCAGAGTAGGCCCTCTGGTTTCAGCGACTGGCGTCGGATACTAGTCGATTGTAAGTTTCGTAATATAAGAACGGGCTAAAACAGCAATTACCAAATTAAGGTCTTATAAATCAATACAGCTTGTAACTCATTTAACTTAATTACATCACAAACAACTGCACAGTGGGTAAAAAGTATTGTTCATATTTCATAATAATAATTGTAATAATACACACATGTATAGTATAGTAGCCGCCATATCCATAAGTGAATAAAACTGCTAAAGCAAAAATGGTACATAGAAAACGGGGGGTTAATTGTCTAAATCAATTTAGTTAATTACCTAGCTAGCACGATCGCTTTCAGTTTTAGGCTAGGATTCCCGAAAATAGGGTATATTAAATTATGGATTACTTGTAAATCACAAGTACTCAAAATTCGGAAAAATTATTGTTATTTTACAGTCTTCTATCTAGTCATTCCGGCCATTCAATACTCTATTAGTGATACTTTGCTGCATCAAATAAAATATAAAACATCCGTAGAATCGTACTTCAAATATCCTATTACTTGTATTTTACTTGGATTTAGTTAATTAAAAAAATACGAACATAATTGTCTTTGAATAGGCGAGGCATTCCAGCCGTCATAAGTTAAAATTTTTTAAAAGACATTCTTAAGTTTCAAAATTACCTATTTTAATAAGTATGAAGCGCGCAGGGGGTCTCACCGATATACGATGTTCTTCAATTGTTTCTGCGGTCGGGAATCATAACCTTAAAAGATATTGAACAACCATTCCTACAGTATTACATTTATTTTAACTGTCTTCAGCAACTGGCAATAAGTACAGACAGCCGGATACCTACTTCTGTGTTATGGTGTGCTGATGCTGACGCGCGCATTGAGTATGGCACGACAGATCCAACACAACCCCACTGCAATAATGTGTTTATAACCATACTAAATGTATGAAGCCGATGCGTTTTCTGACGCGTGTCAACACACCACAACACACAGAACTATGTTTCAACCTTAACATATAATGTCATATATAATATCAAATGTCTAATTGAAAGAGATAGTGATAGAGTACGCGCTATATAACTTGGCGCGTGTCAATACGTGGAACTAAAATTATGACATGGGAATAAGGCTAATTTTTTCGACCGACCACGACGATCAGCGCCCTCTGACAAATACCTAGTTATGTGGCGCGGACTTTAGATGTTGAGTGAGTGAGACAAATAACCCCGGGATATACCACGACTAGTCATGGTCATGATATTGAATAAATTCGTACAGGAGCTAGTTTTACATACTTTATTAACCTTCACCGCTAATGAGAGATCGTCTTTAGAAGGGTTGGAATCTTCAAGAAGTTACTCTGCAGAATCTGGAACAAAATAACTATATTTAGCCATAGGGCTAAATGGGCCATGTTTTATTTATGATCGTATTTATGAATAAAACATGGTATTAAAGCTTCGATCATGTAAACCCTAGATACAGCGTAAACGCACAGAAAGTGAAGCGGCCAACGAATGCTCCATTCGAAAGGGAGCATTAGATCGCTCTCAGTAGTCATTTGACCGCCCGGCGAAACGATGCCTAAATGTGCTGAGAAGATGCGCAAAAACAATTCGAAAAAAGGAAAAAAAGAGATGTAATATCATATTTTCAGTCAGCATTGGTCGTAAATATAATTGCACAATTAATTTAAAGTCAAACATGTACTGAAACTATCATAATTTCATTATTTATACTAAAATATTGCAATATTCCTTGCCGCGCAACAGTTTCTTCTATTTGCGTTAGTAAGACAGACATGCAGACATGACGAAATACGATTCGCTGTTCTAGCGTCGGCCGACCGTCTGAGCTTTCCATGTAATAAAATCGTAAGTACTACCACTGCCGTCCGAATTTAAATCCAATTACTGTGGCTTAGGGTCGAATATCAAATGTGGTGACGGCAGTATTCGGAATCGAAATATCTATAACTATAACTACTAATGACAACGCTCTGTTGGCATCACCTTTTCAAGCGCATTTAGTATGGAATTGTGTATCTAGGGTTTATATGATCGAAGTATTAAAGCGTCACATACGATATTCTAACATAATATGTATACAACATAGAACTTTATCACATTGAAGCGTTCCGAAAGAAAACTATCAGTGTCACAGAAGTTATTCAACTACATAGTCCTATTTTTATTTGAATGGGTTTGCAGAGTGCATCTTCTGTACCATACTGTGGTAGCACTTACCGGGCGGGTGGCGGCGGTACTTGTCGGCGTGGTCCCGCGCGCGGTGCGGCGCGAGGTGAGCGCGCACGCCGCCCAATACGTCGGCGGCGCCGGCGGCCGCCAACGCTAGCGGCGTCACTATAGTCGCTGCCGTTACATCCTGGGTAGCACTTACCGGGCGGGTGGCGGCGGTACTTGTCGGCGTGGTCCCGCGCGCGGTGCGGCGCGAGGTGAGCGCGCACGCCGCCCAATACGTCGGCGGCGCCGGCGGCCGCCAACGCTAGCGGCGTCACTATAGTCGCTGCCGTTACACTCCTGGGTAGCACTTACCGGGCGGGTGGCGGCGGTACTTGTCGGCGTGGTCCCGCGCGCGGTGCGGCGCGAGGTGAGCGCGCACGCCGCCCAATACGTCGGCGTCGCCGGCGGCCGCCAACGCTAGCGGTGTCACTATAGTCGCTGCCGTTACACTCCTGGGTAGCACTTACCGGGCGGGTGGCGGCGGTACTTGTCGGCGTGGTCCCGCGCGCGGTGCGGCGCGAGGTGAGCGCGCACGCCGCCCAATACGTCGGCGTCGCCGGCGGCCGCCAACGCTAGCGGCGTCACTATAGTCGCTGCCGTTACACTCCTGGGTAGCACTTACCGGGCGGGTGGCGGCGGTACTTGTCGGCGTGGTCCCGCGCGCGGTGCGGCGCGAGGTGAGCGCGCACGCCGCCCAATACGTCGGCGGCGCCGGCGGCCGCCAACGCTAGCGGCGTCACTATAGTCGCTGCCGTTACACTCCTGGGTAGCACTTACCGGGCGGGTGGCGGCGGTACTTGTCGGCGTGGTCCCGCGCGCGGTGCGGCGCGAGGTGAGCGCGCACGCCGCCCAATACGTCGGCGGCGCCGGCGGCCGCCAACGCTAGCGGCGTCACTATAGTCGCTGCCGTTACACTCCTGGGTAGCACTTACCGGGCGGGTGGCGGCGGTACTTGTCGGCGTGGTCCCGCGCGCGGTGCGGCGCGAGGTGAGCGCGCACGCCGCCCAATACGTCGGCGGCGCCGGCGGCCGCCAACGCTAGCGGTGTCACCGCAGCCCCGGGGAGGTGCCGCAGTACGCCGACGCCGCTCTCGCAACGAGCCGCTAGGGCCATAGTCGCTGCCGTTTCGGCGAAACCCTGTCGCAGACACGTAAATGATTTATAGGAAAAATTGCATTGACATTGCATGTTTTATATCCACAATGGGGTAGCACTAAGCCTTCAATTAGAGTTCGTCTTAAATTTCTTATTTGGATTCTGGGATGAGACACAAACGCAAGATATATTGTGGCAAAATATAAAAAAAATAGGCAACACCTAGCAACACCCAGACAACTGTCGTTAATTCTGTGTTAATATCAAACGTTGCATAGCAACTAATCTGGACCATGCCTATCCCTATCTGTGGATTGATTATTAATTCTTGGCGTTAAGCAATCTAGTAGCATCAACCTCTCTAAACGGTCTGGTAAGGCCGTTTGTCCACGACATCCGTCTCGCCGGATCCGACTAGCTAGACGGACCGAAGAAGCGTTTTACATATTTGTATTGACCGTCCACTCGAGTCCCGGTGTTCGAGTTCCGTCATCCGTTTTTTTGACAGGCTCCAGGAATTTGGCTAGATCGGATGTACTGCTACATCGGAGCTCGGATCCGAAGTGCGCGCAACACAAAACAGATTTGGACTTGTCCACGGCGCGGCGTTCGTCTCCGGTCCGTCATTTGTTACTGCTAAGCGAAGTCTGCGCACATTTTACTTATCGTAAAGTAAAAGTACATAAAATGCAACGTCTCGAGGCATCTCTTTGTATCCAAAATTGTTTGTCTCCTGAGTCTTCGTATGTATTAATATTGCAAGAAGTTGTGGGCGTTCTAAAGGGCCCCACAGACGATCAGTCTGCCTGTTGGCACCGGTCTGTCAGTTGGCCGCAATCGGCCGTAAACTGACGGCTAATGCGCAGGAAGTGTGTGGCCGATGGGTGGCGCGGACCAATGTCGACAGTAATCGGCCGGACAGAAACTACCGACTAATGCTAAAACTGAGGACTATCAACAGCTACACTGCTAGTGTGTGGCCTCAAAGCCTATTTTCGACTATTGTCAATAGGTAATGATCAGTCTAGTGTGTGGCCGATGGAGGTCTCAAACGTCAGACGGCCGATCCGATCTTGGACGACAAGCGGACTAATCGTCTGTTAGGCCGTTAACGTAGATTCCATATTGACTGTTTCACGCACACGCACAGCACAACACAACCTCTCAGTAGCTATCTAGCATCGCGTTTGAAGTGGCTCGTCCGGGATTGGCCGCAGTGTACAAACCTATTCCTGTGTCCATCCGTCTACGTCAAAGCACCAGTTTCCGTTGTCCGAGAAGAAATCGGCCCGGATTGTACGGTCGCCAGCCCGTCGGATTACTACAAAATGTCAAAATTTATTATTTGAAACTGAACTCTATTTTATATTATTTTTATGCATTCACAATGGAATTTTGTAAGTATAGGAAAAATGTGATAGTAAAAAACCTAGTAGATACCTAGTAGATAGTAGTAGTAGTATAGGGCTCGTAAGAAATTTGACAGTTTGTAGTAACCTGGCGACTGTACGTGGACAAAGGGCCTAAACAGCCACACACTCCCGTATATCAGTGTCATAAGCGGCTTGCAGCTGCAGCGTCGCCCAGGAGTCAGCATGTAAATATAATTCAGTAAAACCAACCTCTCTGACGGTCTGGTAAGCAGTAGCCACCCCTCCCGTATATCAGTGGGATGCCTAGACGGGTCCCGTCTGCGTCGGCGCCTCCGCCGGCGGCTCTCATACGCAACATGTACTAAAGTTCAGTAGAACCAACCTCTCTAACGGTCTGGTAAGCAGCCACACCCTTTTTTTACTATAGTGTGGGCAAATACAGTCTTTACGTATACGGAATGGCATGTTGGACTCAGTCAGACTCGAGGCCTGTCCCTCGCCGCGCCCAGCCCTCCCATTAAGCCTAACAGGCTTCGCGTCAGGGCTGGGCCGTCCTAACCCTTGCTCCGGACCCCTAACGAAGCAGCCACACCCTCCCGTATATCAGTGGGATGTCATACGCGGCTTGCAGCTGCAGCGTCGCCCCGGAGTCAGCATGTAAATATAGTTCAGTAAAACCAACCTCTCTGACGGTCTGGTAAGCAGTAGCCACACCCTCCCGTATGTCAGTGGGATGCCTAGAGGGGTCCCGTCGGCGTCTCCGCCGGCGGCTCTCATACGCAACATGTACTATAGTTCAGTAAAACCAACCTCTCTAACGGTCTGGTAAGCAGTTGCCACCCCCTCCCGTATATCCGTGGGATGCCTAGACGGGTCCAGTCGGCGTCTCCGCCCGGCGGCTCTCATACGCAACATGTACTATAGTTCAGTAAAACCAACCTCTCTAACGGTCTGGTAAGCAGCCGCACCCTTTTTTTACTATAGTGAGGGCAAACACATTCTTTACGTATATGGAATGGCATGTTGGACTCAGTCAGACACGGGGCCTGTCCCTCGCCGCGCCCAGCCCCCCCATTAAGCCTAATAGGCTTCGCGTCAGGACTGGGCAGTCCTAACCCCTGCTCCAGACCCCTAACGAAGCAGCCACACCCTCCCGTATATCAGTGGGATGTCATACGCGGCTTGCAGCTGCAGCGTCGCCTAGGAGTCAGCATGTAAATATAGTTCAGTAAAACCAACCTCTCTGACGGTCTGGTAAGCAGTAGCCACCCCCTCCCGTATATCAGTGGGATGCCTAGACGGGTCCCGTCGGCGCCTCTGCCAGCGGCTCTCATACGCAACATGTACTATAGTTCAGTAAAACCAACCTTTCTAACGGTCTGGTAAGCAGTTGCCATCCCCTCCCGTATATCCGTGGGATGCCTAGACGGGTCCCGTCGGCGTCTCCGCCGGCGGCTCTCATACGCAACATGTACTATAGTTCAGTAAAACCAACCTCTCTAACGGTCTGGTAAGCAGTAGCCACCCCCTCCCGTATATCCGTGGGATGCCTAGACGGGTCCCGTCGGCGTCTCCGCCGGCGGCTCTCATACGCAACATGTACTATAGTTCAGTAGAACCAACCTCTCTAACGGTCTGGTAAGCAGCCACACCCTTTTTTTACTATAGTGAGGGCAAATACAGTCTTTACGTTTACGGAATGGCATGTTGGACTCAGTCAGACACGGGGCCTGTCCCTCGCCGCGCCCAGCCCTCCCATTAAGCCTAATAGGCTTCGCGTCAGGGCTGGGCAGTCCTAACCCCTGCTCCGGACCCCTAACGAAGCAGCCACACCCTCCCGTATATCAGTGGGATGTCATGTCATACGCGGCTTGCAGCTGCAGCGTCGCCTAGGAGTCAGCATGTAAATATAGTTCAGTAAAACCAAACTCTCTGACGGTCTGGTAAGCAGTAGCCACCCCCTCCCGTATATCAGTGGGATGCCTAGACGGGTCCCGTCGGCGCCTCTGCCGGCGGCTCTCATACGCAACATGTACTATAGTTCAGTAAAACCAACCTTTCTAACGGTCTGGTAAGCAGTTGCCACCCCCTCCCGTATATCCGTGGGATGCCTAGACGGGTCCCGTCGGCGTCTCCGCCGGCGGCTCTCATACGCAACATGTACTAGTTCAGTAAAACCAACCTCTCTAACGGTCTGGTAAGCAGCCACACCCTTTTTTTTACTATAGTGAGGGCAAATACAGTCTTTACGTATACGGAATGGCATGTTGGACTCAGTCAGACTCGAGGCCTGTCCCTCGCCGCGCCCAGCCCTCCCATTAAGCCTAACAGGCTTCGCGTCAGGGCTGGGCCGTCCTAACCCTTGCTCCGGACCCCTAACGAAGCAGCCACACCCTCCCGTATATCAGTGGGATGTCATACGCGGCTTGCAGCTGCAGCGTCGCCCCGGAGTCAGCATGTAAATATAGTTCAGTAAAACCAACCTCTCTGACGGTCTGGTAAGCAGTAGCCACACCCTCCCGTATGTCAGTGGGATGCCTAGAGGGGTCCCGTCGGCGCCTCCGCCGGCGGCTCTCATACGCGGCTTGCAGCTGCAGCGTCGGACCGGGGGTCAGCATGTCGAACGCCGTCTCAGCGGTCGCCTGGAAGGAGACGTATGGTCAAATATCGATATGTCAGTTACAAATATAGACAACACAGAAAGCTATTAAAATTTTTATTTGTTTTGGATTCACAATGCAATTTTTATTATTGAAAAATGGAAAATGAAGTATTTTAGAAAAAATCGACCCGTCTCACAACTAGCTTCGATGGGACTCGAACCCACTTTATTCGATTTCGGATAGCGAAAGGTCGTGGGAAAGACAAATAAATATATTTCTATTTCTTTCGTATGGAAGGGTAGTAATATCTTCACATTGATGAAATTAACGCTGGCTATACAGTGCGTAAGATGTATTTATTAAATTCGACGCTTCTCGTAACGACTCCGTAGCTCAGAGATTAGAGCAGTCGCCCGTATAGCGAAAGGTCGTGGGTTCGAGTCCCATCGGAGCTAGTTGTGAGGCGGGTCGATTTTTTCTAAAATACTTCATTTTCCATTTTCAACACAGAAAGCTTTAAATTTTTATCATTATAATAAGCCTAATGTGGTTCTTAAAAATACATACTGAATGGGAAGTCACAAGGTCAATTATAAAAAACAAAGATAAGTACCTAGTTAAACAAAATTTAAATATTTGCTATATTATGTACACTCGAGGACAAATTCGGTGAACCACCTCTTGCTTCTTTTCACCTGTCTGGTGCCTCGCCATTCACGCGCAGACCCTTTTACAATTTTTTTATGTATTAAACTAGGGTAGTACAATGCATAAGCAATTACGGATAGGGACTGCAACTGAACGGTGAGACGCCAGCCACACGAAAAGAAGTAAGATGTGGTTCACCGAATTTGTCCCCGAGTGTATATGTGTCAAATTCTAATTATAACAAAATATATAAAGAATTAAAGATTTTTAGAATAACATTGCACGTATTTTTTGGAAATACTCATGTTTATAATTCTTATCACTGCTGCATAACGCATCATGGAGACTTAAGCCAACCAAGATCAAAAACATTGTAAATAAAATTAAGAGATAATCATATTTTACATAAGACTTCACCAAATTTATAACATTTAAGACCGCATTTCAACGTTATAGAGGCGACAGTTGGCAACGAGTCTTACGTAGATCGTGACTGCGGTTTGCAGCAGCTGATAGCCAGGCCATTGGCCGCAAACGCCGGACATCGCTGTCGAGCGAGCACTCGGGCTAGTCTGTGGCGAACGTGAATGCATGCGTTAATTAAAGTGTATAATGCAATACTTATGAAACAGAAAAGGGTAGTTTCTATGTATAATGATAATATGTTTGTGGTAAATCAAAAGATAAACTTACATGATTATTGCAAATATTAACAGCTATAAAAGATATTATGTACATAAATGATACATAAATAAAGATGTTTCCAGTAATTGGTATCATATCAATATATATAATGGTTTGCTCTGTATTTGTCTTGTCCTAAGATAAATATCTACTTATGTGTGCAAAAGCCTATTAAAAGTTGAGCCTGATGGCAACAATCATAAAAAAATAAAAAAATTGACAATATCGTCGCCATTCAGTCGAAAGTCCTCAATTACACTTGGCTGTATTCGATGCACCACAGTCCTGTGATATTGGCAAGTACCACTACACCGGAAGAAGATTTAAAATAGATTATATCACCAAGGATTTTAAAAGGACCTCAGTAGGCTGAAAGTAGCTAAATACTAAGGAACACAAATTCTGTGGTTAGCCACTTGGAGGAGACGACCGTCGCTCCACCAACTCTTCACCGGCACATGTAGATACCCGTTACTGAATGTTTACAACACTTAGAAATTTTGCCTGTCTGTATGAGCAATCAGCCGGCCTAGCATGAGCGGCTTTTATCGCACGATATGATATGGTACGGCAAGTTGTCTTGCTTACCCCACTAAGGTGTAATGTCCAGCGCTGCGACACTGGTTGCCATACCAGCCCCCTTATTCACAAACCGTCGGAAGCGTTCCCGACGGCAGCGGAATGTATGCATTGTCACTGTCACTCACTTCAGAATGGTCAAAGACAAAACACAGAATTCCAATCCGATTCCCTATGTGAGCGGTTTTGGATCAGGGGGCTGGGGTCTACCAGATAAAAAATATGAACAGGCTTACATTGTCATTTGAAGTCCATATTATGCCCATCATGTAGTCGGGACCAGGGAGACTACCGGTACTTCATTTGACATTTTAAGACCATATTATGCCCATATATGAACATAATATGGACTTCAAATGTCCAATGAAACACATGCTCATTCATATTCATATTTTTTTAGCCGGTAGCCCTCCGATCCCGACTACATGATTGGATAACAGATCAACCAATCACAATTACCTATAAGAGATGTAGCAGTCTAGTAGTGATGTCTAGCGCTGCAACAGCGGTGCGGGCGGTAAACGAAGCAGCGCCGCGCCGTAAGCCATGAACTAAACGACCGACGCTACTATTACTCTACTAGAAGACTCGGTGTAATTGACCCTTGACTCACCAAAATCTCCAAATATCCAGACGTCAAAGTTTACAATAACACTTGCCTGTATAAGATGTAGCAGTCGCGTGGTGATGTCTAGTGCTGCAACAGCAGTGCGCACAGTGAACGAGTCAGCGCCGCACCGTAAGCCATGAACAAGACGGCCGACGCTACTATTACTCTACTAGAAGACTCGGTGTAAATGACCCTTGACTCACCAAAATCTCTATATATCCAGACATCAAAGTTTACAATAGCACTTGCCTCATTGCCTGTATAAGATGTAGCAGTCTAGTGGTGATGTCTAGCGCTGCAACAGCAGTGTGCGCAGTGAACGAGACGGCACCGCACCGTAAGCAATGAACTAGACGGCCGACGCTACTATTACTCTACTAGAAGATTCGGTGTAAATGACCCTTGACTCACCAAAATCTCCAAATATCCAGACGTCAAAGTTTACAATAACACTTGCTTGTATAAGATGTAGCAGTCGCGTGGTGATGTCTTGTGCTGCAACAGCAGTGCGCACAGTGAACGAGTCAGCGCCGCACCGTAAGCCATGAACTAGACGACCGACGCTACTATTACTCTACTAGAAGACTCGGTGTAAATGACCCTTGACTCACCAAAATCTCTATATATCCAGACATCAAAGTTTACAATAGCACTTGCCTCATTGCCTGTATAAGATGTAGCAGTCTAGTGGTGATGTCTAGCGCTGCAACAGCGGTGTGCGCAGTGAACGAGACGGCACCGCACCGTAAGCCATGAACTAGACGGCCGACGCTACTATTACTCTACTAGAAGACTCGGTGTAAATGACCCTTGACTCACCAAAATCTCCAAATATCCAGACGTCAAAGTTTACAATAACACTTGCCTGTATAAGATGTAGCAGTCGCGTGGTGATGTCTAGTGCTGCAACAGCGGTGCGCGCAGTGAACGAGGCGGCACCGTGACATAGCCCGTGAACTAGACGACCGTCGCTACTATTACTCTACTAGAAGACTCGATGTAAATGACCCTTGACTTACCAAAAACTCCAAATATCCAGACGTCAAAGTTTACAATCTGCGAAATTATCCGACAGAGAACCAAAGTCACCGACATAGCTCGAAGAATAAGCAAGCTAAAGTGGCAGTGGGCTGGCCACACACATCGCTCGAAGAACCGACGGCCGTTGGGGCAAACGAGTTCTGGAATGGAAACCGCGTTTAGGCAAACGTAGCGTAGGGCGCCTTGCTACCAGGTGGAGCGACGACCTGCGAAAGATGGTAGGCGGGGGCTGGCTGCGAAGAGCTGAAGACCGAGCTCAGTGGCGTAAATTAGGAGAGGCCTATGTCCAGCAGTGGACGAAAACGGGCTGATGATGATGAGGATGAAATTTTACAATAACACTTGCCTGTATAAGATGTAGCAGTCTAGTGGTGATGTCAAGTGCTGCAACAGCGGTGCGGGCGGTAAACGAAGCAGCGCCGCGCCGTAAACCATGAACTAGACGACCGTCGCGTCGCCATTGTTCTACTGGTAGCCATACCAGGTCGCGGATACCGGTTACTGAACAAGAAACAAGTGGCTATAAAATGGAAAATGAAGTATTTAGAAAGTATCGACCCGTCTCACAATCAGCTCCGATGGGACTCGCACCCACGACCTTTCACTTTCCGGGCGACTGCTCTAACCACTGAGCTACGGAGTCGTTACGAGAAGCGTCGAATTTATCCAATAATTCTTACTCTCTGTATAGTCAGCGTTAATTTCATCAATGTGGAGATATTACTACCCTCACACGCGAAAGAAATACCTTTCCAGGTATTTGGCAATCGCTAAAGATGAAATTACTATTGCAAGTTATTATTGATTATTGATTGTGAGACGGGTAGTTTTTTTCTAAATACTTCATTTTCCATTTTTCAGTAATCAAAATTGCATTGTGAATGTAAAAAAACTAAAAATTTAAATAAAGTGGCTATAAAATATATTTAAAAAGAAAAATTTACATTATCGTTAAATTAAACGTAAGATATTGTATTATATTCTAGAAGGCTTGTTTAAATAATATTTCTTAGTATTACAAATTATCGAAAGAGAGATGGCGGGAAAAGGGGTTGCCATCACATAAACAAAAATATAAGGTGCGAGTACAATGCTTTTAAACAGTGACTATAACAACTATTACACATTGATTGCATGTTGCACGCAGATATGGATCGCGTCGGTCGATTAACGCTTGTAATAACAATAAGTCAATCAGATAAGTCGTGCTGCATGCAACTGACGAACGCACAAAAGGAAGAAAAAAGAGCGAGAATAAACGAAGGGTACAGGGGCAAAACAAGGAATGTCACAAAAACAGGTTTTTGAGTAATTAACAGTTTAATCGAGCGAAAAATCGCAATAACTTAAAAATAAAGTTAGTTTAATACATAAATAATGACTTACTGAGTTGTAACAGCGAGTGCATGGGCCCGATGCCGCTTAGCAAACCAGGTAGCTGGTGCCGTTTGATGTCCGAGAGCCATTCGTGCATCGCCCACTGGACCAACTTCTCTAGTCCTAGGAGACCGAGTCTGAAGAGAAGATAAAATAATCATATATACATGTATAAGTTATCTAATAAACTCAATCGAAAATAAATGGGAAATTGGATGCAGGTAAAAGAAAGATAGACCCAACACACTGCCTTGGGGTAGACCAATTTGAAGATCTTGTGACTCTACGAATACAGCTTGATTTATTTAATTTCACCTACTTACCAATAAAAAACACACTCTTGCTTTTTTATTTGCCTTTTAAGCATTAAATGGATGTAAGGTAAAATTTAAGGGTAAATATTGAATAGTAATGGTCAGTAACCATGATCAAAAGCTTAAGACAAATCAGCAACAATTAGTTTTAAAATTTGTAGTTTAGATTAGAGTAGCTTTTCTTTTTAAGATAGTTAAAACTAATTAAGAATTTTCTCGTAATGAGCAATTTTCTGAGAGGCCATTAAAAAAAAAGCTTCCCATTGCTTCACTAGATGGCGTTGAACGAAGTATGTACATGTCTATGGTATATTTTGGTATGAATCATATTTAATTATTTACTTTTTAAAAACCCAAAGGAAACTAATAATAAATTAAAGAAGAACTACTGTGAGGAACAGAAACGAAATAGGAAAATTTAAAGATTAAGGTAAATAAATAACATCTGTCTGACGTTCCGTTTTACGTAAAAAAGTCGCGTCAAAGTAAAATTTATAACGTTCCGTTCCTTCTAACTGCATAGGTGGGACAGCGCCATCTAGTGACCGAGCTTTCAGAAAATCGCCCATTGAAAGTAATTAGATTTTTTTTTATTAAAATAAAAAACATTCCTTACGCTCGCCTGGAACACAAGATTTCCTAGTTGAGGCAAAATGTAACATGTTTTTTTATTCTTAGGGCCTGTTTCACAATGTCTAAGTAAGTTCTGATTAGCTGAGAGACATGATTAGATGATTTATTACTTGACAGATAGACCATACAAAACTGTCAAGTAAACTAGAAAGTACCTCCTAATCGGACATTGTGAAGCAGGCACTTAATGTAGACATTACATTCTATAAATCGCTGCTTATAAACAAAAGGGCCACAAATCAAATTATCCGTAATTCGTTTTAATAAAAAAATATGGCCACTATTACCCATATTTTTATATTTCCCGAAGACACAAGTCAAAATCGGCTTCCAAACAACAATAATGCTCAAGCGCCCTTTCGGCATTTGGACACATCTGTGGCTAAGTTCTGAGCGAAGCGGCCATCTTTTTAGTTGCGAACCGACCTTCGACGCGAGCGCACGTCAGTTTAGTGTCAAAGGGCCACATCACGAAAAGCTGCCTTGTCTATTAGCCCGAGAGCCAAACTAATTCGCTCTATGGAGACTCAACAATAATTCTATATCAGTTATTTCTTAACATTGAAAATTAGATTATCTAGTTTAATAAATAATTCATTAGTAATCCACCAATATTTATGACAGCGACATTAAAAAAAAACAAATACAAAGCTTTAAAAAATCTATAAAAAATAGGCAAAAATGGTATAAGTGTTATTCACTTTACATGTGAGTACATTTATTATTATCTTTCGTAAAAGTATATAATCCCCCTATATTTGTAAATGAAAAACAAATAAACTTTAAAAAAAACTCTCTACGTAAACTCAAATTGGCATTACACCTATGTTAAAAATGCTATCAGAAACAACCGACTTCTTCCTAAAGTATTAGTTTCCCGTTTTATATCTTTATGGATTTCGACTTTGGTGCTTAGATATGGTTAACATAAACACATGTTAACGATAAAATTGGTGATAGCATATTTGCTGAAAGAATTGCACCATTTTCGGGATATAACTTTTTTTTTATACCTTCCAATGCGATATTATGTTGGATTCCAAAATATAGTCTCTTAAAATTATATTTAAGGGCCGTTTACAAAAATTTATTGAATTTTTTACAAAAATATCAGATAGCTCTTGGGGTATATTGTGTATTGTGAGTGAACTTTATGAGCAAGACGGCCACATTTTGGACAAAACACAACTTATGTCTTTTATGTTGAATTTAAGAAACTTTGTAGTGGTTAGTAACGGTAATAGTCCAAAGGAAGACTTTTTATAAATATTTATTCATAGATTTTTTTTATAAAATAAGAATGTCATGAAAATTTTAAATAAAGCGTTTTTATTATTTTCTGTTGTGGCCTTTTTTTGAAAATATTATCATACTGGTGAGAATTATTTTATATGCTAAAGAGACTTAAGTGCTGCTAGTCGTCAATACGTTGTAATTACGAAAAAGCTAAAATAAATAACGGATAGAGCACAAAAATACGCATCCAACGATGTATGACACAAATGCATTGAAGGAAGGGCTGATAAAAAAAAATGGTTGAAAAATTTCAAGGTGCTCTCCTGTAAAATAGATGATCAAACGAACTACTGTGAAGTTCGATCGCTATTATATGAGTCGTTTCATTCGAAGATATAATATTTACAGAGTAGTCCCTTTAACCTACAGGCAACTTCGCACGTCTTTAGAGATTAAAAAAAAAAAGTTCACTAATCTGTCATTTACTGATCTGTGGTCAGTTTGACGCCATTTTTCTCATTTCGTTTAGAGCAAGTTCAGAGTAATAGCGGTGTTCTAGAACAAAGCTTAACTAGTGGGTTTGTAAACCTGCCTGCAGCTGAGGTTTACTGGGCTGGGCGGGTTGCTATATCTTCGAATGAAACGACTCATATAATAGCGATCGAACTTCACAGTAGTTCGTTTGATCATCTATTATATTTCGTCGTTTCATTCTTTGATATAATATTTACAGAGTAGATGTTTAGAGATTTAAGTTTTGTTCTAGAAGAGGTGTTGATGGGTTGTTTTTATAAGAATAAATAACCATCTCAATTAAACATATTATGTATTTGTTCATAAGCAGAATGTAAACAATCAACCCTTAAATAATATTAAGTTTTCTCCGTACAAATTAAATACCTAATCATAAATCAGCAACAAAAAAAAAGTAACTAATCATTAGTAGGGAACGTTACGGTTCTCGCGAAGACATCTTCACTTTCAATAGGCCGGTTATAGAACCGAGCAAAGGCTGTGTAGATGTAGGTACTTGTCCAACCAGCTGTTTTTCTTATCTCGTCTACAAACACTGAGTCGTGAGCAAGCACGGTCGAGATGGAGGCGTATCGTGTGCTATTGCCACTCTCTCCCAAGCTCCCAACAGCTTATTTAACCCAGCGGCTTAAAGACTGCGAGCTGGTGCGCTTGTGGAGTTTTTGTATTTTAACAACAGTTTGTCTGCGTTCGAAGTCCTCATATTTTTTGAAAAATATATATGATCGACGAGGACTGAAGCAGGGCATATATTTATTTTCTCGTGAAAGAATGGCAAGTACAGCATGGGTTGTTCGCGGCCCGGGACCGAAGTTTTAATAATGTCGGTTATGGCTATCTTAACACCGTCTTGAGAAATGAATACATTTTCTAGTTTTATAAGCGTGAAAGTTTGTACCCTGTGCATTGTACAAAGTGTTCTTGTCTAGGCTCAGTACTAAATTTGGGTATCAATTAGGTATGTGGTTGAGAACAAGTTGTGGGTCCCAAGTAGAGGTATATTTAGGGCGACTTGGTTTAAGTTTGAAAGCGTCTTTTAGAACTCGTTAAATACACTCATGTGAGCCGATGTTACTGTTTAATGGTTTAAGAACAGTGAAACGGTACATCGCGGGACGGTGATTTAATATCAACGTAAGCTTCGTCAGATAGCTCCCATTCAGTATCGGGGTTGCTTTTACTTGGCTCAATATCTGAGCCGTTCTTTTTTGTGTTTACTTATGACGCGTGTAGCCAAATGGCGATGAATCTACCTACATCGTGTCAACTTCTTTGAGCGTCGAAATTTTATTCCATTTACCTTGACGGCTAATGTAGCATACTACTGTAGTATTATCCATGCGCAGTAATATTGCACAATATCGTCTTCCTTTGTAAAAGCTTTCATAGGACAGAATGTTGTAAAAAAGTTATTGCGCGACCAGTTTTGGTCATCTTAAAATTAAATTTTTGCTTTGCATTTACCGTTATGGCGCTGCAATGCCAAAAACTTCTAGCGTTCTTAAAGTTAAATCCGTATTTAGCTGCTAGACAGACCGAAATTAGAACACCAATAAAATTAGCAAAGATTCTTATTGTACGTTTCGGTAATTTTAAATAATTTCTGATCACTTGTGCAATGTTTCTGCGTTTTACAGCGAGAAATGTTGCGTATCATAATTATAAAAAGCCTTGGAAAGTACAGACTTGAGAAGGCGTTAAGACACTTTTCGCGGTTTACAACAAAACCTAAACATTGTAACAATTTAGGAGTCGTACCGTACGTAGTCGTACGGAAGTGTCCCCGATGCCTTATGTTAAGATTCTTTTTACTAACCTTCTATGGGCCACAGTATTGTCTGATAAATAAAGAATTTATTTATTAAGCATCGTCGAAATAAATTTACTGATTTATGACCTTGGCTTCTAAGATAGGACATATAACCTCTCTCATAATTTTGGTAAAAACCCTGGATGCTGATGCTACGGATAGGCCGTAAGGCAAGTCAGTAAATTCGTCGATAGCTAAGTTTGAATTTGGAGCTTGAAAATGAAATCTTAAATATTATTCGGTCTTCCTTACATATTGGAAGTCATAAATACGCCTCTTTGAGGTCAATCGGTGCTACAAAACTACCTTGTGGTATAAGTTAAGGAGATGTTCTATAGTCTTCCATTCTAAAATAGTTTTTCTTCTCAATAAATTTATTTAATGATTTAAGATTTAAGACAAAGCGTTTACCACCATTAGACTTGGGTGCAAGGAAAGTTCTTGATATGAACTGGTCAATTACCGGGGAACAATGTGAAATTGCTCCAATTCAATTAATTTATTTATAGCTTGGGCCATCTCGTGACTTTCTTCGGGGGTAAATTTAGATTAAAGCACGACAGACTGTCACTTCCGTACAAAAGGGTATATAATATCCGTTTTGGATCCATGATAGTACAGTTTTGTTGTATGTTATATGAAACCAACAATCATAAAAGTATTGAATTCTGCCAGCGTGTACCTTTGTTATTGTGGCAGTGCACGGGGCCTGGGTTGATTGTAGTTCTTCGCATGAGACGAAGCAGGCTGAGGGTAGGTTCGTCGCGGTGGCGGCGCTAGCCTCTGTCCTGTCCTGTGGTTTGACCTCCCCGCCGCCCCCCTGTTTCACGGGTACTGAGGAGGTCCTGACCGGTTTCCCTGATGGGCAGGACGAATGACTGTGGACTGAACTGCAGAAGGTTTCTGAATTGTGAATGTTTTCCAAATCTGTGAACCTTGTCGTTCGATTGCCTTACTGGCTTTTATATTTTCGGATGATGTATTACCCAATAAAGAGTCATATCTATCGGAGTCTTGTAGGACGTGCAGGAAATTATTTTCTAAACTAGATGTAATAAGTTTAATCCTATCTTTCGTTAGGAAATGGTGTAAATCAATACCAAAATGCGACAGTCGTCGCTTAGATACTAAAGAGATTGTATCTTATCGTCTGAGGAGAGCAGTGTGTCCAATGCTCTATTTACCTTTTGCCGAGGTACCCATATCAAGTTGTTGTTGTTGAAAACCAAGAAACATTTTGTAGCGTCCCCTCACGACGACGACGTCAGAAACTGCGGCAGCAATCGCTGCGTTTAATTTAGGTGCGTGCAACATTCAACAATTATTTGGTATCAAGTACCTTTGTCAAGTTCTCTTTCTGATCTTTTGGTAGACCTATTTTTCATAAAGGTGTCCATAAGTTAGCTAAGCTGAATGGCATCTCCAAAATCAGGCGTATCGGACGTAGACGCCCTCAACGCTGACAATATTATTGTGGATCGAAAGTTATCGATGTAATTTCTTGAGTGAGCCGTTTGCGATACTGCGGCATCCAAGGTTTGTTGGATGGATTTTTCCAAAGATTGTTCGATAAAGTCCCGCATCGTTTTGTATGATATTTATTGTATCCAAAACAAACATACTCTTTTTTGCCAAAAAAAAAAACAACATGAGGGTAGAATGTAAAAAATAAAATTCAACGAATAAGTTATTATGGCCTAATAATTTATGTTGTCCCGCAGACAATAAACTATGGATAACTTGCATCTATCCTAGAATGCAGGTAGATTCTACTTTATGTCATAATATGTGACCCATAATTAGCCCGCAGCTAATTACGATATCGCGGTTGACCCCCAGTCAATTGCGACTTAGTTTGATTTTATGTAACTTAATGAACTGTAGATAACGTGCGCCTATCCTAGAACGCAGGTAGATTCTACTTCATGTCATAATATATGTCCCATAATTAGCCCGCAGCTAATTACGATATCGCGATTGACCCACAGTCAATATCGATTTAGTTTGATTTTGACTAACTACCTAAATAAACTGAAGATAACGTGCGTCTATACTAGGACGCAGGTAGATTCTACTTCATGTCATAATATATGGCCTATGATTAGCTCGCAGCTAATTACGATATATCGCGATTGACTCGCAGTCAATCTCGATGTAGTTTGATTTTATGTAACTAAATAAACTGTAGATAACATGCGTCTATCTTAGAACGCGGGTAGACTCTACTTCATGTCATGATATATGACCCATAATTAGCTCGCAGCTAATTACGATATCGCAATTGACTCGCAGTCAATCTCGATTAAGTTTGATTTTATGTAACTAAATAAAGTGTAGATAACATGCGTCTATCCTAGAACGCGGGTAGATTCTACTTCATGTCATAATATATGACCCATAATTAGCTCGCAGCTATTTACGATATCGCGATTGACTCGCAGTCAATCTCGATTTAGTTTGATTTTATGTAACTAAATAAAGTGTAGATAACATGCGTCTATCCTAGAACGCGGGTAGATTCTACTTCATGTCATAAATATGACCCATAATTAGCTCGCAGCTAATTACGACATCGCGATTGACTCGCAGTCAATCTCGATTTAGTTTGATTTTATGTACCTAACTAAACTCATCTAGTGAAATCACTTGTTCATGTTTACCAGTGAACAACAAGAAACAAATAAGTATTAATTGTATCTTAATATCTGATAAATTTAGTTAACTATTGTGTAGCTTGTTAATAACTTTTATGCACAAATATTCGAATAGGAATTGATAAAGCACTATAAACGTACCTGTGGCATTATCTTCATTCTCGGAAGAATATAAACGTTGGACTCGTTCAACATTTTCCTGTGCGCTGCGTTTCGGCATTTAAAATAGACGCGTGCGCTCGTTGCCTCGCACGAAAAAGGAATGAGAAAAATGGCGTCAAACTGACCACAGATCAGTAAATGACAGATTAGTGAACTTTTTTTTTTTAATCTCTAAAGACGTGCGAAGTTGCCTGTAGGTTAAAGGGACTACTCTGTAAATATTATATCAAAGAATGAAACGACGAAATATAAACATTAATTTAGACTTGTGGCCCTTTCGTTTATAAGCAGCGAAATACGTATACACAAGTGAACTTCTTCGTCCAACAATAACAGAAGGTGAACTTATAAAAAATAATAATAGATTGTTTAGCAAGGGATGTATGGCACCCATAACAGTCGAGTGTTTTGGCGCACGAACGAAGTGAGGGCGCCGATATTTCGAGACTGTTATGGGTCCATACACCCGAAGTAAATACTCTACTTTTCATTTTGAATATGAGGAAAATAAAAATAAACAGAAATAATCAAAAAAATATTTTTCCTATGGCCGCGGAATTTTCGAAAGACTGTAACTTTTTGTTCATTTTCTCCATTTTAGGGAAGGCAAGGGAAACTAAGTCCATACAACCTTGTTTGGTGTTAGACCCGTACTCCATTCCATGAAATGAATTGCCCGATTTTTTATGTTCCAAATAACTTATTTGGTTTAATCTGTTTCTAAAAACGCATTCTTTAAAAAACAATGTTTTAGATATTAAATAATTAATTCTACTATATTAATTATTTTATATAGTAGCAAAACAAGCTGTAAAGGCTATGTGCCATTGCCTGCATACCTTTGGTAAATAAATGTCCAAAAAGATACTTACAGATTTTGACATGACCCCTCCTATTCCTTTTTTCTTCTTACTTTCAGAGTATGAGACATGAAAAAATTATTACAATACCTGTAATCGAGCCGCTTGAGCGTGAGCTCGGAGCAGTTGAGCTGGCCGAGCCCCATGAGCAGGCCGGCGACGGGCCCGGCGGACAGGTCCACTCGCTTGCCCACGTAGTCCAGGCGGATGGGCACCTCGGGCGAGAAAACCACGCGTCTACGCAACAAAAAATACAGACTTCATAGTTCCTTGAAATAAAAATGGAAGATAATATTTTAAGTGTAAGTTTAAAATGGTTTCATTATATACGTAAGACTAACTTAGCTACGTATTTAACAACTATTGATTATATGGTGATATTCCGATTTATAGACATTTTGCCAGTTCTAATTACGACTTATTTATGTACAAGCATGTACAAGATTCCAGGGGCCTCACTGCGAGCTGTCGAACAATGTTATAGTAATGTTTTTTGCAGGACGGAGCTATACACTGCGTATCATCATCATCATGTCAGCCGAACGACGCCCACTGCCGGGCATAGGCCTCCCCCAAGGATCTCCACAACGATCGGTCCTCCCGCGACCTTGACCAGATCGTCAGTCCACCTTGTAGGGGGCCTGCCCACGGAACGTCATCCAGTACGCGGTCGCCATTCGAGAACCTTTCCGCCCCAACGGCCATCGGTTCTCCGCGCTATGTGTCCCGCCCACTGCCACTTCAACGGTGCAATCCTTCGAGCGCTGGCGGTTGTTTTAGTTCTCCTGCGGATCTCATCATTTCTGATTCGATCGAGCAGATAAATACCAAGCATCGCTCTCTCCATTGCTCGTTGGGTGACTTTGAGCCTTCTTATGAGACCCATAGTAAAAGACTACGTCTTACTTACATAGGTCATTACTGGCACCACACACTGGTCAAAGACTTCGTCTTGAGACATTGAGGTATTTCGGCCGCAAATATATGCCGGAGCTTCCCAAATGCTGCCCATCCGAGCTGGATTCGACGAGAGATCTCTTTCTCAAAGTTGGACTTACCTAACTGGACCGTCTGTCCCAGGTAAACATAGTGGCCAACAACTTCGAGTGTAATGTTCCCAACATTAACTGGAGCAGGTGCAACATGGGCATTGGACATGATTTGACACTGCGTATACACCTACAATATTACTATAACATTGACTGAAGTAAGGCCCCTGTTCTTAAAAAAAAACATGGATCTAAAACTGCAGTACGCCCCACGACAAATGTTCAAATTGTCAGTAAGATTTTTGAATGGTTTACCTGAAGTAGACCGGCGAATCGTCAATGCGTTCGGTGTCCGCTGGCTTGGCGGCGGGCTTCTCTTGAGTAAGCCCTAGCCTTTGGAAGTCCTCTTCTAGCTGTATCAGGTTCTCAGAGACCAATCGTTCGGCCTCGTACGTCTCCATAAGCGGCTCTTCATTACGTATCACTAAAACAAGGTTTTACTATAGACATACTATATACACGTATGAAGTATTAGAAAAAAATACGACCCGTCTCACAACTAGCTCTGCTGGGACTCGAACCCTGTTTTCTAATACTTACTTCATTTTCAATAAGAAAAATTGCATTGTGCACCTTCAAAAATCTTCAAACAAAAACACCTTATTTAGAAACGCGAAAAACGAAAAATAAACAGACTATTTAATTGAATTAACTAAATTACGCGACATTTTATTACTTACTTATCTTACGTGTCTTTATCACACTGCCGCCAGTTTCCGCACCACCGGCCGGAGATGCGGCGTGAGTGTGTTCAAAATCGAGATTCTACAGCCAAAGTTAAGAAGAGCACTTACGCAAACCGTAGCGGTGTACGGTGCAGTGTGAGAATCGCCTTAGTAAATACATACTGATCTCTGAAGTCTGTCTAGCAGTTAAGGACCCAAATTGTACATGTTCATAGATTGGAGTCAACTTTTCTTACCAGTCTCATTAAGCGACAACGCGTCTACATCGCCCAAAGAAGTGGGGGTTGGTGGGGGGTCGCGCAGATGGCTGGCGATACTCATGACGGGCGGCCGGTGGGTGGGCGTCGTCTGCCGAGAGCTGCTGGAGTCCGTGGATAGACCACCTATACTCTTGGTGTCGTCATCTGCTTCAAGGATATTATTATGTTATAGCGCTAATGAGGTTGATTCAAATTCGTAACTATAGAATACTAGCTTTCCGCCAGCCGCTTCGCCCGCGTGGACTACACGACGTTATCCCGAGGGAATGTGATACATTTCCGGTATAAAAAGTAGCCTATATTCCTCTCCAGGCTACAAAGTATGTCCCAAATTTCAGCCAAATCCGTTGAGCCGTTTTGGTGTTGAGTAACAAACATACAAACATCTAAACATCTAAACTTTCACATTTATAATATTAGTAGGATTAGTCATTTAGAGCCTGTGCAGACCGCATTTTTTTCACGCTCGTTCGTAGCGCATTTGTTCGTTACAGGCGAGTTTGACAAGCAAAAGTTGGAAAGTTCTAAAAGCTACATCTGACTCGCAGGCGTATCTCGTCTGCATTGATACAAACGTGCGTCGACGGAGCGTGGAAAAAACGCAGTGTGCATAGGCACTTAAGGTCTTCAGTGAGTGTTAAAATACAAATTGACTTTTTCAAGGAATTGTGTGTGATTCCAAGATTAATTAACCGATTGGCATGCTGGTGTCTTATCTATACTAATATTATAAAGTGGAAAGATTTGATTGTTTGTTTGTTTGCATCGAATAGGCTCCGAAACTACAGAACCGATTTAGAAAATTCTTTCACCATTAGGAAGCTACATTCTTCCCGAGTGACATAGGCTATATTTTATCCCGATATTTCCACGAGAACGGGTACCACGCGGGTAAAACCGCGAAGATCCGCTAGTATACGATAAACGATCAATTAATATCATGATTAATCAATCATAACTCAAAACAATAGTTGAGAGTTTGCACAAAGATTAATAATAAAAATTACGAATATAACCATCACTTTTCAAACTTTTTTATACCTACTTATAAACATATTATTTACTGTATGATTTTTCCTGTTACCTATAAACAACTAATTAATGTTTCTCTTTTTACAATTTGAAGAGTACTAACTAAACTTACCACTAGCTTCATCAGTGCCGAGCTTAGAGAAGTATCCGACGACGAATGCGAGCGTGTCCTGATCGAGGTTAAATCGCAGCGGGAGTATCGACACTTTGACGCAACACTCCTGCGCCGATAGAGTCGGGTCGGGTCGTAAATACACGACTTTGACTACCAACTAAAACAAAAATAGGGAAAGATATATTTAGAATTTTAAAAGTGGTAGCTTGTTAATAGCTTTTAGTATTATATGTTTGTTGTTATCTGTATGTTTATAAGCTGTTAGCTATCCAAAAACGATAAATAAAATAAAATAAATAAAATATATCCGCGTCATCCATCACAGCTTCCTTCATTTCCACTACATGCATTCATTTGTCTTTTTCAATGTCCAACATTCAGATCCATACATGCTATCAGTCACTAAATTGTTAAGAATACCATTAATAGATATCATCTCAACAGTATCACTCTTATCGGAGTGATCGTTATCAACAAGTAGTACTATGGGTAGCTGATGTAACTTGCTTCACGGTCTTCTGCCATTTCTCCCTATCGGTGGTCAATCTGATGCATTTATGATAAGGCCTACGCACCAATGTCTTGATTTAGTCAGCCTTTCCGCGAGGTAAACTGCCTTTCACTCTGCCCTGGACGACTAAATGCTCTATAGAAGCTATGCCCCGTCTTGAGATGTTTCCGGAAAATATTATGAAGCGCACTAAGATGCATTTTGGCAATTTTGTGGAAAGCAACATGTTGAAAGCAACACTGTTGCCGTTTGTGGAATTATCCTTGCAACAGATCGTCGACCGTTCTACAAAATACGACTTGAAGAATCATTCCACAAACGGTAAGTGTTGCTTGCAACATGTTGCTTTCCACAAAATTGCCAGATGTTGAATAGATCTAAAGGCACCATTAGGTTCTAATGTAATAAGTAGTTATAGGTAACATATATCTACTATAATATTTACTTGTGTATACCAATCTGTATGTAAAGGCATGTTTATTAGAAATACAGTCAGTTATTTTAATTTTTAGTTTTTTGCATTCACAATGCAATTTTTATTACTGAAAAATGGAAAATGAAGTATTTAGAAAAAATCGACCCGTCTCACAACTAGCTCCGATGGGACTCGAACCCACGACCTTTCGCTTTCCGGGTGACTGCTCTAACCACTGAGCTACGGAGTCGTTACGAAAAGCGTCGAATTTATCCAATACTTCTTACGCGCTGTATAGTCAGCGTTAATTTCATCAATGTGGAGATATTACTACCCTCACATTTTTCTAAATACTTCATTTTTCAATACAGTCAGTGTTTAATCAACAGTCTTGTCTTTCATTCCTCTCTTTGGGTCACCACATTATAATGACTTACCATATGCGCATGTTTCTCTACAGCTCGTCCTTGAGCTGGTACTGGCTGAGCATCTTGTTGATGTCGTTGATCTGGTCGATCACCTTGATTTGTGAACTTTCACTATGCCCTGGACGACTAGACGCTATATAGAAGCTTTGTCCCGTCTTGAGATGTGTCCAAAATGTTATGATGCGCACTGGGTTCTAATATGACTGACTTACCATATGCGCATGTTTCCTCTCCGGCTCGTCCTTGAGCTGGTACTGGCTGAGCATCTTGTTGATGTCGCTGATCTCCAGCTGGTCGATCACCTCGATCTTGTGGATGGCTAAAGTAAGTCGTGACGCGTGTTTTCCGCTCGACGGATAGGTTTCGTGGACGAATTTCACCTGAGAAATGTCACAGAGGGTGAAGAAAGGTTTAACTTAAAAGTGGGTATAGACAGAGGTTACGACTTGTCTATACTTCAAAATAACTTCCTTTTATGATGCGGCCAATGTCCACTAAGAAATTTTCTTTAGTTCTTAGTAAAGAGTTATTATACAATAACGACGTCCGATCCGTCCGTTTGACGTCCGATTTGGCACAGGGGTATGCTACCTGCCTACTGCGCCAGAGGTCTCGGGTTCGATTCCCGAACAAGACAAATATTTGTGTGCATGAACATGTCTATTCTTGGTCTGGGTATTTTCTTTGTATATTAAGTATGTATTTACAAACAAAAAAGTATTTATGTATATATTTATCCGTCATCAAGTTCACATAGACACAGCTTAGATAATTGGTAAGAAATTATTTAAGTATTTATTATTATTACAATTAACCGACTCACTTTATTTAGGCACAGTTTGACGCTTGTGCCATGGTCTCGCGCCGGGCCGCCCCTTTCCCGCAAGTCCCGCCGGGGCGGCGCCCTAGTATGCGCTCGCGCGCGGTCCGCACCCGCCGAATAACTCACGCCGCCACTTAGAGCGCGCGTCGAGTCGTATGGCTCGTATTCTTTGTTGCGTCTAGTTACGAAAATTATTTAATAAATATTAAATTATTGTAATGCTGCCTACTGATTAAAAATTAATAACTATTAATTTAACCATGAAATTGTAAATAATTAAAAAAATATATGAATAAAATTCTATCCAAAAAAAACAAAATACTTTTGAATTATGTGTTCATTCTAAATGATTCATTTAAATTTAACAATAACTACTAAGCAAAAATCGAGAAAAGGTATTTATTTTAGCTGATTCCATAAATGAATTTTTGGCACATACTTTAATTCTGCTAGGACTCGTTAGAACATTAAATTATAAAAAGTACAATCATTTTGTTAAATGTACTTACTTGGTAACTAAAGGTGATCCCTGTTTCCGAGGATCGTCGATGGTCACCGACTTCTTGGGCGGCGAGGGTTCCGAAGTCTGCCGAAAGTCATTGCCTCCGAACATCGTCCATGCCACAGACATTTCACATAGAGTATACCTGTTAACAATGTTTTGTGCCATGAAAACTGATTTTATTAATCGAGAGGATTCATCGTGTCCCTCAAGCAACCCCTACTCAGCGCCCTAAAAATATTATACTGAAGCTGAACAACCGATCATCAAGAGATGATATTCACAACACTAACCTAGTGACGGGCGAGGGGAAGCTCTTGGGCGCTTGCAGCACGTCAGCTCGCGCCGCGGGCACGCTGAAGTGGTTGTCGATCATACATGGAGGACCACCTTCGTACCACACTACTGACTCAGTGACGTCACCACAACCATAGAGTGACGTCACAGCACTAACCTAGTGACGGGTGAGGGGAAGCTCTTGGGCGCTTGCAGCACGTCAGCTCGCGCCGCGGGCACGCTGAAGTGGTTGTCGATCATACATGGAGGACCACCTTCGTACCACACTACTGACTCAGTGACGTCACCACAACCATAGAGTGACGTCACAGCACTAACCTAGTGACGGGTGAGGGGAAGCTCTTGGGCGCTTGCAGCACGTCAGCTCGCGCCGCGGGCACGCTGAAGTGGTTGTCGATCATACATGGAGGACCACCTTCGTACCACACTACTGACTCAGTGACGTCACCACAACCATAGAGTGACGTCACAGCACTAACCTAGTGACGGGTGAGGGGAAGCTCTTGGGCGCTTGCAGCACGTCAGCTCGCGCCGCTGGCACGCTAAAGTGGTTGTCGATCATAGGTGGAGGATCACCTTCGTACCACACTACTGACTCAGTGACGTCACAGCACTAACCTGGTGACGGGCGAGGGGAAGCTCTTGGGCGCTTGCAGCACGTCAGCTCGCGCCGCTGGCACGCTAAAGTGGTTGTCGATCATAGGTGGAGGATCACCTTCGTACCACACTACTGACTCAGTGACGTCACAGCACTAACCTGGTGACGGGCGAGGGGAAGCTCTTGGGCGCTTGCAGCACGTCAGCTCGCGCCGCGGGCACGCTGAAGTGATTGTCGATCATGGGAGGTGGACCGCCCTCGTACCACACCACCATCGGCTCTGCGAGATCATCGTCTGCTTCGACGTATTGCGTCTCCACTATGCAGTATTCGTCGTCTGTGTTGTTGCCTTCGCCGCTTGACCTGTTCTGTTTACGTCATTTTAATGGTGTTAAAATGACGGTCGACTAATTCGAATACAATAAAGATTCGTCTTACAGCCGATTTCAATCATCTATCTTAAGTAAGAGATAGGCCTACTTCCCGTCATTTAACAAAAATATCTAGGCAACAAGTCTTTAGTAAGCCTATCTCTTACTGAGGATAGGTTCTTGAAATCGGCCGTTAGTCGTTAGAAACTAGTTATTCAATGAATTATTCAAATGTTTCAAACAAATTCAAACAAACAACGATCAAAATTATTATTTTAATTGGAATTGGAATTTAGAAATGTTTCTTTAAGTAATTATAGATTGTTCATAACGGAACTAGAAACAATTATTACCTTTTTTCTCTTCGGCTTTTGCGGTGAACCTTTCGGCGTCGACGTAGGGTCCCCTAATTCTTTAGCAACCTGAACGTTAAACGGCTTAGCCTCTATCGTGTCTTCGACAACACCAACATGAAAATCGTCAAATTCCAGGGATTTTGGTTCTGGATCCAACTCTATCAGGGGCTCTGGTGGTCTCAGCTTCATATTGGATTCGTCAGGGAAGAAGTATACCACGCCACCCTTTTCTGTTGTTATCTGAATTTCGTCTTCTTCCCCTATAACGAAGTGTCAAGAAATCAAGATGTAGATGATGCATAGTGTTATTAACGGGATATGAGAGTATTTTAAGCCAAAAAAGGAAAAAATCAGGTAGAGTAAGACAGTATTACAAAACTTGAGAAAAGTCGGGAGAACAATCCAACCCACATAAAAGATAAAATAGAAGACTTACTTGTAGTGTTCGGACTTTCCTTCATGGCTTCTGCCATCATCTCATTGAACTGTTGAGTTTCACTTGGTGACATTTCTCTGATTTCTTCTACAGACCGGTCGTCCAAACCTGTTAATAAAGAAAAGACTAACAAAGGTACAGTCATCAGACGAGAGCAATATATAAAAGTGACGAGGAAAACAAGTGATATTGTGTCATATTTCAGAGTTTTCGCTTACCAACGAGTTGCTCCTTAAATCAACTCGGACCCAGGCCTTGGGCTGATCTAAGCAGATACTCGTGAGTCGTGAAGGAGTATCAGGAACACTTGCGAATCACCGTCGGACGCGATGAAAGTGACAAGGTGACATAGAGCGCAACGCAGTTGAAATTTTACCATATTTCTATAAGGATAGTCAGTTTTTGCTTACTAACTAGATTTATTTATTATTTATTTATTATTATAATTAGTTAAACGAGCTGAGTGAGCCCAATTACATAACTAACTTAAATTAAATTATAAACTATTTCTAAATACAAATACAAACAAATAGCAAATATCAAAGAACAAAAAAAAAAATAACACAGGAAAAACAATTGAAAAGACATAATAAGAAATCAATTAAACGGACTTCCCCTTTGAGAAAAATTCAAACATTTAGCCTGAATAGCTCCCCAGTTGTCTGCGAATACGTCGCAGTCAGGCTGCTGACACAGGAGTGCATTGAGACCGGCGTGCATCTGACAGACAGGTGAGTGGTCATACGCGACAGTGCGGCCCGAGTAGGGCGCGAACAGACGGCGCTGACGACAGGTACGACGACGAACACTGTTGTTTGGCACATGCAGGCGCAGAAGTTGCTCCAGGAGCTCAGGGCATTGAACCCTGCCACGTAAGACCTTCACCGCTGTTAAAATTAAATCTTTGTGACGCCTCACCTCCAACGAACACATACCGAGCATTCCCAACAAAAATTTAGTGGGATACAGATAAGGGTAATAGCCATATACTCTCTTGTATAGGTATCTCAAAAATGCCTTTTGTACCTTTTCGATCATTAATTTGTATTTTGCTTCGTGTGGATTCCACACGCATGAACTTGTCTCTAATTTACTTCTTATTAATGTCATGTAAAGAAGTTTCATGACATGAGGATTCCGAAAGTCATGCATGTTACGAAGTGCAAAACCCAAACGACAAGATGCTCCAAGGGTTGATCTGTGCAGATATTCGTGTACAGAAGGGTCGAAGGGCACTTGCGAATCGCCGTCGGACGTGACATAGGTGACGAGGCGATAGTGCTAACGCAATTGAAACTGTACTATATTACTAGAAGCATTTAGTTAGTTATTGCTTACCAACTAGTTGTTCCAAGGGTTGATCTGAGCATATGCTTGTGTGGCGCGAAGATGGATCGAAGGGCACTTGCGAATCGCCGTCGGACGCGACGTAGGTGACGAGGCGACAAAGCGCTGACGCGGAATCCCAACACGTGTAAAGACTCACTATGTTGTTAGATGCACTTAAGTCAACTTGTGGTCCGTCGCTAGTCTGAGAGACAAGAATAAGCAAATGTTGTATACAATAACGCCCTTATTAATAAACGTGGAGTAAAGTTACAACTTAAGTTAGTCTGTTGTTGTCTCTGACTTCTTTTTAGCGACTGAAAGTGACAGCATCAGTTTTAAACTAGGTGTAACTTTGCTCCACGTTTATTAATAAGAGGTAGGAGTTTTATCTAATGGTAAGTTTTGAAAATGTTTGGAACTTCGCTGATTAAATTTAACAGTTAAAATATGCGAAGGCAAATTGTAATGTGTTTGTTTGAGTATGAAAAGTTATTGACATAAATAACTAAATAATTTCTTACTATCACACCAATTATCTAAGCCCATGTAAATTTCATTAGGAAACCGTGTCCATGGAAAACTTGATAACGGATAAATATATACTTAAATACTTTTTGTTTGTAAATATATACTTAATATACATAGAAAACACGCAGACCAAGACAAATAGACAATGTATGGAACAGCTAATCGCGACTGAAATGTTCCATACATTTCAGTCGCGAATAGCACGGAATCGCGAAAAAATAATCATTTTTTCGCGATTTCGTGGTTGGCCCCATAGTAAAAATTGTACGTATTGATGGACACTATAATCCCCTAAAATCTTTGTACTAATTAAAATTTGGTGTATAAACACAATAATGTTACTTACCCCATTCGACTTATCGTTCATCCTCAACGACAGTTCAAACAGTCCCAAATCTATGACGCAAATATAATCCTTATTGACATCTGGGTGTTTTTCGTCATCTATTGGCACAGCAAAGTTCGGCTTAGCATTGTGGATGTACGAGAGGAACAGAGTACACTCTTGAACCAAAAACCGAAGGCAGGACGTGTTGGTTTCTGCTATTAAGTTGCTTGATACGCTAAAGTTGCCTAGAGTGACTACAGATCGCACTGGAAGGTATAAGGGCCTGAAAAAGGAAACTTAGTTTCAAGATCAAGACAAACGAATGTTCTACAAAATTCATTTTATTGTCTCTTCAAGCTGGAAAAGGGTCGATTCAGAAGTTGGTTTTCTACATATAACATGAAGCAGAATCGTTCTATATCTTTATTAAGGTATGTTAAGCCGTTGATCGTGGCGTTAAGCATGGTAGATCATGCATGACCCATTCTTTTTATCGATCCATAACGAATGCCTGTGCCCCAGCAATGGGGCATTCAATGGCTGATGATGATGATAAATTACCTATAGTCAATAGCGCAGTCCCACACGTGGACGTGCAGTTCGGACAGTACGGTGGACGGCGTGTACCCCGGTACTGGGTAGTCTAGCACATCTATGACATCCATCAGCTGGGTGAGCCAGGCGATGCCTTTGTCGCCTCTATGCCGGAGGGTTGCTTGCTCTATGCCGAGGGCTATGCAAATAGTCTGTGGGAAAAATAAGACATAGAAAAATATAGACGACAGAAGAAATAATGACAAAAAAGAACATGGACACCGATCGTTTTTACTAGATTAATAATTTCCAATATTTAACCGATAAAAAAAAAGTCTATCAGTTTGACCTGTGATGTATGTGATATAGTTAGAATTGGATAATATTCGAGTATTGCGTTTTATTTAGGCTTCCAAGCAAGTGCGCTCAATTTCGTGAGTGACCCCAAAATGTAGGCTCTTGAAATACATTATTTTTTCCTTTTCAGTGGACAGCTAGTTTTTTAAGTCGGTTTAATCTTTCAAATTACGTTTTGTGTGGTTCTTTTATACCATGGAGGCAACGTATCCGTTCCATCAACGGCCTAAAAGCTGCATAATAAATTCACATGCCTTCGTTATCTAACTGTAAAAAAGGCAAGAACATTGACAAGAATAAATAACAAAGTATTAAACTGTTTCCTTTACCTTCAAATTAGGAGTTTCAGTGTCCGGCGCTACCTTCAACGCCAATGAGAACATGTCCTTAGGCCTGAGGTGTTCTTTCACGATGACGCCTTTGCTTGACGGGTATATTGTGCTCTTCAAGTTTGACGGCAGAAACGTGCCGAAAAGCCGCAGACTCGGTTTCTCAGACGGGATTGTGATTAATGCTGAAAGATGACGTGTAGGCTGTTAAATGATCTTACCAAAATAATTTTCAATAGAGGACCGGACAATTTTTTTTTAATTTATTTATAAATGTTTTTAGAAATATCAGCAACAAAACACAGGTAAGTATTAATTTTCAAATATTATACATATTTTTAGAAATATAGAACATCAAACTTTATTATTAGACAAGGAAGGAAGGTCATATAAAATTTCGTTTTAGAAAGAGATAGCTAAAGGCACAGTTGGTCACTATTCAGCAGCTCATTACTTGCTTGTTATATAACAGATTGTTTTTATTTCACCTGTGTTATTCTTCAATGTTATACTTTTGAATGATACTATAAAATATTTACATATCAATAACAGTCCGGTCCCCTATTATTTTTATGCATTCACAATGCAATTCTGTAAGTACAAGAAAAAGCTGCGCCGTCTTGGGCAGGCTGTTGAGTCCACTCACTTGGCACATCGACAGCTTGCGCGCTTCCAGCACCAGTTCTTATTGCTGTCCTAGTATTACACAACACGAATACTGATGAAACTTACAATCATGGAATAGTGTTGTCTTCCCCGCCCGTAGACACAGCTGCGCCGTCTTGGGCCGGCCATTGAGTCCACTCACTTGGCACATCGACAGTTTGCGCGCTTCCAGCACTAGTTCTTATTGCTGCCCTAGTAGTACACAACACGAATGCAGATGAAACTTACAATCATGGAATAGTGTTGTCTTCCCCGCCCGTAGACATAGCTGCGCCGTCTTGGGCCGGCCGTTGAGTCCGCTCACTTGGCACATCGACAGCTTGCGCGCTTCCAGCACCAGTTCTCCCATCTGACCTGGCACTACTAGCTTATTGCTGTCCTGGTATTCAAGAAACAATGAGCTTAGTCATCATTATTATGTTAATTTGAGGGAAGCCGTTGAATGTTGGCTGCGTAGGACCGATAGCCTTGTGGAAAAAATTTCATAGCAGTATGCCATGTCGAGCGTCTGACATGGTTTGTGATAATGTGAAAGTAAATCAAATGAAAAACTTAAACAATAGGATTAAGAAATGGAACTTTCCAAACTGCCTATGACGAACTTATGTAAAACCATTAATTAATATTTTCCTTTGAGATGAAATGACAAAAGGAGTATAAAGTGGCAACCGATTTGAATTCCTTGTTATGAAACTCAAAGTTTTCCTAGAAAATGCAGGATTGAATGATGTCTGTGTCAGAATATAGAAAAAAAATATATTTTTTAAGTTTATCGATATACTTTAATAAAGGAACTTACCCTGACTGGGGCGTAAATAGTAAGGAGTCCCTTGTTTACTTTAAGTGTGAGACAGAAGTCGTGCGTGTCTTTCGTTTCGTGGGTTTGTTTGTTGGCGCCTAAACCTTTCCTCATTCTATTGTCATAAGTAGAATAGTACAGGTTTTCCTCTTCCGATGATGAGCTGTCGGATTCCGAGTCTGTAGAAAGACTTACGAATATTTAAAAAACCACGACACATAATGCGGCATTTATATAACAACATAAGATTAACATTTATACTTTACAAAAGCAACTTAAGTCTGAGTCGTAACGTTTGTCTGTTGCTGTCTCTATGCATTTTAATGACCACCATATTGTAAGTCATTGCGTTATACAATAAGAATAGGAATTCATATTGTTTTATTTGATTGTCATAATCAGATAAGTAATAAATATTATGCTAATTTGAAAACGCTACAGACCATCCAAATAATGACAAAACCACTTGACAAAGTCAAACACAGGTTAGAATATTTTGGAACATAGGTCTTACACATAAAGTTGAAAATAGCTTGCATGAGCCTTACCATAGCCGCTGCCTTTGCAAGCTCCAAAGGCGGGGTAGATAGACTGGGTCATGAGCGGGTTGATCTCGAACGGATCCACGAATTGCGGTTCCCATAGTAAAAGATCCGAATTGATCCGGTTGTAGATTATCTCGTAAAGCTGTTTGGATCTGTCAGCAAGAAAAATCAGCATATCATCACGGAACATATTCAAAAGTTAAAGTATAATTATCATGAATTGATACATTACTCCAGTCTCACAAGTTACCACTTGAAGCGAATGTTGTATTCCAATATTTATTTATAGAGTTGATCTTTACAATCATCACATCATCATCTATCACTCTCACACATTCAACCAAATAAGGCACTGGCAGTACTGGCACTCACTCAAGTTGCAAGCTGAGAATAGGCAAGTTGAATTCAAGATGTATAGACGAATGTTCTACAGCACTGGAAGTGAATTCCGCCATTTCTTCTTCAGTGCCAGGCACTATCAGCTCTTCTTCTTGGTCTGAAATAAGAATTGTTTTGTAACTTTTTGGTGCAATATAATTATTCTATCCAGAATAATACACATGCAATGGAAATCAGAAACCATTGCAACTGTTGCAAGGAATATTATTTGTATTTTTATTATAGTGTAGAATTCAATTGAGATGGTACTCTTTGCGCATCGTTCTCATGTCGCTCTGCTGCGCCATCTTTTTGCCGCTGAATATGCTGGGCGCAACGCTGCGCCGGTTGGTCATGACGTACATAGACGTCGTCATCGTACTAACTAGGTGTCAAACAGACTCTTCTAGAATGCAAGTGGCTTGGTACTCACTTTGAGCTTCGTTCTCGTGTTTAGTGACGCTCTGGTGCGCCATCTTCTTGCCGCTGAATGGGCTGGGCGCGGCACTGCGCAGGTTGTTCATGACGTACATAGATGTCGTCATCGGGCTGGGGACGGCGGGCTCGAATGACGAGTCGTCAGATAACGTGTCGAACGGACCCTTGCTAGTTGGACGGGGCTTGAAGGTTAGTGAGATCCTGGGGACAAAATGAAACCGTTAGGTTATTAGTTATTACAAACTTGCATCATAGTTTTGATTACGTAGTATGAAATATCCTTACGTTGGCAGAGGCGAAGCGCTAGTGTTTCCAGCCAGTATATTTCCTTCCATTGGATCACTCATTGTCGTCCGAGCTATATGCGTTGCTGGTAAGCTGTCATTTTCCTGTAGAAAATAAAATTGATCTGTTTTTACAAGCTTTTATTTAACTTGCAGTGTATGTATGCATGCATGCATGTATGTATGTCCGTTCGTCAAATCTTACAAGCCTTATTTGACCCACTTCCCTGTGTCCAATCGAGCTGAAATTTTGTATGCAAGTTTGGTTCCGATGACAATGCAATTAAATATATAATCAGTATAGTTATCAATTCAGAATTCTTGCAAATTTTCAAGTTCTATATTCTTGTTTTGTTGTGATGGTTACTTGACACATTGTCAATGTACCATAAAGTTATAATCAGCGAGCATTCAGCGAGCGCAATCTTCATAGAGTGCGTGTCAGATAACTCTGCGACTGGGGCGTTTTTGGCACTAGTTACAGTACATTATTTTGTTCTAAGTTTATGGAAAATATTAGTATTCGATTTTGACCCCGCGCAAACTTATCTGGCGCACACTCTAAATTCAACTAGTAATAGAACACACGTCCCAACCCGACACCCGATTTGAATTGGTTATTTGAGAAAGAACATGAGTTGGGAGGCAAAAAACTGTCTGTTAAAAACATATACCAAGCATTAAAAATGTTTGATGCGGTTTTGAAAAGTATGCTACGAGTATAATATACTATTTACATAAATTTGAGATTATCAAATTATTATTATTTCTATTAAAACAATAATTTAAAGTCCCTGGACCTAGGCTTTTTCTCAATTACTCGATTAAAAAAAATCGACATTTAATTAAAAATGAAGTTTCCCTGTCAGTTACAGGCCACTCGAAATAGTTTTGAAGAATTTTTCGTCATTCTTTTGTGACAGGTACGGTTCATTTTTTTTCAAATCCAAGACCTTTTTTTGTTAATAGGTCTTTTTCTTTACAAGCCCATTGCATTGGCAAATCCAGGTGATTTCTGTGGGTATTTGATAAGAAAAAGTGATGTGATAAAAGGCCTTGTCCAGTGATGTGATACAAAGCCTTGGCCAAGGCCAGATTTGGTGCAGCTTTTTTTATTTGATTTGATTTTGATTTGGTATGAACGTGTGTAGCACGGATTATATTTGCTTTACAGCAAAGTTCGTCCGCACCAAATCGGCGGTTAGGTCTGGTCTGGACGTGTGTAGCCTATCAGACCCTACTAGGTGTCACTCATGTGTCACTTTCCACCATGTAATACTTCCATGCTTTGCACATAAATAGTTCACTAAAGTATACGACAGATGGCTCCAAGTTAATACAAGCATTAGTCTACCTACAGAAAAGAAAAATCCTTTTTTTCTATAAGTAGGTATACTATGTTTATCAACTTTGATAGAAACTTAAATGTGTCTTGTTATTACTTATGTATTTATTTTTGAAATACTTACTAAAATTTACAGCTGAAAATCAGCGTTTGCTTGCGTTGCAAGACAAGTAATATGACGCTGAGCTGCGACCATTGAGTACTGCTGCGGCACACACACACATTTTTATTTGGCACTTTTTGTCTTATTGGGTCTAATTTGTGTTTTCTATTCTTGTTCGTAATACAGTGCTACCTACTTTTATACCTATGTAAATATGCCTTGTATTTAATGAATATGGTGTGTGTCTGTAGTAAGAATCTACAATCCCTTTTTGGTGGTAAAATATATTTGTGTGTTTGCAGACTTGATGCAGTTGAAGAGCTAGACTGTAATAAATTAACTGGCAAACGACCATGCAATAATGATGCATTAAATGAAATGAAGCGACTTACAAACACGTCCAATAATAACTAAAAATACAAAAATAAATTATATTTAAAAAAACCTTTTATTTAAAATCAAGCTTTTATTCAAATGTCCTAAAAAGAATAAAATAAATTTTGTATCAAGTCAAAACCAACAAATTTATTACATTAAACAATCTATATGTTTTAAAAGCTTGTCGCGAGATTTTATTGTTACTGGGCTACTTGCACTAAACACAAATGCTTTTACTTATATTTGACATATGAAATTAAAGCGACAAGCTTTTTAAACATATAGATTGTTTAATGTAATAAATTTGTTGGTTTTGACTTGATACAAAATTTATTTTATTCTTTTTAGGACATTTGAATAAAAGCTTGATTTTAAATAAAAGGTTTTTTTAAATATAATTTTAATAATATCTTTAAAATATTATAATATACCTATCGAAGATTTTAGATTTTGCTCACCGCATTTCAAACCGTTACAATGATAATAATAGCACGCACTCGCGTCCAGATTAGTATCCATCCATAAGTTATTTAATTCAGTGTCCGTTTTCATTCTTCTTAGAGCGTATATTAAATGTTCGTTAGAAAGAGTCACAGAGGTTATTACTGGCTTAGCCCTAACGAATACAGTTTGGCAAACTCATAAGTTTGCCAAACTGTATTCGTAATCGAAAACTAACGCTCTATCTCTTTCATGTCCTTTGACTGCTTTACTGACATGAGCAGTTCATCAGATAGTTTTTGTAAACGTTGACAGGTAAAATCAACTCATACTAAGCTGACTGAACTGACTGAGGGCTATAACTTACATGATAATACAAGTCCAGCGTGGTCGCCTTGAGCATTACAGTGGTCGGTAGTGGCCGCACGCTGGGCGTCTGTTGTGAGCCGATGGTTGCGTTCTGGAACTTGAACGTTAGGTAGTCGGGCCGCACGCGTCTAACCTCGCGGCTTACGCCCGGTCTGAGATCCGCTATTGGGAACCTAGTATAATTCAGATTGGCTTAAGAGCGTGCAGGATGCACACTAGCGCCGCCATTGGAAAAAAAATCATAGTGCTTAAATAAAGATCATATTGCGAATTATCTCTCTGTAGTGCACTCCGAAGAAGCTTTGTGGTACTTTCTATTGCATTATCTATTATTTTCTAGCTTGTCGTTTAATTTAATGGAGTTTTATTGCTAAAAGTGGCCACTTTTCGCAAAACTGAATTAAACTAAACGACAGGCTAACAAATATCCTTTAAGCGATAAAAAGTACCACAAAGATTCATCGGAGTGCACTGCAGAGAGATAATTTACAATTTCGTCTTTATTTAAACACTATGATTTTTTTTCAATGGCGGCGCTAGTGTGCAGACTGCACGCTCTTAAATGAGGATAGGCAGCGAATTCAAATAGCGACATTGGACTGTTTGCTTTGTTTAAGTATTTGTTTCGGTGCTGGAATTCGTCCGATCTTACAACACCTAGGGATGCGGCATCCGGGGCATCCCGGATGCCCCGGGTTTGGGCGAAACATGTGTAGAGTAGTCTAATCGGTGAAGGTGCAAGGTGTCTTGCTATCTGCAGCTGCAGGTGTTGTGCACTGATATTTTCGTGGTGTGCATATGCAATTTTTTGCGGGCGGGCGGTGCATCTTGCATGTTGTGTTTTATGTGGAAGTAAGCTGAATATATTTATTTTTTCGCAATGCCTTGTTTAATTCTGCTTGCTGTTATTAAACAATTTTCAAGAAAATAAATATTACTAAATTAATTCTGTACGAAGGACCATGCAAATCCGCAATTATGAAAAAATTTTACTTTTTGTTAACTGTTTAAAGAAAGCAAGTCCCAAATTACTAACCTTAAAACAGCATTGAGGTTCGGACATTGCAGCGACAAGTTGACCTGATTCTGCGGCGGCGTCGCTGAGGGCGTCCTGTTGCTTGGCGCGGGGCTGTCGAAGAAGGTCGCCGCCATACGCTCTATCAGCGTCAGATCTACGTCCACGTAGAACGCGCTGCATTTTATTCTACAAAATAAAGACAAGAATAAACACATTATAATATTTAGGGCCTGTTTCACAATGTCAATTTATCCGACAAGTGTTTTCTTGGCTGCACCAACTACCATTTTCGTTCTCCTCCAAGAAAAGAGGACGTAGTTAGGTGATATTTGATTTTCATCAATAGATAAACATGACAAGTAACGGCTTACTTACTAGAAAAAAATCAGGAATTTTTCATTAACGAAAATGCTTGTCGGATAAATCCGACTTAAGCGGTTTAAGGGTTAAACTGGAAAGTATCTCCTAATCGGACATTTTGAAACAGGCACTTAAAGTCGTTTATTAAAATCTCTTTTGTACAGTCGAGGAAATTCCCGGTCGAACACTTTACGGCGATATTTGCTTACGCTCCATTCCGACCGCGCTTACGTACAGTAGTGTGTACGTAGATTGTGTGCAAGCGCATGTCGCCGTAAAGTGATCAACCTGGATCTTACATCATTATCGATCGACTTTCTACAATTATTGTTGTAAATATGATTAAAATGACAACCGGAACCGCGAACCGGAACCGAAAGACTTGAAAGAGGTTCATCTAATAGAGGCACATCAGGCTTTACAGTTGCACTACAAAACTTGTTGCGTACGCGATAAGGGCGCCCTAATGTGTTGTGTGATATAGTGTGAACTTTTAATGAGTAAGTAAGATAGTTGAGTTCGTCTAATTCTTACATGACATCCGTGGTAGGGTAGACTAGTTTCTTTTCGCCGGCAACACGCATGTATTTTGACGTTTGTTTGAAGTTCACTTTGATATTTGCTCGTGTTGCCTTCTTTTCATCGTCCTCTGAAAAAGTGCTTAAGTTAGCAACTAGAAACTGTTGTATAATTAAATATTCAACTTGACGTCTGTACAGTTCATTATTCAGATTTAAATGCATACAAACTTACAGTCAATCAATAATAAGCCTTAAAGTGCCAGACACAAAAGCCATAACATTCTTTTAATAAAAAAGCCAATAAGCACTTTTTTTGGAATACTTACCGTAATTATCGAAGTGTATCAAATCAAAGCTTTGCGGTTTGTCCTCGTTGTGATGGTACAGACTTTCCCTGACTAGCAGTCTGCCTATGGAAGCCTCGCACACCGTTTGGTTCCCGAGCGAAGTGGTCTTGTCACTACCGTCTATTGTTACTTCTGACGTTATTAGCCTGCGAAGTTTTAGAAAGGAAGAAATCTTTTTAATATACGCGGTGATTTTGTTAGAATACCTTTTCTCATATTGTAGCAAAAAATATAAACCAATAAAGCGTGTAACCTATTTTGCATGTACAACGAACTTTCTCTTATGGTATAAGTCTTAGCACAGCAACGATCCATGGAAAAACTTATGACGATGAAAGTATCCTCATAAGTTTTTCCATTGATTTATTTATATAGGTTCCTATGGGGTTTATAGAAATTAACAACAATAACATTAAGTACTCAAATCTGTCAAATAATTTTATAAAATGAACTCAATTTCTTTCACGGTAATGTCTAATATTTTGTTGAACCTAACATAGTGCAAGCTTTGCGGATAGAAGCATAGTCTATGCTATGCCTATACCTAAACTATTTAACCAATTTTAATGAAATTTGGTACAGATATAGAGTTGCCTTTGGGAAAGGACATAGGCTAATTTAAATCCCGGAAAAAACATCTCATTCCCGCAGGATAACGACGCGTAGTTCACGTCCGTCCAGGCGGGCGAAGCCGCGGGCGGAAGGCTAGTTTAAATAATTATTTTGTTTATGGTCTAACCTCAAGTGACTCAGTCTCGTCGCCTTATCCAGAGCATCGTTGGCCATAGCGAATTCCCTCTTCCCACCGTCGACCACGGCGAACGGCGCCAGATTTGTGAAAAACTCTTTGGATACCTCGTGTAGTTTGTTCGCTGACGACGGCGATACGCATTCCACGCCCATTGGGGTAGTTACAAGGATATCCTAAAAACAATGCAAATTTTTATTACTTTATTGTACAAAGATTTCAAAAGGCGGGCTTGACGCTAAAATAAATTTCAAATTAAGGCAGCAATTTTACAAGACTAATTATATTAGGTACAAGATAATTAAACTAGCAAAATACAGTTAGTCTCGCTAGTATTTTATCCAGCAATTTTAAATGTGTACGAAACAACATAGTTACAGTTACATAGATTGAACATCAACTAAAAAAAATAAAAATGGAATGGAAATGGAAAATGAAAATCGCTCTTATTAGATACACTATAAGGTCGCATTGAAGGAGTTAAATTTGAGGGGTGCTCGGCTGCATTTTGCTTTCCTTACCTTGTGAAGTAAAACGCAGGCCATTGAAGCAACCCGAAAGCTAATATGAGACACTTCAGCTGTAGGATCGCCATCGATGTGAGGGACTAGAAAGAAAAATTAATACGAATAGTAACAATAATATGTACAAAAAAAATAGTATTGGGAACACATTAAACTAAAGTCAACGTGATGTGAGACAGAGTATAACTTTGATCGCACACATCACAGCGCTGATCCGAATAACTCCGATACGTTTTGAATTGGCTATAAAATCATATTTTTATATTTACGAAAACGTAACATCTTTGTGAGGTGAGGTTGCGGGGTACACCACTGCGGTTGCGGGGTACACCACCACCACAGAATAAATAACAGTACACTGGTACAGAAACTTCACTCCGCTAAACCATTTAAATAAATAGCAACTCTATTAACAACGAAATAAAGTAGAATTCAGCTTGTACGTCGCTAATTACGAACGGCCACACGTTGCATCTTTTTCTATCGCATATATTCTAGCTCTTTTGCGGATCTAATTTCTATGGATGTGGTGCGTAGCGGACAAGTACATCGAGTAACAGACGCCTGCTACTGCCTGAAGCTGCTAACTTCACGACTGCCATTAAGATTGAATATATCTATAGGTAATGTGTTTGTAAATCACGTGTGCATACCTTTCCTATTTCGCTTGATACGCGGCTGCGCACTAGGGATGTTCACACTAGACGTCATACTGGTACTCATAGAGCTAACTGATGACGAGAAACTCTCCGCCATATTGGCCGGTGACGTCATCGGGAGGAACTTCTCGCTCTCGTTGTCGCTCTCATCTGGTTAATAGAAAAACGACCTTAGGCAAATAGCGGTAGGTTGATTTTACTATGTCTGGTATAGAACGAAAAATAATACATCTTATAGTAATTCTCTATTAAAAAATCACACTAATATTGTAAGTGTGAAAGTGTGTTTTTTTGTTTGTCCGCTTTTCACGACAAAACGGAGCAACGGATCGACGTGATTTTTGATATGGGGATAGGTTGGGGGCTGTAGAGTGACATAGGCTGGGTACTTTAAATCGCAGAAAAATAATTATAAAATTCCTGCGTGATATCATTGTGTAGCCCATGCGGGCTAAGCCGCGGGCGGAAAGCTTGCATATTCTAATCGAAGTTTTACATTATCATAAATTACTTTATAAACAAATTGCATCTAGTAAAAAGATATTTATTGTGAGAGTAAAAAGTCATTATCATATTGTTTATCTGAGCATATACTGAATTTCAAGGTCTGAAGAATATTATAAAAAATCATATTTCAAATTTTTTGGCATCTCTGAACATCACGCGAGAAGATGGCGCAGCACTATTTAGGTGTAATCGGGTGGGAGAGGTGTGGTTGTGGGCACTCTACTGCGCATAGCGGCTACATTCACGACCGCCATCAATATTGAATAGCACTATATTTACGTAATTTTGTATTGTTATTATAAATGAGTTTTGTTTGCGCTTACCAAAACTTGGACCAGACCAGCCATATTTAGCAGTACTAGGTTTAGTGTTATGCCTCTCCAGGTTTCCAAGCAGTTGCGCCTCTATCAGTTGGAAGTCTGCCTGCTTCATTGGTTTACATTGAACATTCATGTTACTAGGTCGCAAAGGTATGTTGCTGCAAAAGAACAAATATCAAGTAAAAAATATCAAAGAATAAGAAATCTTTATTTCGCAAAACATGTACTTAAATCATCATCATCAATTCATCACATTTTTAGAGTTGGGCATACAATCGGGATGGTTCCGTCATTTAATTTCATCGTGCTTTTTGAACAACGAAAGAGCTCGACATGAATAAACTATTAGTCTCCCATACCATGATCAAAAGTAGTTTAAGGACCATAACTGCCGAAATCGTAATCAGAACAAGCAAAGTACTGAACTAAGCCGCAGAATATAAGCCGCAGAACCGATAACCGCTGGGGTAAACGAGTTCTAGAGTGTAGACCGCGTATCGGCAAACGTAGTGTAGGACGCCCTCAGACTAGGTGGAGCGACGATCTTTGCAGGGTGGCTGGCAAGAGCTGGATGAGAGCAGCCACTGATCGTGCTCGATGGCGTACTCTTGGAGAGGCCTATGTCCAGCAGTGGACGTTAATAGGCTGATGATGATGAAAGTACTGAACCAAGGATTAATCAACATAATTTAATTACCTTGTGTCTTCCAATTGAGGCTGGTTAAGGGCGTCAACAAGCTCAATTAAAGTATGCAACTGTCTTGGTGAAATGAAAACTATTAGTGAGCCAAGCAGCATTTTAATTTCCACCTTCGGTCCTTCCACTTCTTCTGAATGCTTGATCTTCAGCGCCAGTTCTTGCTGCCCTGTCAGTTTAGCAAAGAGAATGGGATCCGGTTGATTAGCTCTCTCTTCGGGAGTCGCTTCTCTGATTTCTATATGGGTTTTAATTTCAGGCACAACCTCCTTAACTAATTCAGACTCAATAGTAGATATGACACTTCTAGTTTCATAAAAAACATCAGACGCAGTACTCTGGTAGTTTATATCAGAAGCTTCTGTAGGAGTTGTATCAGATTTGTCTGCTTGAGATGACACTGATTTTTCCATAATGAGACTCCTTGCCATAGTACGCATTTTTGAAGGGAACTCATCAGTGTATAATGTAACGCCTTCAAAGCGAATTTTTTTATTTGTATAAGTGGCTACTATGTATGTTTTGGGTTTGTCTGGATCTGTGACGTCTGGAGTTGGCTCTACACCAGCTTCATCGAAATAGTCAATCCTAAAAAGGAGTTAAATTGCAATTGGAATTGAAATAAAATGTTGGATTAGTAGAATGTGAGTAATATGGGCGACTGTCATGGTTGTGTAGATTGGACACAGTTAAGTATCATATCATAATAAATAATTCAATTCATTTATTAATTTTAGGCTGATACAGCACTTGTGAACGTCAATGAAGCTATGTCATCGGTTCGCAAATCCAACGGCGGGAGGCCTTGTCCCGAGAACGAGAAGAACCGGAAAGAAACTCGCTAAGGGCTATTTTTTTTCTTCCTGTCTTATTTCATACAGAGTCGTCAAATTGAAAAGTGACTTTAACATAATTTTGACGACCGATTTGGCGCAGGGGTAAACTACTTGCCTTCTGCGCCAGAGGTCTCGGGTTCGATTCCCGAACAAGACAAATATTTGTGTGCATGAACATGTCTATTTGTCTTGGTCTGGGTGTTTTCTATGTATATTAAGTATGTATTTACAAACAAAAAGTATTTAAGTATATATTTATCCGTTATCAAGTTCACGTAGACACAGTTTCTTAAGAAATTAACTACGGGCTTAGATAATTGTTGTGATTGTAAGATAATATTTTTTTATTTATTTATTTATAATATAATGTTAGGTCGCTTGCCAATGTCATCACAAAAAAATTAAAAACAAAATAAAAAACCCGGTAATCGGTTCTCAAGCTGCGGTCATCCATCACTGAGGCCCCAGATTCGAACATTGTCGGGTCAATGTAGAATCTGAATATTTTTATTTCGTCTCCAATCTGAGAGCTTGTAGACTTTGTTTCTAAACAAAAAAATATTTTACTGTTTGACGAAGTTACGTGAAGTTGCTATACCTACGTGTTAATACTTTTAGCGAAACTGAGAAAATAGTTTGGTCAGAATCGAAAGTAGAATGGATTCCAAACATTTTTGATAGGGGTTATATTTAAAAAAAAAAAAACTTTTTTCCTTTTTTGCCATTTCTACAAATGTTTGTGTCTAATGCCTATTCATTTAATAAGCGCGAGACCCGTCACATGCTCTCTTACTTCATAGTAGAGCTAAAAATCTGTCAGATAGTCACAGAGACCTATGAATACGAATATCATGGAAGTTTCTTTAAAATAAAATTATTTTTCAATGGAATTCAATTAATTATAAAATAAATTAGTTGGGGTGTATGGGCTTTTCGGTTATTGCATTAACACGTTGTAAATTAAAATAAATAAAAACCCGTTTATTTGTCAAGTTTCGCAAGTTAATAACAATATCATTTAAAATGACAAAGACCATAATAATACAAGCAGTAATACATGAAGAGTAGGTAGGTATTCCACGCTCCCACCATCGAACTAAACAAAAATACCTTGTATTCCGAGTGATGGGAAGCAAAACGAAAATATAGCGAAAAATTACAATTTGCAATTCTACAGGAAAAATTTTTTATCAGTGCACAAATTTTTAGGATCGACTCAGAATCGGTAAGTGAACAACTTTCTCCTAGAAACATAGGTCGAAATATGACAAAAAATTTTTGACCTTTCATACAAATCGGACTGATCACGTGATCGAATTAGTATGGGAAGTCCAAAAATTTTTGTCGTATTTCGACCCATGTTTCTAGGAGAAAGTTATTCACTTATCGTATCTGAGACGATCCTAAAAATTTGTGCACTGATAAAAAAATTATCCTGTAGATGTTTAAATATTATCTTAAAACGAAACATGAAAAAAAAGGTATTTATCATAAAGGATACAGAAATTCCCAAACTAGAGTAATCTGTTTTTTTGGGAATTTGTGCCTCAACCGCATTGTGATTATGTATGTTTTTTTTTATTTATTTATTTAAAGATTACAATAGCAATACATAGAAAAAATTAAATTTAGCAAGCACCTCAAAAACCTATGTCGGTTTATAGTGGGCGCTTAACTTTGGCTTAACATATTAAATTACAATTTTTTCTTAAATTAAAAGTTCGCAAGTACCCCTAATTGTTCATTTCAAATGTTTAAAAAGTGATCTTTTAGTACATTCATAATATTATGTGCATTTATTTTATTTCGTAAATCAGTGGGTAGGTCATTTATAAATCGAGGAATGAGGTAGGCAGTTGTCCGCTCGCCGTAAACGTTGTTCGTGCTAGCACGGCTAATCGTGGCTAGCTGATTCCGGGCAACGGCTCGTGTGCGTACAGTGTGTGTCACTTTTGTTTGGTCATTAATAAAATTAAAATAATTTTCTTTAATTAAATTATACTTCAATCGGATTTGCACTGGCAGCACCTTACAGTATTTAAAGAGACCGATATCATCATAATAAAACCGGTGCTTGATTTTTGAAGGTACAATTGTTCTAAGAATCTTTCTTTGAAGTTTGTATATATTATTTGTGTAAGAGTTATAGGTTCGACCATAGCTGCTTAATCCATACTGGATATAAGATTCTACTAATGAGTTGTATAACATCATTTTGATTTTATAATTCTATCTTTAAGTATAACTATATTCGCAAGAAAAATTCTTAGTTTATTGCATACGTTATCTATATGACTTCCCTAATTTAATTTGCCGTCTATTATTAATCCGAGATAGGTCTGAGATGTAGTATTTTGTATGTTAGGGCAATTACAATGATTAACTTTATTGTTTATATGTAGACAACTGTGGGTATGCGCAGTTATGTTTGTATATGAACTTTCTTTCAAATAGGGAGATTTAATGTGTAATAGTTTCGTTTTTTGTGCATTTAAAACGAGTCCCGCATCATGACACCACTTAGTGAGTAAGTTGAAATCTGACTGAACACGATCTATTGCATTTTGTGGATTTCTGTCAGCCGCTACTAGACATGTATCATCGGCAAATTGATAGCATGTGCAAGATTTTATGCAATTTCCTAGGTCATTCACATAGGATAGAAAGTAAAGAGGACCGAGCACTGAACCTTGGGCTGTGCCCACTGCAACTTTTTTAGGCTCACTAAGCGTACCGTCAATTTTTACTGAGAATTTCCGGTTTTTTATATAATTTTCACACCATCGCAAAAGCGGTCCACGTATACCACAGTTGTCTAGCTTATCTATTAATTTTTTGTGTGACAAAGTGTCAAAAGCACGCGAAAAGTCAATGAAGAGTGCAAATACGTGTTTCTTTTTGTCAAGGCAAGCGTTTACTTCATCTGTAAATTTAGATAAAAGTTCGTTTGTACCTTTGCCAGATTGGAATCCAAACTGGTTTAAGTACAAAACGTCATGTTTTTTATAGAATGCATGTATTTGCTCCGCAATAGACTTCTCAACTATATTATCTATTGATGACAGCAAAGTTATTGGTCGATAGTTAAAATAGCCATTCTTCGGACCCCTTTTGTGAATTGGCCTTACGCAACCAATCTTTAATTCATCAGGGTATACCCCAATTGTGCTAGTGTGTCTATGACAGTATGTAAATGTTTTTGTGTTTATGTAAATGTCTGTGTGTTTATGTGTACCTATGTATATGTGTATAAAACTACTTTGGGTAATTAACTTAACTAGATATTGACAAAATTAGTGATAATATTATTTTATTAGTAGATAATAATGAGAATTAATGTTGGTGATAGATTTTCATAATACTTATTCATTTATTTTACACATCATGGTCTTGGAAGTGTTTAAGGCCTGGTTAAAAAATGTAAGTATATGTTCAAGTGTAAGTTACTTATGTGATAAATAACTATTTACTACGATATTATTAGGTACTTAAATAGAATATACTTGTCAGTTGTGATCAATGAATATCAAAATATACAATTCAGATAGCGAGTGAAGGTCACATACTTACCCATTTAATTCTAATCAGTAATTCAATAAAGGTCAGGCATATTAACAAGGAAGTACCTACTTGTATTGTACTCCTTTATCTACAACTGAATGACCAGTACTTACCAGTCTCTTACTTAAAACATCTAGTTTACATACAAATACTATGTTTTAACATGACTAGATAATTAGATATAGTAACTAACAATGCACTTACTTCTTTATATGGATTTCTAATGCGATGCCTCTGTCGCCATTTTTAGGAACATGTTCTAGTCTTATTTTTGTATTAACAAATTTCACTTTTACCCGGCTTAAAACTGAAAATAAACATAACAAAAATAATTAACATATATATTGTTAAAAATTGAATATACTTACTGCCTTTTTTAAGAAACATAATCTTCATTGTATTCTAATAGGTGTAAGTAAAGCATTCTAGCACATAATGTTTTTTTTATAAATTAAATGTAAGTAAGTATATATTTTTTTTATATATCTAAAATGTAATACTCACTTGAATCTATAGTGTGAGCAAACATTTCAATTCCTTCCACAGGATTTGATTCCTGTGGCCCGTCTTCTTCCCGGAGGCACTCTGCGGCCAGCTGCATTGACGAAGACATAGAGGACCACATTGATTCCAACATTGATGGCACTGTGCATTGGAAAAATCATACTTAATACTTCCTCCAAGCAAAAATATACTAGGAAAATTTTACCAAATACTCATGCCTAACATTCAAAATTATGGAATTATTAATATTTTCTACAGATTTACAGCAAGTGTCACAAAAAAAGAGTAAAGCTTTCCTTCTTTTGCTGATTTCAGACCCAGAGGTCCCGGGTTCGATTCCCATACATATTGTATTCGGTTTGTCTTAGTCTGCCTGGCACGTTCCCGCGCCGTGGCTGACTGAGGATATTAAATCTTTAATGGATAGAAAGAATCACGCAAAGGCCAAATATAAATCCAACCCTACCGAGGAGAATCGCGACAAATACCATCGCACCAGGAATCGCTGCAATACAGTGTGTAGGGATGCACAGCGACGCCACATACATAAATCAGTAGAAAACGGTGACCCCGCAAAAGTTTGGAAATTTTTAAGAACGTTGGGTATTGGCAAATCACAGAATAATAGTTCCTTCCTCAGAATTTAAATATCGCACCAGGAATCGCTGCAATACAGTGTGTAGGGATGCACAGCGACGCCACATACATAAATCAGTAGAAAACGGTGACCCCGCAAAAGTTTGGAAATTTTTAAGAACGTTGGGTATTGGCAAATCACAGAATAATAGTTCCTTCCTCAGAATTTAAATATCAATCAGTTAAATGATCACTTTTCTTTAACATCTTCTCTTGACATTAACGTTAAAGAAAATACCTTACTGCATCTTAATTCTCTGCCTAAACCTGTTTCTGCTCCTTTTCTCTTTAGTCAAATTTCTGATTGTGATGTTGAAAGGAACATTCGTGCCATTGACTCTGCAGCAGTCGGTAGTGACAGCGTCAGCCGTAATATGATCCTTCCCTTAATAGACATCCTTACTCCTGTCATCACTTTGATTTTTAACAGATCCATCTCCTCAGGCAGCTTTCCTCAAATATGGAAAGAAGCGCAAATCATCCCTCTCCCTAAAAAGTCCAATCCCACTGCTACGTCTGACTTTCGTCCTATTTCCATACTCCCTTTCCTTTCAAAAGTCCTTGAGCGCCTTATCCATCGTCAATTAAGTGACTTTTTGAACAGAAATCATCTCCTGAATCCTTTCCAATCCGGTTTCCGACCTGGTCATAGTACGGCTACTGCACTTGTCAAAATAACCGACGACCAGAAACTCACGTTGCTTACATTACTGGACTTCAGCAATGCTTTTAACAATGTCGATTTTGACATTCTGCTGGGCATACTAGGTTCCTTAAACATATCTCCAACGGTTATTGACTGGCTTCGTAGCTATCTACAAGGACGCCGGCAACGCGTACACATAGGTGATACCTTTTCATCATGGTCTTCTACTACTGCCGGTGTACCTCAAGGCGGTGTGCTCTCTCCTTTATTATTTGCAATTTTCATCAATTCTATTTCTCGTGATCTTTCTTCTTCCTACCACTTGTATGCAGACGATCTTCAAATATACTGTCAAGAAAGCTTTGAGAACTTAAGTGTAGCCATTCATACCATAAACCAAGATCTGGCTCGTATTTCAAACTGGAGTAAGATGTATGGCCTTAAAGTAAACCCCAAAAAGACACAGTGTATTCTAATCGGCAGTCCTTATTTTATGTCTAGAATTGACTCGAGCCAGCTACCGTCAGTCATCTTTGACGGAACTCCTGTACCTTTTGCAGACAAAGTGAAAAACTTGGGAATTTTGTTTGACAAAACGCTGTCTTGGTGTCCTCAGGTTACTGAGGTCAGTAGGCGTACTTTCGCCGCGGCAGGGTCCTTGAGGCGCTTACGCAATTTCTTGCCCACAGCCACCAAAATTACCCTTGCACAATCTCTTCTCTTACCCATACTTGATTATGCAGATATATGCTATCCCGATCTTACTTCAGAACTGCTCAATAAACTAGAGCGTCTTCAGAATTTTTCTATCCGGTTCATATTTGGTTTACGCAAATATGACCATGTCTCCCAATATCGCCAACAACTTGGGTGGCTCCCCATACGTCGTCGCAGACACATGCACATCCTATCTCTCCTCTTCTCGGTGCTGTTCAGTCCTAAACTGCCTATGTATCTAAAAGAACGTTTTGAATTCCTTTCTTCCACACACGATCTCCCTCTCCGTTCCTCCGATAGTCTTCGTCTCTATGTCCCTCCCAACTTGACGAAATCCTACAGCCAATCCTTTACGCTGCAAGCTATTCATTTGTGGAACTCCTTGCCTGACACAGTGAGACGTGCACAAACCTTAAATTCTTTTAAGTCGCAGGTTAAGGAGTTCCCTTGAAGTGTATCTCTTATCATGTTTTTTCATTTTTTATTATTTTGTTTTCGGTTTTGCACATTACATTACATTTTATACTTTGTATGTATGTATGTAAGTATATATTATGTTATATCTATTTATGTTTATATTATTATAATTATTATTTATTTTTGATTAATATTTTGATTAATACCATATTTTCTTCACTTCAAACTTATTTGTGCACAACCTACCATAATTTCGTTTACTATTATTCCCTAAATATGGGTTGCCTGGCAGAAATCGCTGCTAAGCGATAAGGCCGCCTAATTGTACAACTGTTCTTGTTATTTGTAATTTGTATGATGTCTTTATGTTTGTGTGTGCAATAAAGTATTATCTAAACTAATCTAATCTAATCTAGCTACCACCATCTTATCTAAGTCTGAGGCCATAACAATGATAATTTCAACATTATTATGTTCCGGCAGTTAGAGATAAGATAGCCAGTTCCTCAGTGATTGAGGATTCTGGGAGTAGTGCGCTTCTTCCACCTTCAGCCTTATCACTACTTACCATCAAGTGTAATGAAGGCTAAGTGCTAACTCGTTGTGGATTAAAAAAAAAAAATATATAAAATACCAGGTGGTTGAAAATTTGGTTAAAGAAAAATCATTTTAGAAACTAATATTAACTCTTTGATTGTCATGCAAATATGTGAAGATTTCTCACCTGGATCTTGTCGTACTTTAGGCTGTACAGTAAGGGAAAGCCCATTGACCTCCACAACTGAGTCATCTTTGAGCAATGTTGACCACGGGATGGTGACTGTTATCTCTTGCATATACCCATCAACTATCTCCAAGGGCCAATTTTGTGAGTCTCCGAGCTCATTGAGCGCCTGTCATTCAGATAGAATAGTACTTAAAGTTATTAATATTTTTACTTTTTTGCGTTCACAATGCAATTATTATTATTGAAAAATTTTAAATGAAGTATTTAGGAAAAATCAACCCGTCTCACAGTCCCATCGGAGCTGATTGTGAGACGGGTTGATTTTTGCTAAATATGAACTTCATTTAATTTTTTTCTAGAATAGTAAATTTTCAATTTCAATTCTTTATTGCTATTCCACAATGGTTTTAGTCTTAAAAATCGTGAACATCTTGGACACTGTCGGGCACAGCAAAATTAGAAGGGAGGAGGTCATTTTAATGTAATATTTAAATGATGACGTCTCCTTGACATTGCTATGTTCTCAAAAACAAAACCCTTATTCCTCGTACATTACCAAGTTTGATAACTGGCTTTCTACAAGGAAAAATAATTCTTCCTAGCTTACCCGGTTTTCAAATGGGAATTTTTTTTCCTGGTAGAAAACCGTAATTTTATTTAGTTTTCTACGAAGAATTTTTTTTTCTTCTTAGATTTCCCAGTTATCAAAGGAGAATTTTTTTTTCCTCGTAAAAAGCTGTGAATTCAATGAGTCACACCAACACATCTTGTGCACGTACTCGTGCAAGTAATAACAGTTTTAGTTTCATCGAAATCTGTCCAGGATTTCCAAAGTTACAGCGTTGTAAAGTTTCACCAGCTTTTGTAAATTTGCTTTCCTTGCGCGCTATTGCGATGACGTCATGTCGCAGTGACATCTCCGATTGCGGCTGCTGCGGGTGATTTCCGTTCAACTGTACCTACATAGAGTCCGTCCGTGCGCAATCTTCGCGCAACTGGTGCGTTTTTGGCGCTAGTTACAGTAATTTTTTTTCGTTCTAAGGTTATAGTAAATGATTAGTATTCGATTTCGACCGCGCGCAGCCGCACTTTAAAACTGTCACCTACATACGTTGATCGAAGTTTGACGGTTGCTATTTATATTGACAAAATACCGCTCGCCATTACGAAAGTTGATTTAATTTATTCACGAAAATACAACTTATGTATTTGAAGGTGTTTTTTCACATGGGCTCAATACAAAATTGATCATTGATCAACTATAAGAAAAATAAATAATTTTATTGCGAAACCGTGAGAGCGCAACTCTAATAGCCAAAGGAAGCGCCAACTCTCAATCGCAATGTGACGTCACACGTTAATTTTATTGGCTCACCTGAATTTTTCACGGAGGCCGTAATTTAACGTTCAATATCTCAGTCATTATTGAAGATAGGAAAAAAATAAAAACATATTCTTTTTTCTCGAGTCACATATTTTTTAGATTTGCTGATAACAAAAATCATTGGTGTGACTCATTACAGCTTTGTATGTGTTGTTCTAAGAATAAGAATTTTTCCTACTTAGCCATTAGATGAGATAGACCGAATAATTACTTAGATTAAGTTTTACTTTAATAATTAGACCATCCAACCAACCGTTCCATCGGAGCTGGTTGTGAGACGGGTCGATGTTTTTCTAAAATATGTATTTCATTTTCAATTCTTCAATGATAAAAATTGCATTGTGAATGCAAAAAAGTAAAATTTTAAATAACCTCTTTACTATTAAATCTATATCTATACAATAAAATAAAATTGGAGTGTCTGTTTGTAATATTAAAATAACTGCTTTTTACTACTTACATGCATATGATTAAGTATATTGTAATATACGGTACATATACCAAAATATCATTTATTACAATTTTTGCCTGTCTGTCTATTTGTTCCGGCTAATCTCTGAAACGGCTGGATCGATTTTGACGGGACTTTCACTGGCAGGTAGCTGATGTAATAATGAATAACTTAGGCTACTTTTTATCCCGATATTCCTAGGGAAACGAGAACCACGTGGGTGAAACCGCGGGCGGCCGCTAGTAATTAAATAAAATAAAACTGTTGTTCCCTCTAAAATTAAAATTAATCTAAGTAAATAATAAAAATTAATAATAAATAAATAAATAACTTCTTACAATCACACCAATTATCTAAGCCCATGTTAATTTCATTATGAAACTGTATCACGGAAAACTTGATAACGGATAAATATATACTTAAATACTTTTTGTTTGTAAATACATACTTAATATACATAGTAAACACCCAGACCAAGACAAATAGACATGTTCATGTACACAAATATTTGTCTTGTTCGGGAATCGAACCCGAGACCTCTGGCGCAGAAGGTGGGTAGCCTACCCCTGCGCCAAATCGGTCGTCGCTAATAATAATTATTCAGTCTTTCTGATATTCTGATCTAATGGCTATGAAGGGAAAATTATTCTTCGTAGAACGCACAACATGTACAAAGCTGTGATTGAATTCACAGCTTTCTACGAGGAAAAAAAAATTCTCCTCTGATAACTGGGTAAGCTAAGAAGAAGAAAAACTTCTTCGTAGAAAACTAAATAAAATTACGGTTTTCTACCAGGAAAAATAATTCCCATTTGAAAACCGGGTAAGCTAGGAAGAATTATTTTTCCTTGTAGAAAGCCAGTTATCAAACTTGGTAATGTACGAGGAATAAGGGAAACAAAATATACTACTTAAGATAAGCATCCACACAACCTGGCAGCATGTGCCATGCAGTTTGTAGTACTATCTCACATACTTACTTATATTAAGTCTCCCTTACTTGTTGTTTACAAAGATGCTGTTTACTCTTAGTTTTACAGTGTATTCAGTAAATTTTTTATAACTGAATAGATGAGTGAATAAATTCAGAAGTGAAAAATATTCCCATATCCAATGTTTACTAAACTATGTGTCAATGTTTATGTCACCATCACCAGTGTCTGGTGTTTATCTGATTGACAAATTTGTGACTATTTTACAATTATGCTGGGCTCATATTAAAAATAATCTAAGTATAATTGGTAGATGGAGGAGTTGTTACTGTTAACATCAGTTCTTATGGTAACAAGAGACTGAAATTATAGTTTATTGGTCAAAGTGTTGCAGACGGATCGGATGGACAGTTTCTATCACAAGCTGCCTTCAGAGAGGTATGATTCAATATTTCTTTGTTTCGATCGTGGCACGTGTTAATTTTAACATAATGCGCATTTGGACATCGACAGACGCGTGTTAAATTTATGAAAGTGACTTATTAGAGTTTTGAGTAGATTTATGTTAATGCGCCTTAGATAATGCTGTATATAGTCAAAAAGATATTTACTTACTTCGCAGTCAAGGCTAACATCACATACTGTTCCTGTGCCATTGTACAGATCTACACTCAGCTGATCTAGAGTCAATTTTTCTTCAAGGAAATTGCCGAGATAACGCTGTAGAAGATACCTGCAGGCTCTCTTTTTTATGCTCTCAGACCATGGCAGATACCACAACATCTTAAATCACTTTAAAAAGATCATCACACTGAGAATTTTTATTTTTGTGCGTAATGACTATTGTGATTTGCGTGTGACTGACAGAACAGGAACGTAAATAAACACTGCGTTTCGTTCGATCCGTTTCACTCAATTCGTTCGTTGTTGTTTTTAATCAGCAGATCACAAAATTAGCTATTATAATGGATTTTAAAATTAATAATAATATTTAAATATGTCTGTAGAACATATTTTAATAGTAATTAATTAATTGTATGATCTTAAGAATGTCTGCTTTTTGGACTTTTTTTATACCTAACACCGCCATCTTGTGGCGAGTAGATAAAACTACAATACTACATGTTTTATTAAGCCCCCAGTACGGGATGGCCGACCATGGTCGGCGACCATGACCAATACATCGTACATTGACACTTTTGAACGAACAAGTTTAAAAAGGTTCTTTCAAAAGTGTCAATGTACGATGTATTGGTCATGGTCGCCGACCATGGTCGGCCATCCTGTACACTCGAGGACAAATTCGGTGAACCACCTCTTACTTCTTTTCACGTGGCTGGTGCCTCGCCATTCACGCGCAGACCGTTTTTCTATTTTTTTATGTATTAAACTAGTGTAGTACAATGCATAAGCAATGGGCGATTTTCTGAAAGCTCAGTCACTAGATGGCGCTGTCCCACCTATGCAGTTAGAAGGAACGGAACGTTATAAATTTTACCTTGACGCGACTTTTTTACGTAAAACGGAACGTCAGACAGATGTTATTTATTTACCTAAATCTATAAATTTACCTATTTCGTTTCTGTTCCTCACAGTAGTACTTATTTATTATATTATTAGTTTCCTTTGGGTTCTTAAAAAGTAATTAATTTAAATTTGTTCCATACCAAAATATACCATAGACATGTACATACTTATTCAACGCCATCTAGTGAAGCAATTGGAAGCTTTTTTTTTTAAAATGGCCTCTCAGAAAATCGCTCATTACGGATAGGGACTGCAACTGAACGGTGAGACGCCAGCCACAGGAAAAGAAGTAAGATGTGGTTCACCGAATTTGTCCCCGACTGTACTGGGGGCTTAATAACTACAACTGGAAAGGCTTGAGCATACCAAACGCGGGTCAGAAGCAGAGCAGCTATGGAATTGCGTAAAGTAAGTCGTGGGCCGGAGCGACCGCGGGGTGCGGAGGCGACCTGCGGATCTGCAGGACGCGCGAACACGTTCTATTCCCTCCGCCGGCGCCGGTCGCGGCGACCGCCGGACGCGCCAGTGTGGCCCCTCCCGTCCGTCTCAAAATATTTGTTTTTCCCGCTCAACGCGGACGCAAGACGCGCCGCTCCAGTGTGGCCCACGACTAAAGGTTCGCGCACATTATGTCGGGCCGCAGCGCAAAAATCCGCTCAAATCGCGGTAGCCTCCCTGGGGGGGCTACCGCGTACGTTTTTGGGAACCTTAAGTCAATTTTATAAAGAAAATAGCCGCTAACAGTTTCTTGTTTTGTGACGTCGGGTATAACGATAACTAGAATAGCTAGGAACGTTCAACAGAACAAAGCAGCAAAAGTCCCCCTGGGGGGCTACCGGCTAAAAATATGGACATGGGCTTCATTTGATATTTGAAGCTCAAAAATATGGGCTTCAAATGTCAAATGAAGCCCATGTCCATATCCATATTTTTTAACCAGTACAAGGGCAGAGCCGACCCAAATCTCAGAAAGCCGCCTGCTATACAATTTCTTTATAGCTGCGTCCATTTACAGATAGAAGCGCGGCGCGCCGAATAGAGTCGACCGCGGGAATTGCTCGTCAGGCGGATTTCTTCGATTCGACTAGTCGATGCTAAGCTTCAGATAATTCTGCGCGTGACTGGGGCGTTTTTGGCGCCAGTTACAACAAATGGGTAAATGTACACCCATTTGTTTTAAGGTCAAGGGTAGAAGATGTATTCGATTTTGACCGCGCGCAGACTTATCTGGCGTGCACTCTACCAAACTACAATATTTTTGGTTTTTATTGATCCTATCCATGATTGTGTGTGGTTGTGAAAATAAATATATGAAGACATGGCTGTATAGTCTATGACTTTTGCCTGCCTTCATAAAAACAAAGCATAGAATTTTGACAAGTCTTTTAGATGGCGGGGTAGGGCATCACGACGTTTAGATGTTGGCTGAGGTTTGGTGTGGGAGGCCTTTGCCTCCTGCATCTTTGTAATAAAAGTTTCGATGGCGGCATCTATCTCCTCTCTGGTTGTAAAAGGGCCAGGTAGGCAGACGTCCACCATCGATAACTTGTAGGCCTCCCAGTCGGTTTTCAATCTAGGCCGCATGGGGGCCACGACGTCGGGAGCGGTGGCCATGGTTAGTAGGATTGGCAGGTGTGGTGTGTCGACCTCATAAAGTACCTCCACACTGATGGGGTTGGCGACGCCCTTGGTGAGCACCACGTCAATGGTGCTGGGTTGCGCGGTGTCGTTGGGCGGGTAGTGTGTAGGCGAATCTGGTCCCAGTACTTCGATATCCTTGTCCGCGGTCGCTTCAAGCAGTCGGCGGCCATCTGTTGAGGTAGTGCGGGACCCCCACGCTGGGTGCTTCGCGTTCAGGTCCCCTGCCAGCACGGTGGGGGTCTGGTCTGCGAACACGGCTGCGAAGTCGGACGGATGTATTCCCGTTTGTGGAGGACGGTAGGCGGCGTATACCTTGACCTCCGAGCCACCGGCGTGCACCCTCACACCGATGGACCTGAGGCTGTTGAAGTCGGGCCAAGGTAGCTCGTCGTGGATGACGTCTCTTCTCACCAGGACCGCCGTGCCCCTGTACGCGCGGCCCTGTGGCGTCGTTTCTGTTGTAGCAAAGCGTAGTTAATGTGGAAGCTATTTAGAGAAGGAACAAACACTTATTATTTATAAGAACAGACTTTTATTTACAACATGGAAAAAACGATAAGCAATAGGTACAGAGATTTCGAAAAGAGTAATCACAGTGACATTTGACACAAGATAATAATCGAGTCAAAGACACCATGTAGGTTGCACTCGCTTGCTTTCGGATCTCCTTCAACACGCCCTCTAAAACAATGCTAGTGCAGACCTGATGTTCACAAAGGTGGGCTTCGGCAGTCCTTTGGTCATGATGTCTGCGACCTGATCTTTAGTCCCAATCCTTTTAACAAATATTGCTCCTGCAGACACAAGTTCTCGGACATAAAAGTGTCGGATGCGAATATGCTTCGTCCGTTTGTGGAACTCCGGGTTGTGTGCCAATCGTACAGCTGCTTCGTTGTCAACATGAAGATTCGGCACACTCTTTATCTTTGTCAAATCTTCAAAGATTCTTGTCAGCCAAACTAATTCTCTGGCCCCTTCACTGGCAGCCACTAATTCCGCTTCAGTAGTGGACAGTGCTACTGAAGTTTGCCTTCTGCTTGTCCATGATACTGGACCTCCGGCATATAGGCATACAATTCCAGTGGTGGATCGTCCGGTAGTAGCATCACCACCATAATCGGCGTCGGTATATCCTACCAGTTCTGGCTGTGTCAGGGTCTTCGGCTTATACTGGATCCCAAGAGACGTAGTTCCCTTTAGGTAACGGAGTATACGTTTAACTCTGTTCCAGTCACTTCTGGTTGGCTTTTCTAAGTTGCGTGATACTACACCAACGGCATAGGCGATATCAGGACGGGTTGCGACCATGAGGTATGCTAGTGCACCAACAGCTTCGCGATACGAGAAATTATTCTCCTCTGTGTTTCCTTTCTCCACGTCCAATTGTGTTACAGACGATTTTCCTGCGGCGTCAATCGGTGTTGAGATAGGATTACTATTAGCCATATTAAATCGTTCAAGTACCTTCTTTGTATAGGCTTCCTGGTGGATTACGATCATGCCGTCTTTACATTGACTGATTTCCATTCCTAAGTAGTATGTCGCGGGATTTGTCGTAATTTTAAGTTTTGTTTTCAGCTTCTCTAGGAAGTCATCGGCAAGCTGTTTGTCTGAAGCAGCCACTAATCCGTCGTCGACATATAAAGTAAGTAATATCTGTTTCCCCCCTACTTTCTTTGTATATAGACACGGATCTGCAGTACTCTGTGTGAATGCGAGTTCAGTCAGTACTTTATGGAAACGATGATTCCAGCAGCGGGGCGCTTGCTTCAATCCGTACAAACTACTTTTCAGATGACATACGCAGGTAGAGCCATCGTGAAAACCTTCAGGTTGTTGCATGTATAGCTCTTCTTCGAGCTCACCATAGAGAAAGGCAGTCGTCACGTCAAACTGTGTTAGGTACATCCTTTCACTCGCAGCAACACTTAGTAGCGATCGTATGGTTGCAAATCTGGCTACAGGACTGTACGTTTCTTCGTAGTCTATTCCTTTGCGTTGTTTAAATCCTTTTGCGACCAGACGCGCTTTGTATTTATCGATAGAGCCATCCGGGTTTCTCTTTATCTTATAAACCCATTTGCTCGGTATGGCTTTTCGATCCTGAGGTAGTTCTTGAAGGACCCATGTGTTGTTCTCTTTCAAAGAATCTATCTCTTTCTGCATAGCTTTCATCCACTCATCTTTATGTAGGCTCTTCATAGCTTCTTTAAACGTAGTGGGTTCAGCTTCTTCGTCGATAAGTGCACAACAGTCTCTGAATTTCTTTGGAAGACTAATGGTGCTCCTGTCTCGCAGTTTGTATCTAGGTTCCGTTTCTTCATCTTCTGATTCAGATGAATTTCCTAAGTTGGCATCGGATTCGTACAAACATGTGCTCGGTGGTCTAGACATTTCACCATGATCGGGATTTTCCTCATCAAATTCAACCGATCTGTCTTCTATTATCTGCGGTACACGTCCTTGATCTTCTTGATCAGGTATCGAGTTTTCGATATGATGGCTTGGTGTAAGATCTTGACTGTATTCATTGCGTTCCTGATTGAAAGTCACTTTCAAATCGACTTCATTGAAAGACGTTTCTTTCCTCGTTGTCGTGGGTACAACGTCATCGCAAAGAGTTCTGTCAAGCGGTTTCTCGTCGAAGATTACGTCTCGCGACCGAATCATTTTATTGTCATCGCACCAGATACGGTAGCCATCATCGTTGTCGTATCCGATTAATCTTCCTTTGAGGGCTGTCATGGAGAGTTTCTTTCTTTTCTGTTTGGGGACATGGACGTAAGCTCTGCAGCCCAAGATGCGTAGGTGAGCAACTTTCGGTTTATTTCCATGCCATAGTTCGTAGGGTGATTTGTTATTCATACGGGATGGACCGGTTCTGTTTAGAACGTAGGCAACCGCATTAACTATTTCGGCCCACAGCTTCTCTTGAAACCCTCCGCTATGCATAATAGTCCTTGCAGCCTCGACCAAGGTTCTATTATCTCTCTCGCTGCATCCGTTTTGCTCAGGAGTGTATGGCATAGTCAGCCTCTGTCTGATTCCATGCGTGGCGAGAATCTCACGCACATCCTTATTGTCAAACTCGCCGCCATTGTCACTCAGGAGTGTCTCGATCGAATGACGAGTATTTCTTGCTTCGGCGATGAAATCTTGCATCTTCTGTTTTACTTCTGACTTGGCTCTCAGGAAGTAAACGTAGCGATAGCCGGTGAAATCATCTTTAAATAATACAAAGTAGCGTAAATTTGTAAAAGAGTTAGGGAACGGCCCGCATACATCGCTGTGTACAAGCTCGCCTGGTCTTGAAGCTCTAGGTCGGTTCCCAAACTTCAATCGATGCGACTTGCCGAATATGCAACTTTCGCAGACGCTTTCATCTTGAGGAAGGTCTATTCCTAACTCCCGTTTTACAAATTGACGTACATGACGCTTGTTCTGATGTACGAGTCGCTCGTGGTGAAGCTGCGTCTTCGTTAATATCAGATTCACTTCCAAGTTTCTGTTAGGAATGACAGTCTTAACATTTAGCTTGTATAAGCCTCCGCTAATGCTGCGTACACCCATTAATTTAACTTCGCCGCGTGTTGACATAGTGCAGCTCGTTGGTGTGGACTCAAAATTGCTTATTGAGTTGCAGTCATGAGCAGCTAGAACAGAGAACAGGTTCTTTGTGATCTGTGGCACGTACCATACGTCTTTCAAGGTGATCTCGTAAACTCTTCCACGTACCTCTGATTTGATGTTGATATTCCCTTTGCCTTTAGCTTGCAGTGCAGTGCCATTAGCCGCAGAGACGGTGTGCATCTGGTCAAAAGTTTGGAAAGTTTGAAATAGATCTCCACGATTGCTGACGTGGCATGTTGCGCCGTTATCAACGTACCAGTTGACTGTACTCGATGAAGTCGTCGATACTTCATGCTCTGTTGTCAGTACTTCCGCTTGTAAGTACATCGATTCCACTACTTGAGATTCCTTTTGAGAAGAAAAAGAAGAGGGCGGGTTACTGCTTTTCGAAGGTTTGCCATCTTGAAGCCATCTTTTGCAATCTTTCACTCGGTGACCTTTGACGGAGCAGTAGTTGCATTTTATCTTTGCATCCTTATTCTTTTTCCTTGTCCCATTCTGTGTGGTCTTTGTTGTTAAAGCCTCTTGTTCTGGCGGCACGGTAGACACCATCAAGTTCCTTTCGAACACGCACAGACGATCGGTTAGGTTGTCAATGGTTCGTTCGGACGTTGGACACATTAACCATCCACTCTTGAATTGAACGTATTCTTCTCCCAGTGTGTCGAGCGTTTTGCATATGAGAAGAAGATCCGGAAGCTTCTTATCATCGCCGAGCTCTTTGTTCAATGAGGTCCAAATGTTTTTCAATTTTGACATATGAGTTGTTGCATCGTCAGCGGGATCCTTTCTCAATCCAAAGAAACTCATACATAATTGGAAGGTTTTGTCTTCGTTTGTTCCGTCAAACATTCGATGAAGTTCTAACCATATTTCCTTAGTGGACGTAAATCTCATCACTTTTCGTAGCATTTCTTCAGTCATGTTGTTGGTAATAATGAAAAGAGCACTCGAGTCGGCTTTCGTAAATTCCGACACGGTAGCGGCGGTTGATACTCCGGTCGCACTGGCTTCACTTTCTTTATCCGCGGTAAGTCTGCCTTCAATTATGTCGAGAGCGCGAGGTATGCTCTTGAGTATAATAAGCATTTTATACTTCCACGTATCCCAGTTGCTTTTACCTTCGAGGGGTGCAATGTTATACTTGAAAGTCGAAATTTCCATCTTTTAGCTAAATTGCAGCAAAACCATAACCTGTTGTAGCAAAGCGTAGTTAATGTGGAAGCTATTTAGAGAAGGAACAAACACTTATTATTTATAAGAACAGACTTTTATTTACAACATGGAAAAAACGATAAGCAATAGGTACAGAGATTTCGAAAAGAGTAATCACAGTGACATTTGACACAAGATAATAATCGAGTCAAAGACACCATGTAGGTTGCACTCGCTTGCTTTCGGATCTCCTTCAACAGTTTCATCTCGCCTGTACGCCTGGTAGTTCGGCAGCCTTAGTGGAGTTTTGGATGTTAGCATCGTTTCACCCAGGAGGACGATATGAATGTCCTGCGACTGGGTGAGGAGGCGGAGCTGAGCGACCTTGTTGCTTATGCCTCCCGGGTTCCAGTACATTATACGTAGTGTACTGGGTGGAGGACAGAGGCGAGCTTGGTTATCTCCTGTGAGATGGCTTGGAGGGGGTCCATCCCCTGTTGAATGCTCACCAGCAGCGCTACCAGTATGTTGAGTAGCACTTGGATGTTCTGCGGCTGGTTGAGTGGGCAAGGTGGGCCCTGTTGTTGGCCCTGGCGCGCGGTGCTGGTCCCAATTCTCTGCTGCTGCTGCTGGGGGAGTGGGTAGTTGGTTGAGATTTGTGGTTGTGATTGCCCTCTGAAGGGAGGTGGAGGGTGAGTTTGCCCACTGACTGGTTGTGGGGGCTGAAGTTGAAGTTGCCCCCTGAAGGGTGGTAGGGGCTGTGAAAGGGGGGCGGCTGGCGGTCTCGCGGTTGTCAGTTGCGGCGCGTGTTGTGGGGCTCTCGGAGCGGTCGGGGGTGCTTGGGACCCCCCCGTCGGAAAAACCGACTCTGCAGTCGGAGTCGAGGCTGCGGCGGGGGTAGGGCCTGCCTGCGACATGGTGCGCTGGCGGCGGCGGCGGCCACCGCGGGGGCGCCTGCGGGCGGCGGGAGCGGGTACCCCACGCTCGATGGGTGGGTTGGCGGGCGGCGCTAAGGTAGCGCCAGCCAGCGTGTCGCGCACGTCAGCGGTTGGCGGTGCGGTGGTGGTCGCCTGGGGGCGGGGGTGGTTGGGGGCGCGCTCCGCCCCTCCCGGCATGGGAGGGGAGACGCTGGCCCCCATGCGCCTCGCCTCGCGCAGAAACACCCGGCACCGCCGGTCGCTGGCTGCATGCTGTAGCGCGCAGTTGGCGCACGTGGGGGGTCGGCCCGGTCTCGCTCGCACTGTGCGACGGGATGGTCGCCCGCACAGCGCACGCATCTCTGCGGGCGGTGACAGTTGACGGATGAATGACCAAACGCCTGGCAGCGGTGGCACTGGGCGGGCCCCTTCCGAGGACGCCAGGCCTCCACAACCACACCGGGCATATACAGAAGCTCGGTTATGGCGTAGAGACGGGTCAACTCGGCGGGCTCCAGGTGCTCCAGCTGTACGTGGAACAGGCAGCCGGGGCGGCCTTGTTTGCCGGCTATCGCCCGGCAGTGATTGGCGAGAAAGCCATGCTCTTCGAGTGCGGCCTTGATCTGTTCTGGGCGAGAAGAAGAGGCTCAGGTACCTGTGGAGCCAGACTAGGTGTCCACGACTGAAAACGAGCCTCAACAAGGCCACAACGGAACTCCGAGATGCAGTGAGTGCATGGCGAGGGTCGACGTGGGAGGCCACCATCGACCGAGCAGCCGAGCACCTCCCGAGCCTCCATCAACTTAACAGGTGTTTAACAAAGACCCCACAGCCCACGTACCCATTGTTAGACGCCAACGGCCAGAGGAGATACTCAGCCCTTGACCGGGCCCGTATCCTAGCCGAGCACCTGGCCGTCCAATTCTCGCCGCATCCAGCAGCACCGGCAGCGGCCGAGCACCACACGGCGGTGGAGCGCGAAGTGGCGGAGTACCTGGCCACCACCCCACCACCACTACCAGGAGACGCATTTATCTCTCCAGCAGAGGTAAGAAAAGCGGCCCTCCACCTTAACCCCAAGAAGGCCCCAGGGCCCGATAACCTGCCACCCATGGCCCTATCGGCGCTCCCTAGAAAGGGGTGGGCAACGCTTGCCCGCATATTCAATGCGGCACTACGGGCCAACTATTTCCCTGCCGCTTGGAAGAAAGGTCGGGTCATCACCATACCCAAGCCCGGTAAAGACCGTCGCAAGGCCGCCAACCGCCGCCCCTGAACTGAAGGGCGAGTCCATTCAATGGCAGCCGTCCATCAAATATCTAGGCTGCCATATTGACCGCGGCCTGACCATGGCCGCCCAACTCAAGCATGTCACGTCATCGGCCCGCGCCGCGCGGGCCATACTGCGCCCTGTTTTAAATTCCAGACTGCCGCTGCGGGCGAAGCTCGCGATATACAAATCCCACGTCCAGTCTCGGCTCACATACGCTGCGCCAGCGTGGTACTCGCTCTGCTCGAAGACACGGAAGCAGCGGCTACAAGCCCAGCAGAACGTGGCGCTCCGCATCATCACTCAAGCGGGGCGCTACGTCCGCAACGAGGTCATTGCGCGGGACCTCAACATCGAGCCGCTACAGAACTTCGTGGGCCGACTGGCGCGTCGAATGTTCGACTGCGCCGACCACGGCCCCCATCAGCACCTGCAGGGCATCGCGCCCGCAAGACCACTGCCGCCGATCCCAGAAGATCCAGCTTCTTTCGCAAACGCCAACATCAACACCAGAGCCAAGAAGAAGTGGGCGCTGCCGCGTGACAGTGTGCCCCCGCCATCTCCCTAGCCCTTTCTGTCCACTCCTACTTCCTACCCAATACCCCCACCTAAATTATAGCCCTTACCCCGTTTGCGCGCCCGCTCGCAGGCGCTAGCTGGGCCTCCCCCAATGGGGTCTCACCCGGCTGGCTGACCGCGCCGAGGGCCGCAAACATCCAGTGGGGCACACCTCTCGTCAGAAGACGGCCGCGTAAGCGGCACCAAGCACCGTGGGGCAGCAGCACCACGAGATGAAGCCCGGGGAAGGAGCAGAAGCTCGAACCCGCACCCGCCATCATCGGCGGAAGAAATCCAGAGAGACAAGTCTTGGACAAGTCAGTATCAAACTATGAAACGCCATCTCTTGCTACATATATAGTGATCTGTGCGCCATCTAGAGTGCTCGTCAGATAAGTCTGCGCGCGGTAAAAATCGAATACTAATCTTTTCTATAACATTAGAAAAAAAAATACACTAACTAGCGCCAAAAACGCGCCAGTCACGCGCAGAGTTATCTGACACACTCTAGTGATATTTTTTTAAAACCCCCCTGAAAACGGCTCATTCAATTTAAACTACTTACCTACAATAATAATTTGATTTCAAATTATTTTATATTATTTTTCTTGAAATTACTAAAGTTTTAGGCACAGCTGTTAAATAAGCTTATTATGCACGTAAGTTACGATCTTAATATGGTATGTACAGTACAGCAATCACAAATTTGAATTAAACCTGTAGAACTGCAACCGACTTTTTGCCTTCTAAAATCTGATAATTGACCACACTGTGCGCGCGCCGGCCCCATTCGGCCGGTCCGGGGCGTGTTGGGTAAAAATTATTTTAAAATTCATTAACCATGGGCTTACCATGGGCACCATGGCCGACTAGCGGTTTTTTTAATCGACCTATCTTCATCACAAATACTATACTTTGGTAGAGTACTCTTGTGAAATTTCCTTGTTATTTATTTCAAATGGTTTAAGTATGGTTACCTATACAGCCCCCTGATTCACAAACCGTCGGAAACGCTCCCGACAGCGGAATATATGCACTGTTTCATCTCTGTCACTCACTATAGAATAGACAAATTTCGGGGCAGAAAAACTATTTTTTTTCTTTATCCGTCCGAACCAAAGCCGTGTAGGTACCTAATGTTGTAGGTTTTACGAGGCAATGTAATAAAATTGTTTTCGTGATTTAAATAATAATGATTGAATGAAAAAAACCTATACCTAACAGAATAGAGCTGTGGGTCTGCCATGAGTTTTTCTTTCCGTTTACTGTATCTGTAGTTCTGCTACTGCCCACTAGAGGCGCTGTACAGATTTTCATACAAAACCAATACAAAAGAGGGGTACAGACACTTTCCGAAAGGGCCTGTTTTGTATTGGTAGGGCCTTTCGACAGCCACAAACGCCTCCAGTTGAAGTTAGAAGCGGCTATAAAGATAGTTTCTAACCCATTTGCTTGCAGTAGGTAGGTATTTTGTTACGGCGGGCGTTTCGGTGTTTGTTGTTATTGACGAATAGCAGCATGTGGCGACCACCACCGGCACTGTGTGCGGAGAGTTTAAGTACCTACCTTAGTATATAAAATGTATGAAAACTACAGGAAGAGATCGGTGGCGGCATTTTGTGCTTGTGGCACTGACCACAAGCGTGCGGCCAGGGTTAATCTATCATATCAGTTTCATGATTGATTTCAAGGTTGATGAGTTTTTGGGGTTTAATAAAAAAAACAAAAGCTTTGTTGCATTTTTTAATAAATAAAAAAGAGCTATAAACTATAGGCTAGGTACTTGACTGACACTTACTGAATTTCATACATCGAATGCATATTTCCTTTTATGCTTAGGAAAACGTATTCAAGCGATATCATAAAATAAAAGTACATGATGGATTGGTAAAACTAATTTGAAAAATACATATTCTTATTTTTAATTTGAACTGATGAAAACACTATCGACCATGATGTGACGTCATAGGATTTGTAAACAATATAAACTTCAATGTAGGTACTCGCCACATAACTTGGCAGTCTTGGCACGTGTCAAGATCTAGAACTAAAGTTATAACATGGTAATAAGGCTCATTTTTCCGACCGACCACTACGATCAGCGCCCTCTGACAAATGCCAAGTTATGTGGCGCGGACTCTACTGACATAGTTCTCATCCATCATTTGTATCTAAGTACCTACAGATCGACAATCTTTACTGTTCCGGTGACAGCGACGCTATGGTTGGACAGCAGCTTGATAGCAAAATGACATTATAAACAAAACACGTTAGTTCCAGTTTTGGCCACCGGAACAGAAAACGTTGTGGAGTAACTGTCAAGTGTTTGTTTACATATAGTTGACGCTCAGAGTTGACGTCAGAGCACCGATGATCTATCGAACAACATGGTGGACAGCGGGAGCGTATTTGCCGGTTTTTCAAAAGCGAATTTTAAAATAAAGTTTAGTAGGTTTTTATGTGTCAAAATAATATTGTATTATTTTATTTGGTGTAATAGAACAATTATTAATCGTTTAGGACATAAACAAAAAAAGGCTCAAGTAGCCTATTGTCAGTTGTTTACCAGCCATCTAGGACGGCGTATGCCCCTGCGGCGATACCCGCCCACGTCTCTTTGACGACCTGCGGCACGTATGAAGGGGGTACGAGGAATCCGTAGTCGTATCCTGGGAGCTCCAGAGTGTAGGTCAAAGGAATGCCGACGGCGTGTGCCCAGTCACGAGATGTGCCAGTCGTGTAGTTGAGAACGAGACCTGCGTTGCCCACGATGTAGGGACTTGCGCCTTCAATTGCAAGCTCATCTATCGCTTGCGCCATGCTCACGCCGACAAGGTGGAGGTAGAGGGCGTTTGATGGAAGAGTACCTGGGAGTGGACAAGAGGACATATTAACTAAGGGACATGCTTCCATAGTTGTGCAACTCTATGCTTGACAGTAACCAAATTCAGTTCTATTTTTAAAAATACTTTTACACCCTAGGGTGCAACGCAGAGTTTTGAACCCGCTGCTCAGTTTAAATATACATCACTTTTCGAATAGGTATGAGAGATGAAAAATATTTATCAGCCAATGCATTTATATGTCATTAGGTATTCCAATGACACTCTTTTTTGTTACCCTAAAAATACACTTGTTATTTACTTCGTGAAACAGAATTTACAAGTCCATGTTACATTTCGAAGCTTGTGAACTTGTAAACATGTATCTTTCGAGAAATAGGCCCCAGTCAGGTCAGCGCCATCTAATAAATAAACTTATTTTTTTATTTGCAGGCAGAAAATCTCTCATAGGTGACTCAACTTTATGGTAGTCAGGTTCTTTCTTTTAAAAAAATATGTAGTTTAAAAAACTAAACAAACACACTTTAATAGGAACAGACTAAAAAGTACAAAATAACCGTTTATTCAGTAACTGAAATTAAAAAGCGTGGTGCGCGTGGTCAATATTAAGTACTTGAATGCATGCTTTGCAAAGGGCGCACCACGCTTTTTAATTTCAGTTACTGAATAGACGGTTATTTTGTACTTTTTAGTCTGTTCCTAATAAAGTGTGTTTGTTTAGTTTTTTAAACTACATATTTATTTTTTACTTTTTATTTTAATAAATGGCAAGCTATGGATGGATGGTAATCGATTTCACAGTCCATTCATGTGTCTGCCCACCCCGTAAACATTATAACTCAAAGGCGTGATTGTATGTATTTAGTTTTACAAAATTCAAGTGGAGTCTATTAGTTACCGGATGTGCGAGCCGAACCCTTACTTAATCCCTGCTCCGTCATCAGACCCTCACCACCAAGTGTAGCGAATATGTTTCATCAGAACGAAACAAATGAGCCCAAACTCGAGGGGTTTCCTAGTGGTCACAAAGGAGTGCCACCGACTTTCTCCCAGCTCCATCATCAGACCCTCACCACCAATTGTAGCGAATAGGTCTCATCGGAACGAAACAAATGAGCCCAAACTCCAGGGGTTTCCTAGTGGTCATTAAGGAACGCCACTGACTTCTTCCCTGCTCCATCATCAGACCCTCACCACCAAGTGTAGCGAATAAGTCTCATCAGAACGAAACATTGGACCCCGAACTCGATGGGTTTCCTAGTAGTCATTAAGAGTGCGCAGGCTTCCTCTCTGCTCCATCATTAGACCCCCACCTTTAAGATGTAGCGAATAGGTCTCATCAGAACGGAACAAATGAGCTCAAATTCGAGGGGTTTTCTTGTGGTCATTAAGGAGTTTCACTGGCTTCCTCCCAGCTCCATCATCAAACCCTCACCACCAAGTGTAACGAATAGGTCTTATCAAAACGAAACAAATGAGCCCAAACTCTAGGGGTTTCCTATTGGTCATTAAGAAGTGTCACTGGCTTCTTTCCTGCTCCATCATCAGACCCTCACCACCAAGTGTAACGAATAGGTCTCATCAGAACGAGACAAATGAGCCCAAACTCGAGGTGTTTCCTATTGGTCATTAAGGACTGCCACTGGCTTCCTCCCTGCTCCATCATCAGACCCTCACCACCAAGTGTAGCGAATAAGTCTCATCAGAACAAAACAATGGAGCCCAAACTCGAGGGATTTCCTAGTGGTCATTAAGAAGTGCCGCAGGCTTCCTCTCTGCTCCATCATTAGACCCTCACCATCAAGTGTAGCGAATAGGTCTCATCAGAACAAAACAAATGAGCCCAAACTCGAGGGGTTTCCTAGCAGCCATTGAAGAGTTCTATTGCCTACCTCTTGACTCCATCATCAGATCAGCTCGATGGTAGCAAATTATAGTATTGTCATCGGATTCATATAGACTTGCAAAGTTTCAAATCAATACGACACTTAAAAGTAGGTTAAAATTGAATTCCAAGATTTTCTTACATTGTGACTTAGTTACATCGTAACATGTGAAGCTAATAAAAGTGTGGTAATTAGCATCCAATCATTGGCCTGAAAACCAAATACAATTAATAACGTAGAGCTAGAGCTCTCAGAAGTAGGTACCTACTAAATTATCACATTGAAACTAAAAATACTGGGGAAAGCACTAATTTTATATCAAATTTGATTCAAAAGTTTTCTAGCCTTAGTAAATTTAAACGTATTATTGCATTCATTCTTAGATTCATTAATAACATTTCTAAAACTAAAACAAAACCGTGGGTTTCTGTTGGTCACAGAACTTGACGCTTGACGCAGCTACACTCTTACAAGTCGCTCAACAGGAATCATTTCCAACAGAGCGTCTGTTGCTTTTAGAAGGTAAACCATTGCATAATAAATATAGGTTGTTGTCATTAACATCATTTCTAGATTCTTATAACCTTATCAGAGTGGGTGGTATAGGCTTAGTAATTCTAACTACGAATACAACGTTAAGCATCCCATTTTCATTTGTGGCAAGCATCGATTTTCACATCTTATTTTTGAATCTCTACATAAAACTTATATACACTCAAGTTCCCAGCTTTTATTAGCGACAGCAAGGCACAAATTATTGGCCACTAGGTGGAACTACTAAAATTTGCTAAGCGAACGGTACATTCATGTGTCAAATGCGCTCGTTTCAAGGCTCAAACATCGCAACCCATCATGGGTAACTTACCTAGTAATAGCGTACATTTAGTATCCATTTCTTGAAACGGGTGTTGACACGCTGGGCCTATTCTGATAGCAGATCGCAAGGTAGAGGTTGTAAACTTTTAAAATCTTACATTTGTGTCTTTGTTTGTTTAGCCATCAAGGCGCTACATCTTGAGCTTGTGTCAGATCTCACTAAGGAAGCTTTTATTGCTGCTCTTAACTGGTCCATAGCACGCCCCGGGGGAAGCCTCAAAACATGTTCTCGGACAACGGTACAAAATTTGGGGAAACATTTAATGAACTTTCTAGATTTTCAAAAAATTCTTCGTTGTCATCGCACCTCGCTGAACAAGGTATTCACTTTTCTTTCATACCAGCATATACTCTTCATTTCGGTGGTCTCTGGGAATCTGCAGTAAAATCTGTCAAGCATCACCTTAGGCGTGTATTAGAACTGACACACTTTTTTAGGCACTGACTTTAGATTTTGAAGAGATGGTGGCTCTTCTGATACAGGTAGAGGCAATTCTAAATTCTCGACTGATAACACCTCTATCCAATGATCCATCTGACCTTTCCTCTCTCTTTCTCCCGCCCACTTCCTCATTGGATGATCTCTCGTTGCATTGCCTCATCCGCAACTTATCGATAGAAGAATCCCATCTTTAACCATATTCCAACGGATTCAGGCTCTAAAACAACATTTTTGGGCACGTTTTCACAAAGAGTACGTTTTGTGGCTTCAGGACATATCAAGGTGACAATTTTCCAAGGGCGAGCTGAAGAAGGGAACACTCGTCATCGCGAAGGACATCGCAGCAGCGCGCCCACTACTGTGGCCTCTCGGGCGCATTGTTTACGTCCTGCCTGGGTAGGATGGCGTCGCTCGAGTCGCCGACGGCGACGTGAAGACGAAGAAGGGCATCATTAGGCGAGCCTTCAACACCATCTGCCCGCTGCCAACCAGTCTTTGAAGTTGGCACTTCAAAGCGGGGAGTATGTTCACGCATGAACATGACAACACCGGCAAGACGACCGCGGGGCTGTGGGCGCCGGACGAGGACCCGATGACAGCTGAGACAGCGCGACGACCGCGCCCACAGTGTAGTCCGTGGTGGTGTGGTCGAAGTTTTAATGACAACTTATAAAAGCTTACCGTTATTGCCCCAAGCGTAAAGGACCATGCTGCCAAAGCTGTGCAGAGAGATGTAGAGAGCAGTTCTGTCCAGCTGCCTTAACACAGCATCACGGACCACGCGGATTTCGGGCTCGGAGAAGACAGAGGGTCCTTCGTACATGATGCTGCAAGGGTTTCCAGTTTCATCAACGGTGCCCCAGTGGTGGTTGAAGTTCCTGTTGCCGTCAACTCCTGGGCAATATTCGGACATCAAATGGGCACGGGAGCGTGTCTTACGCCACAAGCGATCCTAAAAATAATGTATTATTTGAAAAAGCTGTTAGATTTTCAATGTTAGATTATAGTGTTCGATTGCACTGCTTCTCATTTTTTGCTGTAATTGTAAGTTTAAAGATCGGAAAATGTGCAGACTTTTACAGCTTCAAGAACCACAAATCTGTTTAAATTATTTGGTATAATGAATGATGCTATTGAGCTTCGTTAGAAGTATAGGTATATATAATAATAATATAGGGTGAACGTACCAGTCCCAAACCGTTTAAGACAAGATTTCGACTTTAGATTACAATCAAATTAATATTGAGAGACCTCTTTAGTTTTATGTTATTTTGAAACATTGGTTATTTATAAAACAAAACGTACAAAACACAAAATCTTATCTGTTTCGGTAGCCAAAATGTGAAACTAACGTGTTTTTTCTAAATTTAATTTTGCTGTCAAGTTGATGTCCAACTATAGCGCTGCTGGCGGCTGAAGGTCTTAAAAGTAAGGGCCGGGTAAATTGCTAAAAAAAGAAAAAAGTTAATAGCGCCAATGTCACCTCAAGTCACCTCAACCATCACATCCATCATCAGCATGTAAGTCGATGTTTCATTCCTCATTTTCCCTCACTCAATCCTCAACCCATAGCCGCGTGTGTCTGCACTCAGCAGACACATATACCTTAAATAATGCGCGCTCCTTTTTGTAGTGGGGCGGCCGAATGAGCCGACATATTTTCGTAGCTATCATCTTCAATTCGTTAAGAACTTATGCGGCAACCTAGTTAGAGTAAACTAGTAGATATTTGGCGCGAATTCTTAATATTTTGACTTTTTGACGCAAATGGTCAACTGCCGGTAGGTACTTGGTTAGCCACTGGTACGTTCAGCCTAATCTAATCTAGAACTCTATACAACTCAAAAGCAAGCTTCTATAAAATATAATTTCATAATTTTACTTTATCTCTATGCATCCGACTGCGTTCTAAACATTATCATAGCCAATGTTGGTAGTTGGCATCAAAGTTGGCATCAATCAATTAAGTCGATTCCGGTAACCGCACGTATGTAGAAAATGGGCAGTTTTGCAACAAGTGAGAGGATAACGTGCGTCCTTACCGTTTCCATTGAAAATTCGTATCCGTCAGGGTTCACCAGTGGAATGATGACCCAGTCGATTTCGTTGGTCAGTTTTGCGTCAACGATGTCAACGACTAGTTGGTGGATGATGTAACAGGCGACAGGGATGGTGACCCATTCCCTGGCGTGGATAGCGGCGTCGATGACGATGACTGGCTTCATGGTGTTCTCGAAGCGGGTGGTGGAGATCCTCACGTATTTGATCTGCCTGCCTTCATAGCTAAGGCCGGCGTTGATGACCGTCACTAAATCAGGGTGTTGCTCCGCCAAATTGTCGATGTAATCGTTGATCTGAAAATTATAGGGCTTTACAGTTCCAATTACTGTTCATGTTTTTATCTCGCTATTACAAAACATATTTTTTTGCTCTCCTACTTTCTCGATTTACGAGTCACAAATTTATAAGAGACTATTGCTGGACTTTCATCAATTATTTTGGTATTTAAGTTGCTGTTTATTTATGCAATATTCCATACATTTCTCTTAACTACACTCGTGTTTTGGACACGCAGATTAATTAGAAAAAAACCACATCAAAAAAGTAAGAAATAATTCCTCACCAAATAAATAACTTAAGTACTTTGAAGTCGGGCGTGAAACATGTTCAATTTTTTGTTGTTTTTGTTAAAACCCGCCCGACTTCAAAGTACTTAAGTTATTTATTTGGTGAGGAATTATTTCTTACTTTTTTGATGTGGTTTTTTAGAAGGCGGTTTTTTTTTTTTAATAATTTTTATTTCACTCTTTTTAGTGCATCGTGCAGGCAATTTACGTGTTTTCTGGTAAATAGGTATGTGATCAAACTCAAAACCTCTTTTTTCGAAGTCGGTTAAAATACCTTGAGGTATCCCCTTTTTAACAAAACAATAATCATCTAAATCGGTTTATAAACAAAGGAGTTATGCCTAAAGATACGTATTAAATTCACATAAAGTGGTAACGAAAACGACAGTATTTTCAAGATTTCCTGAAAACTACTGAACCGATTTCAAAATTTCAAAAAAAAGGGACCAACTTGGAAACCAACCTGATGTAATAACGTTTGAACCATTCCAATCGGTTCAGCCGTCTTCGAGTAATCGGTGGACATACACAAAAAAAAAGAAGAGTTAAAAGTCGGTTAAAAATGGAGTTACAAACTTAAATTCGAGTGCTCCATCATTATTTAGACGGGTTAAGAGGAGTGTGTAGCAAACGGTCTTCATACAAACGGCGATGTCGTTTTCCACCCTCTAATTAAACCTTAGCATTAGACACTATTTATAACGTACAATATTAATCTATACAACATTAGACACTATTTAAGAACGAGAAATAAAATGGCAAAACAGTCAGGTTTGTTGTATGGGAGGCCCTCTTAAATATTTATTTTATTTTGATATTGAATAAATATACAACTTAATAGGTATTCTGTGAATATTTCAAGCGGCTTCCTGTTGCTATTATTAATATCGACCAAAAAACGGCAAAAAAATCAATCACGTTTTTTGCATGGGAGCCTCCCTTAAATATTTATTTTATTCTGTTTTTAGTATTTGTTGTTATAACGGCAACAGAAATACATCATCTGTAACAAATGTCTAGCTATCACGGTTCATGAGATTACAGCCTGGTGACCGACAGACAGACAGATAGACAGAGGGACAGCGAAGTCTTAGTAATAGGGTTCCGTTTTTACCCTTTGGGTACGCCGTACCCAAAGGGTAAAAACGGAACCAATTCGGCAATTATGCTTAGGGTGCCGACCCTAAGCATAATTGCCGAATTGGTCCAGTCGTTCTTGAGTTTTGCGCTAGCACCATTCATATATTATTAGGGGTTAAAGTATCAAATTGCCGTTTTGTATGGAGATTTTAGTAATTATTTTTTTCCATACTAACGCTTTTGTAATTTATTCAACGACTAATATTATGTAACTTTACAAAAATTTACACATGTATTTATGGACATTTTAACTATTAAATGACATATTCGTTAGGAGAAAAAAAAATATTTTCACTAAGTTACAACTAATAAAGTACGAAATTCTGGAAACAAAAATAGTTGTAACTTTCGGGATAAGTTTTTTCTATGTAAATAATCAAAATATCGTGGTTATTAAATTATCAAAAGTTTCTCGATACGGTCTTAATGTAACGCAATATGTAAGAAATTATTTATTTCTAATATCATACAAGTTGTTAAGTCATATACGTACAAAAGAAAAAAACGGCAATTTCATTCTTTAACCCCTATTATTTATTATATTTTTTTTTACCACGTTTACAACAATTAATTTAAACATGTTAAAAATCCCGTTTTTATCAGATTTCAATATTTAGGCTTTCCAAGCACGTGTGCTAAATTTCGTAAGTGTATTTATGTATGTTTATGTTTTTCCACGAATTTCTAGAAAACTAATAGTCATACCGGGATGATTCTTTTTGATTTATATCAGGTGTATTTCAACTTAGGGAACATACAAGTTTTATCAAAATCGGTTCAGTAGTTTTTGAGATATGTTTTTTTAAAATCTTTATTACTTAAATATTTTACAAAGGTAAAATACATTGCGGGTTTTGCCCGTGGGCATGCCACCCCCATAGTATATTCGAGATATGGGTAGGTATCTTATGGTACGGTTGGTATCTTCGGTGCATTTTTCTGACTTTTTGCACCTGGCTGACACCGACCTCAAAAAGGTAGGAGATATTATTTTCTCCTTTGACCATCAAAATTTAAAAGCTTATTTTATGAAAGTGTATTGAAAACTGTTCATATTTTTGAATATTAAAAGCGGAAATTATTAGAGGATCACTGCTACAGAAGTTAGGTACTTACTTAAATATACCTACTTAACTAATCGTAAGAATAAGCAATTAAATACCTCTTCAAATCTGTAATAGGTGTCCCAACTCATATATTTTCCGCTTCGGCTTGCAGCTTCCCTGCTTTTTACAATTTCCACATCTTGCTCACGAAGAATGCTAAAATTTAATGTAAGAATGACATAAGTAGATTATAAAAAGTTTTTAGTAAAAATTTCATTTTTATGACAAGCTTTTTTGCTGACTGTACTTTAATATTGTATTGTCATCTAAACCAAACCTGTATACAAAACTTCAGCTCCATCGGACACTGGGAAGTGGGTCAAATTAAGCTTGCAAGATGTGTACCCCACTTACTAACAAACAAACAAACTAACTAACATGGCAATAGTTAATAAAAAGCTAGTAAAAATCGGCCAAGTGCGAGTCGGACTCGCGCACGAAGGGTTCCGTACCATTATCTATACTAGACACTATTTATAACGTACAATATTAATCTATCTATACAACATTAGACACTATAATTATTTAAGATCGAGAAAAAACGCTCTTGGAATTGGACTATTTGTCTCAAAAGTAACGTCAACAGCATGTTTTCCTCTGGCCCACCAATTTTTGTCAATAACTCTGCCGGGAAGCCGGTACATTAAAAACGATTACTGAAATAAGAAATCACATTCCTTTCAGGTGGTTTTGGTAAAGAAATGGCGAGTGGAACCGAGCTGAACATGTACACCTATATCCATATTTTTTAGCAGGTACAGGGGGCTGGATGGTTTGAAAACACAATCGGACCCGGTGAAGTTCGCCGGGTCAGCTTCAGCTAGTCGGTGAACAAAATCCTAACAGCTGCCAGTGATCATTTGAGGAATCTACACCAGACTAAAGTCATGTAAGTAGTAGTGAAATAATATGCAATAGGTACACTTACTCAGCTAGGTTATCGGCAATCTTCGTGTAAGACATGTCATTGTCTTCGAAGTGTGTCAGCCATGGCTGCTTCTCTTCTGGTGCCAGCCTGACCAGGGCTTCTAGCGTTCCTGACTCCGAACGATCTGTGAGAGTAGCCGAGATGACATCCAGGGATGCTTCCAGAGCAACTATGTCTGCTGCTGTAGTGGCAACGCGGTATAGCTGGTGGCTAGAATTCACCAGCGATTTAATTAGCTAGGTACTTACCTACGTATAATTTTAAACTTTACTAAACTAAGTTTTTGGTATTTTCTCGTGTCTATGTAGGACTTAATCTCGTCGTTGTTTTTGATTTTTATAACACAATGTTCATACTTTGGTATTGAATCAATACCTATTAGGTGATGTGATGATGATGGTGTAACCAACTTTTAGCAACGTATTTGTAAAAGTATAAGTAAGTAAGTAGTAATTATTAGTACCTAGTTTGTTACATAGGTATGTTTTATCTCCAATTTCATTTGCTTTTTAACCGACTTCAAGCACGGAGGAGGTTCTCACTTCGATCAATAATAGTACGTGTTATTGTTGATCGAAGTTCTCAAGTCGTTTTTTAACCTATTTTGATTCTTTTTTTATCTGATAAACCAAAGTTTCAATTTGGTTCAAATCCATCCGGCCATTTAGGGAGATGGTCAACTGCCTGCCGAAACCGAAAAAGATACAGACGTGGTGCTTTGACTAAAATAATGTACACCCTGGGCAAATTTAAGTGGCAATAAAAATAAACAAAATGGCGCCAAAAATTAAGTTGCTCCGTTTTGTTTGGCTGAAATTAGCGATATCAATGCGGTTTTTTTAATTTTACGTGTAATTAAAAAAGGCTGAAATAAAATAAAATTTTAAAAATCCCCGACACAATAATAACCACAAAAAAGTCAGAAAATAAATTTTCTTTCTCGGTCGAGGGACCACAAAATGAGAAATATTAAAAGGGTATATTATACGTAGGAGGTCCCCCGACCGAGAGAGACAATTTATCTTCTGACTTTTTTTGAGGTTTTTTATTGTCGGCAGTTTTTTGTTTCTAGAAAATGTTATCTTACGGTAACTGTAAGATTTGGCGTAAAAGTGTTCGCTAATTGGGAAATAGGGAAAATATACTCACCCCTCATATTTTTCATGCCGCCCTTGCACGGCGGCTACAAACAGCAGAAAACAGATCACCGGTCGAGCCATATTGACCATGAACTAACCCAAATTCAACATCGGTAACCATTATATACTTATTCGGTATGGATAATCGCATCCCTATCTTGATTGCCTATTAAGCTCCAATTCCTTATTAATACGTTAATAGCGATCGATAATCAGGGTTTAATTACAAGCAACGGATGGATAAGACCAGATAATATAATATAGGTAAATCCTTACTTCCTTTACTTACTATATTTTTATTATATTTAGTATTATAAATGGGAAAGTAACTCTGTCTGTCTGTGTGTTACGCAATCACGTCTAAAATAAACAATTTTGATACAGAGGTCTAGAGCCTGGAAAAGGACATTATTATTATTTGAATGTAAGGATGCATCTCCCGTAGGAGATGTAGTCACTGCGATCTAAAAGATCTATTGTGACTCGCCACCTGGTCAAAGTAACTCTTTTAGCCTGGGGAGGATTCCAAGAAGGGCGTTTGTGCGACTTATTTGTCAACTCGCGAGTGTGAAACTCGCGACCGCGCGCGAGTTGATACCTTCCAGTTTTAAAAACTATCCAAAAACTATAAATAACTAGCTATTCCCCGCAGTTTCGCCCGTACTGAATGATTCTGAGGGCCTACTCTGAAACGCGAAACCCGAAACTTCGGTATACCCGTCCCTCTCACTCTCTAGCCGCAACAGAATCGAGTAAAAGGGGAGGGGCTAACCGAAGTTTCGGATTAGCGTTTCAGAGTACGGTCCCTGATTAGTATCAACCTACTAACATTTCGATCTAGTTCGATGCAATATGGGTCCAAATCAACGTTTGGATTCTGAAGTACCAGGATAACATAGATAAGGACTATATACCTCCTCCATAGCTATGTTATCCTGGTACTTTAGAACCCAAACGATAATTCGCAAAGCTACATTGTCCTTGTATTTTAAACCGTTACTAGAATACCAAGTACCAGTAGGTAAATTTCAATGTAGTTCACAAACGCCCGAAGTCTAGATTAATCTTCTCTGGGCGCATAATGTGTCGACCCAGATGGATACTGCGTTTGTGGATAAGGAGCCCGCAGTCACACAGAAGGTGCCTGAGTGTTTGGAAAAGGACATACCTACTAGGTTAATTTTTAATGCGAAAAAAAACTGTAAAGCGTTGAAATAGGGGATGAAAGTTTGAATGGAAATAACTTTATTTTTAAAGCTTGAAGCTTGAAAGTTATTATATTTAGTTAGCATCTGATTAAGGAGATATAAATAAATACGACATTCAAAGTTTGTAAAAAATTTACCCTAAAGGGGGTAAAAATAGGGGATGAAAGTTTTGTGTGGTGATGTCGGCAAAAAAGCTTACGGCCCAGAAAAAAAAGAAGAAATAGGTACTTACCTACAGCCTACAGAAAATACGAAGTCATTAAAAAAAAAACTCAAGTACGCAAGTAAGAAACTTGCCAAGCGTCGCGCGCCATATACAATGAACGAAGAAGTGTATCTATTTGCGAAATAATAAAGTAAAAAAAATTAAAATGCTGCCGAAGACACCATTCCACGAGGACGAAGTCGCGGACATAGCTAGTAATTAAATTATCAAAATTAGACACTAGTAAAAAAAATAGGTGAAATGTAGGTACACCCTGTTTTTTAATTAGATATCAAATATATTTTTTATAGCGAAATAAATTTCTCGTATCTACCATAAAATTATTTAGGTTCAAGTTCGAAGGTGTTGGTTTCTTTACATAAATGGTACCTACCTACTTACCTACATAGTACCATTTCATTTCACAAAAGTCTGGGAGGTAAGTATTCTAGTTACCTACCGCACCAACTTGAACCGCACCAGTCGAACCACGTCAAAAGCATTCCAGTTACGGTCCCAATAGTTATGGCCGTTTGCACTAAACTCGGGTTGAGCTTGTCCTAGATAAGATACATCTTAGTTTAGGAACAGCCTAAAACAGCCGAGCTAAAATTTTTGTTTCCATTGACAGACTACGTCGTAACTTAGTCATCGCTTTGCTAAGAGAATGAATGAATAAATTCAAATATTAATTGTTTATGGATTTTAAAACTGGCGAGGTAAAGTAGGTCACTGGATATTTTTTTGGTTGAAACTTCTCATTGATTCCTTCGTAAGTTAAAAGGAGACAAAAGCTAAGGCGTTGTCTATTTTATTTGGTAGGAGTAATTCACCGAGAAAAGAAAAAGTCAACTGAGCTCAACTGTCAGGAAAAACATAAATACAGTGCGCAACCTTTTCTGTTCCGGTGGCCAAAACTAGAACTAACGAGTTTTGTTTTTAATGTCATTTTGCTAATACTTTCATGTTTTGCTGCTAAACATAAGCGCCGCTGTCATGGGAACAGAAAAGATTGTCGATCTGTAATGTTTTTTTTAAATAAATGATGAATGACGTATGTCACATGTGTTGTGTCTCTATCTAGCAAACAAGAATACAAAAGCCACAAGCTTTTCTGTTCCGGTGACAGCCGTGACACAGGAGTCACTTGCAATACGAAATTAGCTTTCAAAATGGACTGTCGTATGAAAACTGTTTTAGTTCCAAAGATAATCACCGGAACAGAAAAGCTTGTCGCACTACTCTTTGCTCACAATGCCACAGACAATAATCACTGATATAGGTATTTCTTAAGCCTTAGGCGCTCGATATTGGGTCAGTAAGTTAAGAATAGCCAAAAGTGCATTTAAGAATGTCCTAAGGTTAGTGCAAAGCAATTTTTTGTTAAGAATGTCTTAAGTTAGCTAGGAAAAGACTTAGGCGATTTTTAAGTTTAGTGCAAACGGGTGTTAGAGTCGTAGTAGAGGCGTTACCTAACAAAAACATCGATAACACTACATTATAACTCAATGGATAACACAGTTTTAATCACTAGGTTTAAAGTACAAAGTACAAGGTCAGGTTGCGACTGGTTAGAAAAAAATCCCTACCTATGTACTATAATACCGCCTCCATAGATATGTTATCCTGGTACTTTAGAATCCAAATGGATTATAATTTCGGACAGCTACAATGTACTTTATACCTAGTGATGTATAATTAGTTGTTATTAAAATACCTATATAATTCAATAAATAAGGTCTTCCGCCCCCTGATTCACAACCCGTCGGAAATGGAATCGAATTCTGTACCCCTAGTGTAAGTTTTTATGTCAAGCAAACGCAAAATATTTCGATTCCGTATTTATGTCAATTTGTATGAAAACTGTATTAGCGCCTCTAGCGGCGAGTAGCGCGCTTATATAATTTTCATACAAATTGACATAAATACGGAATCGAAATAGTTTGCGTTTGCTTGACATAAAAACTTACACTAGGGGTACAGGTGCTTTGTCTTTGTCTACTCTATAGTGAGTGACAGACAGTGTATAAATTCCGCTGTCGGGATCGTTTCCGATGGTTCGGGATGAATCAGGGGGCTGAACTGTGTTTTCGATATTTTTTAGTTAAGGCGATACTCGGAAAAGTTATGCTAAAGCGAGATAGCAATGAGAAAACGACGCGCACGGGAGCGAGACCGATTTTGCAGATTACGCAAAAAAAAACACAAAATTACTTCGTATCTAAAAACTATAGCGATTTAAAAAAAAATGCTTCTATATAATATTTAGGACACGATCCTAAATATTATTAGTGTCCACTAATTAAACCAATTTCCAATAGTATATGTAACCCCATTTAAGAATAATCTTGATATTTCGTATTTTTAGAGGTATTAAAAGTGTCGAGGCAAAATCTTAAAATTGTTTCCGATACTATACGATAAAGGTATATAACCTATGAAGAAATATATATCTTATTACCAGATTTGTAACAACTGTAACCGTCCTATAGTTTAATATCAAAAAGGCCATACTTCTTCCGAGTAGCGCCTTAAATCCTCTACTTTAACCATAAGTTCTTTGGGCTGTATGTAACATTTACTTTGCCTGTCTTTATTGTAGTGAAGTGGCAACACCACTTCCGTTCATCTCTATTGTTTTATGTCGGACATGACAGCCGGTGTAGTTTTGTGTTTTGCGGATGCAAATAAAGTGAAATATAGTGCAAAAAGAGCTATCGTTTGATTTACTAGACATTAGTTGGTCCATACGACCCGGATAGTAACTAGAAAAGCATCCGCATCGCGTACTTACTGTGTTTCGTCGAACCGGTAAAACGACGCTGTCATGTCAAGAAGAGACGCGTGTTTTCGCACCTGACGAGTTATTTGTTTTCTTTTCCATCCAAAATCATCACCAAAATTAAGTATAAAAGTGCATCAAATATTGTGATAATAAGTGATAAAACATTCAACAACTAGTTATTAAACGTGATTCTTAAAGTGAAGTGCACATTTAAAGCCAAGTTGGTGGCTATTGCTGACTCCGGTCAGGTAACAGTAAGTCGTAGTGGTAGACGATCATTACACTTCAGAACACTGATTTTATTCGGAGAACTCAGTAAACAGTTTATTTCACAACCACATAAAGTTTCTGATTTAACTTTAACATGGAGAAACTAGAGTTAGCGCAAATAGATTGTTTCAAACAAATCCAGAAGTTAAGTACTAATTACAAGAAAACGCCTAAAGAGAGACTTACATCAGGCTACATTGAAACTAGAATAGTAATCTTAGAATCTTATTGGAATGGCTATGATGTTAATCATAAATTGTTACTTGCTGCTACTTTGGAACAGCGCAAAACTATTAACTACTTTTTAAATGAAGACTATGATACCTGCTTAAATCTGTATTTAGAACTCAAGACCAAAATGCGGGACACTTTGAAAACTATGTCTGTGTCTCCGTCAACAAGTAACGAACCACAAGTTGAGTCTAATAATCAACCTGGTGTTAATACTAGATTACCTGCTGTACAGATACCTACCTTCTCCGGCAATTACAGAGATTGGTTGTCCTTTCATGATATTTTCAAATCCCTTGTCCATGATAACTGTAATATCAGTAATGTAAATAAGTGTCAGTATTTAAAATCAAGTTTGAAAGGAGAAGCTGAAAATTTAGTCAAGAGTATTCAAGTGTCCGAGTCCAACTATAACATAATGTGGGAAATTCTTATTAATAGGTACAACAATAAAAGAAGTATTATTAACACTTACCTCAGTAAAATGATAAACCAGAGGAAGATAACTATAGAGTCAGCCAAGTCAATAAGAGAGCTACTAGATGTCACCACAGAATGCCTTGCCACATTGAAGAGCCTAGATTTATCAACAGATAAATGGGATGATTTAATTGTGTTTATTATTATACAAAAATTAGATGCAAAATCACATGAACTTTTTGAACAAAGGTTAGAATCAGTCTCCAAGTTGCCTACGTGGGATGAATTGGCCAAGTTCTTGGAACAACATTTCCATACATTAGAGTCTGTCAGATCGAGAAACGAACCTGTTCACTCACCTCATGTCAAACATGCTAGTAAAACTTTTGCAACTGAGTTTACTTCATCTATATGTAATTACTGTAACGGAGATCACCTCATGTACAAATGCAAAGACTTTTTATTGCTAGATCTGCAGGCTAGAAAGGACTTTGTCCAAGCAAATCAAATATGCTTCAATTGTATGAAGAAGGGCCACCCGGTTAAGTTGTGTTCACAGTCCACTGCGTGTAAGAGATGTGGCCGAAATCATCATACACTGCTGCATGGGTTTACACTGCCAAGTTCAAATAAAGTTACCGACGCTGCAAGTTTTAAAGAAGTAAATACTTCACCGGTGACGAAGAGTACAGTTGAAATATCAAGTCATACAATGGAGAACACTAGTTACACTCCTGCTTCAGTAATTCTCGCGACAGCACTAGTTCATATTACATCCGAGAGACTGGGCAAAACATGCACGCTTCGTGCATTGATAGATCAGGGTTCCCAGGCGTCCCTCATCACTGAGGATGCTTGTCAAGTGTTGGGCCTGAAACGAGATTTAATACAAGGAAATGTATCAGGTGTTGGCTCAGTGAAAATGATTACAAAGGCAAAAGTAGATTTTGAGATTAGCCCTAGAAACAAGCCACAGAAGAAAATAAAAATAACAGCCTTTGTTTTGAAATCATTAACATCATACTTACCTCAGCAAACACATGTTGTAGATTGTCCCCAGCTTAAGGAGTTGCAGTTGGCCGACCCAACCTTCTATAGGCCTGGCAAAATTGATTGGTGCAGATGCCTTTCCAGAAATAGTAGAGAGCGGCATTCTAATGCACAAGACTGATAGCCACCATCTTGTGGCACAAAATACTGTTCTTGGTTGGTTAATATCAGGACAAAACTTACCACAGAGTAACCAAGTAGATGTATCAGTTCACCATATAAAAGTAGAAACAGATAGCCTCCTACGTAGTTTTTGGGAAATCGAGGAAAACACAGATAGAAAAATATGGACGAACCTAGAGAAACAGTGCGATACACAATACAAGGAAACACACATGAGACTAGAGAATGGACAATACAAAGTCCGTATGCCATTCAATCCACATCCACCAGAGCTCGGTGAATCACTAGTAATTGCTAAACAACGCTTATTGCGCTTAGAAAGAAGATTAGAAAGGGACCATAATTTACGCATCAGATATAATGAATTTTTGGGTGATTATCTACAACAGGGTCATATGGAACCTGTCCCGCTTGGTGATATAGATAAGATTTCCTGCTATATTCCTCATCACCCGGTAATAAATGATGATCATCTTACCACTAAGTTACGAGTTGTCTTCGATAGTTCTGCCAAGACCTCAAACGGAAGAAGCCTGAATGACAACCTTTTAATAGGACCTCCTCTACAAAACGACTTAAGAGAGGTAACCTTAAGATGGAGAAGGCATCGCATCGTTCTAGTAGGAGACATTCGACAAATGTATCGAAGAATCGTCTTAGATGAAAGAGATAGAGACTATCTACGTATACTGTGGAGATTTAACACCGAGCAAGACATCCAACATTTTCGCCTGACCACGGTCACATACGGTTCTTCCTGTGCACCATACCTTGCGATTAAGACTCTTAAACAACTAGCAGAGGATGAGAGGGAAAACTTTCCAGATCATACAATTGACACAGTTCTATCAGATTTTTACATCGATGATCTTCTAAGTGGAAACTCTTCTACAGAAGCAGTTCTTCACCTGAAACAGGAAGTAACAGAATTATTAAACAAAGGTGGATTTCACCTACATAAATGGGCTTCCAATAGTCCAGATATTCCAGTAGCAGAGCAATGTAACCGCAAGATACTAGGAATAAACTGGAATGGGTTTACAGATAAATTTGAGTTGCAAATAATACTCCCTTTACAACCAAATGTCATTACTAAGAGAACAGTTTTAAGAGATATTGCTATCATTTACGATCCTACAGGTTGGTTAGCACCAGTTGTTGTAGTTGCTAAGCACATGCTTCAAAAATTATGGATAGATAAAATTGATTGGGACGAACCTTTACCAGATTTGATATTACACGAATGGACAATTTATAGGCGAGAACTACTAGAAATGCCAGTTATCACAGTAGAGAGATGGTTAGGTATAGCAGATGACACTACTGAAGTTGAGTTACATGGGTTTTCTGATGCCTCCATGATGGCATATTCAGCTGTTGTATATTGTAGAGTTCTAAAACAAGATGCAGTTAAAATGACCATAGTTGAAGCTAAAACAAAGGTTGCGCCAGTAAAACAGATTTCTCTTCCCAGACTAGAGCTCTGCGGAGCATTGTTATTAGCCAAGTTACTTCATAGAGTACAGACTGCGCTAAATATTCCTAGCAGTAAAGTATATGCATGGACTGACGCTACTATTGTTCTGGCGTGGTTTCAAAAACCACCTAGCTATTGGACTACCTTCATAGCCAACAGAGTTGCTGAGAGTACTAACCTGATTGAGAAGGAGAGATGGTTTCACGTTGCTTCCGAGGACAATCCTGCTGATGTAGCGTCGAGGGGAATCTCGCCGCTCAAGCTCCCAAGACATCACCTTTGGTGGGGGGGTCCCGCCTGGCTGCGTGAGACGAGCTCTGTGCCCGTCAGTCACTCCGTCATCGAACCTACAGACTTAGAAAAAAGGTCAGTAAGTGAAGTGGTAGTGAATAGTGTAACTAGTGAAAAGCCCATTAGTGAAAGTGATTTAACCCAAGTGTTGCTAGGAAAGTACTCTAGTTTAACCAAACTTCTTCGTGTAATCTGTAGAGTATTAAGATTTATAAATTGTGTTAAAAATAGAATTAAAACTAAATGTAATTTAACTTACCCTCAATGGCTTACAACTGATGAGTTAAATAACTCAATGAAAACTTTGTTGTATATGTCACAGTATAGATCATTTGCTGAAGAAATTAAACTCCTGGAAAGTACAGATAAAAATAAAATTAAATGTTTGAGTAAACTAGAAAATGGTAAGAAATTAACAAAATTAAACCCTTACCTTGATGAAAATAAGCTGTTGAGAGTAGGAGGTAGACTTCATTACTCATCCTTGCATAGTGAAATGAAACACCCTTATATTTTAATGAAAGATGATATTTTGTCCTTATTAATAGTTAGCGATGCTCATTACAAAACCTTACATGGGGGGTGTACAGCTCATATTAAATTATGTTAGACGTAAGTTTCATATTACAAGTATTAAAAACATTGCTAAAGCTGTCATTCATAAATGTGCACCATGTGTAAAAAATGCAGCCAAAGTGCGCATGCAACAAATGGGTAACTTACCTAGAGACCGTGTCACTCCTCAGCGTCCATTCAGTGTAACTGGGGTAGATTTTGCAGGTCCTGTAGTACTTAAATTGTTTAATGGAAGAGGATCAAATAGGACACAAAAGGCGTACATTTCTGTCTTTATTTGTACCACAGTCAAAGCTATTCACCTGGAACTGGTAACTAGCCTTAATACAGAAGCCTTTATAGCTGCATTTAAGCGTTTTACTTCACGAAGAGGACATTGTAGCAAATTGATTAGTGACTGCGGGACAAATTTTGTTGGAGCTAGCAAGGAATTAAAACAAATGTTTTTAGATAGTAAAAATAACTTAAATGTAGAAATTGCTGACCTGCTCGCTGGAGATGGAACTGACTGGCAGTTCAACCCTGCCGGTGCCCCTCACATGGGCGGTTTGTGGGAATCAGCTGTGCGCTCTGTTAAGTTTCATCTCAATCGAGTACTCAGTGACACAAAGCTCACATATGAAGAATATTCGACATTACTTTGTCAGATTGAGAGTTGCTTGAATTCTCGTCCATTGACACCTATTGATGCAAACACTGATGAGGTCTCAGATGTGTTAACACCAAGTCATTTTTTGGTTGGTGAACCTCTTTTAGTAGTCCCCGAACAGGATCTCACCAATGTATACGTTCCCTATACACATAGGTGGACTTACATTCAAAAGAAATTACAATTATATTTCGTCGTTTCATTCTTTGATATAATATTTACAGAGTAGTCCCTTTAACCTACAGGCAACTTCGCACGTCTTTAGAGATTAAAAAAAAAAAGTTCACTAATCTGTCATTTACTGATCTGTGGTCAGTTTGACGCCATTTTTCTCATTCCTTTTTCGTGCGAGGCAACGAGCGCACGCGTCTATTTTAAATGCCGAAACGCAGCGCACAGGAAAATGTTGAACGAGTCCAACGTTTATATTCTTCCGAGAATGAAGATAATGCCACAGGTACGTTTATAGTGCTTTATCAATTCCTATTCGAATATTTGTGCATACAAGTTATTAACAAGCTACACAATAGTTAACTAAATTTATCAGATATTAAGATACAATTAATACTTATTTGTTTCTTGTTGTTCACTGGTGAACATGAACAAGTGATTTCACTAGATGAGTTTAGTTAGGTACATAAAATCAAACTAAATCGAGATTGACTGCGAGTCAATCGCGATGTCGTAATTAGCTGCGAGCTAATTATGGGTCATATTTATGACATGAAGTAGAATCTACCCGCGTTCAAGGATAGACGCATGTTATCTACACTTTATTTAGTTACATAAAATCAAACTAAATCGAGATTGACTGCGAGTCAATCGCGATATCGTAAATAGCTGCGAGCTAATTATGGGTCATATATTATGACATGAAGTAGAATCTACCCGCGTTCTAGGATAGACGCATGTTATCTACACTTTATTTAGTTACATAAAATCAAACTTAATCGAGATTGACTGCGAGTCAATTGCGATATCGTAATTAGCAGCGAGCTAATTATGGGTCATATATCATGACATGAAGTAGAATCTACCCGCGTTCTAAGATAAACGCATGTTATCTACAGTTTATTTAGTTACATAAAATCAAACTACATCGAGATTGACTGCGAGTCAATCGCGATATATCGTAATTAGCTGCGAGCTAATTATAGGCCATATATTATGACATGAAGTAGAATCTACCTGCGTCCTAGTATAGACGCACGTTATCTTCAGTTTATTTAGGTAGTTAGTCAAAATCAAACTAAATCGATATTGACTGCGGGTCAATCGCGATATCGTAATTAGCTGCGGGCTAATTATGGGACATATATTATGACATGAAGTAGAATCTACCTGCGTTCTAGGATAGGCGCACGTTATCTACAGTTCATTAAGTTACATAAAATCAAACTAAGTCGCAATTGACTGGGGGTCAACCGCGATATCGTAATTAGCTGCGGGCTAATTATGGGTCACATATTATGACATAAAGTAGAATCTACCTGCATTCTAGGATAGATGCAAGTTATCCATAGTTTATTGTCTGCTGGACAACATAAATTATTAGGCCATAATAACTTATTCGTTGAATTTTATTTTTTACATTCTACCCTCATGTTGTTTTTTTTGGCAAAAAGAGTATGTTTGTTTTGGATACAATAAATATCATACAAAACTATGCGGGACTTTATCGAACAATCTTTGGAAAAATCCATCCAACAAACCTTGGATGCCGCAGTATCGCAAACGGCTCACTCAAGAAATTACATCGATAACTTTCGATCCACAATAATATTGTCAGCGTTGAGGGCGTCTACGTCCGATACGCCTGATTTTGGAGATGCCATTCAGCTTAGCTAATTTATGGACACCTTTATGAAAAATAGGTCTACCAAAAGATCAGAAAGAGAACTTGACAAAGGTACTTGATACCAAATAATTGTTGAATGTTGCACGCACCTAAATTAAACGCAGCGATTGCTGCCGCAGTTTCTGACGTCGTCGTCGTGAGGGGACGCTACAAAATGTTTCTTGGTTTTCAACAACAACAACTTGATATGGGTACCTCGGCAATAGGTAAATAGAGCAGTGGACACACTGCTCTCCTCAGACGATAAGATACAATCTCTTTAGTATCTAAGCGACGACTGTCGCATTTTGGTATTGATTTACACCATTTCTTAACGAAAGATAGGATTAAACTTATTACATCTAGTTTAGAAAATAATTTCCTGCACGTCCTACAAGACTCCGATAGATATGACTCTTTATTGGGTAATACATCATCCGAAAATATAAAAGCCAGTAAGGCAATCGAACGACAAGGTTCACAGATTTGGAAAACATTCACAATTCAGAAACCTTCTGCAGTTCAGTCCACAGTCATTCGTCCTGCCCATCAGGGAAACCGGTCAGGACCTCCTCAGTACCCGTGAAACAGGGGGGCGGCGGGGAGGTCAAACCACAGGACAGGACAGAGGCTAGCGCCGCCACCGCGACGAACCTACCCTCAGCCTGCTTCGTCTCATGCGAAGAACTACAATCAACCCAGGCCCCGTGCACTGCCACAATAACAAAGGTACACGCTGGCAGAATTCAATACTTTTATGATTGTTGGTTTCATATAACATACAACAAAACTGTACTATCATGGATCCAAAACGGATATTATATACCCTTTTGTACGGAAGTGACAGTCTGTCGTGCTTTAATCTAAATTTACCCCCGAAGAAAGTCACGAGATGGCCCAAGCTATAAATAAATTAATTGAATTGGAGCAATTTCACATTGTTCCCCGGTAATTGACCAGTTCATATCAAGAACTTCCCTTGCACCCAAGTCTAATGGTGGTAAACGCTTCGTCTTAAATCTTAAATCATTAAATAAATTTATTGAGAAGAAAAACTATTTTAGAATGGAAGACTATAGAACATCTCCTTAACTTATACCACAAGGTAGTTTTGTAGCACCGATTGACCTCAAAGAGGCGTATTTATGACTTCCAATATGTAAGGAAGACCGAATAATATTTAAGATTTCATTTTCAAGCTCCAAATTCAAACTTAGCTATCGACGAATTTACTGACTTGCCTTACGGCCTATCCGTAGCATCAGCATCCAGGGTTTTTACCAAAATTATGAGAGAGGTTATATGTCCTATCTTAGAAGCCAAGGTCATAAATCAGTAAATTTATTTCGACGATGCTTAATAAATAAATTCTTTATTTATCAGACAATACTATGGCCCATAGAAGGTTAGTAAAAAGAATCTTAACATAAGGCATCGGGGACACTTCCGTACGACTACGTACGGTACGACTCCTAAATTGTTACAATGTTTAGGTTTTGTTGTAAACCGCGAAAAGTGTCTTAACGCCTTCTCAAGTCTGTACTTCCCAAGGCTTTTTATAATTATGATACGCAACATTTCTCGCTGTAAAACGTGGTAAAACGCAGAAACATTGCACAAATGATCAGAAATTATTTAAAATTACCGAAACGTACAATAAGAATCTTTGCTAATTTTATTGGTGTTCTAATTTCGGTCTGTCTAGCAGCTAAATACGGATTTAACTTTAAGAACGCTAGAAGTTTTTGGCATTGCAGCGCCATAAAGGTAAATGCAAAGCAAAAATTTAATTTTAAGATGACCAAAACTGGTCGCGCAATAACTTTTTTACAACATTCTGTCCTATAAAAGCTTTTACAAAGGAAGACGATATTGTGCAATATTACTGCGCATGGATAATACTACAGTAGTATGCTACATTAACCGTCAAGGTAAATGGAATAAAATTTCGACGCTCAAAGAAGTTGACACGATGTAGGTAGATTCATCGCCATTTGGCTACACGCGTCATAAGTAAACACAAAAAAGAACGGCTCAGATATTGAGCCAAGTAAAAGCAACCCCGATACTGAATGGGAGCTATCTGACGAAGCTTACGTTGATATTAAATCACCGTCCCACGCCGTACCGTTTCACTGTTCTTAAACCATTAAACAGTAACATCGGCTCACATGAGTGTATTTAACGAGTTCTAAAAGGCGCTTTCAAACTTAAACCAAGTCGCCCTAAATATACCTCTACTTGGGACCCACAACTTGTTCTCAACCACATACCTAATTGATACCCAAATTTAGTACTGAGCCTAGACAAGAACACTTTGTACAATGCACAGGGTACAAACTTTCACGCTTATAAAACTAGAAAATGTATTCATTTCTCAAGACGGTGTTAAGATAGCCATAACCGACATTATTAAAACTTCGGTCCCGGGCCGCGAACAACCCATGCTGTACTTGCCATTCTTTCACGAGAAAATAAATATATGCCCTGCTTCAGTCCTCGTCGATCATATATATTTTTCAAAAAATATGAGGACTTCGAACGCAGACAAACTGTTGTTAAAATACAAAAACTCCACAAGCGCACCAGCTCGCAGTCTTTAAGCCGCTGGGTTAAATAAGCTGTTGGGAGCTTGGGAGAGAGTGGCAATAGCACACGATACGCCTCCATCTCGACCGTGCTTGCTCACGACTCAGTGTTTGTAGACGAGATAAGAAAAACAGCTGGTTGGACAAGTACCTACATCTACACAGCCTTTGCTCGGTTCTATAACCGGCCTATTGAAAGTGAAGATGTCTTCGCGAGAACCGTAACGTTCCCTACTAATGATTAGTTACTTTTTTTTTTTGTTGCTGATTTATGATTAGGTATTTAATTTGTACGGAGAAAACTTAATATTATTTAAGGGTTGATTGTTTACATTCTGCTTATGAACAAATACATAATATGTTTAATTGAGATGGTTATTTATTCTTATAAAAACAACCCATCAACACCTCTTCTAGAACAAAACTTAAATCTCTAAACATCTACTCTGTAAATATTATATCAAAGAATGAAACGACGAAATATAATAGATGATCAAACGAACTACTGTGAAGTTCGATCGCTATTATATGAGTCGTTTCATTCGAAGATATAGCAACCCGCCCAGCCCAGTAAACCTCAGCTGCAGGCAGGTTTACAAACCCACTAGTTAAGCTTAAAGCAAAAAAAAAAAAAAAAAAAAAAAAAAAAAAAAAAAAAAAAAAAAAAAAAAAAAAAAAAAAAAAAAAAGAAGACGTGAGGAAACGTCTCGAAGCGTTCGAGATGTGGTGTTACCGTCGCATGCTGCGTATAAGTTGGACCCATAAAGTACGAAATGAGACAGTGCTCCAGCGCGTCGCAATGTCGCGGAACTTGATGCGGACCATCAAAAAGCGTAAGGTTGAATATTTGGGACATGCATTACGACACGACCGATATCAGCTGCTTCAACTTATCATGATGGGCAAGATAGAAGGCAAAAGACGTGCTGGAAGACGAAAAAAGTCATGGCTGAGAAACATAAGGGAGTGGACTGGTATCGCCAAAGCAGAAGAACTGTTTCGCTTGGCGAAAAACAGAGATGGATTTGCGGAGCTGACAGCCAACCTCCAGTAATGGGGAGGCACTGAAAGAAGAAGAAGTTAAGCTTTGTTCTAGAACACCGCTATTACTCTGAACTTGCTCTAAACGAAATGAGAAAAATGGCGTCAAACTGACCACAGATCAGTAAATGACAGATTAGTGAACTTTTTTTTTTAATCTCTAAAGACGTGCGAAGTTGCCTGTAGGTTAAAGGGACTACTCTGTAAATATTATATCTTCGAATGAAACGACTCATATAATAGCGATCGAACTTCACAGTAGTTCGTTTGATCATCTATTATTTTGGCATAAATGGAGTCATGACTATTTAGTTAGTTTAAATAAACGTCAAAAATGGACTGGAACTCAACCTAATATTAATATAGGCACTGTTGTGCTAGTTAAGGACGAAAAGCTACCTGCGGCTAAATGGTTATTGGCCAATGTTATAGAGACACATACAGGAAGTGATGGATTGGTTAGAGTTGTTACTCTCAAGTGTAAAAACACTTTGATAAAAAGACCAATTCACAAACTGTGTGTTTTACCTGTAGAGTCATACGAGTAATTTAACTATGTAAATGTATTTTATTTGTTAATTTTTTTAATGTGTCATGTAAAGTCCATTCGCTTAGATAGTGTCGCCCTTTTATTTGTAAATCACTTACTTAAATTCCTTTTATATAAAAATTTTCAAATTTTCATAGTTTATTGACTTTGGTACCCAACTTGTGTGTATTAGCGTATTAGTTATATCTGCATTAGTAAGGATTTTATAGCAAGAGCAACAATGCCATGCGGGTACCGACACTATCTAACCGAACGGACTATAACAACAAATAGAAACTTTGTTCTTACTGAAATATTTGTTTATTCATTTGTCATTAAATGAAAATGAATAGTGGTCTTAAATTATAAAAATATATGTAAAATTGTTAGGTACTTAATTAATATGAAAATAACTATAGTTAGGTACTAGCTAGGGTAAACTTTGTTGGAGTTTGAGATTTTAAATGACTTAATGCAATCACATTTTCCTATACTTTGTTGGAGTTTGATATTTAGATTAACACTAACGGATACATTTTTTTGTAATTTAATCTAAATACCAGTAACTTCTATGTTATTAAATTCTTTTGTTTTTTGTTGTTAGTTGATTTTATGATAACTGTTGTGCGATTCTCTAAGATTCAATCAACAAACTCGACGTTCTTTTTCGCTTGACTTTCAGTTGTTTATTATGAATTTTGACATAAAGAATCGAAGTGAACGACGATGTGACGGTGAAACTTCGTTAGAGAATCGCACCCCTGTTAGCTTTCAGTTAAGTTTGTCATTGTTATGGCAAACTATAACAACAATAGACTGTTGAAATTTAGTATTTTGATACTTCATAATAATGTTATGGGTCTCACTCTTTGAAAGGACTAGACGTCCTTTGGGGGGCGGAATGTTTAGAATTAATAAGTTCTTTGGGCTGTATGTAACATTTACTTTGCCTGTCTTTATTGTAGTGGAAACACCACTTCCGTTCATCTCTATTGTTTTATGTCGGACATGACAGCCGGTGTAGTTTTGTGTTTTACAGATGCAAATAAAGTGAAATATTGTGCAAAAAGAGCTATCGTTTGATTTACTAGACAGGTGTCGTAACTGCAATCACCTGCAATGCTTTAATAATATTATTAATTCATTTTCAAACCGCACCAATTGTAGCCGTAACTGGAATGCTTTTAGTGCGGTTCGGGTGGTGCAGTTCAGATTGGTGCGGTAACTAATAAGTACCTCAAGTCTGAGGGGTGAAAAAGTTTTTTTTTTTTTTTTATCTAAATTTTATTCGTCAAACGTATACAAGTGGGGTGTTTATCGATCGGAGCTTAAAAGGTTTCTCAAACCATTTTTCTCAAAATAATTATTTTGAAAGATAGTCACTTCCGTTCCGTTCAGTGGGAGTCCACTCCCCCTTCTAACTTTTAAAATAAAAAAGTGAAAAATCTAGAAATAAAAATATGCTCAGTGAACTGCCGAACTATGTATCTAACTGCCGAACTATGTATCTAGGTAACTGCCCATTCCATCATTTTACTGGCCATTAATTGATTACACTGCTTGAAAAAAATTTGAGCCTTCATTGTAGGATGAGTTAACCGCTAAATTATGTTTTTATTACTATTTATGTTTTACTGCTTTAGTAAATTTACAATCACCCGGAAATTAAATAACTGCTAAAATAATGTCAACTGATTATAATAACATAACAGATATTTAAATAACAGTCGGAAAAATTATTTCCCATCTAAATCGTTAGACAGATGGAAAATAAAAAATCGTCTGGGCATGATGAATTACCAATAAAAGTTATAAAAGACAATATTAACGTATTGGCTGAACCCTTGGCTCACTTTTTTAATAAATGTGTTGAGCAAAATATATTTCCTGATCAACTTAAGGTAGCGAAAGTTCTTCCAGTACATAAAAAAGGAAATAAATTAGATCCAAATAATTATCGTCTCATATCGTTGTTACCTATATTGTCAAAAATTTATGAGAAGCTCATTAAGTTAAGATTGTTAGCTCATCTGCATCGAAATGGCATTTTAAGTAAAAAGCAGTTTGGGTATCAGACGTTGTTAGGGACAGTAGATGCAATAAATAATTTAGTTGACGATATTGTGTCTAAATTAAATGATAAATTGAAGACAGGTGGGCTCTTTTTAGACTTAAGCTCTGCTTTTGATACAATCGATCATGAAATCCTTTTACAAAAACTAGAACACTATGGAGTTAGAGATTCGAACTATAAGTTATTTCAATCTTACTTAACTCTAATCGCAAGCAGTTTGTTGAACTAACAAAAATAGTTGGAAATGTAGAAGTACCTGTAAATCAAGATTAACTACAATTAGAAGGGGCGTTCCACAGGGCTCCATCTTAGGACCCATTTTGTTTATTATATTTTTGAACGATTTAGCAGACTATATGAGAGCTAAGCAACCGGAAGCTAACTTAACTATTTATGCTGATGACACGAACGCTATATAATAAAACAATAGAGGAACTAAATATAAAATTAAATGATATGCTTTACGACTTTAAATATTGGTTTACTTGCAATAATCTCATATTAAACACAAAAAAAACATCAGCTATCTTATTTAGGACCAATGCAAGGGAAAAAGAATCCCTTAAAATTAAAGTAAATGGCTCTAATATTGATTCCATGGAATCAGTCAAATTCTTAGGGATGCATATTGATAGAGACTTACGCTGGAATAAGCAAATAGAGGCTTAAGAATCTAGCATAAGTTCTGCATGCTATGCTATGAGAATTTTGAGAGATGAAATAACTCTAGCTCAGCTAAAATTAGTTTATTTTGCACTTGTAGAATCCAAACTCCGTTATAGTATCATGTTCTGGGGAAATAGTTATCAATATAATATTTCATCAGCTTTCGTGTTACAAAAGCGAGCAATCCGAACTATGAAATGCCTTCATCAGACAGAGTCATGCAAATCCCATTTTGAAATGTTAGGTATTTTAACTGTCCCTTCCTTATATATTCTAACTCTTTTGACATACACAGTAAAACATCTACATAAATTGGAAACAAAGGAGGATAGAACACGAAGAGAACTCACCCGTCTGAAAAACTTGCAAATCGTTTTGGTACCAAAGCTAAACATTGCTAAGCATTGCGTCCGGTACCAAGCCATTAAATTATTTAATGCATTACCAGTTGAGCTTAAAACTACCTATAATCTCAACAAATTTCGAAATAATCTAAAATCATTCCTGTTGAAAAAGTGTTATTACACCATCGATGATTATGTAAATGAAAGAAAGTAATTTAATACCGTTACTTTCGTTTTTGGTGCCCTACTTATCATTATCTTTTAAATACCTACCTTTTATTTCCTGTGTGTTTTTTCTATTTAATTTTGTAATATGTAATTGTCTTTCTATTTAATTTTGTAATAAGTACTTATGTTATTTCCGATACAATTTTATTGTTTGTGAATAAATGACTATGACTATGACTATGACTATCTAAAGCTGGTAAGCATCCTGCAAAGAAAGCTAACACTCATTTTAGGCACACAGATTAGGATTAGGGGATGTATGTGCGGGCGCACATTGAGCCACTAGTCGCGGCCACCAAACGCGACCACAAGCTGCGGGCGAGCCATAAGCCATAGTAAAACCAAATAAGTACGTTGACTTCATACATAGGCACAATATTACACGATTGCCCTACCTAGACGTCTACGCCGCCGTCGGCCTACTGTATGGAAAAATTGGTTATACCGCCGCTACTAAGCCACCAGTAGTCGCGATTAGTGGCCGCGACTGTGGCTCAATGTGCGGGCGCTCTAATATCGGAAGGTTTTCAATGAGTCACACCAACACATCAAAATATGACTATAAAAAATACTGCATTTTATGCGCGTACTCGTGCAAGTAAAAACAGTTTTTGTTTCATCGAAATCTGTCCAGGATTTTCAAAGTTACAGCGTTGTAAAGTTTCACCAGCTTTTGTAAATTTGCTTTCCTTGCGCGCTATTGCGATGACGTCGTGTCGCAGTGACATCTCCGATTGGGGCTGCTGCGGGTGATTTCGGCAGGCTTATTACCAAAACAAGCAACCAGTTGCTAATTGTACAATTGCAACGCGACTGCTACTAGTTGCGGTTGGTTTGCAATCGGTACAGTACGGTACGGTACCTTTCATGCAATTTTAGTTTACAAATCGCTCGCTTGTGGCGCTAATCGTAGCGATCTACGTTCCGTAATACGAATATGTGTTATGGGAGCGATTAATTGTTAGTTGTCGCGATTGCAACTGTCACTTTAAGATCGGTAATAAGCCTGCCGTCCAACTGTACCTACATAGAGTCCGTCCGTGCGCAATCTTCTCGCAACTGGGACCGTACTCTGAAACGCACATCCGAAACTTCGGTTAGCCCCGTCCCTTTCACTCGATTCTGTCATGACTCGAGCGTACGAGGGACGGGTGTAACGAAGTTTCGGGTTTTGCGTTTCAGAGTAGGCCCTCTGGTGCGTTTTTGGCGCTAGTTACAGTACATTTTCTTTGTTCTAAGGTTAAGGTAAATGATTAGTATTCGATTTCGACCGCGCGCAGCCGCACTCGTAAAACTGTCACCTACTGTCCATTTGATGGCTTCGTGTTAATGTTGATCTTGTAATACTTCCATGTTGTTGATCGAAGTTTGACGGTTGCTATTTATATTGACAGAATACCGCCCGCGATTACGAAAGTTGATTTAATTTATTAATCACGAAAATACAACTTATGTATTTGAAGGTGTTTTTTCACATGGGCTCAATACAAAATTGATCATTGATCGACTATAAGAAAAATAAATAAATTTATTGCGAAACCGTGAGAGCGCAACTCTTAGCCAAAGGAGAAATACGGAAGCGCCAACTCTCAATTGCGATGTGACGTCACACGTTAATTCTATTGGCTCACCCGAATTTTTCACGGAGGCCGTACTTTAACGTTCAATATCTCAGTCATTTTTGAAGATACGAAAAAAATTAAAACATGCTCGTTTTTCTCCAGTAACATATTTTTTAGATATGCTGATAACAAAAATCATTGGTGTGACTCATTCCGATATAAAAACCTATTCCGGTAACACCGGAATCGGCTTTACACATTCACAAATTCGTAAAAAATGCGCATTTCTTTATAAATTGCACATTTTCTTTATAAATTGCACATTTTCTTTATAAATTGCATGAATATGCAGATGGATTGTGTACAATAAAACCAATCTTTTGTTTGTGCGAAGAAGCAAGACGTAGGTACTGGAGTGTATTACTTCGCTTGAATTTCAGACTAGGAACTATTTTCACTATTATCACTATTTTGTTTATCAAGCGGATGACGATCGCGCTCGGCGGCTAGTAAATCAGTGTGTTTTTTAGGCGACCGATGTTCATTTGGAACATCAAATTTTAAAACGCACACTATTAAGATTTTTTAATAATTTCTATGCATTCACAATGCAATTATTCTATAAATATAGGAAAATGTAGATAAAAAAATCGGCCAAGTGCGAGTCAGACTCGCTCATGAAGGGTTCCGTACCCACTTAACGTACCGATTACGTACACCTAGCAAAAATACCACTGTCATTTTTTGCCAGAAAAAAAATAACTTTGTTTTTCATAGTATTCGTATGAATGAAAGAAAGAAAGAAAGAAAGAAAATTGTTTTATTTGGCACACACAACGAGTAAACAACATCACACTATACAAGTCACAAAAATAATATATACCACTTTCTTGGCGTGATAAAATGTATATTCACGCCAAATTACAGCTTTCTAGTACTAAGACTCTATGAGCTAGACTGGGGTCAGACGGACGGACGGACGGACAGACGGACATGGCGAAACTATAAGGGTTCCTTGTTGACTACGGAACCCTCAAAAACCACCGTAAGTAACCCTGGAAGTAACCCGCCTGAAAGCTACTTGCTTTGCAATAAGACGTCGCATTGCGGAAAACGCTCGTATCGAATGAATGAAGATGAACTGAGATACTATGTTTAACTACCTAACAGCCTGAATAATATTCAGCCATTTAATCAAACCGTAGACATACGGCTTGGAGCGATTCAAGATTCAAGATTCAAATTTGTTTATTCAATTTAGATTGTTATTTACAATACTTGTGAACGTTATAGAAGCTACGCCATCGGTTCGCAAACCCTACAGCGGGAGGCCTTGGAGAAGAACCGGCAAGAAACTCCAAGGGTTGTTTTTTTCTCCCTGTTTTATTTCATACAGAGTCGTCAAATTGAAAAATGACCTTAACATGGTATGACTAAGGTCAGTTTCTTTTTTCAACAAACATCTAAATATCCAAACATCTAAACTTTCACATTTATAATATTAGTAGGATGATGTTTTTTGACCATACGTTTATGAGTATAGAGCTGTTCGGTCTCTATAGTGTCTGTGTCTCCACTTCCACTGCTGCTCCTGACAAAGCTGCGTGATTTCATACAACAGGCATCTCAAATCAGCCAACTGTTGTATGGAAACACAGCTCCGCGCCTCACCTTGATGACAAAATTGTATGAAATCACCGCTCCTCTCCCCGCCTCAAAAAAGCCAAAAAACTGAGTGGATTAGTATAGTGGCGATACTGCAGTAACAAAGACCTCCCATCTCATTTATTTTTTTCAGTTCCGGCCCCTGATTCACGAACCGTCGGAATCGGAATCGGTTTCGAATTCTGTGCATTTGTCTATTTTATAGTGAGTGACAGAGACAGGGCATACATTCCGCTGTCTGTCGGGAGCATTTCCGACGGTTCGTGAATCAGGGGGCTGTTTATTGTAAACAGTTGAACTGCGATAATAGCTTTTATTACGTAGGGCATAAAGGCGGTCTCAAGGTCAACATGTATACCTAGTCTGATGTGCCGCCGTGTGTACGTACAATGGAGTAGAGTTGACATTTCTTCCAGGATAAAAACCCCTCTAAAATTAATATAGAATAAAAAAATAACTAGATGTTAACATAACTAGACATGGCTATTTTTTAAGATTCAGGTAAAATACATATCTAATTCTTCTTTATTCTCCTGTGAAGCTTCGGCTTCTCCGCTCTCGTCTTTTTTCGTGGTGGACAATACATCCGCGGCTGCGTTACACGTGTAAATGGCCAAATGATAAAACACAGCGCCCACATTCATAGGCATGGTGATCGCTGCTGAAAAATCCGTGAAACCAACCCCTGTGCCAGAATGCGAGTTGCAATCTGTGTTATTTATGATCAATGTTATTTCAACTTGAGAGACGGGAGTTATTTCTGAAAGAAAAAATACCTAATAGAGTATGCCGAAACAATCCACAATTATATCGTAAGTATTTATGACAGATTAAAGGACTGCCTACATACACCTTACCCTTACTTACACATATCTAGGCAGTGATCCGTCCGCCCGCCAATCACTAGCGGCGGCCGGACACGGTACTGAAGGCGCTACTCGAAAAAAGTTAAAACTATAGGGCGGTTACAGTTGTTACAAAACTGGTAATAGGATATTATATTTCTTCATACCTTTATCTAGATTCGTATAGTTTCAAAAACACGATTTTATGATTTTGCCTCGACACTTTTTCTTTTCGAAAAGACCTCTAAAAAATATCTGTGTCCCAAATTTCAGCCAAATCCGCAGCCGTTTAGCTCACGAGATTGTTGACATGTGGGACATTGATTCAGCAATTATTGTTCCGATAGTCATATCCGCCCATGGTCTGATAGCCAAGAGCCTCGATAAACACCTTAAGAGGCTTGCGTTAGATGGATGGATCGGGAGTCAGATGCAGAAGGCAGTACTTCTGGACACGGCCCGTATAGTGAGAAGGTTCCTGTCTCTGGATCCTTAACCATCGGTAGCCGGGACCCTGATCTTGCTGCCGTTGGGGAACTGCATTTTTGTATTTTTAAATGTTATATTTTTTAGTGTTATACATTGTAAAAATTTAATGTTTAGAAATATAATTTTGTAAGTATTTAAAATGTAATAAAGGAGATAATAATAAATAAATAACTTCTTACATTCACACCAATTATCTAAGCCCATACTGTATCATGGAAAACTTGATAACGGATAAATATATACTTAAATACTTTTTGTTTGTAAATACATACATACTATACACAGTTAACACCCAGACCAAGATAATTGGCCTCGCATTGAATTTTGAAAAAAACAAAGCTTATGCAATTTAGGCCATATCAGAGAGCTGAACTATCCATGAACATATCCCGGCAGGGTCATCGAATAAAGGAAGTTTCATCATTTAAGCTGCTTGGTATAACAATGGACTCGACTCTGACGTGGAAGCAGCACGTGGAGACTTTTGTAAAAAAATTGAGTAGCTTTACATACGCTCTGCGTGAACTACGTAAAAGCACTAACGAAGAATGCGCCCTCATTGCGTACCACAGTCATGCTGCCGCCTGGATACGATACGGTATCATACTTTGGGGAAACTCGACTGACATACACGCTGTGTCGGTCTTACAAAAGCGATGCCTCAGAATTATATCGTTAGCAGCACCGAGAGCCTCTTGAAGAACGCTTTTTACCAAACTTAATATACTCACCGTTACTTGTATTTATATATTCGAGTTATGCCGATTTGTGACAGCGCACGGAAAATATTTTTGTCGAATCAATGAAATGTCGAGACGTTACGTGTCGCGTCGGGAGAATGATCTTGCTCTTCCCACGCCATACCTCACCCTATTTAAAAATGGTGCCTATTATATATGGGCCATAAAAATTTATAATCATCTACCTAACTCCTTGAAGGCCCTCCAGGGTAAAAAGTTTGAAAATGCACTGATAAAATTTCTGTATGATAAACCATTTTATAATTTAAATGAATATTTTAATGAAATTTTTTATAAGTATAATGCTAGTGTAATCCATAATCTAATTCTATAATGCCAACATTTTTATTTATTTCCATTTTATAATTTGTATGAATATTTTAATCATTTCTTTTTTTACAAAAAGTATAATGCTATTGTATTCAATCTAATTCTACATAATATAATGCCAATTTATTTTTTATTTTTTTAAGTATAATTAATTCATGAGTGCCTCGGAAGAGGTCATAAGGTTCACTATATTTCCAATGTTCTCTGTTGTAAATTTGTAGCATTATGTATATGAATAAATGATTTATGATTTAATAGACATGTTCATGCACACAAATATTTGTCTTGTTCGGGAATCGAACCCGAGACCACTGGCGCAGAAGGTGGGTAGCCTACTCCTGCGCCAAATCGGTCGTCAATCGAGAAAGGCGCTTGAATTTATTTTGGCGTGCGTTCATTTATTTGCGACTAGCTGTTGCCCGCGACTTCGTACGCGCGGTGTAGTGACTTTTGTGTTCGTTTAGGTTATGTGTGTTTGTTGCCTAGATTTCATAACGGTCTTCTTGAAGTCCTATTCTCTAATAAAAGGGTCTAAAGCAGGCTAGGATATGAACATGGTATGTTGTTATCATAATAATATGCTGCATGAACATAGTTGAGCCCTCATTCATAGATTTGTCCGTCTGTCAAGAAACTTTTTCTCAAGTATGCGTGGGAAATCAAGCTGAAATTTATGTCAAATTAAGTACTGAAGTCTGAAATCTCTTAGAGGCGAGAAAAAAAACAAACTTCTCTTCTCTTCTTCATAAATCAAAAGGGCCACTTGCATTTCGATTTTATTTTAAATACCATTGAGCTACTTGTTGTTACCGTCCTCGATTTAAATTTAAACCGCTATCTAGGTCGGTTTAGGCTGTTAAATCTCGATTTACACTACACCGCGCGTACGAAGTCGCGGGCAACAGCTAGTATTTTTATATTGTTTTTATACGCAAAAATGCATTTATCACACATAAGTCATAACAGTGTATAATGATAATGATTATTTTGAACAGCCGTCCTTCGTTCTTCGACGTTGCTTGCTAGCGGGCAATACCTAGATCTATTCAACGCGAGGTTCATAAGACTGAACCACACCAAACGATCCATCTTGGATTGGCCAACCACGATCTAAGATTGGGGATCATGGATCGTGAATCTTATTTGTTCTCTTGGATCGCACGAGGCACGTCCACTCCGACCACTACTATGGAGCTCCAGTGGAGCGCACTCTTACCGCGCGCGATTAGAGCGCGTATTATCGTTTAGTGTGGGTCCGGCATAGCAGCATGCGCGCTTTCACGATTTCTTACTTAGTAATGCATAATATCAGGTCAATCATATTTTTACTATAAAATTAAAAAGAGATTGTGTGTATCCATAATAAATAAATGTGAAAGTGGGTTTGTTTGGGCGTCCGTCCTTCACCTCAAAATGGGTGCAACGGATCGACGTGACTTTTGGCATGAGAACAGTTTGGCAGCTGAAAATGACATACTTAGGCAGCCATTACACAGTCAATCTGGATCGCGATCCGCGATCAAAATCAATGATCGCGATCCAGATTGACTGTGTACGAAGTTGATTGACGGATCGCGATCTTGATCGCAAAATATCTTCATAGTAAATCGTGATCGCGATCTGGATGGACCGTGTAATGGCTGCCTTAGGCTACTTTTTATCCCTGAAAAATATAACATTCTCGCGGGATAACGTCGTCGTTTAGTCCGAGCGGGCGAAGTCGCGGGAGGAAGGCTAGTATTTTGACATTTCCTATTTGTCCCTCTATTTGTGAGAGCTTGTAATTAACTTTCTATAAGTAACAGGTATAAAATGTAATGATATAAGTACCATTTAATTATTTAATTTTTAATCAAATACATTTATGTAAGATTTCCTAGTAAATAAATGAATAAGTAAATAAGTTAGAATGAAAACTATTTTTAATATTTCATTATTTTAATGGGTAAGTGGAAGGTACCTACGGCTGAAGGCCTAAGGAGCCAGAGCCGGTTAAATGGCATAAAAAATAGTAGGTAGGTGTAGGTATATCTACGTACTGGCCACATATCGTGTATGAGCAAATTTTTTAAAATGACATTGGTGTCATTTTGTCTACATTGCGACAAACTTATTTCACACAGTGGTTATTTTTTGGTACTAAATATACTGTTGACTGCCGGCAGTCCATTTTGACAGTTAATTTTGTATTGCTAGTGGCTCCTCCACCACCACTGTCACCGGGTCAGATATGTTTGTGGCACTATACTTACTGTAGCGACATCTAGCGTCGAGTGGAAATGCGAAATAGAAATATTACATCAATAGGGTGAAAACTTCAGTCTTGGCCACTGCCCCGAGTGCTTACTTAGCTTAAAACATTTCGTTAATAACTTTTGCTTTTTAATATATACTTTTTATCAATGACTTTTAAGTCATAATAACAATCGTAAGAATTCCTTATGACTTAGGAATATTATTCAATAAACGTTTTTCAGTTAACATCAAATTAGATGTTTCTTTTATTTTATCTAAGTTAGTTAAGTATTGATTTCTCGATGTATCTTTTAAAATTTGATTAACAAAAAACACATCAATCGGCACCCCTCGCTCATGTTAAGTTTAAAAAATAGGTTATACGTATAGTTATATGTGTTTTTTACTATGTTTGTCCACAAATTTCTCGAATTCTAAAGGCATATCGAGATGATTCTATTTGATTTAAATTAGGTGTATTCTTACTTTGAGAACAGTCTAAGATTCATCAAAATCGGTTTAGTAGTTTTCGATATGTGGGTATATTATGGTACAATATACACTAAAACTTAAGAAATAAAAAGTTATTTAAAAAAATAAACTGACTGGCACCGACCTCAAAAAGGTACCTTAATGAAAGATATTATATTTTCCTTTGCAGGTGAAAAATACTTTTTGAAGTCGGTATTTTTTTTTTAGTTTTTTTTTATTGTAAAAATTTAAAAATTTAAAGAAAAGTATAAGATGCATTCTTGACAATTTTAGATATAAATTTTATATTTTATAGATACCTACTTAAGACCATAGGCGAAAGAAGAGAAAAACATCTTAAAGTGGCAACAGAGGGGGCTTTCACCCTACTTAATATAATCATTCGAATGTACTTTTGTGAGAGGTATATCGTAATCTTACTGACTTCCTGCGCCATCTATTGCTTAGTAGTTATAATGACGTAAATAACATGAAATTATTTTTATAATTTTATATGGGCCTGGATGGGTTTCAATTTATATTATGTTTTGAAGCAGGTACAAAAAAATAACATGATTCAATATTAATTGAGACAGCGATTAAATATAACGTTTTTTCATAATCATGTGGCGCCATCTATTTTAGTAAGAATCAGTTTTTGTATTTTCCCGTAGGAATAAGGGGTTTTTACGCGTTGGCTTCGTACAGAATTTCATTAAGATCCGTTCAGTGGTTTTTGCGCGAACCCGGCACAAACAAACAGACAAACAGGACAACAGACAAACCGACAAACAGACAAAAAATTAAAAAAAGATATTTATACGCTCTATTGCTTATTTCTAACATGATCTGGTATTTTTTTTGCAAATATCTTCAATGTACAGACACGGAAAGTCTACGATTTTATTATATGTATAGATAAATATAGATAACTCCTAAGATATTAATTTAAATTATATGGTGTAAAAGAGTAAAATAATGTGCATGAAATGCTTAAAGCAACTAACGTATTTAGATTGATAAGGGTTAATACTGTATCCGTTTAAATAGCTTTCCAAATTACCGCAGTGTTCATAACCATTTCTTAAGAGATAATATGGCTATAATATGCTATCCTTAAAAGATAGACATATGCTATCGCGGACTTTTTTGTAGATCTATAGAAGAGGAATATCCCAACATGCATTATTTTTTTAAACCTCGAAAGGATTAGGCAGCGTTTTTGCTGAAAGCTCCCGGGCGGCTTGCCGTTTGCCGGCACTTTCGACAGTTATCGTTATATTTCTACCACAGGTAACATACCAGAGGTTATCTGTGATTTCTACCAATTTACACAAAACTTTCATAAATTATATATTAAAACCTTCCTGAAAAACTACGCTACCTATTAGTGAAAACCGCATGAAAATCTGTTTCGTAGTTTTAAAGATTTAAGCATATATAGGGACAGACAGACGGGAAGAGACTTTGTTTTATACTATGTAGTGATTTATAATTAAAATAGAACCATCCGTTTTTTCCGGACGGTAGTGTAGTGCACAAGCGGACATATGTTTTTCATTGCCGTCATCTCGGAACGGAAAAAAACGGTCCGGAATGGGGAAAAGTAAAATGACGGACGGTAAAATTCAGTGTTGTGCAAAAGCGTCCATATGTTTATCATAGCTGCCATATCGGTCCGGAAAAAAACGGACCGCCGGATCGGTAAAATTCAGTGTAGTGCACAAATGCCCTAAGGGCGTTTGTGCACTACACTGAATTTTACCGATCCGGAAAAAAACGGATGCTTGTATTTTAATAATTTAATCATTTAAAATAGTAAGAATTTATTTATTTTGTGTAGTTTCAATGTTTCGAACCCTAAACTACACGAAATAAATAAATTCTATTATTTATAGTAATTAATTATTAAAATACAAACATCCGTTTTTTTCCGGATCGGTAAAATTCAGTGTAGTGCACAAACGCACTAAGGGCGTTTGTGCACTACCACTGAATTTTACCGATCCGGAAAAAAACGGATGCTTGTATTTTAATAATTAATTATTTATATTAGTAATTAATTAAATACAAGCATCCGTTTTTTTCCGGATCGGTAAAATTCAGTGGTAGTGCACAAACGGCCTAAGTAGGTATAGTTCGATTTAAACTTGATGAATTCTTTGAAATTCGCGCAAGACGCTGCGCAGTAGAACATTAGGGTGGGAGAGGTAAGGTTTTGGGGTAGGTACTCAAATTCAACTGTGCATAGTGGCTAATTCACGAAAATCGAAAAGATTGACGTGAACTGTAGATGTGCATCAAGTGCATCAAGTTTTACTCTTGATTGAAAGCGATCATCACGGACATAAGTAATATTATTATGATATTAATTTGATTATTACTTTCGCAGTGGGTATGATTTTTAATTCTGATGCTAAGTATGCAGAATAAAAGGCAGATGTATTTTTTCTTACCGTCTGTGCTTTTATAGTAAATATCAAATATTCTATTCATTTTTACGCTGCCCCATATCTTGCTCTCCTCGAATAAAATACTATCTGAAAAAAAAACACGTAACTTTTCTCTTATTTGTTATTAAGGCTTGAATTAATCGTCCAATTAGATATTTCAACACTGTCCGTTATTTTTCTATATCTATCGTCGTCAAATATTACAGAAGTAGGTACTTTTTTTACTCCCAAATGTCGTATTAAACGAAGTACCTAGGTACCTAGTGTTTTAAAGCCACTACTTGTAATCTACTTTATGATCTAAGTATAATTTTGTAGAAGGTATAGGAATCTAATTTGTTATTGTACTTTTTATAGTCAATTCTCATGCGAATACATACCTACATACCTAACTATCTAATTTCATCTCTCAATGATATAAAATGTTATGTTATATGTTCTATTAAGATGACTGTTAAACCACAATGAACATAAATTAGTTACGTACCTTTTAAAGTTGTCAAGTACTTACTTTTACAACTTCCTAGGGAAAATAAGATCTTGTAGTATGGAAAGTCTACAGCGATTATGTTTCTTGAAAAGTTGATGCCTTCTGCATGATGTGTAATTAATATTAACAGAAGAATACCCAGATACAAAGAGATTTTCATAGTTATCGCCACTGACACAAAACATCAAGGGTTAACAAGACACCATGTTGTCAATTCAATGGTGTTATGAAATGACTAAGTACAGACTTCATGTAAGGTCTTTTAAGGTGCATGTAGTCGTGAAACTATCATTTTTGAGGCCCTAAAACTCATAAATTAGCCTAGTGATGAATCCAGAATTAATATATATTAAATATTGATATATAAACTTCAATCTGAGCATTTAAAAAAAACATAGTCTTTAAGATACTATTTAAAAAAAACCATTGAAATGAAGCTGTTTTCAACTTGAAATACGCTACTGCTTCTAAACTACAAGTGATATTTTCACGTTTCTTTTAGGAAAAGATTGCTAACTTGTTTAACTTAAAACTGAGCATTTTTCGTTTTAAAATAATATATAGTTTTGACGAAACGTGTGTTTAAGCTGTTTGGTTGCGGTTAGCGGGCGGGAAAATTAGGCCACTTTTCTATGCCGAAGGTCGTTGGCGATACCACGGGCCTTAAATTGTAAAGTTGTCGTTATCATAAAAATTAAATGTATTTAGTCTTGGCGTTTATTCTTATTCCGTTGCTTCTTTTAGGATAGAACTATTGCGACTGGCCGTAAAATGATTTGTTGCCTATCTTGGCGACTAGACTAGACCAATACCACAGTATACAATACAATATTCCCTAATACGTGCTAATACTGTGCCAATGCTATGGTTGGTCTAGCTTTGTGGCCAACTGGAGTCTAGAGTGTAAGACCTAAGTTTCTCTCGCTAAAATTAATAAAACTAGCATTTGTCCAATCATTGGGCTTATATTATTGTAAACCCCATAATTGTTATCTATAACATGACAATTCTTTATCATTTATCACCACAATGTTGGTTGCAATGACTACCTATATATTTATTTTAATCTTTTTATTTTACGATGCTAATATTTTTTTCTTATCATTTCCTTTCATTACGACCTACTTAGTTACCTACCTATCTTTTGTTTCTACATAGAGTTGTAATGTTTCTATTATGTTTTAAATGACATGAATTTGGCATAATTCCTAGCGTAATTAAACTGGTTTTGTTGCAAACCATACATCATGCAGGTACCCACGTCATTTTCAGGAACTGACCAAGCATTGTTGTCTAGTCTAGGAGGGTTGTTATTGTTGGTCCAAAAATCTCACAATGTGTTTACAACACAGATTCCTGTCCTTCGTAACTATGTTATCAGCAAATGTGTGCATATAGTCTCCTGTTAGGTGGCTAGGATAGATAGAATTTTAGCGTCGCCGCACACGAGCCACACGCGACAGCCACTCACAGGCTACAAAGCTAACTGAAGGGCGCGACAGACACTATTGTGTGTGGCCGGTAGTAGACATTTGCGGTCGGTGGCTCCTACTTTTTCTAACCCATTTACAGTATTTTGTATCGGCGTTAGTGGCGGGTGGCGGTCACAAGAAGCGAGTGGCGGCGATTTGTAGCATGTGGCGACCATCGGTGTCACCGTGTGCGGTGAGTTCATATAAAATGTATGAAAACTACAGGAAAGAGGTCGGGGTGGCGGCGTTTTGTGGTTGTGGTTTGTGGTCCGTGTGCGGCCAGGGTTAATCTACCAGATCAGTTTCGTTCGATGAGTTTTTGGGGCTTATAAAAAAAACGAAAACTAGTCAGTCGCATTTTTAAATAAATAACAAAATTACTATAAAACGATTGTCAGTTGTTTACCAGCCATCTAGGACGGCGTAAGCCCCTGCGGCGATACCCGCCCATGTCTCCTTGACCACCTGTGGCATGTATGAGGGGGGTACGAGGAATCCGTAGTCGTATCCTGGGAGCTCCAGGGTGTAGGTCAAAGGAATGCCGATGGCGCGGGTCCAGTCACGAGATGTGCCAGTCGTAAAGTAGAGAACGTTAGCTGCGTTGCCCACGATGTAGGCTCTTGCGCCTTCAATTGCAAGCTCGTCGATTGCTTGCGCCATGCTCACGCCGACAAGGTGGAGGTAGAGGCCGTTTGATGGAAGAGTACCTGGGAGTAGACAAGGGGAAATTAATAAAGGGTCATGCTTCCATAGCTGTATAGGGAGAAGTAGAGAGTAATTCTGTCCAGCTGTCTCAGCACATCGTCGAAGACCAAGGGGCCAAGACCAAGTTTCCGAGAAGGCAAAGGGACCTTCGTAGATGAGGCTGCAAGGGTTTGCGCTCGACTCACTGGTGCCCCGGTGGTGGTCTAAGTTTTGATGTGGAATTATATAAAGCTTACCGATATTGCCCCTAGCGTAAAGGAACATATGCTTCCATATCCATATCCATCTGACGACCTCCGTGGCCGAGTGGTCTTCTTCTTCTTCTTCTTCATTCGATACGGGCGTTTTCCGCAACTCGACGCCTTATTGCGCCTATTTTGCATGAGGAGGGTGTGCAGCTGGATTAACCAGCCAGCCAACCTAGCCCTACCAGGAAACCACCCAGCGCCCTCACGTTGGAGACCGCTTCGTGGACGCTTCCCGGCGAGCCGAAGTACCTCGCCCGGTAGGGGGCCACTCCGTCACATTCAACCAGGACATGAGACATGGACTACGCAACCTCTGCATAGGGGACTGTCAGTGATAAAAAGTGGCCGAGTGGTTTCCAAGTTGCCACTATCTCTAGACGTTTTGGGTTCGATTCCCGGGGGGGGTAAATATTGAAAAACGAACTTTTCAATATTTTCTCGGGTCTGGGTGTATGTGGTTAATACTTCTCCTTCGTAGATAAGGCTGAATGGGTTCGCGCTCGCCTCGCTGTTGCCCCAGTGGTGGTTGAAATTCTAATGTGGATTCTATAAAACTTACCGTTATTGCCCCAAGCGTAAAGGAACATGCTGCTATAGCTGTGCAGGAAGATGTAAAGAGCAGTTCTGTCCAGCTGCCTTAACACAGCATCACGGTCCACGCAGATTTCGAGCTCGGAGAAGGCAGAAGGTCCTTCGTTAATGAGGCTGCAAGGGTTTGCGTTAGCCCCACTAATGCCCCCAGTGGTGGTGTGATCGAAATTTAAATGATACCTAACTTATGAAAAGCTTACCATTATTGCCCCAAGCGTAAAGGAACATGCTGCCAAAGCTGTGCACGGAGATGTAGAGAGCAGTTCTGTCCAGCTGCCTTAGCACAGCATCACGGACCACGCGGATTTCGGGCTCGGAGAAGACAGAGGGTCCTTCGTAGGTGAGGCTGCAAGGGTTTGCACTGGCTTCACTGGTGCCCCAGTGGTGGTGTGGTTGAAATTTAAATGATACCTACCTTATGAAAAGCTTACCATTATTGCCCCAAGCGTAAAGGAACATGCTGCCAAAACTGTGCACGGAGATGTAGAGAGCAGTTCTGTCTAGCTGCCTTAGCACAGCATCACGGACCACGCGGATTTCGGGCTCGGAGAAGACAGAGGGTCCTTCGTAGATGAGGCTACAAGGGTTTGCACTGGCTTCACTGGTGCCCCAGTGGTGGTGTGGTTGAAATTTAAATGATACCTAACTTATGAAAAACTTACCATTATTGCCCCAAGCGTAAAGGAACATGCTGCCAAAACTGTGCACGGAGATGTAGAGAGCAGTTCTGTCCAGCTGCCTTAGCACAGCATCACGGACCACGCGGATTTCGGGCTCGGAGAAGACAGAGGGTCCTTCGTAGGTGAGGCTGCAAGGGTTTGCACTGGCTTCACTGGTGCCCCAGTGGTGGTGTGGTTGAAATTTAAATGATACCTAACTTATGAAAAACTTACCATTATTGCCCCAAGCGTAAAGGAACATGCTGCCAAAACTGTGCACGGAGATGTAGAGAGCAGTTCTGTCCAGCTGCCTTAGCACAGCATCACGGACCACGCGGATTTCGGGCTCGGAGACGACAGAGGGTCCTTCGTAGGTGAGGCTGCAAGGGTTTGCACTGGCTTCACTGGTGCCCCAGTGGTGGTGTGGTTGAAATTTAAATGATACCTAACTTATGAAAAACTTACCGTTATTGCCCCAAGCGTAAAGGAACATGCTGCCAAAACTGTGCACGGAGATGTAGAGAGCAGTTCTGTCCAGCTGCCTTAGCACAGCATCACGGACCACGCGGATTTCGGGCTCGGAGAAGACAGAGGGTCCTTCATAGATGAGGCTGCAAGGGTTTGCACTGGCCTCACTGGTGCCCCAGTGGTGGTCGAAGTTCCTGTTGCCGTCAACTCCTGGGCACACGTCGGACATGGCGTGGGCACGGGAGCGTGTCTTACGCCACATGCGGTCCTTAAAATATTGTACTACATATTTTAAAAGTTCTGTTGTCTTATTCATTATGCGTTTTAAGCTGCTAGATTCTACACTGATTCTCATTTTTTGCTGTAATTGTAAGTTTAAAGATCGGGAAATATGCAGAATTTTACAGCTTCAGAATCCACAAATCTGTTTAAATTATTTGGTGTAGAAGCTATTGAGCTTCGTTAGAAGTACTTAATATTAATATACTTAACCTAATCTAGAATTCAAGATTCCTATACGACTCAAAAGCATTATGCTTCTTTAAAATATAATTTCATGTTTTTATTTCATCTCTATGCATCCGATTGCGTTCGAAACATTATCGATATGCCAATGTTGGTAATTGGCGATTCCGGTAATAACGACTGTCGTGACCGCACGTACTAGAAAATAGGCAGTTTTCCAACAAGTGAGAGGCCAACGTGCCGTGCGTCCTTACCGTTTCCATTGAATATTCGTATCCGTCAGGGTTCACCAAAGGAATGATGACCCAGTCGATTTCGTTGGTCAATTTTGCGTCAACGATGTCAACGACTAGTTGGTTGATGATGTAACAGGCAACGGGGGTGGTGACCCATTCCCTGGCGTGGACAGCGGCGTCGATGACGATGACTGGCTTCATGGTGTTCTCGAAGCGGGTGGTGGAGATCCTCACGTATTTGATCTGCCTGCCTTCATAGCTGAGGCCGGCGTTGATGACCGTCACTAAATCAGGGTGTTGCTCCGCCAAATTGTCGATGTAATCGTTGATCTGAAAATTATGGGGCTTTACAGTTCCAATTAACGTCCAGTCGCTTAGATAGTGTCGCTCTTTTATCGCACCGCCTTGGCACGTGCCGCTTCTTGTCAAAGGATGCCGCCGCATAAACAAAAGAAGCCGCGTGCGGCGTACACCCGCAAATGGAATTGGATTTTGGGATTCGTCATTTATTAAATTATATTTTCTTAAATAATCTATGTTTATTATAAATACAGGTGGTAACGACGGTTGTGACTTGTGACAATTCGAGCGATGATGAGTAATCATACAAAAGTCATAATAATAATTATTATTTGTAAATCACTTATTGGTACCCTAAGTTATAATACCTAGTTATTGTTGAAAAAGTGACCATCATCTTATTTCATGAAAACGATTGAAAACTGTTGTTTTCTACAGTTTACAGGAGTTAGGTACTAGAATACTTAAATAATCGTCATAAGCAATTTTATTAAATACCTCTTCAAATCTGTAATAGGTGTCCCAACTCATATCTTTTCCGCTTCGGCTTGCAGCTTCCCTGCTTCTTACAATTTCCACATCTTCCTGACGAAGAATGCTAAAATTTAATGATAGTATGACATAGATTTAAAAACAAACACATGATAATTAAATTATACATTAATTTAGAGTCGCCATATTTTGTGTCACCTCGTGAGTCGTGAGAGAAAAAATCAACTGATTTTCTATGGGGCCGGGACTTAATAGAAAATTGAGAATATCACGTAAACGGTGCGTCGGTCGTTGCGAAAATCTAACAAAATTTTCAACCCCCCTACGGCAGCCCCGAAGATACTTATAAGGAATCCGATGGACATATTATTACATGTTTTTTTCTTCAATATTTATATTTTACTAGCTGACCCAGCGCGACTTCGTTCCCGTGGCCCTACCCCCTACTCCACCCTACCCTACCCGTACTCTACCCCTACCCTACTCTACCCCTACCCTACCCCTACCTCTACTCTACCCCTACCCTACCCTACCCCTACCCCTACCCCTACCCCTACCCCTACCCTACCCTACCCTACCCCTACCCCTACCCCTACCCTACCCTACCTATACCCTACCCTAACTTTACCCTACCCTACTTCTACTCTACCCCCTCTTCCCCTATTTTCTCACCGTAAGAACCTTCCTTGGACTTCCACGAACATTTCAAGACCAAAATTAGCCAAATCGGTCCAGCCGTTCACGCGTGATGTCGTGACCAAGGGAAATAGGGATTCATTTTTATATATATAGATTTCATAACTTCAATTTTTTTTTCAACCACAAACAACTTTTATTATGGGACCAAAACTGAAATCGAGAAAAAATAAACAGCTGTTCCATACAAAAGTGCAAAAATATTTAATTACTAACGGATCCTCGCGGTTTTACCCGCGTAGTACCCGTGCCCGTGGGAATATCGGGATAAAATATAGCCCATGTCACTCGGGAAGACTGTAGCTTTCTAACGGTGAAAGAATTTTCGAAATCGGTCCTTGAGTTTATTCGTTACATACAAAAATACAAATCTTTCCTCTTTATAATATTAAAGTAGGTATAGATAATTTATAATGTATGGAACAAACAGCTGATTTTTTTTCGCTTTTTCAGTTTTGGTCCCATAATAAAAGTTGTTTGTTTTTTTTTTTTTTTTAATTCTTGTTTGAAAAGAGGGTTTAGTCACATACTGACTATGTCACCCCCGTAAATACATAGTCATATAATAATAATCATGAACAATAAATTAACTAATAAACACTACATATTATTGACATGAACAAAAAAAAAATTAGCTTCTACATACATTAATTCTATTTACCAAATTGTATAGCATCCTCGCCTCATCAGATAAAGGTGAGGCGAGAATACTATTATATTTACCCACATTAAAATCGCGAGAAAATAATTGAGCTTTCAGCTCTTCGCCCCTGGCACACTCCGCCAAGAGGTGGTGAACATCTTCCACAATATTACAAACTGAGCACATAGGTGAGATGACTTTGCCCATGAGGTATGCAAATGCATTCAACGGAACATGCCCGGCGCGTAGTCTCAGAGCCATGGTTATATCTGTCCTACTCATACGGGTTTGATCGACCCAAGGAAATCTTTGTTTGTTTTCATGAGTAGAATAATCTCTAAAATTATCCGGGGTGATAAAAATATAAAAAAATATTTCAAGGTCGGTTGACCTTACTTATACTTAGAAATAATTCATATAAGTAGGTAGCTATATTACGTAGTTAATCCTTTTTTACCTAACTCCTCTTTAAAATTTTGTTCCTGGATGGTTTGGAAAAAAACAATCGAACCCGGTAGGTGGCGTTGTTGTAGGTATTTTTTATTATAAGGCGTTACGAAGTTCGCCGGGTCAGCTAGTCGGTGAATAAAATCCTAACAGCTGCCAGTGATAATAGGTGATTTAAGGAATCTACACCGCCTGCCTAGCATGACCATCATTATATGACGCGATATGATATAGCACGTCATGCTGTCTTGCTTATGCTAATATAACACGGTTCAACCAAATTAATTCGCTTTGGTTGAAAGGCGCAGAAATACAGGCGCACATTGACAATGAATGATTCACTTTTACGTTTACATTGTTCGATTTGGTTGCTTCATCGGTTGCTGAACCGTGTATTTCCGCCATTACACCTTAGTAGGGTAAGCAAGACAGCATGACGTGCTATATCATATCGCGTGATAAAAGCCGCTCATGCTAGGCCGGCAGACTAAAGTCATGTAGTAAAAAAATATGCAATATACTTACTCAGCCAGGTTATCGGCAATCTTCGTGTAAGACATGTCCTTGGCTTCGAAGTGCTTCAGCCATTGCTGCTTCTCTTCTGGTGCCAGCCTGACCAGGGCTTCCAGCTTCCCTGACTCCGAACGAGCTGCGGGAGTAGCCGAGATGACGTCCAGGGATGCTTCCAGAGCAACTATGTCTGCTGCCGTACCGGCGACGCGGTATAGTTGGTGGCTAGAATTCACCAGCGATTTAATTAAGTACGTATAATATAGGAAAAATTAGATAATAAAAAAAAACTATATACTATCATATTTTTCCTATACTTACTTACAAAATTGCATTGTGAATGCATAAAAATAATATAAAATCCCAAGTACGTATAATTTTAAACTTTACTAAACTAAGTTTTTGGTATTTTCTCGTTTCTATGTGGTACCACAGATGACTTAATAGTTACTATGTAACAGATAGTTCACTCCCTTAAAAAAGTCATTTAAATAAATAGCAACTCTAACTATAACGCAATAAAGTAGAATTCAGCTTGTACGGCGCAAATTACGAACGGCCAATAGTTGCATCTCTTTCTATCGCATATATTCTAGCTCTTTTGCGGACCTAATTTCTATGGATTTACACCGCCGGCGTTGCCGCCGCGTTTCCGAGCCGACACGGGGAGTGAAACAGGGCTGGTGGTACTAAATCCCGTCAATCAATATAGGCGGTGATGATGGTGTTACCATACCACCTTTTAGCAAAGTACCTATTTATCAATACGTTGTTAAAATTATATGACATAAGTTTTATCTCCAATTTCGTTCACTTTTCATAGTAAAATAATAACATACTAACTTTGAAATGGAAAATGAATTTACAGAAAAATAGTGGCACTTTTAAATTTTAAACCAAAATTAAGAACTGTTTGAAGGAAGTGGAACAATAACTTAAAAAGTCTAAGATAGACCTCCTAAAGTATGTTTTGTTTCTAATAAGCGGTATTACTGTAAAGTCTTCGCTAATTGGGAAATAAGGAAAATATACTCACCCCTCATATTTTTCATGCCGCCCTTGCACGACGGCTACAAACAGCAGAAAACAGATCACCAGTCGAGCCATACTGACCATGAACTAACCCGAATTCAACATCGGTAAACCTTATTTACTCATACGGTATGGATAATCCCATCCATATCTTTATTGCCTATTAAGCTCCAACTCCTGATAATTGGGGCTATTTATTAATTTAGTGCTTCAATACGTTAGTAGCGGTCGATAAGTAGGGTTTGATTACAAAACGGTTGGATAAGACCAGATAATATATAATAGGTTATTATTTAAACGATAAAAATTAGACACTTGCAAGTAAAAAACTGTGTGAAATGTACACTCAGTTTTTTTTCCTTATTACTTAGGTACCTATATATTTTGATATCGAAATAAATTTCTCGTATCTAAGTAGGCAGGTACTTTAATAAAATTACTCTTCCGGACAATCAAACTGGCCCACTGGATTTTTTTGATACAAACATGCTCACTTTAGCGTCTCGTAGATAGGGAACTATTTGCATCTGTGCGATGATTTTTACGTCAATAAAGAGGCAACAATAAGTCAAACTTTATAAGAGACTAGCTTTCCGCCCGCGGCTTCGCCTGCGTGGACTACACGACGTTATTCCGCGGGAATGTGATATTTTTCAGGGATAAAAAGCCTATGTTCCTCTCCAAGCTACAAAAGTATCTGTATCCCAAACAGCCAAATCCGTTCAGCCGTTTTGGCGTGATTGAGTAGCAAACATCTAAGCTTTCACGTTTATAATATTAGTAGGATTCCTTTCAGTCATACAAAGGATTATCATAAGTATTACGTAAAAAAGTAACAAAAGTCAATTGTTTATGTAGCCAAAACGAATTTTTCATACTGCATCCAAATTCACTACGGCAAATTTAGAAATTTTGTACTATATCTCAAACGTATAGGACAGTAAAAAAACCGGTCAAGAGCAAGTCGGACTCGCGCACCGAGGGTTCCGTACCGTACCATCATAAATAAATAGAAAATAATCGGTGTACATACATATAAAAAGAAAATATACGCGACAAATAGATAACCTCCTCCTTTTCAATTTTTGAAGTCGGTTAAAAACTACAACTGTGCTTCACCCAAACAAAGCAACCTGCGAGTAGGTAGGAAGGAGGATATTTTGGTTGTAAATAAAACGTAAAAACGTTTTCATCGGCGAGGCATAATTATAATTCTTTCAAGAATTTGCGATGTAGAATTTTGTAGTTTTTGGTCAGCGCCATCTCTTGACCGATAATGGAACTAATGATGATAGATGGTAATGTAATTTTTGTTGATGATTTCTGAAAAAGTTTACTATTTAGAGACATCGTTTTATTTTTCCCGTAATCTTTACATAGACTTCTATCACCTAAAATAATTTATCTTTGCAAACGTAAGGTAAGGTGCGTTTTTGCCACTCAACACTATACATATAACACAATACGTCAAACGTCTCCAAAAATGTTATCTTTGGTAAGTAGATCTATCATTGATTATGGCGTCGCGAAGGTGCACGTATTGTTCAGCGCGCAGCTGCCTTTGATTAGATCGTATTTTAAACTAATCTTTCGGTTTAAATTTTTGTGTACATGTGAACAATAAACTGATTGAATAAGCAACGAAAACGTTGAAAGTATACAAATCTATTCCTTCTCACTTGTAAGTGGTTCAAATTGAAGGTTCCTTTTTATTATAATTGTATGAAGCTCGCGCTCGGACGCCCCGCCTTTTTATACCTTCGGCCGCGAGACGCGTCGAGCGAAGCTTCGAACTGCTAAGCTATCGGGAGTTACACGTGTTGTTGTGAGTCTACCATAAAAGATAGACATATGCTGTCGTGGGATATTTTTTATATAATTTTAAGGAGAACATTTCCATCATACATGATTTCTGTGTAGCTTTAACCATGAAGGTTGCACACGCGACGGAAGCTTAAAAAATGGAGTAACCCGCTCCCGCTTTCCCAACATTTCCCTTCACTGCTCTGCTCCTATTGATTGTAGCGTGATGAAAAGTACACTATAACCAGCTCAGGAGTGTGAAAAATAACTGTACCAAGTTTCGTTAAAATCCGTCGAGTAGTTTTTGTTTCTATAACGGTTATACACACAGACAGACAGACAGACAGACAGAGAGACAGACAGACAGACAAAAATTTTACTGATTGCATTTTTGGCATCAATATCGATCCCTAATCACATCCTGATAGTTATTTTGGAAATATATTTCATGTACAGAATTGACCTCTCTACAGATTTATTATAAGTATAGATAAAGTTTGACTTATTGTTTTTATTTAATGAGAAAATTCAGCGCTTTTTGTAAATTTTTAAGACCGTGATTCGTTATTTGGGCGTTTTGCCTCATTATTGACGTAAAAATCATCGCACAGATGCAGATAGTACCCTATCTACGAGACGCTAAAGTGAGCATGTTTGTATGAAAAAAGTCCAGTGGGCCAGTTTGATTGTCCGGAAGTGTATTTAGGTTTACGGAGGTGTTGGTTTCTTTACATAATTGGTGACTAGTAACATTTCATTTCACAACAGTCTGGTGAAAATTAACAAAATGATGGCTACATAGAACCATTTTATGTAAAAATCTTGTTTGATTTGATTGATGGTCATTATAAACTAGATATATACAGAAGGCTGAGTGTAAGTAAGTAAATTCGCATACTATCGCGTTCGAGAGATTTAAAATCTCATTTTAAAATTTTAGGTTGATTGTACTTGATGATGATGATGATGATGATGTACTTTACTGTAAAGAAATAAGATTTAGAATAAAATATCGCAAATTCGCGATTGAAATACGAATACGGTTGAAATACGGTTTCCACATTGATAAACTTACAGTCGGTGTACAGAAAAAAACATCCAAACATGTGCCTGAAGTTTGTACCTAACATACTTAAATATCGGTATATTATTTACTTAGTATAAAATATTAAAAAAGAGATTATTTACTTGGACGACATCATTATTGCCAGACAACAAAGTAGCAACTGTTAGTAAAATTATATGTTTATTCATTAGTTAGCCCATGCTTTAAAACAAAATTAGTCGGGAATTAAGATGTTGTAAAATAAGTAGGTATGTATTTACAAAATTATGTGTTTCTGAAATAATAAATGAAACAATTTAGTCATCGGTCTAGGTTCTTTATTTTATATTTAACCACTAATACTTTTTTTGTTAAGCTACCTTTTCATTTTCAAAACGTATTTCCAGTATATTTTCTTTAATGTTCGTTTAAAGCCCGAATGCCTCCATGCATAAATCAATGGGTCGCACAAACTGCTACTGACTCCTAACAGATATAAGGGGCCCAGTGTCAATACTTCTAACGGTACACAATCATAACCATGGATCATTATGTTACATTTCACATACATTATCACAGCTACGTAGTAAGGTGCCCAAGTGCCGACAAAACAAAATGTGAGCAACAGAACCGTTTTCACTGCCTTCAATTTACTAAGCGCAGGCTTTACAGACTTTGATTTCTGGTAATAACGGGATATCTTAGACATTTTCTGCTTTAATACATTATGCGCCTGTTTGCGTTCTATATTAGTTTTCATTTCATGCATTTCTAAAGAGGTCTCTTTATCATTTACTGTTTCAGTCGATACTGTAATCGTGACTGTTGTTTTCGATATCTCGTCTGTATTATTAATTTCATCGAATGCTCTATTGATGTATGCCACATTACTTTCTTTGAATTTTTGAATTTTATCGACTGCTTTGACTGCACTATGCAGTATGAGCATGTACAGGAGGCATACTGTGATTATGACACATAATACAAGTACTGACAGTACTATCAGTAAGGACGGTGGGAACACAGCTATGTACCAGCATCGGAAGTCTCTGAACGTCTGTCCAGTCCACCCCATAGCTGGTAAGCAGGATATGAATATTCCTGAAAACAACAATATTTTTCTAAGACTTTAGTTTAATCTTCTTGGCGTAGCACATTATTAACAAAAGTGAAATCTCATTAGCCAAATAAATTTTAAAAAATCTATCAAAAATCTAGAGTTTCTATTGCCATGGTTATTGTAAAATGTCATGTAAAAGTAAAAGTTGCGTTAGGTACTTACTCTATCAACACATTACAAAACAACACAGATAATATGTTAAAACTATTTGCACATAGGTAATTAAATTAACAACATTAGCTTGTAAAATAACTAGGTATAACACTGAAATGAAATACTTTTACGATTACAAGTGCCATGCGGTAAAAGTAATAAAGTTTATTATATTGTCAAGTATCGAAAAATAAGTGTTTCAATAAGTAATCGAAACACCTAGTGCATTCGCAAAAGTATTTTCTTCGAACAATAAATTAATCGCAACACAAAGCAACATATAATAATATTATTTATCAGCACATCACATTCAACGAAAACTTGATATATTATTCTTTATACTTTTTGATACTAGATACCTTTGTAAGTATTTCCTGCAGTGACTTTTAACAGTCTTTTTGAACCCTTTGTGCCACCAAGCGTATATCAAAGGGTTCAGAACACTATTGAAAAGGGCTAAAATGGCGAGGGGACCGGTTAGCAACGACAATAAGTGCAAACATTGCGAATTTGTGCGTTTCTCTTCGCAAAATACAAAAAATATAACTCCCACAAAGAAAGGCATCCAAGTAACGAAAAAACTTCCCGAGGTTAACATCACTACGGTAACTGCTCTCAATTTCTTTGGACCTTTTACTTTACAAGTTTTTTTACAAGGATTTTCTAATGATCGCATTGAGCTTACAGTAACATCGTTCAATGAGTTTCCGATAGTACAGTTTGTTTCAACGGTACAAATACTAAAGTTAGAGAGACGATCGCTTCCTTTTTGAATTTGTAATTTATCAACAGAAGTTTGGGAGCCGTTTATTTTCATACTGAGGTCATCGTTGCTTTTAGATCTCGATAGTTTTCCTTGCTGACAGTTGAAATTCCTACAGCAAGTATGAAATGAAGCACTTCTATTAATTTTACTGTTGTCTTGTTTATTCATTGATTTATGGGTCGCCGTTTTAGTGTTGCCTCGATTGATTCTTAGCTTAGGTTTTAAATCGGCTTCCAAGTCTACATTATTTAAAGTTTCTGAGGCTTTTATCTTTTTAAAATTTTTCAAAGCTTGTAGTAAAATTATGGAGTACAATATGGTTACTATTACAATAGGAATGGTACTAAGGATGGAGTTAAAAGCAACTAATGAACCAGGGAAGACAGCTACATATGCACAACGGGTAGGTATGGGGTCATTGTTAGTCCAACCCATGGCAGGTAGAAATCCAAGAATGAGACCTGGAATACGTAGAACATACATTGTTATTTTACACTTTGTTAGACAGTTCTTTGACAACACGACATGTATCAGCTGAGCTTTTAAGCTTACCAATAATCCAGATGCAAACGATTCCGATTCTAACTCTGGTTGCGTTGAACCACCTCTGGTAGTATAACCCATGTAGAATGTATATGTATCTGTCTACTGCAATTAGACCTACGCTAAAGATAGATACCATAGCGGGGCAGACGAGCATACCTGTTAGAAAAAGTTATTATAAATATGTTGCAAGACACCACGACTATAATAATAATAATACGCTTGATTGCATACAATACAACCAAATGAAGACAGAAAGAAAATATCACAAAAAAGGGTGTCGGCCGAACTCACCGAAAAAAAACTCACCGAAAAAATAATCACCGAAAATAACTCACCGAAAACCAAACTCACCGAAAAGTTTTCTCACCGAAAAAAACTCACCGAAAAATACTCACCGAAAAAAGCTCACCGAAAACTTCTCGGTTTACGACAATTTGAATCATCTAAATCGACGTATCGGGTCAGGTAGATTTCTGCTCATATTAATGTAAATGTCACCGGAAAATAACAATAGGAACCGCAAGTTTATAAATTTTACGGAAGTCCTGTAGAACACGTGATAGGTTAGAAATTTAAGGCGATCGCGAAGCGCAGCGAAGCGATTGCCTTAAATTTCGTGGTTATTTTTTTTAGGAAATTTATAAATTTACGGTTTTTATTAATTTTCCGGTGACATAAATAAATAAATAAAAAATATGCTCTAACCACTGAGCTACGGGGTCATTCGATGGGACTCGAACCCACGACCTTTCACTGTCCAGGCGAATGCTCTAACCACTGAGCTACGGAGTCGTTATTTTTATTTTCAATACTTTTTTTATATTACCTAAATCCTAATTTTTCATTATTTATTTATTTACATTAATATGAGCAGAAATCTACCCGATACGTCGATTTAGATGATTCAGATTGTCGTAAATCAAGAAGTTTTCGGTGAGTTTGGTTTTCGGTGAGCTTTTTTCGGTGAGTTTTTTTCGGTGAGTTTTATTTCGGTGAGTTTTTTTCGGTGAGTTTTATTTCGGTGAGTTATTTTCGGTGAGAAAAGTTTTCGGTGAGTTTGGTTTTCGGTGAGTATTTTTTGGTGAGTTTTTTTCGGTGAGATTTTTTCGGTGAGAAAAGTTTTTGGTGAGTTTGGTTTTCGGTGAGATTTTTTCGGTGAGTTTTTTTCGGTAAGTTTTTTTCGGTGAGAAAACTTTTCGGTGAGTTTGGTTTTCGGTGAGTTTTTTTCGGTGAGAAAACTTTTCGGTGAATTTGACTGGACCCACAAAAAAGGGAAGTAGGGAAACAGTCAAACACGGGTGATACGGACGCACGCAGGGGTCAAGGTACGGCGTTTTCATTGTTATGTATGTTTTTGATCGATTTTTTTCGTAAATGTAAATCGATGTAGGTAGTTTTTTTTCTGCCAGCAATAGCAATTTGACTTTTACGTAGGTAATAGAATACTCGCATAACAATGACTCAAATAACAATCCACGCTAAGTACTGGCAAAAGATACAATCTTAACATTTTTGCCATATTAATTTTTTCGATAGGTACCGCGGGGCAATTGCGAACAGGCAATTTAATTGTCGGGAAATCTTGAACGCTCAGCAATACCAGTTTTATAAAATGTCCGTTATTTTTATATATTTATAAGTATTTTATATCAGAATGAATATGAAACGTAATGATAAAAACCCATTAACAAGAGACTGAAAGAGTATTAAAAATCAATAATATGAAAAATTTTAATGTTCTTGTTCCAAAGAAGAGAGAAAAAGAAAAAAAGGAAGAAAATAATAATTTCTATTGGTTGTATTTATATCGGCGGGTTATAATTAATGTGATCTTGTTTGATGGATTTGTCGTAATTAAGATTAAGAATGTTAGATCATTATTATCCCAATTTGGTGATCGGCTTTACCCGACTCACGTCGGGTAAACACGAACACTGGGTTTTGTTTCTTTTTAGTTACATTTTATTAAAAAAATATAAATGTTGATTACTTAGTAAATTAGTTAAGTGATGGAATAAACTTTATTATAAGTAATTTGTATGTTAATGCCTCTGTTTTATTTAAGTTTGCCTTTAGGTGTTCGTGTTTTACTTTCCCCTACAAGAGGCGGCTTTTTTGGTAAGCAATCTCTTCCAGGCAACCTTAAGTAAAATAATAAATACAGATTTATGGACAGATAAGTTCTAATTTCTTCTTACCGAGTTGAAAGATGCAAAGTTGATTGGAGCCTGAGGAATTGTCAACGATTGCACCGAAGATTATGGAGATACCAATAATAGTGTCTGCTAGAGAAACGTTGCCTAGCAGCAGGTATGTGCTTTTTGGCTGTTGTCCTGCAAAGAAAGAAGTTAGGTATACATTATTATAGTAAATTTTCGGTATAAATTTTCCCTAAGGATGAATAAGCAAAGAATAAAGAGAACTAAGGTTAATAAGTACCTACCTAATAATAATAGGTAATTACAATCAGAGTATAATTATAATTCTTCAATTGAATAGGATTTTTTTAAATAAAAATGTATTCCTATCTTGGGTACGTACATACTATTCGTAGTAATATAATAGTATTCTTTGCTATTACGTACTATTTACAGCCTCTGGAAGTCTGGATTTGCCTACATGTTTCCCAGAAGCCCCAGTAAGGGCGTTTGTGCACTAAACTGAATTTTACCGATCCGGAAAAAAACGGATGCTTGTATTTTAATAATTAATCATTTATTATAGTAAGAATTTATTTATTTCGTATAGTTTAGGGTTTGAAACATTAAAACTACACGAAATAAATAAACTTTACTACTATTATAATTGATTAATTATTAAAATACAAGCATCCGTTTTTTTCCGGATCGGTAAAATTCAGTGTAGTGCACAAATGCCCTTAGTTGTTACTTAATGTTAATTTTAGTGCTTTGAATTTGAATAACCTATTCTAAATTTACTTAATTTGAACCTCTATTTAGTTTTTATACTAACAATTAATTAGTCTATAAGTCTACTAACAAAATTCAACGGATCAATGTGATTTGTCAATTAAAAAAAATAGTTTAAAAAACTAAACAAACACACTTTTATAGGAACAGACTGAAAAGTACAAAATAACCGTCTATTCAGTAACTGAAATTAAAAAGCGTGGTGCGTGTGGTCAATATTAACTTTGCAAAGGGCGCACCACGCTTTTTAATTTCAGTTACTGAATAGACGGTTATTTTGTACTTTTCAGTCTGTTCCTATAAAAGTGTGTTTGTTTAGTTTTTTAAACTAATTTTTTACATTTTAGTTTAATAAATGGCAAGCTATGGATGGATAGTAATCGATTTCACAGTCCATTCATGTGTCTGCCCACCCCGTAAACATTATAACTCAAAGGCGTGATTGTATGTATTTAGTTTTACAAATTCAAGTGGAGTCTATTAGTTACCGGATGCGCGAGCCGAACCCTTACTTCGTCCCTGCTCCATCATCAGACCCTCACCACCAAGTGTAGCGAATATGTTTCATCAGAACGAAACAAATGAGCCCAAACTTGAGGGGTTTCCTAGTGGTCACAAAGGAATGCCACTGACTTCCTCCCTGCTCCATCATCAGACCCTCACCACCAAGTGTAGCGAATAGGTCTCATCAGAACGAAACAAATGAGCCCAAACTTGAGGGGTTTCCTAGTGGTCATTATGGAGTGCCACTGACTTCCTCCCTGCTCCATCATCAGACCCTCACCACCAAGTGTAGCGAATAGGTCTCATCAGAACGAAACAAATGAGGCCAAACTCGAGGGGTTTTCTTGTGATCATTAAGGAGTTTCACTGGCCTCCTTACAGCTCAATCATCAGACCCTCGCCACAAAGTGTGACGAATAGGTCTTATCAAAACTAAACAAATGAGTTCAAACTCGAGGGGTTTCCTATTAGTCATTAAGGAGTGTCACTGGCTTCCTTCCTGCTCCATCATCAGACCCTTACCACCAAGTGTAGCGAATAGGTCTCATCAGAACGAAACAAATGAGCCAGAACTCGAGGTGTTTCCTATTGGTCATTAAGAAGTGCCACAGGCTTCCTCCCTGCTCCATCATCAGACCCTCACCATCAAGTTTAGCGAATAGGTCTCATCAGAACAAAACAAATGAGCCTAAACTCGAGGGGTTTCCTAGCAGCCATTGAAGAATTCTATTGCCTACCTTTTGACTCCATCATCACATCAGCTCGATGGTAGCAAATTATTGTATTGTCATCGGATTCATATAGACTTGCTAAGTTTCAAATCAATACGACACTTAGAAGTAGGTTAAAATTGAATTCCAAGATTTTCTTACATTGTGACTTAGTTACATGTGAAGCTAATAAAAGTGTGGTAATAAATAGGTAACGTTATATAAAAGGAAATGTAACTAAATATGAATATAGTCTCTTCACCTCGTCACCTCAACCTCAAGGTACAGAATTTGGAATTCTAGCCGTTTATTCAACTTGGAAATAATTTTTTTTTTGCGCAAGTAATATTAAATTCATAAATACGCCTAAGTAGTAAGTACTACAATGACTGGCATTTTCCACTTGCCGCTATATTTTTATAAGTAGGATAAGTTCTGCCTTCCGTTTGTATAGGTAGGTATAATAACTAGCGGCCCGCCCCGGCTTCGCACACTGGACATTTATTTTTTGAACATTTTGGTCAAAACATTCAATCAATGTCGGTAGCGTTCACTGCGTGCGTAGGGACGGGAGCCGCGCGGGTACCTATCTCAAAAAAGAAAAAGTACCTAGGTAGTTATTGTAACGTAACTGTAATAGTTAGACATAATGGTAATGCGGACTTTTTTATAGATATTGATGTCTTCTATAAAACTGTTGTATATTACTTTACTCTATTGTCAATAGTTTCAGCAGCGTACGCGGTATAAAGATTTTTATGCTATCTTTTTTCACACCTTGAGTTACATTATGGAAGTTTACATACGCATTCCTAACATTTTTCAAAATATTCTATAGCCTATCTTATTAAGATCAGCGATAATGTAGCATAGAAAAATGGAAAATGAAGTATTTAGAAAAAATCGACCCGTCTCACAACTAGCTCCGTTGTGAATGCAAAAAACTAAAAATTAAAATAGATAATGTAGCATTCTAAAAGTGAAAAAATATACTGAGTGAAAAAACAAACATATTAAAAAAAACCCGGTCCCAAGCGTGAGGTGTAGGACGTATTTACCTCAATACCTACCTATTAGACGGCACCGACTTCAAACAGTTCAGTAAGTACCAAGATAAATTAGAAAAAGTCATGTATCATCGTCCTAAGAATAAAAAAATCTTATAATTTTTTTAGTTTTTTAGTGTTTGTTAATTTTTGTTTGAACTTTGAAGATTCTTTTTGAAAAAGGTTACATTTTTTTTAAAAAACGTTTTATTGAGTTTATTTGTTACAACCTGAATACATACCTACATACATTTTAGTTCGTCTTATGGGTATAATGAGATGAATGATAAAAGAAAAAGTTTCATTTCTACTTATAACATTATTTCATCATCATCTGCCATTTTATTGTCCTATCTATCTCCGCTACTGGGGCACAGGACTTCCTTATGGATGTATAATAAAGAATATAATTATGTTTACCTTAAGTACAAACAAGGTATGAATCGCGTCCGGCGGTTTTTTGTTCATGTAACGTTATTCCAAAGTATACTTTAATTAAATCACTGAACTTAATATGATTATGATGTAATGTAATTTAACACCACGGTGTTAACACGATGGATTAATAAACCATAAGTGAGGTTCTTGCGCAACTTGAGGCAGGTTATTCAAGGCTCTAAACTTTTTTTAACAAAGTCGTGGAAATGTTGGTTCCTGAATACGATCAATTTGTCCCATTGTGTTGGATTGGCACTTTCACCTGCTGTTTACTGCAAGGGCAGGCAAATATTGCTTTATGTAGGTACCTACTTACTAATAGGGTTATTATTTAAATTTTTACCTTTTTGCATTCACAATGCAATTTTTATGGTTGAAAAATGGAAAATGAAGTAAGTATTTAGAAAAAATCGACCCGTCTCACAACCAGCTCCGATGGGACTCAAACCCACGACCTTTCGCTATCCGGGCGACTGCTCTAACCACTGAGCTACGGAGTCGTAAATAGGGTTATTTGTAAAACACCAGCATCCTCGCAGGAGTACCTACATTACTTAGGTACTAACATTACATCAATACAACAACGTTTGTTCTACGATTTAAGAAAAAAACGAAAAAAAAAAACTACTTTTCATACTAAACTCGAAAGCTAAAGCAGATTTTTGGAGTAAAAACTTCTTTAGCGGCAATGTGCACTTTTTGAAATGGGTAAAAACTGTTAAACTCGCGTCACGTGACCGTAAGACGATAACGTGACCGTAAGACGTAGGTACACGTGACCTGATCGGAAAACTGTTACAATGTTATTAGAATACGAAGGCAAATTTCGCCATTTTTCTCAATGTTGTGATAGCTCTGGCACGGCACCTCGGTTAGAAAACAGGCGGCGCTAGGCGGCAGAACAGAAGACCTCGGTTCAAATCCAGTCCGTATTATTTTCTTTTTTATGTCCAAATTCCTTTTTTTTTTTGTGAAAAAGCCCTTTATCAACGCATCTAATTCATATCTAAATGTATTTTCTAAAAATCAACGGGTTAAAAAATTTAAGAATATAATATTCAAGTTTTCACTTCTGCCGGCACTCCCGGAGTGCAACTCGCTGTTTTTTTTCCGTGTTCTGTGGCTAAAGCTGTTCGGACATTTGTATAGAAAGCCGATTTGTTTTGGATTTTTCTGAAAAGTCGTAGAACCTAGAACAACCGTTGTTGTTTATAATGTGTATATCTACTACGGCGAGGTTGTTGATGTTTTACTAATCCCCGTACCTACCTATATTTTGAGCTTTGGCCTGTGCTTTGGCTCCGGAAAGCTCAGAATTCATAGATTCCAGAGAAAGTCTTTGCGAAAGAAGTTTTTGTTTTGCGCAATTAGAGCTTTTTGGTTTATTTGGTGACAATGGGGAACTTGCATTAAAATTATTTTGAGAAATTATATTAATAATCCAATGATGATAGCCATTAAAAGTGCATTCGTGGAAGATTTATTCGAAAATTATTATTATTTTGCAAAATATTTTAATGTAAAGTTACGTAAATTGAAACGTGATTTGAAACACCAATCAGCGCGCAGTGACGTCATTCCATTAGTCACATAAGCTGAGTTCAAAAACATATAGGTAATCATACATTCAAATCATGTCATAAAACATTAAAAATATCTACAAAATGGAAAAAGGCTTGACTAAATTCGACTCGCGAGATTTGCTTAAGGTTTATATGGACATAGTGCGGTGGTTATTTATGGAAAATTCAAATTTTTCAAGTGTAGAGATTGCTGTTTACTTTATACACTGTTGATGCAAGATCTAACGAGGTTATGATTTTTACGAATACAAGGTACTTACATCAAATGATCTTCACAACATTGCAAGGCAGATTTTGAAGAGGGTGAATGTTGTCTTATATAGCTCCTTTCATCCACTTTTCTCTTAAGTTTAGGCTCTTGAGGCACAGTTAAAACTGCACACTCTATTTTGTGAGATTTAGCTTTACTTGTAAAAGAATTATCCATTGTAGTAGTAATAAAGTATCGTTTCCTGACTTTTTTGTATGTCAACTAAAACTGAAATAAATTAATTCTGTCTTACAAAAATAATATTTACGCGCCGTGAAAAGTTATGTGCATCTGAAAGGAGTGACCACTGACCACGAAAAAAGAAACAGGTTGAGAGCCTATCAGAGAATCTTTACGCGACATGAAAAGTTATGTGCATCTGAAAGGAGTGCCCACCAAAAGAGAAACAGCTTGAGACCCTTGTCAGAGAATCTAGTAAAAAAATTGTTGATTCCTAAGCAAAACTCCAAATAATTCGTATTAATTCTGAGTTGGACACTCAGTTCAGCAACTGTTAAAAATTTACTGTCACCTGTCAAAATAATTAAGCGTTGTGTGTTAATCTAGTAAAGAATTTAGCTTGGTCACTGAGTTCATACAATTTGTGCATTATCGAATCTCTCAAATTTTGCAAGTAAACTAAAGAAATACATAAAATTACTTTAAATATCTAATTGTTTAGCACCTTATGAAGAAACAATGGTACAAACGTTAATAGTTTAATAAATAAATAAACGTTAATAGTTAATGTTAATATTTTGACAACTAACGACGAACGTTTGAACTGAGTGACCAACGTTTTCGGTTTTAATGACTAGGCTTCGCCACATAGATAAATGAAAGTAAGCTTAAGTTTTTTTACTCGACTGCGGCGGGCGAAGTCAAAAATTACCTGACTGCGCCGGCCAAACCCAAAAAGTGTTACGTTTTTGACCTGAATGTATGTGTTTCTGTTCCTATGTTCCCTCGTAACTACTAAACGGATAAACTGATTTTGTTAATTGATACGTCATCAGATTCGTCTTAATAGCCCGAGTGAAAATAGAACATCAATATTAAACAAAATGGCGGCTTTTAGGCGGCATATTATTCCGTGCATTGTAAAAGAAATATTTTTAAATCTCATCGAGTGGGGTAGGTATTAAATGAAGAGTTTTAAATAGCGATTCCATAAACATCTATAACTTGCAGTTTTGTAAATCTCTCTGTATTAATTTATCTAAAAAAGAAAAGAATTTACGAATTTTTAAATTAGTAAGTTCTTACTTAAAAAGATGATTTATTGACAATGAACTAAAAAGTCTAAAATAAAAACGTAGGTAATATTTAAAAAACTAAAAACACGACTGCAAAAATTTACCATTAAAAATGAAAAAACCAGCTCTTTACTTCTCGGGTTTTTTAGTTTTTTATTAATTATTACCTACGAAATCTTTACTAGAAGTTGGCATATCATCCGTTTCTCTGAGGGTGCCATACTTTTAGAGATTGAATTTTTATTTTTTGTTAAAACAAAATTGACAGATGGTTACCCTCATTTATTACTTCTTTTTAAGGATTTTAAATGCCGCTATAACGTTGTTGTCCATCCTGTCATGCGACAAATATTGGAATGTGAAGCACAGCGGTAAACGTCGCGAGTGCACAAGTGTGTGGACACTATGAAAATATTTACGAGAAAGTTCAAGGCAATGCGAATGCGGTCGCAAGTATAAAGGATGCAATGCAATGCAACCGACTATCCACAGTCCATCAGTCCACCTGCAGGCAATGGCCTGTCATTGGCCACATTCGCCCACACACCCACAGTTTTACATTAAGAGCCCGCTATATGCCAACGAAAATTAGATTGCTTTACATGATCGTCTGTAATATCAATATTAATGAAAAACTGAATTTCAAATTAAGATGCAGCAAACTTCAGGACTAACACTAGTGACTATGTTACTCAAAATCACGATTACATAAAATTTTGTCAATAGAAAGAAATTTCGAAGTTGCCTCCAAATCGCTATAATTAACACGATAAACAGCTAGTATTAATAATACATTTAAATAAAGCTTGAAACTTTTTAGTATAATTACAATATATAGATAAGGCAGGGCTTATGTTATATAAGGTCCTTCTTAAATAGTGCACATAATTTTAAGGGGTCAATGTACTCATGCATACAAGCAAATTTTACTATGGTACCAACATTGAAATCGCAAAAAAAATATCAGCTGTTCCATCCATTTTAATCTATTCGATTTAATATTTTCTTTGAAACAGCTGATTTCTTTTTCACGTTTTCAATGTTGGTACTATAGTACAAGTTTTTTGTATGCGTGAGTACATTGACCCCTTAAAATTATGTTCACTATTTAAGAAGGACCTTATATATTTTTGTTAATAACCTTTAAATATCCTTTTAAAAAAAAGAATTTCCTTTATTTCTTTATTCCGGACCGGCCGAATAGTGCCGGAGAATTATATAGAAATAAGGCAGCATTTACTTTGCAGTTGGCCGTTGCAGTTATTATTTTTGCAAGTGGCCTAGTGCGCGCACTTAAAAACCGAATATCAGGTGGCCTGTTCGAGTAAGGACTGCAGGCGGCCTGCCTGCTGAGCTGACTGATACGTATACATATGTAGTAAATATAACTCAGTACTTATATTTTCTACCAACATTAACATCTTCATTTAAACAATATATTTATAACAATGTAACAGTATATTTACTCCAGTGTGCAGCAGAAATAAATCAAGTATCAATATAATCAATCAAGCAACAACAAGTATTTTTGCCTTTGTCAATGTTAGAGTTCACAATATTTTAGACTAATGCAAAATAGGCATATTTTTAATACTTATATGTTAGTGCGTTTTACGTAAAGTTTACTTAATTTTTAATTACCTTAAAAAACAGTAAAAAATGATGGCAGCCATATTCTGTCAATTTCGTTTTCACAAAAATTAAAAATTCAACCCCTAAAAGTATGGTAAGTACTTGGAGAAACGGATGATAAACCAAGTTCTAGTAAAGATTTCGCTAAAAAACATAAGTTTTCTTTCATTTACCTATCTGGCGAAGCCTAGTCAGTAAAACTGAAATCTTTGGTCACTCACTTTTAGCGTTTGTCGTTAGTTGTCAAAATTTCTTGGTCACTCCTTTCAGATGCACATTGAAAAGTTTGACGTCCTAAGAAATGACGTCACGTCCGGCCATTGAGCGTTTACGCGCGGACTTTGAAATGTTAATTTTTGATTTGCATTAAATAAATAATTTAAGCATATTTCAACTTTTTCGCTTGTGATATCTTCATACAATCCTTAAATCTTTCAGATAGACTACATTTATGAAATAATGCAAGTTCCCTATTATAATTAACTCTGTATATATTGCAAAACCTTCATGTAGGTACATCATAGGTACATACTGAAGCTATTTTTCCAGATTTTTTAAACTTGCAGTCTATGTACAATTTTGAATGACTTTTGACTTTTTGAGGAATAGAAAGTGTTGTTTCGGAACGTTTCAGTGAAACAAGGTTCTGATGTTTTTAAAATGATTGCTCATGACTGCTACCTATGTCCGGTCGGGTCAACCCTTGCAAGCTAAATTTGACCCACTTCCCAAAGTCCGATTGAGTTGATATTTTGCACACAAGTTTAGATTGGATGACAATACTTACATTTTTAAAGTATTACAGTCAACAAAACTAATTTTTTTAACGAAATAAATTCAACTGGTCCATGTACGGCATGTTGTCCGGTAACGATATTTTTTTTCTGACAATTATCATTTATTTATCGAATTAATTCTTAATAGCCTCAGAGCCCACGACGGCCAGACCTTCATTATTTTATAAAAGCTGAAAGTTTTTATGTGCATGCCCCACAGAACACGGAACTCTGTGGCATGCCCCCTATACAGGTAAGAACGACCAGCGACTATAGAGTTTGGGTTGTGGATACTTTGGCAGGTAACAGCTGTGGTAACAGGTAGTAAAGGTGTATAAAATAGTACCTAAAATTCGTTAAAGTATAAAACTAAATTTATATATATTTTCTTCGGGATAGCTCTAGAAATCTCGTCATCCATTGCCGGACACTTATGACAGTTGCTACCCCCTGCCAGCCACCCCTAAACTTTAGTAAATTATACTTTCGTTATAGTATAAAAGCTAAATTTTATATAATGTTACTTGAGAACCTATAAAAAACGCCGATAGGGCGCTTAGAGCGAGCGCATTTATAGTCAAGACAGTCTTAAGACAGCCTATTGCTTTACAAAGAACCACCAGGACCAGAACCTTTCTGTGGTATCTCAAAGAACCAGGCCAACCTTTGATGCAACTTCTAAAAGGCAACCTATTTGGCGAATCTACACGCCAAATCCCTTATAGAAGGCTACTCGCAAAGCGAAACAGCCGAACTCCTGGATATCAGCAGGACGAACATCTGTGCGATAGTCCGCGCCTTATAGTGCGACAAGCTTTTCTGTTCCGGTGATAATCTTTGGAACTAAAACAGTTTTCATACAACAGTCCATTTTGACAGCTAATTTCGTATTGCAAGTGGCTCCTCTGTCACTGGAACAGACAGGAGTGTGGCACTATAACCGGCCTCATCTGTCATTTAGTGATGTATTGAACAGTTTATGCGTAGGTACAATAAAACGTTTTATAATTGATATTTATGCAGTTTTTGTGATATAAAGTGTAATTTTACTAATAAAGTGTATCATGGGAGATACATTTATGATATTAAAATAACATTTTTTACTTTATATATCATGGCTATGAACGTACTAAAAGTATTTTATTATAAGATATCTTAAAAGATCGTAATCGACTAAGCATTCGCGATTCTATGCTTCAGCGGACTTTCAATGTGTCTGGCAAGATGTAAAAACCATTAAAACTGCCCGGCTATTGAGGTAACGTTTTTTATGGGGCCCCAAGTAACATAAATAAAATTTAGCTTTTATACAATAACGAAAGTATAATTTATTAAAGTTTAGGGGTGGCTGGCAGGGGGTAGCAACTGTCATAAGTGTCCGGCAATGGATGACGAGGTTTCTAGAGTTTTCCGAAAAAAAAATATAAAAATTGAGCTTTATACTTTATCGAATTTTAGGTACTATTTTATACACCTTTACTGCCAGTTACCTGCCAAACTAACCACAACACAACCCAAACTCTATAGTCGCTGGTCGTTCTTACCTGTATAGGGGGCATGCACAGACAAACTTTCAGCTTTTATAAAATAACGAAGGTCTGGCTGTCGTGGGCTCTTGCTCTATAAAGGAGGTACTTATCCAAAAGTGTCTAAAATTCTTCATGGTGACGATATCTTTTATAATTTCAAGGCTAAACATTCATTCGTTAGCTGTTTGATCATCAATTAACGAGTGAAGTTATGTGATGTAGAATCACCATGTTACATTTGAATGTGTAATAATACCTACATAATACAGGGTGATTAATTGGGATTGGGACGGGTCAGTTGGGGAAAGTTTGAAACTATAAGAGATAGAGATATTTGTTCTAAAGGAACCATGTCGTCGATTTTAGAGTTAAGAAAAACTGCATTTAAAGATTTTCAAAAAACCTCATACCTACACGTCTCGGGAATCGAACCTTGTCAGTTTTCAAAACAAAAATTTTATGTTATTACCTAACTATATTACGAAAGTTGATTGCGCAGGTTGTTAGGAATCTCATCAAAAACATAAAATATGTGAAGTGAGAGCCAACTTCAATATTAGGAAATATGCCTTGGTTGTTGACTTCAACGACAAAAGATGTGAGATCTAAATGGGTGCCAAGTTTAACGGTCAGTCCTGAAAATTTAGTACATAAAATGTTTTATAACAACTTAAAATATAATTTCTTCTTATAACTTAGGATAATATATTGAAGCCTAAGGTCTGACTTGGCTAGTTCTTGTATACGAATTATACGCATAGGGAACGGAAATATAAGTTTGTCAACGTTTTATTTAAAAAAAATACTAGTTTTGGATTTTTTCCTTTGTATGAAATTTGGCATGCAGACAGGTAATCTGGTGATTACCTGTCTGCATGCCAAATTTCAGCTTTCTAGGTCATCTGGAAGTGGGTTAGAGTTTTGATTATAGGTGAGTCAGTGATAAAAATAACGATTTTTGGACGTAAATATCTAAATAACCGTTTGAGGTGTGTATATAAAATTTAGAGAACATATTTATCTCAATACATAAGCCAAATTTGACATGTTTCTGTGTAATAGTTTTTGAGTTATGAGGGGGTCAAAAGTGGCTCCAAATGGTTCGTGTTAAGATACACACGGTGCTACTCGCCAGTTCTGTTTGCTTTTGAACTTGGCTGATACGCTGCCGCGTATCCAGATACATTTGACTATGGAAACCTATGTCTACAATTAATAAATATAATTATCATTTATTATAGCAATAATTTATTTATTTCGTGTAGTTCAGGGTTTGAAACATTGAAACTACACGAAGTAAATAAATTCTCACTATTATAAATGATTAATTATTAAAATACAAGCATCCGTTTTTTTCCGGATCGGTAAAATTCAGTGTAGTGCACAATCGACCTTAGGCGTCACGCAGGTGAAGCCCCAGCATAAGTGAATACATCACATATTTACATTATGTTATTTATGTTTTAAAGTACAATAAGAAGTTTAAAAGCATGAATTAAAAGTTCTTACCTTTCTTCAAAATCAGACCACTAGAAATGACGACAGTCAAGTTACTCAAGATAATGAGAGACCCGAGGATATAAGCCACCCATTTGTACATCAACAGCTGTTCGCGCTCCTTAGTCTTGTAAGCTTCATACAAATCGAATAGTTGTACCACTTCACTTTCATTGGTAAAATTAGCAACACTTATATTAAAGAATTCTGTCAATTGGTCTATAGTCTCGTTGGCATTTAACTCCGTGATGTTAGAGTCCATTTTTTCACTTGTTTTTTTTCAACACTTTATTCACTTGGCCGGTTCGTTCTCGCCGGCACATGTTTACACTGTCAGTTTCCCAAAATGAATGTGACGGCTACTGATCAGCCGTATAGGTAGGTACGTCTTGAGGATAAGCCATTATAATTTTTGTTTACTTAATGAGACTACTTACGTTTTATGGTTCTTCGAGGATTCCATGTGATTTTATTGTTCTCGTAACCACTGACTCTCTACTCCGTACTACTCCGTAGCTCAGTGGTTAGAGCAGTCACCCGGAAAGCGAAAGGTCGTGGGTTCGAGTCCCATCGGAGCTGAATGTGAGACGGGTCGATTTTTTCTAAATACTTCATTTTCCATTTTTCAGTATTTTTATGCATTCACAAAGACTTATAGGAAAAATGTGATAGTAAAAAACCACGAGCCCTATAAGTAGTATCCCGCCTAAAAGCTACATAATAATATCTAGCATATCTTTTCCATAGAAACTTACTTATGTACTTAAATTACCTGCTTAGATAAGTTTCGATACGCACGTTTCGTTAAAAATACTCGAAATTAAAAAACAAGCGCAATTAGCTGTCTTCCTCCAACCTCAGTTGCTGCTCATCAACATTTTTTTCGGGTAGGTATATTACCACGTTCAAGTTTGGTTTGGTTATCATCTAGACTCAAAAGACTGGGGTTGCAAGTTGGTCGACAATACATTAGAACCAGTTCAGACTTTTTTTGCAACTATAAAAAGGGATGTAAATACCTAGTGCAAGTAAAAAACTGTAGTAAAAAGTTGGACTGTTTTGTTCTCTGGCATGTACAAATTGTCAAGGCGGGTCGTGCTCTATGTTGAATCACCAAAAGTAGAGGATTCGTTTGATATCAACGAGGAGACATGCGATACAACGCTATTGAGGCAATTCAATTGCACCCAGAATGAAGAAGAAGCTGAAGCACAAGGAGAAGAAGAAGATCATGGAGAAGAACGAGAAGAAGAGGAAGCAGAAGTATTTGAAAGTTATGAATCGCTTTTATTATTTCCAACTCTTGCTAATATCTGTTATCATGCAATAGTTTCAGATTAAACAGAATCACAAGTATCACAACAGACCCGTGGAATAGGCCTACCTAAAAAAACGCGCTCAGTACACAACCTCATAGGTGGCGTGGAAACGTATGCTATGCATGCATAATTATGATGACGATTAATCTTTTCTAACTTTTTGAATCGTTATATCTCAGAAACGGTGGCTCTTATTGAAAAAAGTATTAATACATTTTTATAGCTAAATACATGATCTACAATTTTTGTCGGAGCTAATTTTATGAACTTGCTGAAAATCGCGGAATAGGTTAGGTTAAGTTTATTTTTCGGTACCCATTTTTTTACCGACTTTTTAAATTTAATTTATATAGGTACTTAATTATGTCACAGAATATATAATAGTAGGTACCTACCTACTGAGGTAATTATGTTTGCACAATTTTACTAACTTTCAGCTTCTTGTGAATTATAGTGCCTACCTACCTACCTTCACTCTTATTTTTTGGACTAATTTAACCGGACTACTATGTTTGCTGACAATATCTAGCTGTTAGAGAATAAAATATTGTACCTACAGGTAAAGAGTCTTAACAGTTTAGCCGCATGAAGGTAGATGCAACTGTGAAGGAAGACTGATGTTGTGTCATTCCTTTCCGGGCTAGGGTAGTGTTAGCCCGGGGACCACTGTCCTTGTGCACGAACATGCGTTTATTGTTGCTGTGGTTGCCGTCTTGTGGTTGGTTGTGCGCCGTCGTCCAGATGTCGCTACATCACTCCCCTCCTAGACCGGAGGTCGATCGATGAGTTGCTCAGCAGTCGATGCGTATGCTTGCAAGTGCCAGGGAGAGTGTGGTGCAGGTTGTCCCGGTCTGCGGTGGGTCGAGACGCGCGGGGTGCTGCTGGTTGTTGCTCCTGTCCACGGTGGGTCGGGATGGAGTATGCTTGTGACGGTGGGTCCGAAACTGCTGGTCCGCAGACGTGCCACGCTGGAGAGGGTGCCCCGTGGTGCTCCAGGTGGGCTGCGGAGTGCCAGGTCGGGGTGCTGTCGTCGGGTGCTGCCGAAGGTCCAGGTTGCGTTGGATGCTGCTGCGCTGGAACCTTGAGGCGGGGTGCTGGCTTGCTGTGCGACTGCTGGATGATGGTAGGGAGTGATGGCTGCGCTGGTGGAGACGGTGCTGACGCTGGTGAAGACGGTGCTTGGCGCTGGTGAAGACGGTGCTGGTGATGAAGTTGCTGGTGATGAAGTTGCTGGTGATGAAGTTGCTGGCTGCTGGTGATGAAGTTGCTGGTGTTGAAGGTGCTCCATTGTGCTCTGTCGGGGTCACCACTTTAACCGCATGAAGGTAGATGCAACTGTGAAGGAAGACTGATGTTGTGTCATTCCTTTCCGGGCTAGGGTAGTGTTAGCCCGGGGACCACTGTCCTTGTGCACGAACATGCGTTTATTGTTGCTGTGGTTGCCGTCTTGTGGTTGGTTGTGCGCCGTCGTCCAGATGTCGCTACAACAGTATCTAACAATATTTTATTTTAAAGAGTCTATTATCATTTTATTTTGAAGTCAATGTTATTGTGTCTAAATTCATCTAATTCTCCGGCTATACTTAGATTCTTTTAATTTTATGATGTCTAAGAAAATCTTACTAACCCCTTGACTTTATAGGTAGGCTTTTTGCAAAAAGAACGTAAACATTGACCTAAACTAACTACTTAATAATGGTTATTCTACAAAATTCCAAAAAGAAATCTTTTGTTCTTTGTTGAAATACGCAAACATAGTGGTATGTAGCAATTTCCTTTTGTTTTAAAAGAAACTATAATGTTATGAGCAATTACGTTTCATGACTGCACCAAGTCGTTCGCTGAATACAAATTTTTGTCTCCTAATGAGGATGTTACAAGAAACTCACCCGATTGGCTTAACTTTTATTGTTTTTTCTTTATGTGATGAATAACCTTTGTTAGAAGGAATTGCCATAGAATACCATAATATTTAGGATTTTGTTATGTCATGTGATGTGTCATGATCTGTCATGGTCAGGTCATGTGATTGTGTTAAATCCTTAGGAAAAATTAGATTCAGATTAACTTCTTCCTATTGCAACATACCTATTGTGAATCGGTTTTGTTAAATTAAATTGTGTGGACAGTTAAATTTAACATCAATAACTAAACTGGGAAACGTCCGTTTAAGTTAATACTTATATCCTTATTCAAATATCATTATCTTTCACTCAGTATCAAACAAAATGCATATTTTAGAAGTTGTAAGCCAAAAACTGAAAAAGTCCGAAAACGCAAGCACGTACCCAGGATTTTTTGTCGTGGGGGGGGTCCGTTCGGGGTGGGGGGGGGGGGAATAGTTTAGATGTTTGTTGCTCAAAACGGCTGAACGGATTTGGCTGAAATTTGGGACACAGATACTTTGTAGCCTTGAGTGGAACATAGGCTTTTTTATTCCGGAAAAATATCACATTCCCGCGGGATAACGTCGTGTAGTTTACGCCCATCCCGCGGATGATTCACGGGGGGGTCCAGACCCTCTGGACCCCCCCCCCCCCCCCCCCCTTGGGTAGGTCCTTGCCGAAAAGTCCGAGGTTTTTCGAGCACCACGAAGTTAGCACAGGTCATCCCAAAATATCAGGACCTGGCGATTTTTGCGACCTAAAATATTTTAGATGACTGGCCTTACTTTTGGTTTAAATAACTGGATTTAACACAAGTGAAATCGCAAACAAAATTTACTAATATAATATAATATAATGATGGATGGCGATATGATATAGCACGTCATGCTGTCTTGCTTACACCTTAGTGGGGTAAGCAAGACATATCATAATACATATCGCGTGATAAAAGCCGCTCATGCTAGGCTATAATCACGTGAGACCGAAAGGAAAGAGGGGGTCCTGGAAAAAATCACCAAGTATCACAACCACATAGTACAAAGCCTCACCACGTATCACCAGCGGGGGGTTCTAAAAAGTTGCTGAAAACATCACGTGATTAATGTTGGGAACATTACACTCGAAGTTGTTGACCACTATCTTTACCTAGCACAAACGGTTCAGTTAGGTATGTCAAACTTTGAGAAAGAGATCTCTCGTCGAATCCAGGTCGGATGGACAGCGTTTGAAGAAAGAAAGAAAGAAAGAAAAACATTTATTGGACACACACACTTATAAAATAAACAATCAAACAAATAATAATTAAGAGAAGAAAAAAATTTTAAAAATATACTTAAACTAAAGAATTATACTAAACAAGAAAAATAACGCTAAGGTGTGTGTGTGAGCCAACAAAACCCTGTCTCAGCATAATGCTGCCGGGTCTCTTAAAGATGGGCAAAGTGACCCAGCAGCGCTGTTATTCTGACTTTAATCTGACTCTGTTTGGGAAGCTTCGACATATATTCGCTTCTGAAATACCTCTAGGTATAAATGTCTCAAGACGAAAGCACAAAGTAAGTTCGCGGCGCGCGCCCGGAGACGAAAGTCTTTGACCAGTGTATTTTATTTTTTATCCACAACGGGGTAGCACTTAGCCTTCATCACACCTGATGTTAAGTGGTGATAAGGCTGAAGGTGGAAGCGCACTACTCCCGGAATCCTCAATCACTGAGGAACTGGCTATCTTATCTCTAACTGCCGGAATTCAATAATGCTGAAAACATCATTGTTATGGCGTCAGACTTAGATAAGATGGTGGTAGTTAGCCAGGCGGACTAAGAACAAGTCCTACCACCAACCAAACCGAATACAATATGTACCCCCACTGGGAATCGAACCCGGCACCTCTTGGTCTGAAATCGGTGGTGTGAACCACTAGACCACAGAGGCGGTATGTTGCCAATAATGATAATGACCTATGGAAGTGAGACGTGGTCTTTTACTATGGTCTCATAAATAGGCTCAAAGTCACCCAGCGAGCAATGAAGAGGGCGATACTTGGTATTTCCCTGCTCGTTCGAATCAGACATGATGAGATCCGCAGGAGAACTAAAACGACCGACATCGCTCGAAGGATTGCATCGTTAAAGTGGCAGTGGCCGGGACACATAGCGCAGAGAACCGATGGCCGTTGGGTTGGAAAGGTTCTCGGATGGCGGCCGCGTACCGGACGACGACGTTCCGTGGGCAGGTCCCCTACAAGGTGGACCGACGATATATGCTCAAGGTCGCGGAAAGCCGCTGGATGCGGACAGCGCAGGACCGACCGTTGTGGTTGTGGAGATACTTGGATGAGGCTTATGCCAAGCAGTGGGCGTCATTCGGCTGACATGATGATGATTAATAGACAGCCCCCCTATCCCTATTTGAATTCATAGCAATTTTTAACTCCCGTGAAGCAGCGCAAAATTTGAAGCCTATGTTTGTCTGTCTGTCTGTACGTATATTTGTAGTGCTTAAACGGATAAAGCGATTTCAATGCGGTTTTTTTAATTGAAATCTTCATTAATCGAGATAGATTCTTAGCCACGTCTGATGAAAATTTATCCGGCTATTTATGGAGATGGTCAACTGCCTGCCGAAACGGTAAAATATACAGAGGTAACTTTGACTAAAATAATGTGGTGCAATATAAAAAAAATGGCGACAAAAAATGTCTGTCTGTATGTATACATAAATCAATACATATTTGTATTGAATGTTTTATTGAATAAAATTTTTATTTATTTATTTATTTATTTATACATGTACTGTCATGTACCTACCTACTTATATTTGTAGTGCCTGAACCTTGCCTGAACGGATCAAGCGATTTTAATGCGTTTTTTTTATTTTATGTGTAATTTAACAATTAATGCCAACACTGCCTCCTATTGAAATAAAATAGGATATTAGGAGGTTTAATAAAAAATACTGGTGTACGCATTGAGTTATAATGTACGGGTGTACGCAGCTCAGTGACAAAAATCCATTTGTTCTATCAAAAACCGATCTCGCAAAATATAAATCTTATAAGTATAGGCATGGTCGCACTCGATTCAGCACAAAATAATACATAGAAAATGACTTGTTTGTAAAATTTGCATTTTTTAAAACTTCCATGTCCATACTGCTGGGAGTGGACAGGACCCTACATTTTGGTGGGACTCTGCTGATCCTCATTTCTAGTGCCAATATAAAGTTTTTACTAAAGTTTTATTGACGTACACAATATTTAGCCGCCAAAATGTGCTAATACATATTTTTCCTGTAGTAGGTACTTGTGCAACTATTAGTAATCTGTGCTTGGCTTGTGCACAAACAGAGTGCGTCGGGCGAACTGAGAGAGAGAAACTGAGCGGGAGAAAATACCCGCCACCAGCCCATCCCGCATATCGGAATAATTGCTGTATTTAGAGATTAATTTTATTCTATAGGTAAGTATAGCAAATGGGGGGGGGGGGGGGGGGGGTCCGGACCCCGTGGGTACGTCCTTGGGTATATTATACGTTGGGGGTCCCCCGACCGAGAGAGAAATTTTATTCTTTAATTTTTTCGAGTTTTTTTAAACATAGATGATAGATGGTCTAAAACACGTAGGGCGCCAGCTAAGTCTGCTCGCGGTTGAATTTGAATAGTACTTGTACCTACTATACTAGCGCACCAAAAACACACTGACGCGCGCAGAGATATCAAGCTGACATGGCACACACCAAAAAGTGTCGCAGACGTGCTGCATTGCGTCTGCGCGAGACATGAGCGTCTGCGCGAGACATGATTTTCTAATATTTGATCTTGTATGGTGTGGACCTATCTACAAGATCAAATATTAAAATCATGACGCACGCAGACGGCAATGCAGCACGTCTGCGATACTTTTTAGTGTGTGGTAGCCTTTATTCATAGAAGCTGGCCTACCACAAGCTCTTATAGCAGTTATTTTTAAGTTGAGAGAGTGAGACGCCGCTCTACACGCCGTATAGCGGCGTCTCACTCTCTCAACTTAAAAATAACTGCTATTAGAGCTTGTGGTAGGCCACCTGAGGCCAATGCATAGAGCGGAACGTAATGTCATCGCGTTTCGTTTTACGTAAAACTTATTAACAGTGTAAGTTTTTCTTTCTTGAGTATTTTTCGGGTATCACAAGTAATAATAGGTACATTTTAAATAAGCATACCAACCTCTAAATGATTTGAAAATGTCTACTACACTACAATATAGGTCAGTCAACGCAATTTAATTTACAAACGAAACGAACGGGACGGGAAGGAAAATGTCAAATGTCAGCAGAAATTTTGACGTTTCAATGGATTCTATTTTGTCGGTGTAATTAATATTTTTTTGTATTTAAAACAAGTCTTCAGTAAGAAAACAATGTTTAATTTGTCTATTCTAGGGCAATTTTCAAGGTACCGGGATGAATATTTACCACACTAGCTAAGATTTTAAACATAACCTGAAAGTCAAGCTTTAACAATTTATTCGGTGTTCTGTTTCAGATTATCATTATGTGGAGCTACAAAAACACAAATAAACACAAGAAATATATTTACGGCTACCACATTACAGTTTAAAATGACAGAACCGCTCTGGTAGGTATATAATAATAATAATAAAATCATTTATTCATTTATAAATTTTTGTTTTAGTATCATTAATTCAATCTGTAATAAACTTATGATACACATGTACCGTGTGTCGTATCGTATGTAATAACTTGAATTGTGCCGATAGTTAACTAAGCAAAAAAATGTATTCCTTACGTAGATATTGATTTTCTCACAAAATCGATGTTGTGTGCACAAAAATTTGTAAATGAATAAATGATTTTATTATTATTATTATATAACATACTACCTACACTACACCATCTCTTCCTTGACATTAGTTTGTTGACTGAGTTCTAAAATGTATTATTTTTCTATTTCAGTGCAGAACCTTTGAAGAAAAAGAAAAAAATTGACCCTGCTATAGTCAAAGCGCGTGAGGAACGCCGTCGTAAGAAAATAGAGAAACAAATTCGTAGATTACAGAAAAATGCTCGACAACTGAAACCCATTGATGAGATGGAAGTGCCACTACACTTGTTAGATGAGATGAAGTAAGTACGGGTTTACTTAAGGAAAAGATATTATTATATTATGTCAGTATATTATATTGTGAAAACAGTACTACTTACTTGTAATTAGGTAAAAATAGGCAAGATATATAGTAATACTTACACTGCCACAGGTTAGTTGATAATAAATACAATAATTTAGTCAAAGACATTCCTCAAATTAATTAATTGTATTTTACCATATTATTACCTCATTTATGATTCCTATTTTCCTTTTAAATTATGAACATGATAATTGTTTTTTAATATAGAAAACGAAAAAGGCCTCCTGTGAAACTAACCCTTGAAGTAGAGGAAGCCCGTGCCTTACTCCAAAAAGACTGGACTCGGTACAAAAAGGAAGAGTACATGGCCAATGTGGCTCAGATAGACCGTATCATGGGAGCGCAGCGCCGGGCGCTTGATAAGCTTTATGAAGAATCTGAGGAACTGTATGATGAGGCCATTATGGTGAGTTAATTGTAAAAAAACTGTTTTTGTCCATTGCATATTATAAGGTTTGTTAATATTTCACCGACACCTAGTAAAGCTTATCAATTTTATTCACTTAGTTCATTTGTAACTTTTATTGGGGAACTGGGTGAAATGGTTCCTATCAGTCACTTCACTGGCGTTCCCCCTTTTAAATAATTTAATTAATGATAAACTTTTATTGGCATTAAATTTTTACAAAAAAATATGGATTTTGGTCAAAACTTCTTAGTAACATATACATTCCCCCTTATTCCAAAACATGGATTAAAATAGTCCTGGTTTAAAACTGGGGGCCAAGCCTGCTAACATGAGTCATAAACATGTCTCAATCGTGTTTCAATTGTAATTCAATTGTAGTGCTTTTTTACGTACTAGTTACAAGAATGTGATGTAAATGTAGTGTGTGGTGTGACCATCAGTAGTATGGTGAAAAAAGTACACATTTCTTGTAACTAGTGTGTAAAAAAGCACTACAATGAGGGATTTTCTGACAGATGATTAAAAAAGAAAAAAGTTAGTTCCAAAAAACTCAACAGATGGCGTTCATCAGACATGGGTTTGCTTTTTTTAAATTTGCTGGCAAGGGCCCTGTTTAACCATTTTTACAAGTCTACAATTATGTAAGAAAGCTATTGTAAGATCCATTGGGACTGGTCAGTATGGAAAAGTTTGAAACTATAAGAGAAGGAGATATTTGTTCTAGGAAATCATGTCATCGATTTTTAAATTAAGAAAAACTGCGATTCCCGGATCGTGCATGAGTATTTTTTAAATCTTTGAATGCAGTTTTTCTGAACTCTAAAATCGACGACATGGTTCCTTAGAACAAATACCTATCTCTATCTCTTATAGTTTCAAACTTTCACATACTGACCCGTCCCGATGGATCACCCTGTAAAGTTAGGTACATGTACGCCTACCTCTGAACTAGAACTGCTTTTTTCCCTCCAACTTTAGCTTGGCGTTTCCGTATTTCGTTTTTAAGGTCAGTTACCGACCAGGAACCGTAGTTCTTGCTCATTGGTGAAGGATAAATGTAACAAACAATATGACTCGGAACAGGAACAAAAAACTTAACGAAAACGTGAAACATACAACAAATCTTTAACAACAAAACAAAAACTCAACAAAAACGTGAAACATACAACAGAACGTCAACAACTAAACAAAAATTCAACAAAAACGAGTTAACAAATTCAACTATAACAGATACAGCTCGCGGTATGGTCGGTATGGTATTGCAACGCAAAACAAGAGGAATAGAATTATTTGACATTTCTTTTCTTCTTCCGTCAACGTCAACTTTTTTTTGGCCTTGCACCTTCTTGCACAACTTTGAAATACAAGTGTAGGTCAGATGAGATACATGCACTGGGCCCTATTTCTTAAAGGTACAAGTCTTGTAATACAAGTGTGTTACCATAGTAACACTTATAAAATTCCGAACTTACAAGTGTAGCGTTTCACGAAACTGTACATAACACGTATGTAGAGAAAAATCTGAATCAAATGATCAACCTCACAAGTAAATATTTACACGTGTAAAACTAATTCCGTTTCTCAAAGAATTACGTTGACACTTGTAACTAGTGACTTTCAGAAATTATTCTAGCAGTGTCGGGAGACTCGTTATTTTTATGTTTCGCTAATTATTTAATTATATAATAATACTACAACGAAACTAACGTGTCAAAATCTCTATTCCTTCGTTTGTCAAACATTGTTCATCCTGTAGTTGAATGATTGTCCATTAATTAAAATTAAAAAGAAAATAATAAAATGGTGCCTGTATCACACTCGTGATGTTTTATGTTAATAGTGTTTGAAACTTTTAACGATTTTAATCATCTCTGTGAAAAAGTTATCGTCGTCAGTTTTTCAGAGAGATCGTCCAATCGAACTTTTAAAATGGCATATGATTATAGGTTCTTATTTACAAGGCTTGTAATGTTTTTGTGAAATACATTTTACAAGCACTTGTATTTTTACTCTAGTAGAACATCAGAATCACAAGCTGGCAGCCATTTTAGAAGAAATCATTCACTATAATTACGAGTGTAATGTCAGTGACATTGACATTAAGATAATAGTAGATTGTATTACAAGGGAGCAAAATAGCATATTTACGGTGAGGGCGCTATTTTTGATCCAGAGCGCAGTGAAGGATTCTATAGTAGAATCCCGAGCGTAGTGAGAAATTCTAAAGTAGAATCCTAACGCAGCGAGGGAATCAATTTACGTCGCCTGAGGTGAAAATAATTTTGCGGACGAGTATACACTCTATTTTCATTTCGAATTTATGGAAAGTAATTACACTTTGCTTTTCATCCCCCTATATAAGAAAACCAACAAAAACAACTAAAACTACCTAGAAAAATAAAAGAGTGTTGGCGGGGGGCATCGCCTTCTCTATTTTTTCTATTATATTTAAAAAGATTGAAGTTCAATTAAACAAAAAATAAAAAAAATATATGTATTAGATGCCCCCTATGTATCTCCGGGGTACCATAGGGGGTTGAAAATTTTGTTAGATTTTAGCTTCGACGCACCGTTTTTGAGATATTCTCATTTTTATAAAATTCATTTTTGAAACAGTTCCGGCCCCCCCACCCCATACAACATCAGTAGAAAACTTTTTCATTGCCGATGAGATAACTCTATGGTTGACTGTAACCAAATTCAGTTCTATTTTTAAAAATACTTTTACACCCTAGGGTGCAACGCAGAGTTTTGAACCCGCTGCTCAGTTTAAAGGCCTGATCAGCTCGTCTGATCAGGCCTGTCCGCCGAGCACTTTTGCACCGACTGTCCGCCGAGCACTTTTTTGTCCATCGATATAGATCTCTTATAAATTGTATCGAATAACGCACACAAGGAACTAAAAGTACCGCGGACAAAAAGTCCCCGAAAGTACGGCGGACACCGAGAGACTGGACTGGACAAAAGTTCGCGGTAGTCCCCGAAAAAAATAGAACAAACGTAAATAGGCGTAACAACGCACACAACGAACTTAAGTCTGCATTGAGCGCCCGATAGTGAAGTACGTCTTCGGACAAGAAATGACCGCACACTATATGCGTTGAGCCCGCGACAAGTACCCTGAGGAAATATTTTGGACGTACAGGGACTTTTTGTCCCACGGGGACAAAAGTCCTTCGTCTGATTAGGCCTTACATCACTTTTCGAATATGAGAGATGAAAAATATTTAGCAGCCAATGCATTTATATGTCATTAGGTATTCCAATGACACTCTTTTTTGTTACCGTAAAAAACACTTGTTATTTACTTCGTGAAACAGAATTTACAAGTCCATGTTACATTTCGAAGCTTGTGAACTTGTAAACTTGTATCTTTCGAGAAATAGGCCCATCTCTGTGTGGTAATAAACAATAGAGGTGAGTGGATTCATGTCAGGTCAGCGCCATCTATCGAGCTAATAAATAAACTTCTTTTTTTTAATTTGCTGGTAGAAAATCTCTCATTGAACTACAATTGAAACACGATTGAGACACGATTATGACTTAACGTTAGCAGAATTGGCCCCCTGGTACTAAACTGGTGCTGTAACTTTCATTTTCCAAATAAAAGAAAGAATCAGCATCAGTTTTAAACCAGGTATTAGTGTTGCCGAACTATCGATAGTTTTACTATTGATAGTTTTAATCGAAAAATGCCAAACTATCGATAGGCCTATCGATAGTATCGATAGTATCGATCTCTTAGTTGGTACTTATCGATAAGCAGCAATACTATCGATAGTATCGATCCCTGACGGCGAATAAACTATCGATAGTATTGCTTGTCAATATTAATAAACTATCGATACTATCGATAGTATCGATACTATCGATAGTTTTGTACAATCGATAGTGACCTTTAATTCAATAGTATCTGTAAATGCAATCAATACTATTAAAATAAAGGTAACAATCGATTGTCCAAAACTATCGATAGTATCGATAGTTTATTAATATTGAAAAGCAATACTATCGATACTATCGATAGTTTATTCGCCTTCAGGGATCGATACTATCGATAGTATCGATACTATCGAAAGCTATCGATTCTGTTGTTTTTGCTTAAACTATCGATAGACTATCGAAATGCTATCGATAGTGGACTATCGATCGGCAACACTACCAGGTATAACATTAGTCACAGCCGTCTCTATCGTCTTCTACAAGCCATGCTATGATACGGAACGGCAACATTGCTGTGAACCGGTTTACTCCTCTGAGTACTAAATCCTATGGAGGTGGCATACCTACGAAAAAGTGAGGTGTAAATAAGTCACAATGTAAGAAAATCTTGGAATTCAATTTTAAACTACTTCTAATTGTCGTATTAATCGGTCCGTCAAAATCGGTCCGTTAAAATCGGTCCAGCCGTTTCAGAGATTAACCGGAACAAACAGACAGACAGACAAAAATTGTAAAACATGTCATTTTGGTATATGTACCGTATATTTAATCATATGCACGTAAAAAGCGGTTATTTAATGTTACAAACAGACACTCCAATTTTATTTATTTGTATAGATGTATAGAAGATATGCCATCTCCATAGGATTCAGTACTCGAGGTTTACTCGCTGTTTACCTGTCAAACGGTGCAAACGGTGTCAAATCGGTTCACTTAAAACTACGTTGCCAACTTTATGCGCATGGCTTGTAAAAAGTCTGTTCGAATCCAATTTGGAAAAAATGTAAACAAACCTGTTCCATTAAAAATTCTCACACTTTCGGCCACTAAATGGATTTAAAAACACATTCATTAGTAATTAGAAGGTTTCAACTTATATCTCACTAATTTGTTCCAAAGATCGTAGTATGTTTATTATTTTTAAAATTTATTTGAAAATTTTAAGAAGAAAAGTGAGGTTATTTATCCGAGCAAAAATCTTGTATTATCTGTGATCGCCATGGTGATCGCATAGTGCTTGACGTAATGTCTATCAGATAATTCAATTATTAGGTAGTTCAACTATATCGATTACTAATCGATGTTATGTAATCGAAGATAAAATATCTCTGTCTTGATAAAAATTATCACAAAAATCACAAATATTAAAAAAAGTATATTCTCGGGTCCGTTAGGGCTGGGACATAGCGGAATTCCGTGCGCATAATTTGCTGAAACGATGTCATTGCTACTTTATCGTAAGTAGAGTCTTATGAATATGATTCAGAAATTTATTGTACAACTTTTGACTTTAAGTTTGAAAATATTTTTTTCGCTATTTATCAAGTAGGATAAATACAATTTCTAACGAGTGAGAATCGAGTCCGTGATCAGCAGCCGCGATCGAATCGCGATAACTATCACGCGTGTAATGCCGGCTCAAAACTATCGTCCAACACTCCAACCTTCCACGTGTGGAGAGGTAGTTCGTGAATGTGTGACGATGTTGGAACGTGTTGGGGCGAGATCGGTCCGATGGCGGTAAATCGTACCCAGATCAAAGGAGTTGGCCAACACGCACAAACAGACCCTCCACACATCAGTGTCGTCACTTCTCTCAATTAATGGATTACTTACCTACAATAATTTATTTCAAGATAAAACAAAATACCTACTTACCTTGTTCTATTACTATGTATATAATCATGACGGAAAAGAAGACGGTGGATGTTAAATCCACCGTCTTCTTTTCCGTCATGATTTTTTTAATTTTACGTCAGTTGCAAAAAAATTTTTTATGCACACAAAGGGTACAGCGCAAAGGCACTTATCACTTCAACGTCCTAATAGTGAATGAGGTTGGCAGAAGATTGGCCGATGTGTGGAGGGTCTGTTTTGATCGATCGTGAGTTGGGACAAGATTGAAGGATGTTGGAGTGTTGGAATGTTGGACGATAGTTTATAAGATACTAGCGGCCGCCCGCGGTTTCACCCGCGTGGTTCCCGTTCCCGTGGGAATATCGGGATAAAAAGTACATATAAACCTTCCTCTTGAATCACTCTATCTATTAAAAAAAACGCATCAAAATCCGTTGCGTAGTTTCAAAGATTTAAGCATACAAAGGGACATAGGGACAGAGAAAGCGACTTTGTTTTATACTATGTAGTGAAGAAGGATGATAAGACTCTCTTGAAGAACTACCGACCCATCTCGCTTCTGAGCCATATCTACAAGTTGTTTTCGAGAGTCATTACGAATCGTCTCGCTCGCAGGTTTGACGACTTCCAACCTCCCGAACAAGCCGGGTTCCGAAAAGGTTATAGTACCATAGACCACATTCATACGCTGCGACAAGTTACACAGAAGACCGAAGAGTGTAACTTGCCACTATGCTTGGCGTTCGTGGACTATGAGAAAGCCTTTGATTCGATCGAGACCTGGGCAGTGCTGCAGTCTCTCCAGAGGTGCCAAATAGACTACAGGTACATCGAGGTGCTGAGGACCGACGATCTGGTCAAGGTCGCGGGAAGCCGCTGGATGCGGGCAGCGCAGGACCGATCGTTGTAGAGATCCTTGGGGGAGGCCTATGCCCAGCATTGGGCGTCGCACGGGTAAAATGTTGATGATGATGATGATAATGTACCGGGTTCTTTATTTTGTTCTAATATTTATGATAAATTTGTGATGGAAAGTGACCTTACATAATATATATTATGTTAAAGTCACTTTTCAATTTGTTATGTGATGATGATGACGTGTTTGTGTGAAATTAAAAAAATCCCGCCTGAAAGCTACTTATAGGGCTCGTGGTTTTTTACTAAGTATTACATTTTTCCTATACTTACAAAATTGCATTGTGAATGCATAAAAATAATTTAAAATCTTAATTTTTACTCGGTTCAATATAAGCCTTTTATTTCTCTATAATCGCGATGAACACCGTCATCTCTCGTGGCTTGAGAAGTAATAAACTAAAAACTCTTCACTAACGCGAAGCTCCAACATAATAGCATTCAATTAATCGAATCAAAGCAATCAAATTATTTATCGATTTATAAATGGTATAATTTTTACCACATCACTAGATAGTCTATGGTCAGAATAATGGCGTCTTTGTTTACATTTTTTCCAAATTGGATTCGAACAGACTATAGAAGACGATAGAGATGGCTGTGCATTAGTCCATGTTTTGGAATAAGGGGGATTTTTCTCTTATTAATGTTACAATGTATTTTAGGTAAGTATATGTGTATGCTGAATAAAAAATAAAAATTATTTGTGTCTTACATGCTACCATATAACCAAATGTAAGTATGTACCTTACTTAAATCAAATTAAATATTGTTAATCTTTGTTACAGCCTGATCTATCACTTATACCGTACAGCATCAAAGGCCCAGTGGCGACCCCACCAATCAAAGATTACGTGTCACCAGACGGAGAGTATATTGATGTGTCTAAGAAGTGGGACAACTAGCATGCACTGTATTTAGACAGATTTAGTGTAAAATATTGATTAAAATTAAAAGTTTTAACCTTCTCTTTATTTATTTAACTTATCCTGCCTTCTTATGCAACTGCATTAGTTATGTTCAGGAGAGTGTTGATAGATTTGTTTGGCTATTAAGTTACGGCAGAATATTTTTACCTGTTAAGTAACCAATAGTGGCAAGATATTTATTTTTTCCAAACAGCCACTGGTGGCAGACTAGATACTTCCTAGAATAATTGGCTAATTAATATTATGCATGGATGCGGCATCAACATCAATGGCGGGTACCTAACACACCTACGGTTCGCCGATGATGTAGTTCTTTTTTTATGGCTATCTACCATGGAAAACCTGAAGACTATGCGCGAAGATCTCAGTAATGCTTCTCAAAGAATGGGCCTTAAAATGAACATGGGGTAAGATGAAAATCATGTCCAGTCCAAATGCCCATGTTGCACCTAACATAGCCTACCTACTTTTTATACATAAGTGAAATTCTGGACCAATTAGGAAAAAGCAAATATTTTAGCACTCTTGACCTCACTTCCGGTTTCCACCAAATAAAAATGTCTGATCGTGATGCACCTAAAACTGCCTTCTCTGTCCCTCAAGGACATTTCGAATTCACTCGCATGCCTTTTGGCCTCAAAAATGCTCCTGCCTGCTTTCAAAGGCTAATGAACTCTGTTCTATCCGGGTTACAAGGCCTGCAGTGCTATGTGTACTTAGATGACATTGTTATCTACTCTTATGACCTCGACAGCCACATAAAATCCCTTTCTAACATTTTTGACAGACTCAGACACTTTAACCTCAAACTTCAGCCCGACAAGTGTGAATTCCTTCGAAAAGAAGTGTCATACCTTGGACACACTCAAGGAATTTATAATACAACAGGAAGGTGCACTGCTGCTAAAAAACGGTCCTAATGAGATAGTAAGAACGAGGTCAGTTTATCTCACTCCATTCCATTACGGCGGCCACGAACATGCGCGACGGGCGGCGGGCGGCGACGAGCGAATTGCGAACTTGACACAACGAAGACGGAAAACGTCATTCGGCTTGTATAGTCCATTCGCTTAGATAGTGTCGCTCTGCCACAATGCCGTGCGGGTACTTTAACATTATCATTGAAATTCTTTTATAGGATAAGCAATAAAAAACTTATACGACCTAATACATTTTTATGCTTAATACGGTAATACCTAAATTAATATGCGATGTTTTCTATTGACTAAAAGTAATACGAACTACGAAGCGGAAATTTTACGAAATTTAATTTTTATAACGAAAGTTGTGAACCATAAATCTACTAAACCTGTTATTTAAGAGTGCTGGCAATTTCAGAGAAAGGAACACCCTCACCTCGTTCTTGCGGTCTCAGCTGGACCGTTGACATTTTGTATTGAAATATAAACCAGTAGGTCTACTCTAATTCAACGAAAAACGAAATTTCTTTCGAAACTTCGCACATTTCCTACCACCGACTTCTTCGTTTCGAAACTTCGTTGAAACGAAAATGCTTTGACGTTTAAATTTTCTAAGCCTACTCTAATTCAATTTAATAACGAACGAAAATTGAAGTTTGGCAGTTTTTAGTTCGCAGTTTTGACGAACTCAAAAGCGTTACCTTTCTATTTTCGTTTGGGTCGATTTTTATTAAAATATTAACTGATATGGCTACGAGGCAGCTTTTAATCGCTGCTGCTTTGCGCGAAGAACGCTTGGAGAGGAGAAAGAACCGGCAGCACCTGCGAAATCAGTTATTTATAGCGAATATTCCCGATCTAGAGTTTATAGGAAATTACAGACTCAGTCGGGAATTATTCGAGGAGCTGTGGACTGAGATAGTGCCTTTATTACCTCCAGGGGCAAGGCGACAAGAGTTCAAGCCAACCCTTAAAGTAAGTTTGTACTATGTAAACACGCATTTCAATGAACTTTTCGATTTTACTTTTCATAAGCCTGGTTATCGGTTTTCAGATATAGATATTGACTTAAACAACAGCACTTAATGCACCGCATACAGGTACTAGCAAAGCACATAAGATTTCTTCAAAATCTCAAAAAAAGGAATCATATTAAGCGGAAATAAGTAGTACAGTATAAGTAGTAGGTACCTAGTGATAACCGATTAACGATTTTTTCATTTACTTCATTTTCAATACTAAAGTTCAATTTTATTTATTTTCAGGTGATTCTGGATATCTTCTAAGAGAGTGATGACACCCGTCGATAATGCTGTTGAGGACTCTCTAGAGGGAAGATACTGCCATCCAAAAACGTCCACGCTGCACCGTTGAACGCACATTTGGTGTATTGAAAGCTCGATGGTAGAGATGTCTTTTGTCTAGCTTGTCCATTTTTGCCCAGAAACAGCAGCTAAAATTATAGTAGCCTGCTATGTGTATAGTACATATGTATAAGGGCTGGTATGGAGGTCCGGAGATTTTTTTTCCCGAGGAGGGAGGTCCCTATTTGACAGAAGAGGATCACCAAACGGACAGAGCCAGGCAGATTCGCAGGGAAATTGAGACAGCCGCATCTTCGACTCGAGCTTTCAGGCAGGTCGAGGGAAAAGCGCTGTATTAATACAAACTTTAGAAAGGAACCAGGAAGATACATTCATACCAAACCAATTAATAAAATTGTAATATTGAAATAAAACCCACTTGTGTAACTTTTTTTTTGTCATAGGAGATAATCATCAGTGTCTCAGTTAAATGTACCTACGACAAGACGAGGAAATCGTTATGCATGCCTAACTGCGTGTTTGTACATATTTGCTTGCTGCATTCTTATAATATCCAAATAAAATGTAGCCTATGTCACCCGGGAAGAATGTAGCTTTCTAATGGTCAAAGAATTGTCTAAATCGGTCTAGTAGTTTCGGAGCCTATTCGATGCAAACAAACAAACAATCAAATCTTTCCTCTTTATAATATTAGTTTAGAAGACTAGCGGATCATCGCAGTTTTACCCGCTTGCTACTCGTTCCCGTAGGAATATCGGGATAAAATATAGCCTATGTCACTCGGGAAGAATGTAGCTGTCTAATGGTCAAAGAACTTTCCAAATCGGTCTAGTAGTTTTGAAGCCTATTCGATGAACAAACAAACAAACAAACAAACATTCAAATCTTTCCTCTTTATAATATTAATATAGATTAAAAAGACAATATCAATGTATTTAATGGTTTTTATTTCTTACTTCAATACATGATATTAGCTTACATTTAACATTTACAAAACAAGAAACATATCGTTACATACTACAACAAATTGGTTATAGGATAAGCACTGATTATACAACATTATAGTACATTATATTATAACCTTTATGAGAAAAAAAATCTCATATAAATATTAGAATATTTTCCTTTTAAACAAATATAAAGTTGTAGGTTCCTACCTAAAACCTATAACTTTATATTTGTTTAGTCCTTTTATCCTTCGCGAGCAGTCGCCCGGATAGCGAAAGGTCGTGGGTTCGAATCCCATCGCAGCTGGTTGTGAGACGGGTCGACTTTTTCTAAATACCTACTTCATTTTTAATTTTTCACTAATAAAAATTGCATAGTGTATGCAAGAAAGTAAAAAATTAAATAACTAAGCAATAAGTTTGAGGTGCGAGGTTGGAGTTGGTTGGTAACAGGAGAAAATCTTTATTATTTAAAGTTGTTCTCGCAATAGCTCACACAGCTGCAAATGGCATGGCAGCCCTGATGCCTGCGAGTTCAGCGTTCCTTACTGTCTCTCTCTCTACGCGCCCATCTTCATACTGGTATTACTGATACAACCTGCTTCTGACGTCTGTAGCAGGCAGGTAAGGCTGCAAAACAACATTCAAATAAGTTCCAAAATTGTATACCTACATACATTGCAGGGAATACTTATTATATTTTTTAGTGATACACAGTAACTTTGTTGTAATTTTAATTGTCTCCGTAGTTTAAAAGTATGTGGATCACAGAGGGCGGCACAGGTAGTTTTTGTATGGATTGTTAGGATGTAAGTATAATTAGGTACCTTTTGCCACTACTGAATCGTCTTTGTGCAACCACCCATGGAATTGAGAGTGTCGCACAACTCCTCCCACAGCCTCTTTGTCTGGACTTTTCCTTCTATACTCCTCAATCTGCCGCGAGCATGATCTTTATGTTCATCGAGTAGTACAGTGATTTGCTGAGGAGTTGTCGAACAGGAATTTGGAGCCATACTGAAAAGATGTGGTGAAACTAAATAATAGGAACCTATTACGAAAATATTATTTAAATAAGAATTAGGCGTGCAAAACATAAATATTAATACTTACTTTCTTTGGTAATTCCGTATAAATAACACCAAATTATGCACCAAATATTTTGAAATTTTGAAGTAACGGCTGACGGCTCAGCTAATGTCATACTGCGGACAAGTTACGTTGTCATACGACGACAAGCATAAATCTGGGTCGGTGATAATCATTGGAACTAATTTTTCATACGAATGTTCATTTTGACACCTAATTTTGTACTGCAAGTGGCTCCTCTGTCACCGGAACATACAGGAATGTGGGACTATAGAGGTCAGTGGGGACTATAGACATCTTAACTTGGGCGGTTATCAGTTATTGAAAGGGTACTTTTAGTGTCACTGTGTTTTTCGACATAAACTTGAATTTTAATTGCTCATTTATCAGTTTCTGGGTTATTAAACATAGTAAACCATTACTAATTAAATACATTCTTAAAATTATTAAACCAACGTTTTAATTTTAAAGTTAATTTAAAAACCGGTTATTTACCGTAAATGACATTAAAAGAACCTACGTAATGTTGTTCATTCCATTCGTTCACGAAAATTGTCTATGGATTCGAACTTTTCGTGCGCGTCCGAAAATGTTCAAGAGTAGCGGCAGAAACGAAACTTCGTTTAAATTTCTTTCGTTTCCGAAATTTCGTTTCGGAGAACAAGAGTAGAGCTCCTGATCTCTTAAAATTAAAGTGTAGGTATTTTAAATACACAAAAATACGGAGTGCACCTTCCTGTTGTACGTAGTACTTATAAATTCCTTGGACACACTATAACTGATCAAGGTGTGAGACCTAACCCCGAAAAAATCAGAGCTGTCAAGGATTTCCCTCGTCCTAAATGTCCAAAAGATATAAAATACTAGACCCAAAAAGGATTTTATAATAAAATCCTTTTTGGGTCTAGTATCCTACTACCGCCTTTTATACCCAATTTGTCCAAAAATAGCCAAACCCTTAACTAATCTCTTAAAAAAGGATGTTCAATTCAATTGTCAAAATCCAAAATGAACACCAACTAGCTTTTGAACAATTAAAAAATCGCCTAATATCCGCACCTCTTTTAATTTACCCTGACTTTACCAAACCTTTTTTGTTAACTTGTGATGCTTCAAATTTCGCAATATCCGCTATTCTTTCCCAAGGTATGATAGGAAATGACAAGCCAATCGCATATGCATCTCGAACCTTGAACAAAGCCGAATGTAACTATAGTACAACTGAAAAAGAATGTCTTGCCATTCTCTTTGGCACAAAAACCTTTAGACCATACTTATATGGTCACCGATTCACAATTGTTACTGACCATCGACCTCTTAAATGGCTATCCTACTAATATTATAAATGTGAAAGTTTGGATGTTTGGATGTTTGGATGTTTGGATGTTTGTTACTCAATCACGCCAAAACGGCTGAACGGATTTGGCTGAAATTTGGAACACAGATACTTTGTAGCTTGGAGAGTAACATAGGCTACTTTTTATCCCGGAAAAACAACAAATTCCCGCAGGATAACGTCGTGTAGTCCACGCGGGCGAAGCCGCGGGCGGAAAGCTAGTTCAACCATAAAGACCCCGGCTCCAAACTCATTAGATGGAGACTCAAACTCGAAGAGTTTGACTATGAAATCTAATATAAGAAAGGAAAGATTAATAGTAACGCTGATGCCCTATCACGATACCCCGTTAACCCTGTCTTACCTCAATCGGATAGTCCCCATCATACTGCATCCCATGACGAGAACTTACCCCCACAGCTCAATCCTGTGGAACCTGTGGAAAATAGCCCACCAGCACCAGATGTCCCTGAAAATCAAAATCCTGTGACTAACCCCGAAACCTCTTCGCCATTCAGCCCAATAACTCTAGATGATCTTGATATCCGATCCAGTCTCCTTGGATCAAATAGTAATTTACCTTCTATTCCTCTTCTAGAGGGTGATGATATCTCACTATCCGCATACAGCCCTGAAAATAGACATCCAAATCCCCTTACTACCTCTCCACCTCCGGAAGCTCCTAGTCCTCAATCTCCTCTTCAAACACCTGAAACATCAAGAGAAACCTCGAACCTAAACAAAGACTATAACACATTCCTCAAATGTTTCGCCAAAAAAGATGAGACCTTTAGTACTCACATACAGGAGCATAACGAATCCCTCCTTAAGAGCAGCTGTAAAACAATCCTTCTCCCTGTATCTATTGATTTAGATGATTCAAACCCTTACCTCCAAGATATCCTCTCCGAACTCGAAGACTCTTCCGACATACTCGACTCTAAAAGAGAACTTCACTCCTTCAAGAAAATAGAAATAAAAGGAAAAACCTATTATCTCTTATTCACGAAAGTTTACTATTTTGACGCAAGCTCACCCTGAAATATTCAAAACTCTTAAAGCGGCTCGAGACGATATTTTACTCAGTGGCGACATCAGTGAAATTGCTATACCAGACTTCAAGAATCTCTTTGAACAACATTCTTTCATTAAAATCTATGGTATGCTCACGTATCTATTCAATAATACAAACATAACAGTGAATGTGCATCTACCATTATTTATCCTGTGCCTACTGAAATCGCGAAAATTCTCAAGGAAAATCACGATATTCCTATAGCAGGTCATCTGGGCTCCCAAAGAATGTTCAATAGAAAAATGGAAAATGAAGTATTTTGGAAAAAATCGACCCGTCTCACAACTAGCTCCGATGGGACTCGAACCCACGACCTTTCGCTTTCCGGGCGACTGCTCTTACCACTGAGCTACGGAGTCGTTACGAGAAGCGTCAAATTTATCCAATACTTCTTACGCGCTATAATTTAAATAAAATGTTCAATAGAATAAAAGAGAGATACTATTGGAAAGCCATGAGAACAGATATCGAAAATTACGTAAAAAATTGTAAACTCTGTCAGTCTAACAAAGCCCTTAGAAAAATAAACCGATCTCCTATGCAAATAACAACAACCTCTACCCGTCCTTTTGAAAGGATCAGTCTCGATCTCGTTGGTCCCTTACCCGAAGCTGGTCTCCCTAAATTGAAATTCATTCTAACCCTCCAAGATGACCTGACAAAATTCTCCATTGCATATCCCACAGCTAATGCCACATCTGAAGAAACCTGTGAATGCCTAGTCCACTTCATATCGCTGTTCGGAATTCCGAAATCTATATTGACTGACCAGGGCACAAACTTCACCGCGGACCTCTTCAAGCGCACCTGTGAATTTGTGAAGATCAAACAAACGTGGTCACAAACTCAAGGTGCTTTGGAACGTAGTCACTCCACTATGAAGGAGTACCTAAAGTCTTACGTAAATGAGAATCAAACCGACTGGCACAAATATGTGTATACCGCTATGTTAACATATAACAGTAATGTACACACTACCACGAAATTCACGCCATACGAACTCCTCTTCGGCCATAAAGCGCGTCACAAACGGTGAAGATGCTATAATATTTTATCTTAAGATATCGTAAGATAAAATATTATAGCATCTTAAACTATCACACACGGTTAAGATACGATATATTTTGGAATCTTTTCACTCTCTTGATATCCGTCCTAGGTAGCGGACGAATATTCTGTAAACCATCTTATACAGGGTGATCAAAAATGAGCAATTCGGATTTGCTATTAGACTTATTGGACAGTTCATCAGAAGATGATTCTGACCTGGAGTTTGATATAAAAATTGCTATAGCTAATTCTCTAGATCAGTTTGGATAGAAAATCATACTATCATCATTCATTAGGTAGGTACCTACTCCTTACGTTTGACGTTTCAAAGCGTCATTATTTCTTAGCAAACTTTTTGGTTAAACTAGGTGTAAACTTACTCTTCGTTTATTATGAACTAGCTTTCCGCCCGCGGCTTCGCCCGCGTGGACTACACGACGTTATCCTGCGGGAATTTGTTGTTTTTCCGGGATAAAAAGTAGCCTATGTTACTCTCCAAGCTACAAAGTATCTGTGTTCCAAATTTCAGCCAAATCCGTTCAGCCGTTTTGGCGTGATTGAGTAACAAACATCCAAACATCCAAACATCCAAACATCCAAACATCCAAACTTTCACATTTATAATATTAGTACAACCATAAAGACCCCGGCTCCAAACTCATTAGATGGAGACTCAAACTCGAAGAGTTTGACTATGAAATCTAATATAAGAAAGGAAAGATTAATAGTAACGCTGATGCCCTATCACGATACCCCGTTAACCCTGTCTTACCTCAATCGGATAGTCCCCATCATACTGCATCCCATGACGAGAACTTACCCCCACAGCTCAATCCTGTGGAACCTGTGGAAAATAGCCCACCAGCACCAGATGTCCCTGAAAATCAAAATCCTGTGACTAACCCCGAAACCTCTTCGCCATTCAGCCCAATAACTCTAGATGATCTTGATATCCGATCCAGTCTCCTTGGATCAAATAGTAATTTACCTTCTATTCCTCTTCTAGAGGGTGATGATATCTCACTATCCGCATACAGCCCTGAAAATAGACATCCAAATCCCCTTACTACCTCTCCACCTCCGGAAGCTCCTAGTCCTCAATCTCCTCTTCAAACACCTGAAACATCAAGAGAAACCTCGAACCTAAACAAAGACTATAACACATTCCTCAAATGTTTCGCCAAAAAAGATGAGACCTTTAGTACTCACATACAGGAGCATAACGAATCCCTCCTTAAGAGCAGCTGTAAAACAATCCTTCTCCCTGTATCTATTGATTTAGATGATTCAAACCCTTACCTCCAAGATATCCTCTCCGAACTCGAAGACTCTTCCGACATACTCGACTCTAAAAGAGAACTTCACTCCTTCAAGAAAATAGAAATAAAAGGAAAAACCTATTATCTCTTATTCACGAAAGTTTACTATTTTGACGCAAGCTCACCCTGAAATATTCAAAACTCTTAAAGCGGCTCGAGACGATATTTTACTCAGTGGCGACATCAGTGAAATTGCTATACCAGACTTCAAGAATCTCTTTGAACAACATTCTTTCATTAAAATCTATGGTATGCTCACGTATCTATTCAATAATACAAACATAACAGTGAATGTGCATCTACCATTATTTATCCTGTGCCTACTGAAATCGCGAAAATTCTCAAGGAAAATCACGATATTCCTATAGCAGGTCATCTGGGCTCCCAAAGAATGTTCAATAGAAAAATGGAAAATGAAGTATTTTGGAAAAAATCGACCCGTCTCACAACTAGCTCCGATGGGACTCGAACCCACGACCTTTCGCTTTCCGGGCGACTGCTCTTACCACTGAGCTACGGAGTCGTTACGAGAAGCGTCAAATTTATCCAATACTTCTTACGCGCTATAATTTAAATAAAATGTTCAATAGAATAAAAGAGAGATACTATTGGAAAGCCATGAGAACAGATATCGAAAATTACGTAAAAAATTGTAAACTCTGTCAGTCTAACAAAGCCCTTAGAAAAATAAACCGATCTCCTATGCAAATAACAACAACCTCTACCCGTCCTTTTGAAAGGATCAGTCTCGATCTCGTTGGTCCCTTACCCGAAGCTGGTCTCCCTAAATTGAAATTCATTCTAACCCTCCAAGATGACCTGACAAAATTCTCCATTGCATATCCCACAGCTAATGCCACATCTGAAGAAACCTGTGAATGCCTAGTCCACTTCATATCGCTGTTCGGAATTCCGAAATCTATATTGACTGACCAGGGCACAAACTTCACCGCGGACCTCTTCAAGCGCACCTGTGAATTTGTGAAGATCAAACAAACGTGGTCACAAACTCAAGGTGCTTTGGAACGTAGTCACTCCACTATGAAGGAGTACCTAAAGTCTTACGTAAATGAGAATCAAACCGACTGGCACAAATATGTGTATACCGCTATGTTAACATATAACAGTAATGTACACACTACCACGAAATTCACGCCATACGAACTCCTCTTCGGCCATAAAGCGCGTCACAAACGGTGAAGATGCTATAATATTTTATCTTAAGATATCGTAAGATAAAATATTATAGCATCTTAAACTATCACACACGGTTAAGATACGATATATTTTGGAATCTTTTCACTCTCTTGATATCCGTCCTAGGTAGCGGACGAATATTCTGTAAACCATCTTATACAGGGTGATCAAAAATGAGCAATTCGGATTTGCTATTAGACTTATTGGACAGTTCATCAGAAGATGATTCTGACCTGGAGTTTGATATAAAAATTGCTATAGCTAATTCTCTAGATCAGTTTGGATAGAAAATCATACTATCATCATTCATTAGGTAGGTACCTACTCCTTACGTTTGACGTTTCAAAGCGTCATTATTTCTTAGCAAACTTTTTGGTTAAACTAGGTGTAAACTTACTCTTCGTTTATTATGAACTAGCCTTCCGCCCGCGGCTTCGCCCGCGTGTACTACACGACGTTATCCCGCGGGAAGGTGATATTTTTCAGGAATTAAGTAGCCTATGTCCTTTCTCAGGCTCTAGACTATCTCTGTACCAAAATTCATTCAAATCGGTTCAGTAGTTTAGGTGTGATTGTGTAACACACAGGCAGACAGAGACGCATAATATAATATATGTAAGGTGTAAGGATGTAAGGATGTAAGAATGTGTTACGGGACCCCCTCGTCGGCCAGCGGTACACTAGCCGGAACGTCGGAAGTCACCGCATAGTATTCAATTAGAAGATGTTGTAGAGAATAAAAGATTGTTTCAGCACTTGGAGAGTTGTTTTATCAAATATTGTAAATTTGAAATATGAAAGAATTTGAAGAATAGGAACTGTTACTATAATTAATTAATTGGCTATTTAATAGTTATTACATTTCACTTATAAATTTTTGGTACGCTAGCTCGCACGCGAGCTCTGTTCAGCTTGATTGTTCTGGTAGGACTGAATCAAAATGCTGAATAGGGCACGTGGAGCGAAGAATTACGAAAGAACAGTGGTACAGCATAAAATTGATGGCCAGTACGTAAAACTATAAAACTTTCCAGCCACTATGGAGTTTCTAACCATCCATAATGACTGGAACGAAACGGCATCGTTACAAATGTTTTGACTTTTTCGTATTTATCCCAAAATGTTTAAAAAATAAATGTCCACCCATGCGAAGCCGGGGCGGGCCGCTAGTTCTCTCTATGCCCAGCACCGAAAACGGGACAACCTGTATACACATCTTTTCGTATCCAAAATATATATTTCGTATGTTAAGATAGTATCTTAACATGCAAAATATATATTTCCGTATCTTAACATACGAAATATATATTTTGCCGTATCGCCTAGCATCTTAAGATACTTAATATGAAAATATATATTATCTTCGGCGTGTGTGATGGTCCATTGAATTGTATGGCGAGCGATATTCTATGTTAAGGTAAAATATTATAGTATCTTAACCGTCTGTGACGACCTTAAGCCTTATATTCCTGACTCTGTCTTCGATCAACGCACCGACGTTACATATCCCGAATATATTAAGATGCTTCAACACCGTCTCAAAATTTCTCGCGGAAAAGCCTTGGAGAATATCAACGCTTCAAAGGAGCGTTCTAAAGGATATTATGATAGACATTCACGCCCTACTCAATATAAGGTAGGAGACTACGTGTACTTGAAAAACCATGTCAGGCTCCGTAAAGCACTTTCACCCATATGGAAAGGTCCTTATAAAATAGTCAAAATCCATAGGAATAATACATTGTCTCTCCTAATAAATAGACGCCACGTCAAACATCATTATGATGAAGTGAAGCCTGCCCATGGAAGTGATTAACACATTTCTAATAAGTTAGGAATAGGTTTACAATTTTATTTACAACTCTTTATACAACAATCATTTTATTTTACACGTCTTATTTTAATATACATATACACATATCCATTTACAGAATTTGTCTGGCAAGAGGCGAAGACAGTTATGTGAATAACATCCACAAAAGTCCTGGTACCTATACTCTTCGATCCTGTCGGCACTCTAAAAATTATAAATGATGAATTCCATATTGTTATTCCAGTCGACGTGTCTCCACTCGAATATCATATGGAAAACATCCACGATGTATTCAACATCATTCGATCCCAATGTCGTTCAAGTGATGAAATAGACTTAAATCAATGCCAAAACCTACTACAACCTTTAGAAGCTCTATATTCAGATATTTCGCGTGACTTTAACTCCATCTCTCATATTATGTCAAATAGCATCTCCAAACGAGCATGGTTTGGAGGAATAGGAGTAGCATTCAAACATATATTTGGCACTTTGGATGAGGATGATGCTCAAAATTATGAAAACGCTATTCAAGCCTTGCAAAGAAATGACGAAAAGTTAATGGCCTCACTTAAGAAAACTATCATGGTATCCCAATCTGCTATTTCCAATATAAACCGATCTATTTACGAATTAAACACTAATGAGGCAAAACTAACAGATGTAATTGAAAGTTTGTCCCTTTCTGTAAAAAATGTATCGGATGCTGTAAATATAATTAGTTTTAAGGTTAAGATAAATAATGTTTTAAATGTGTTAGAAGCTAATCTACTTACCATGTCTTTTAAAATTGAAGATCTTTTGAATTCTATTTTATTTGTCAAAAGTAATACACTACATCCATCTATTTTAACTCCAAGCCAAATGTATAAGGATCTTGTTAGTAATTTAAAAATATTACCTAAGTATAAGGATATTCCAGTTAGTCTAGATATAAGCAACATTCATTTATTAATTAACACAGCTGATTTAACATGCTATTATTTGAACAACAAATTAATGTTCATTGTCAAATTACCTTTAGTTAGTTTACAACAATATAATTTGTATTATGTTTCACGGCTTCATTCTCTGCGATTTGGTTTACAAATGTAGTTGCGCCCCCAAGCGACAGCCTTGCACGGTAGTTTAAAGTATTTTTTTTTGTATTGGCAACACTGATTTCCCGCCAATTTATACATTCCTCTACTCTGTGGTCCCTAGCTTACCTGTTTGGTTACCTGTCACATTCGAATCATTCAGCGTTTCCGTGCTCAAGCCTTCGCACGTCTACTCTACTCGCTGCGAGATACTTTGAACATTGGGGAAGAAAAGGAAACACCACGAAGACAGTGAAGAAGAAAACGTCGTTATGCTGTACCAGTGCATTACTGAAGTGATCCCAGGTCAGATACTATTATGTTATTGGGCTACTAAGCCACTGTAATTTGCTTGAGGAGCAAGAAAGATACTCGTTCTAAAAAGAACTACTTATGTATTTCCGGATGGTTGCAATTATTGGTCACTAAGTGATGCGTTACTGTCATACCCAGGACAGATAGGTACTGTCACGTCATTGAGCTACTTAGCCACTTAATTTGCTCACCGAGCAAGAAAATTACTAAAGAACTATGTGTTCCCGGGTTGCTGCAATTGCTAAGTGATGCGTTACTGTCATACCCAGGACAGATACCATCACGTTATTGGGCTACTTAGCCACTGTATTTGCTTGACGAGCAAGCAAAGTACTCGTTCTTAAAAGAACTATGTTGTCCCGGATGGCTGCAATTACTAAGTGATGCGTTACTGTCATACCCAGGACAGATACCGTCACGTTATTGGGCTACTTAGTCACTGTTTGCAACCCAGTTCAGTTGCTATATATTCGTATTCGAGAAGTCGAATCGGCGTCGCAGCTCTCGGGATTGTCACCGGTATCGCCGTACCCACTTCCGGCCGCAGCATCGCCACATCAGGACGAGGCAGCACCAACGGCCACAAAACAAGGGTTAGCATCAGTTGTCTCGACTGTTCACTGCTCTTCAGCCGAGGGAAAAAACCGTATGTAACAATATAAAGCTGAAGGTCAAGGATAGACTTTTTAAAGATTAAATAGTTCCAAACTATTGTGACCTTTTAGCAGCTCCTACCCTCAATCCCGAAGCAAAAGCCGCTGTTTCAAAGCCGCTTGTCAAAGAGAAACTACAATATTGCTAAAGAAAAGCAGATTGGGATAGCTTTTAAAAAAAAAAAACCTGTCCATAGCCATGGAATCTATATTTATCTTTATTCTATTTGTCTTCGTAGTCAAGTGGGGTATGCATCAGTTTTCAGGGTGCCACTATGCGTGAAGTACCGGTTTCGATTCCCGGTCGGATAAAGGTCGAAAACTTAATTTCGATAGTGTTGGTTTCCCAATATTTATACTAAATGACGAAGCATCCAAAAATAAAAGCCTATTAGGCTATACATATACAGGGTAAATTTTTAATCAGTGCACAAATTTTTAACATCGACTCAGAATCGGTCAGTGAACAACTTTCTCCTAGAAACATAGGTCGAAATATGACAAAAAGTTTTTGACTCTTCATACAAATCGGACTGATCACGTGATCGATTTAGTATGGGAAGTCCAAAAAAATTTGTCATATTTCGACCCACGTTTCTAGGAAAAAGTTGATCACTTACCGATTCTGAGTTGATTCTAAAAATTTGTGCACTGGTCAAAAAATTTTCCTGTATTGTAAATTGATGTATGTAGCATTTTCTGTGATAGTAATTTCATAAAAACTAAAACGCTATGAAATTTGAGATTAATTTAAAGAATAAATCTAGACCTAAAATACACCTAAATAGATATGATTAGAATCAATCAGGTTTTTGGTAAATATGTCTCCAAAAACCGAATCCAGTTTTGAGAAATAGGTAGGTACTCCAAAACTGAAATCCTTCATGGAAAGGACACTGTCAACAAGAATCCTTAACACTTTAAGCCACAGCATTGGAAACCAGCCTATAGGGCGAAGACCATCTCCGATGCTGCAAGAGGTCACCCAGCGCCTGACGCACCCGCCAGTCACATCAAGACGTCGACATCACGCGCCGCTATCCAGCATCCAGAACTTACCGGTAGTAGACCACGAGGTAATACGTAAGTCGCCTGCATTATTTTACTAATGCATGGTTGGACATTAGTACATTACCGATGACCCTATAATATCATTGTAGATAAAAAAGGCAGAAAAATACTATGCAAATTTATTGCTCATTGCAATTATAGTTCCAGTGTTTAACCTATGAACTAACTTAACCTTGTATACGAAAATTATGTTCAATCTAGATAAATAAATATAAGTAAAAAAAGGAAAACAATATCATTTTAAAATGTCACTTTGGGTTACTTAGTACAGAAACCAAATAGTGATAATCGCTTTATACTTAATCTCGGGCAACTAGGACTACCGCGTGACATACTCTAAGTAATTACTAAAAACTGTAACATGACGTCTAGATATAGACCTCAAAGACGCTTACATGTTTATTCCAATACATAACTCGCATTGAATAAGTACCGTTAACTTCGTTAAAAATACAATTCTTTATGAATTTCAAATTCTTCATGAATTCAATCACCTAGTTCCTTTAGTCACTATACAGTTCTGTTTGTCTATACTTAAATAATAAAATAAATTATATAATTTTTGAGATTTCGTAAACTACCACCAGTAATATATTAAAACGACATAAGTATACCTAATTAATCCTTTTGACACTGGTTGCCTTCATGACACGTTTAGTTCACCAAGGATATACTAACTTCTCACTAACTTTTCTACTAAACAAATAGACAAAAGTGGTTTAGTATAACATCGAAAAAAGAAAATGTAAATTTCTTGCGATTTATTTTAAAAAGTATTAGGTTTTTTGGGATTATTTTACGTTTATTTTTGGGAAGTTTAATAAATGTAAATTGCAAGACTTCACAAAGTTCCTCGGGCTTATAGCGTTTACTCTTGGCCTGCCTGCCACCTATTATTCCTGGCTTGAATATTTTAAATGTTTGTGTATTATTAATTATCCTAATTATGAACAAAACATACTTATCCCAAAGATCGTAGCCGATAAACGTTCCCGTCTTAGACTCTACCGCTCCCCAGTAGAAGCAACCCCAGCCAGTTAGTCTGGCTAGGATTCATTTTGCAATAACCAAAGTCTTGTCAGAGCCATTTGAAAGAAAATAAAGCTTCATTGCACATTAATTCACTCACGTTAATAACCAAAGTTACGATTGCTATAAGTATTATATTACGCATACCTATGTGTACAACAAAACAGCTATAAATATTTTATAATAATATTTTTTGGAAATATAATTGTTCGCATCTTACAAACACAAAAGATGAAAGTGAAGCTGTCTTACTTATGAGCGAAAAGTTCGGCAATAGAGAATAACTACTAAATGACAACTTGGACATTTCTGAATAATAAGATTGCAAGCCATTGTAACCAAAATTTTCTACTTAAATAACTTGAAAACCGGTCCAGAAGCACAGGCAGTCGACGCTTACATAATATCCTGTAAAAATACTAGTTCCATTCTCATGCTCGCGTCATGAATTATAACAATTGAATGTTATTGTTTGCATTACAAATGTGTGCATGTTTCAGAGTTTAAATGTATATTATATAAACATATTGATATTATATATACTTAAATGTAATAAATGAAAATAAAAATAATCCTATTTTAAGCATTAGTGCCATTTTCATGAAATTATTATATTATTAGACATTTTCAAATCTTGGAAGACATTGTGATTGTCTCATGTTGGACGACACTGCCGTGGTGCCATTGGTTAGAAAATTATACATTTCTGATAATATACGTATTTTGAACTAAATATTTACTTATTAGAATCTCTTTTCACATGAACACACATCTTACAAGTTATCAGGCAAGCATTACTAAAATGAAAAAAAAAAAAAAAACTCCAAGAACTATAGATATTATTTAAGCCACTTTGTCACGAAACATGTATAAACAATACGATAGACGTATCAAAGCCTCGTTAGCCTATGACATCAAATATAGTAAATATATGGTCAGAACTAACAAAATATTTATTTTGAACACACAATTTTGTCAATCAATTCAAATATGGTACAATAATTTTAAATCTAATCTAATATTATTATACTCAATTTTAATGTTAAATAATACTTATGATGATCAGATCACTGAATCGAGCTATTTATGAAAGGAATATTCAGATAGACCCACAAGGCCTAAGTACCTACAACTTAACTGAGATACTAAATACATTACTTAACTATTTGGCACAAAAGGTTCCAAATGAAGATCTAGATTTTGGAAGTAAAAAAATATAATATTAAACTTTCTGTCAATAAAGGTCGTTAACTCTGATGGCTTTGTTTACTGCTCATTACAAGCAATCATTTCTTTGTGAAAGAATAAATAATCTACACCATAGCACAAACAGAAATTGTAATACAAATCCAGACCTAATTCATTCCAACCATGATAAAATACCTTTTTATAACACACTCTGATTTCTGTCAAGCAAAGTGCATTGAGGAATATTTAAATAAAACATCAGTTACACTATTTTTATTCGTTACAAACAATGTTGGAAACGTCCTCATTCATAGGAAAATTCATAAGCAAACAATAGTACCTACCTGACTAAAAAATATTCTTCGTTGTAATAGTCTTCCTGTATTTACTGCACATCTGCACTTGCACATAGCAAACGCCATGCGGCGACTTCCACTACCAGCAGGGCTGGTGTTAATATTAATTTAAATGATAGGAATGCTGCTCCATGCTGGATGGAGCGAACCTTCATCCGCTTTTTCGCCTATGTTTACAATAGAGTAATTATCTAAAGCACTGATCAATTTGGTAGATCAGTATTGTTTTTCTTTGATTTGTGAATTATTCTGTAAGAAAAATACAATAATTTAAGATAATAATGTAGTACCCACGTTGATGATTAAAAACCAAAGATCATAAGTAACTTGATGTTATGACAATATTTTCTTAAAACAATGTCATTACATACTTATCTTTTTACAAATTTTTATCACTTTCTCTAAACATCCTACATTTGTAAACCAAATCGCAGAGAATGAAGCCGTGAAACATAGTTGAATATCAAACGAACTTACCAAGTGAAGTTCGATCACAATTATGTGAACGGCTTCATTCGACGCGATTTATATACACCCTCCCTATTCTATAATTAATAATATCAAGTATTTATTACTTACCCTTCCCTCTATTTGATAAAAATCTATAAAAAGTGCTTTAAACATAATGATTCGAATGTGACAGGTAACCAAACAGGTAAGCTAGGGACCACAGAGTAGAGGAATGTATAAATTGGCGGGAAATCAGTGTTGCCAATACAAAAAAAAAAAAACTTTAAACTACCGTGCAAGGCTGTCGCTTGGGGGCGCAACTACATTTGTAAACCAAATCGCGTCGAATGAAGCCGTTCACATAATTGTGATCGAACTTCACTTGGTAAGTTCGTTTGATATTCAATAAAAACATACCTTTGCCAACTCCACACACCAACGATAAATTAAACTCCTTTGCTATGATTGTTCCTTCCGAACAATTCTTAGCCCTGTCTAAGGATAAATCATTTTATACTTACCTTAAAGACCTGAAAAAATTGTAAAAACATACTTACTGAAACTTACCTTTGTGAAATTACAGACGTCTATGCGGTACTATCCAGCCCTTCCTGTGAAATAGAAATCATTACCAAAGCTCTTACCTCTCTTCCTGAAATATGTCCTTATAAATTCATTATTGGAGAAGTGGATATTTGGCATAGGCTAAATAATAATAAATGGATATTTGTCCTATCCAAACCCGCTAAATTATCCATCGAATGTAACAATGTTGTATCTGAAATAGTAATATCCGGTACAGGTGTACTTAATATTCCTCTGCAATGTGTAGCCTTCTATAAGAACATAAGTTTGTAACAAAGAACTATCCGAAACTACACGTTCCAAATGTAATAACAGATTTCAACATCATAAACGATAGTTGTTGTAATTTCCACCGGCTCACCGAGATAAGCCCTAAGATTCCAATTTCTAAAATAAGAAGTATAAAGGAGATCAATCACGCTTCATACATGTTTGGACCAAAAAAATAAAAGTATCGGCCAACGAAAAAAAATTGCATATTACTATTGTAAACAGTGTAGCGATCATTTTTTGTTATGACGACAACAGTGTACGATTAGCGGCCAAGCAGTTATTCAAGTTTGAAAATGTCATTTTTTTTCTCTTTATTTTCAAACTTGAATACCGCAAGGCCAAAGTGCGGCCAACGAAAAAAAATTGCACATTACTATTGTAAACAGTGTAACGATCATTTTTTGTTATGGCGACAACAGTGTATGATTAGCGGCCAAGCAGTTATTCAAGTTTGAAAATGTATTTATTTTTGTTTTTATTTTCAAACTTAAATACAGCTTGGCCAAAGTGCGGCCAACGAAAAAAAATTGCACATTACTATTGTAAACAGTGTAACGATCATTTTTTGTTATGGCGACAACAGTGTACGATTAGCGGCCAAGCAGTTATTCAGGTTTGAAAATAACATTTTTTTTCTCTTTATTTTCAAACTTGAATACAGCTTGGCCAAAGTGCGGCCAAGGAAAAAAAATTGCACATTACTATTGTAAACAGTGTAACGATCATTTTTTGTTATAGCGACAACAGTGTACGATTAGCGGCCAAGCAGTTATTCAAGTTTGAAAATGTATTTTTTTTTGCCTTTATTTTCAAACTTAAATACAGCTTGGCCAAAGTGCGGCCAACGAAAAAAAATTGCACATTACTATTGTAAACAGTGTAACGATCATTTTTTGTTATGGCAACAACAGTGTACGATTAGCGGCCAAGCAGTTATTCAAGTTTGAAAAAAATTTTTTTTTCTTTATTTTCAAACTTAAATACAGCTTGGCCAAAGTGCGGCCAACGAAAAAAAATTGCTCATTAATATTGTAAAAAGTGAAATGATCATTTTTTATTATGGCGTTAACAGTGTACGATTAGCGGCCAAGCAGTTATTCAAGTTTGAAAATGACATTTTTTTCTTCATTTTCAAACTAGAATACAGCTTGGCCAAAGTGCAGCCAACAAAAAAAAATTGCAGATTACTATTGTAAATAGTGTAACGATAATTTTTTGTTATGGCGTCAACAGTGTACGATTAGCGGCCAAGCAGTTACTCAAGTTTGAAAATGACAGTTTTTTCTTCATTTTCAAACTTATATACAGCTTGGCCAAAGTGCGGCCAACGCAAATCGTCGTTATTATAAATTATCGTTACACTATTTACAATAGTAATCTGCAATTTTTTTTTGTTGGCCGCACTTTGGCCAAGCTGTATTCTAGTTTGAAAATGAAGAAAAAAATGTCATTTTCAAACTTGAATAACTGCTTGGCCACTAATCGTACACTGTTGACGTCATAACAAAAAACGATCGTTACACTATTTACAATAGTAATCTGCAATTCTTTTTTGTTGGCTGCACTTTGGCCAAGCTATATGCAAGTTTGAAAATGAAGGAAAAATGACATTTTCAAACTTGAATAACTGATTGGCCGCTAATCGTACACTGTTGACGTCATAACAAAAAATGATCGTTACACTGTTTGCAATAGTAATTTGCAATTTATTTTCGTTGGCCGGCACTTTTACTTTTTTGGTCCAATTTGACTGATCTCCTTTAGATAGTATTAGTGATTTTAAAACTGTCACTGACCAGATTTCCCAAGACTTAGTTTTGGAAGTTCCTACACTTCAAAACCATATGGGATTTTCTATCTTTAATATTCTATCTATAACTATAGTCGTGAGTCTCGTTCTGTATTTTTGTATTAAATATAAGCTTTACAAATGTCAAAGCAATAAGTATACAGTTACCGCACCCCCAGAGGAAACCAATGAAAATACCGTTACAATATCCGCTCCTCGTCTAAGAACGCAAATCACGGAAACTTACATTTAACGGTAAGTTTCCTCTTAACCCAGGGGCTGTTATATATGGTAATTGTATAGCATATTGCTGAGGAGCTGCTAGACGCTGCTGACCAGACAATCTAGGCTCGCATCCGCGAGCGCCCTGCCTTGGCTGGTCAGTCGCAGCGCAGCCACCTCACGCGAAACTTGTGTCTAAAATTCTAAATCAAACAATAAACTGTGTTCTAAAAATAATTCCTTTTTTTTAAAAGGCCTCCGTTAGGTCCCGTCTAACAGTACGATATAAATCTGTCATTTCTTCCATGGCCGCGCCGCTTCCGCGTCTGTGCGTGGTCAAAATCGAATACCTAGGTACTAATCTTTTCCATAAGATTAGAACCAAAAAAATGTAGGTACTGTAACTAGCGCCAAAAATGCCCCAGTCGCGCGTGCGCGCAGACTTTTCTGACACGTTAAACCTATAAACCTTCTTCGTGATTAAATTTCTATGGCTAAACCTCAGAACAATTTATTGTTCTGAGGGCTAAACCATGGCACAGATTACTAAATAGTTACTAGTAACAGATACCGCACTCCGCTAAGCCATACAAATAAATAGCAACTAACTAGGTATATCGCAATAAAGTGGAATTCAGCTTGTACGGCGCAAATTACGAACGGCCGCTCGTTGCATCTCTTTCTATCGCATATATTCAAGCTCTTTTGCGGACCTAATTTCTATGGATTTTCACCGCCGGCGGTGAGGGCGAGATTGAGGAATTGAGGATTGAATAAAAAAAGAATCATTGACATTGGTCAATAGTTCGCGAAGATATTGACGTGTAAAGCAGGAACTACCAGTCGAAATTATCTGTTTTTTCAGGATTGTGAAAAAACTACTGAACTCACTACTTTAAAATTTTCACGGGACCACACATAAACTATTTTCTTTCAGATAAAAAAAGAAATATTAAAATCGGTTAACAACTGGCGAAGTTATGGTAAAACATACATAAAAAAAATACAGTCGTTGATTCTCACCAAAAAATCTATACTTACACCTCTTCCGGACCCATGGCGGCTTATGCCGCGGATCTGAAGAAAAAAAGAGTAGGGGACTCTTTTTTTTCTAACTATTGCAGTTTTTTGATTTTTTGAATGCGGTTTTCGATGTTCAAAAGAGAGATAAACTCGTCGTACTGTAAAAATAAACTATAATAAATTATTTGAATTTTGAGTTTTTTTCAAAACGGAAGTAAGTACCTAATTAAATATTTGAAAATTTCGAAAAAAAACAAAAACATTGTTTTTCCTTTTATTATATTCTTATTCGATAGGTTTTTTCATGTAGATTCTAAATATACTATATATATATATATATACTTTTTATATGTTATTTCATCGATAACTATGTGAAAAAAATTGATTTCGAATGTACCGCACTATTGTCATTTGTTTACACAAAGGTAGAGTTTGAACGACGATTATAAAAACAAAACATGTCGTAAAACTGTCCATTAGCTTAACTTTATTGCTTTTGCTAATCAGCTACTCATAAATGTAACCAAAGACCTCGTAAGTATAACCAGATGTTCGGGAGTGCGATAGCGCGCTCTTAAGTGTTGTTTGTTTACATAAAAAAATGGGCCATATAAAAAAACCCAGGTCCTCCCAAGGTTAAGTAGGTACTTGTGTACAATATTAATTTTTGGTTTCGCTTGCTTAATTTAACGTGCGAGTAACGCCATCTACCTACCAGGAGGAGCAATGCTGCTATTTTTGCTATTTTTAATGTTTACCAAAAATATGTACCTAACCATTTCTGAGAATGTAATTAAATCTAAATCTGATGATTTTTCAATTTCTTTGAGTTCAATTTAGTTGTTTGTTCATCAACATTCTATAAAAGTAGACGCATCATGCTAACGTTCATTTTTTTCGAGTGGTAGGCTCAGACCAAATAAAAAAGTAGGTATTCAAATTAGCCAAGGGTGCATTGCCACTCAAGCGTGTATTTATACCGATGAGATGACGAATGCATTTTTTAAGAATTTCATACAATAGATCATCTTTTAATTGGAAAAGTGAAAAAGGAAGATTAATTATCACGGAAAATAGGTAGGTAGGTAGATACAGTCGGGGACAAAATCTTAATTCTTTTCGTGTGGCTGGCGTCTCACCGTTCAGTTGCAGTCCCTATCCGTAATTGCTTATGCATTGTACTAAAAATAGTAAAAGGGTCTGCGCGTGAAAGGCGAGGCACCAGCCACGTGAAAAGAAGTAAGAGGTGGTTCACCGAATTTGTCCTCGAGTGTACGAACCTTTCAATTTTGTTTGAAAAATATCTTCCTTCAAGGGTTGAAAACAGTTTACAGTCATAATATTAGCAATGATTGTTAATGACTTAAGTATTACCTAAGTATCAAAGTATCATCTAACTACTAGCCGATTTGGCGCAGGGGTAATCTACCTGCCTTCTGCGCCAGAGGTCTCGGGTTCGATTCCCGAACAAGACAAATATTTGTGTGCATGAACATGTTTATTTGTATTGGTCTGGGTGTTTTCTATGTATGTTAAGTATGTATTTACAAACAAAAAGTATTTAAGTATATATTTATCCGTTATCAAGTTCACGTAGACACAGTTTCTTAAGAAATTAATTACGGGCTTAAATAATTGGTGTGATTGTAAGAAAATATTTATTTATTTAAACTACTAGTAGTAGTAAGGCTGTGCTACTAGTAGTCTTATTAGGTACGTTGGTACTTATTGTGTCCTTAAACATCGTTATCAATGTTTGGGGAAAAAATAATGATAAATAAATAAAACACGCCATTATTTTGCTTTTTACCCTGTTAGTACCTACCTGTTTGGAAACCAACCGTCAAAGTATTGCCAAATATTGATGTTCGGTTCATTATTTTTTTGAGCGACTGAGTGATACGATTAGTCGTAGGTATTCGTATCGTTACATAAAACACGAAAATGTAATGTCATAAACTCATAAGAAATGTTTCTATTTTTGTTTGATCGCAGTATTTAATCTCTGGATATAAAAGTTGGATTGTGACGACCTACCCAGCGACAATAAATCTATTCATACCTACTTACCTAAATGAACACAAAATATTGGAGTGCAGGCCCTGTGGGTATTAGTCAATATTGTTGAATTTAATAGTGCTTAGGTATATTAGGATATACACAATTGATTTGATTGCCTGAATGTTAAAACTTATATGGTATTAAAGTTTATACATCGTGTTTTATGTAGGTAACGTAAACGTATCGTAGGTAGGTAGTTATACTAAATTTGTACCTCTGGGTTCAACTCATTTACAAACAAAAAACCTGACCACTGTACAATCAACAACACATCCATTTAAATTAAAATGTCAAATTACCAATTGATTTAGTACCTACCTTAACTTGTAAAAAGTTAAGTTCAAAATTGGACAAGAAAACTTGACATACCTACGTGACGTACCTAGGTACGTAGGTAAGTAAATATTGTTGGTCTAGGTAGTGAGTTTTGATCAAAGGTACCGAATGTTACTGGTGTTGATAAAAATTTGATTATGTTGAGATATTGACTGTGGAAAAGCTGGGGAAACTAATTGTTTCTCAGTTTAAGGCGCTACTCGGAAAAAGTATGGACATTTTGATTTAAAACTATAGGACGGTTACAGTTGTTACAATAATAAGATATATATTTCTTCATACGTATACGTATACGTATAGTTTCAAAAATACGATTTTATGATTTTGTGATGATAAACGAAAATTCAAGATTATTCATAAATGGGGTTACATATTATACTATTAGAAATTGGTTTAATTAGTGGAGTGGACCAATAATAATTATATATGATCGTGTAGAAGCATTTTAAAAAATCGCTTTATTTTTTTAATACCAAGTGATTTTGTGTTATTTTGCCTAATCTGAGAAAACAAATTATTTTCATTTGTTTTCTCATTGCTATCTCGCTTCAGCATAATTTTTCCGTGTATAACTGATCCAGTTAAAATATCAGCAATATCTGAAAATATTGTAGCAAAGTTGGTTTTAAAAGACTTCTGTCCGCTATTCAGGTGCGCGATACACCAATGATTATACATACCAGAACACGAAAAACTGCTGAGCAATTTTCTACCTAACTCCAGGGAGAGTAATCCGTAATTCCCGTGTCGACTTTTAGTTTTGTTAGGTACTCATTCGCAGCTGGTGACACGAGAGTGACAACTTTGCGGCTGTTTAAAAAGATGTACGCGCCTTTAGTCGTTTCGTGAAAATTTTATGCGGGTTCCCTTTGAAACGGGTCTCCGGGCTAAACGAGAAATGATGTGAATGTCTGTGGTTTACTGGGTCAAGTGAGTCCATTGATGGAGGACACGGCCAGCCTAACGTATCCTAAGGAAAACCGTTTCAGGTTGACCTATTGGTGCTAAAAAAGGTGGAATGCCTTTAAAGAATATCGTCTCTGCAGTACTTTTAATTTAAGGCATATTTTTGGGATTACGTATCTCTCAGGTTTAAATTGCAGATGAAAGATTTTTTCTTTTACTAGTGATTACTATTATATGTTTAAAGGGGTGGTATTGTTGATCGAAGATATAGGTACACTAATTTATGATAAGACCTTCTAAGTAACATCATTATATAAAAACAAACAAAGCATTTGAAACAAGTTTGATAAGCTCTCCTTATCCCTTTTCTAAAAATTTATATTAACACCGAAACGATCTAGTTTTAAACGAATTCTAATTATTATAAAATGGTACAAGTAACACAATATTATGATTATTAAATCTCAATTTTAAGCAAATTAATTTAAAGGATCTACATAATTTTATCAAAATATTTGAAAATATATTCTCAGAACAGTTTGAGGTGAGGGGTTACGTCACTTTATAGGTATTTTACATAACCGCCCAAAACAGATAAATGTGTTGCTATATACACCTATGTGTTTAGGCTTTAGTTAGGTAAGTACCTATTAATTTTCTACTCGAACGTCCTATTTTTTATACACAACGGGGTAGACACTTGATGTTAAGTGGTGATAAAGCTGAAGGTGGAAAACTTGATGTTAATTGAAAAATGAAAAGAAATGAATAAATAATTTATTTCCACCAAAAAAGGTTACAAGTACATAGTTTTAACTGAATTCTAGGAACAGGAAGTGGTGATAGGGCTGCAGGTGGAAGCGCTCCTGGTATCCTCAATCACTGCAGAATTGGCTATCTTATCTCTAACTGTCGGAACACAAATATAAGATGGTGGTAGCGGTAGGCGGACTTAAAACAAGTCCTACCACCAACCAAACCGAATACAATATGTACCCCCACTGGGAATCCAACCCGGGACCTATTGGTGTGAACCAATAGACCCCAGAGGCGGATAAAACGCCCTAAATCTTTAAAATTAAGTTGCCATCATACAGGTGCTGCAACACTAGAGGTGACTATGTTAAGCCACGAATTCGTCGTTAAAATAATATAATAGCCATAGTCATAGTTAATAAACAGATCTACATTTTGCTGTCACAGAGATGATCACTGCTTATTGACTTGACAACTTGTTTTCAGCAACATTGTCGTCCTTCACAAACAATATCAATCAACTGTTGCTCAGTAAATGTTTACCATGACATGAGTACTTACCTGATTTTAATTAAAATAGCCTTGTTTGATGTTAGAGTGTCAAATTTTAGTTTTCGCCCTTTGACGTGACTCCCAAGGGACCCTCAGCTCAAGACCATTTTGTTGACATCGACAATTTTAGTGCTGTCATTCTCCTCTGCCTGGGCTTAATAATAGGTCTTTACATATGAAATTGCCGTTTTTTCCTTTTGTACATATAACTTAACAACTTTTATAATATTATAAATATATAATTTCTTTAATATTGCGTTACATTAAGACCGTATCGAGCAACTTTTGATAATTTAATAACCACGATATTTGATTATTTACATAGAAAAAACTTATTCCGAAAGTTACGACTATTTTTGTTTCCAGAATTTCGTACCTACTTTATTAGTTGTAACTTAGTGAAAAAAATTTTTTTTCTCTTAACGAATGTGTCATTTAGTAGTTAAAATGTCCATAAATACGTGTGTAAAATTTTGTAAATTTACATAATATTAGTCGTTAAATAATAACAAAAACGTTAGTATGGAAAAAAAATAATTACAGAAATCTCCATACAAAACGGCAATTTCATAGGTAAAGACCTATTATAACGGCATCGTTATTCCAGAAAAAATAAAAGCTAAGTAGCGCGCCAATATTTTCTAGTAGGTATCTCACCAATTTTGAGACTTTTGTGCCAGTGTTATTTAATTACTACGGGAAGATCTCCGAAGAATAAAATTGTCCTTCCAGATAACTATTTTTTAAAACTATTTTAAGTAAAAAAATAGTTGTCTGCCGGCCTAGCATGAGCGGCTTTTATCGCGCGATATGATATGATACGGCAAGTTGTCTTGCTTACCCCACTAAGGTGTAAGCAAGACGGAATGCCGTACCATAATATATCATATCGCGTGCTATAAGCAGCTCATGCTAGGCCGGCTGGAAGGAAAATAATATTCTTCTGAGATAAACAGGGTGTTCCAGTTTGTATAAGGATTTGAGTAGGGCTGAAAGCAGAGACACCATTTTTGGACGGTAGATACTTTTTATGGTGTAGGTGAGTACTAAGAAAGGGTTTTGGAAAATTCCCATTATACAGGGTGCTACAAGGTGTTTCAGTTTGTAAAGGAATTTTCATTTAGGTTGAAGGTAGAGACACCATTTTTCGAGGGTAGATAGCATATTGATTGTAGTGTTATTAGTAAAATAATCTCATTATTTTGTCTCTCTCGCAGTTTGAGTTGTGCCTAAGGGCATTAAGTCCGCCGTTTGCTGTATGTGCAATAAAGAGTTGATAAAAAAATTAAATCCTCTGAGATAACCAGTTATCTCCGAAGAATAAAATTGTCCTTCCAGATAACTACTTTTTACAGTTATCTGCGAGGAAATTTAAAATCATTTGAGATAACTAGTTATCTCCGAAGAATATTTTTTTCTTTACAGAGAACTGTTTTTAAATAGTTATCAGCGAAGATAAAAACATTCTGCGGAGATAACTAGTTATCTTTGAAGAAAAAAATTCATTACAGATAACCAGTTATCTGGCCGTAGTTATCTCCAAGGAATAAAGGGGGAACTGTTGACAAGTTTAATAAAAAACCTCTAAAATATTGTCAAGAGAAAATTGAATTCTCTCTACAGCTAACCAATAGCATCATACAATAATTTTAAACTAAGTACTAACGTGCGTATGTGTAGTACCTACAACTAGGTAGTACAGCCACCTGATTCACGAACCCTCCGAAACGGAATCGGATTCGAATTCTGTGCTTTGTCTTTGTCTATTCTACAGTGAGTGACAGAGACAGGGGATACATTCCGCTGTCGGGAGCGTTTCCGATGGTTCGTGAATCAGGGGGCAGAAATTCAGCCTAAAAATCATAATATTATTATATGATACATAACTCAGAGTCACCAACGAGGTTTCTCACTAGCGTTTTAGTTATTTTTATCCTTCCCCCATTTCCTTTATTGGTTTACTTCAGCAATTTAATTTACATACAGGAATAAAGTTTCCGCTCGAGCAGTTCCAAGTCCCAACATAATTTGGGAAATTCTTTGGAAAGTGGAACCCTTTTACCATTCTTTGGGCTCCAGATTTTTTCTGACTGTTTTTGGTTACCCTTTAGACTGCGAAATCGAAGACGTGTACTGAATAATAAAAAACGTGTTCGTAATATCGCTAGTTTTTGCCATATTCATGCCTGTATGAGGTTTCCTTAGGGGATTTTCCTTCAATAACCTGAGCAATAAATTTCCTTCTTGGAAGGACACAAATTTTGAATTCTGTTTCTCAGTAATTTATCTCGGTAAAGGAAATATGTACGTAGAAGGGCTTAAGCAATCCATGATTGAAGTGGATATCTTTTAGATCCCATCAAACTATACGAAAATATCACCTAATGTTTGAAGAAATACATAAATCTACAATTGTAAGAAATACTTGTTCATGAAATGTATTGACCCAGGGGGCTAATTGTCTAATTTTAACATCAATCGCAGTCGCTTTCAATTTGACGTTTGAAAGATATTCACGAACTTCACACCACAAATTATTGACATTTGATTGCGATTGCGATCGCGACTTGTTTTGAAAGATTATTAAATGAACGATATCGTTAATTTTACGTAGATTGGAATTGTGTAAGCAAAGTGACAACCGAAAATCTTTGAAAGCTATTGAGAAGTGTCAAACGAAAAATCTTTCAACCATAGATGTATTATTCCTGTAGATGGAGCATAAAAATTTGAACGATTCCTTCTATAATCGACTCTCGTCTCTCAAACGGCGACATTTCGTGTGTTAATAAGAGATAACAATAGCCCAACGTGTGCGTCTTAATGAGCCGCGCGCCACTTATAAGTCAACGTCATATTTGTTTGTTAACCAGCTGATTACAAATGCTTCAGAAAGAAAATCTTTTTTTGTAGTAAAATATAGAAAGATTTGATGGTGTGGTGCGGTAAATCTGTTGTTTGTTAAGAATGGCCTGTACTGTTCCCGGTTATTCAAGCAGAGTGAGTGTTTTGAAAGAGAATAATGAACACATCATTTCAGAGGTAAGTCACACTCATTGTTTTGTGTTTTTGCGAACACATTTTTATAGCTTACTGGTCCGTATTTGCAAAAACTAAATTGCTGTACGTGTATTCACAGTATAACATTGACTTGGTTGAAGAAAATCGGGTGTTTTTAGGCTAAAAATATATAATTTAAATCCAATTGGGATTTTTTGACATTTGACCAACCTGATAGTGTTGTAGTACGATTTTATTATGTAATATCGATAAAAAATTGTAGTGTTAACAATTTTGTACTTAAACTTATTTTTTCTCAATTTTACACAGATTTCCCACCGCCGCGCCGCCGTCGATGTAAAGGAAACGTGAATAAGAAACGTAAGAAAAGGCGACGATTGGAGACCTTCGCAAAAAACAAGAATATGCTCGATGCACTTATTAAAGCAAATTGTTTAAGAGTATAAAAATTAGCGTGAAATCTGTATTTTTTACTTGATATCATTCAGCAGATTATTTAATTTAATAAATTGATTAGAAATCTCGTTCAGTTTTACGACTATACCTCCTAGTATAAATAGTATAATTATTATCATTATCATATTAATGTCCTCACTGCTGGGCGATAGGCCTCCCCTGTGCATGAAAACACCACAGGTAGAACGGGCCATAAGTGCCATAACCCACCACGCGAAGCCAATGCGGATTGGTGGGTGAGGGTGCCAACGACTGCTAATGCAACCGGGACCAACGGCTTAACGTGCTTTCCGAAGCACAGAGGAGACCGAGACTATAAAGTTTTGGGTCACCATTCAGATGTCCAACCGCAACGAATGTTGCTTAACATCAACCACCGGATGCAGAATGCGCGTACCAATGAGCCATCTATCTCCTCAAGTATAATTATAGTACTTACTTCATATTTGGCACTGATTCAAAATTAAAGGGCTTGCATAGACCAAGAAACTGAACAAGTTTCTCTCTGGAGCATAGCATACGTAAAATTATAAAAAAAAACTGCCTCACAGGCCACACTAGATCGATCAGCTGAGCGTGCGCTTTTGTCTGGAGGGAAGAAATTTTTGCCATATTTCGACCTATGCAGAAGTTTCATAGCATAAACAAAATTCTAAGGCCGTGAGCACTTTGGACACGATTAGTACTAAAAACTGTCAGAAAAGCGGATTATGAACCGCCCAATTACATTAAGTCTCTAGCCGCATTGAAAAGCGCGAAGCGCTCTGTTCAATGCGGCGTAGTTTCGATCAGCCGTATTGAATACGGCGTATCTTGAATCCGCCGCATTACAATGCGGTGCTGTTTTCCAATACAGCTAGTTGCTATGTAATACGGTGAAATATACAATACGCCTGCGATATATACATATGCATTGTAATTTTATGTATCGCATTGCATTTAACTTATTTTTAAATGTTTTATCGATAACTTGTAATAAAAAAAACCACAGCACTATCATTGCATCATCATCATCTAATGTAATCTAGCATTGCATAGTCAAAATGGAGACATTCACTAATTACGACGCAACAGATTAACATGTATGTCTCTTTCTATCTTATGACAATTTGATAGTGTTAGAAGGGGTAAAGGATGGGTGAGTTATAGCTTATTTTTGTGATCCATCTACAGGAATAATACATCTATGCTTTCAACGAATATAAGTAAGTTTTTAATATGTCAAAACATCATTCGCTCCGAATGCGATTGCGATTGATGTTAAAATTAGACAATTAGCCCCCAGATTGTGTATTTATTTACGAGTATTTTTATGAAAATATTATACTTACGTAAATGTCAGAAGTTGGTACTTACCTAGTTGAACGTCCTTAATTTTTTGTCAAATAAATATTCCCATTTCAGTTATAAGATTTCGGTATCCTATTAAACTTGAAAGAAGTACTATTAAGTTAATATTAAAGGAAAGTAATTGGACAGATGCGAGCAGAACTCGCGTGGAGCGGGTTCCGTCCGACAGAAACTAACCTACGTTTCATTCAAAAGAAGTTATAACTAAGTAAGTTGGTATATGTCGTTCGGTAATTTGTGTGTGTGGTAGTTTTAAAATTGTATTAAAAAGGTAAACTATTTTATTAAAATATATTTTAAATGAAACTAATTATTCTTTTTATAAGATATTTTATTTTATTTAAAAAATGTTGGTAAATTTTCATCTTACATAAGTAAACTTAAAAAATCCGACTTAAGGAATAAAAAAAAATATATATTTACAAGTCCTTTCTTTTCATATGCCACATGATACAGTTATAAAATCTTTTTTTATGTCGACCCCCATAAGTCATTTCCCAATTCAAACTTTAGTTGTTACGTTATGCTTTCGTTTTGGATCACAGAAAAGCATGAGTACCAAACACTTCATTTGGTCCAGTAGTTTTGGAGCAAATTGGCTGTAAGAGACGCACGAGCACGAGTGATCTTAAAAGGGTTTCGTCTTTTGTTTTTTGTCGAAACCCTAAAAACATGATAGAACAAGCTGATACGGCTTCTTTGATCTCAAAAAGTAATCTCAATGTGTTGCTTAAATTAAAATACTTCGAAGCAGAATCCGGGAGGTTAAAAATAATAAAAACGCTTGCTAACCGGTAAGAAATGTAACTTCAATTTTGATTTCTCCTGATTCCGTGCTCTAGAAACAATTGAATACCTAGGTAATCCTGTTTTTAGAGTTCCGTAGTCAACAAGGAACTCTTATAGTTTCGCCATGTCCGTCTGTCCGTCTGTCCGTCTGTCCATCTGTCCCCAGCCTAGCTCATAGGCTCTTAGTACTAGAAAACTGTAAGAATAACGGTATGAAAATAGATATAAATCACGCCGACAAAGTAGTAAAGTAAAATTTTGAAAATATATTTTTTTCGGTTACCTCTCTTACACGTGAAGTGGGGATGTAATTTTTTTTTCTTGTCTACACCATAGTGTAGGGTGTCATTGGATAGCAATTTCAAAAATATTGCGAGTTTGTGAAAACCATTTTTTGATTGAGGCATCCGTTTGTGAAGTCGCGGGCGGAAGCTAGTATATAATAAATGTAATGAGTGTAGATAAAGTAGTGTATGTGACTGCACATAACTCGGTATTAAAACACTCGTGGAATACTATTAAAAAACTCGCCAAGGCTCGTTTTTTAAACTCCCACTCGTGTTTTAATACCCCTCCTTATGCGACAGTCACATAAACTACTATTATGTGACTGTTGCATAATGAGAATATTAAAACACGAGAAGGAGTTTAAAAAACGAGCCTTGGCGAGTACAATATCTAAATATAAAATGTGAATTGGTGCCAAACCCTACTCATACGAAGTCTCTTCTAAATTCAAAATTCTAATTTTAAAAAGTTTTTTATTGTTGCCGGCTAAAGAAGGGCTTGAAAGAGTTTGAAGTCAGGGCCGGTAAATCCTACGGTTGCCATCATGGAGCTAGACTTAATACTGAGGTAACTGGAGTTTTCACCCTGAATAAAAAGGTGTGCCCAACAAATTTGACATTTAAGTAGTATGTAAAAATTCAAAATTCAAAATTCAAAATTCAAAATCGTTTATTCAATTTAGGTTTGTTTAACAACACTTGTGAACGTCAATGAAGCTACGCCATCGGTTCGCAAATCCTACGGCAGGAGACCTTGTAGCGAGAAGAACCGGCAAGAAACTCGCCAAGGGCTATTTTTTTCTCCCTGTTTTAACTTATACAGAGTCGTCAAATTTGAAAAATGACCTTCACATAATAGTAAGGTTACTTTCCATCACAATACAGAAAACCGCTTAAATTAAGTACAATTTTGCTTATTACCTAAAACAGTAAACAATTTTCAACCAAACAAGGAATCAAATAGTTTAATGAACACACTAATCTTAATATTATTCACATTATGTTATAGGATTAATAAAAAGGAAACTGCAAGCTGCGCCGCATATTCAAATCTATAAGTATTAACAAATAAAAGGAATTTTTGAATAAATAATACAATTATTAGAAAAATTGCTGTAACTGTAAGACACGGGTACCAAAATTACCATGAGACACACCAGCTCGCTCATAAAACTATATGATACTATTATAAACCATATCCCGAACACCTTTAACACAAGTAGACATGAGCAGACCCACCCCACTGGCAGCACCCGTTCACGAGCATGACGCATGAGCCAGCCATCGCTTCGCTCAACCATATTTTAGCGAACGTAACGTAGTGTAGTGGCTGTCTGTTGTCTCATATGACCATACGTATACTTATCCCGCCTGAAAGCTACTTATAGGGCTCGTGGTTTTTTACTATCACATTTTTCCTATACTTACAAAACTGCATTGTAAATGCATAAAAATAATATAAAATCTCATACGTATTTTTTCAAAGTGTAGGTGAGTGAGACGGAAGACAGCCACCGTGTAATTTGTGGTCACAAAAAAGTGTTAGTACTGCACTCTCCAGTTACCTCAGTATGTAGTCTAGCTCCATGATTGCCATGGAGACTGTAAAATTAAGAAACCTACCTAAGTGTATAGGTCGCGCCAAACTTCTAGTCTGCTCGGAAGTTGCTTCGCGCAGATTGTAAATAGCAAAATATAGGTATCAGCTATTGTTTTTTATTGATTAAAATTATTATCAATTTTAACCTTTTAGCACCTGAAAAATGGAAAATGAAGTAATTAGAAAAAATCGACCCGTCTCACAACTAGCTCCGATGGGACTCGAACCCACGACCTTTCGCTTTCCGGGCGAAAGAGCAGTCGCCCGGAAAGCGAAAGGTCGTGGGAATTGTGAATGCAAAAAACTAAAAATTAAAATAAAAATTAAAAGTGCTAAAAGGACTTTTTAGCTTTTTTAAATCAGAATAAAAATAAGCGCACATAATTAATATGTATACCTACCTGACTGTACAATCTGCGCGAAGCAACTTCAGAGCGGACTAGAAGTTTGGCGCGATCTGTAAGTACTTTAATGAGTGACAGCTGTATCCTATAATGGTTATTATGATACAACCGGATTTTTTAAAGTCGACTATGGCATAAAGTATATCATTATACGTTCAGGCATAAGTTCATAATTCGAATATTATAACACGAGTGTAGATTAGCATGAAAAGACATATTTTAATCATTATTATTCTTAAGGTGTCCATATTTATTTACTTTAGCGAGGATTTCACTTTATGTTTTTATCTTGATTTTTTGATGGTTTGTTTTTAATGGATAAACTTAAAAACTAATAAACAGATTTTATAAATCTTTCACCAGTAGGAAGCTTCATTATTCCCGAGTGACAGGCTATATATTTTCATCCTGGCAGTCTCACGGGAACGGATACCACGCGAGTAAAACCGTGAGAAGTCCCTAGTCTGCATTAATATTTTTCCCGAGATCGGGTTAAATTGCAGGAAATCATCCTACAAAAATGTACATTTAATGTACATGCGTTAATAACTGACATGAATATTCAATTACCATATCATTATATTAAATTATTATTATTTTGATGGATTTTATATTGTTATTCTCAATGAATTTGAATTTAATTATTGTATTTAGTATGTATTCGTTACGATTTTAACCTTTTTGTGTTCTGAATAAACAAAATAAATAGGTAAATAATAAAATTTTACTAACTTCAACCACTTCTATTCAATTATGATCACACCACTCCAAGTGTACCTACATCATAACTGAGGTACCTCCACACCAAAAAGGTCTTAACATAAAAAAATTGCCAGTCACTACAAACTAATTTCAGTTATGTTTCTGCTCAATCGACTAGAACCATCTTCGCTAGCTCGCTAAAGAAAACATCAGACAATCGTCCTTTCTGAAAGCAAGTGATCATGCATAATACTGCGTTCTTTTAATAAAAATGCTTTGTTTGCCACCCTCCTTAAATATTACAATCTCTATGGTTAGGTTTAAAATGCTCAGTCATCTCTATTTATCGCGGCTCGTTTCAATACACCGCGATTATGAGACTACAATTATTTTTTAACCCTCAATTGAACAGGAGCTTTTAAAGTGTTTGCAATTTTATCTTTATAATCATTTAAGTTATTATAGTACCTACATAAAGTGTACATTTAAAAATGGACTCAGATTTTCTTGATACCTACCTAGGTTTCCTTTTTAAAAACAATTCTTCAAACTTATTGAAATTCGCACTTATAAATGCTTTTTCTACTTATTGGAAAATAGAAAATTTAATAGATTAGTTAGGCAATAGTAACTGAACTGTGACAACGCTTTTAAAGATCTTCCCTATTTTCCTTCAATAGGAAAACGTAAGAAAAGAAAAATGTTTATTCCTTGTATCGGGTCTATTACACCCCCCACTTTGGATGCTGTACAAACATATCTATCGGTCATTAGTGTCTATCGTACGTGTGAGTTGGGTGTTAAAGTGTACCGCAAACAGGGTGGCCAAATATCGCTGTGGGTCCCGATACTCCCGATTAATCAATTTGAAGTGTTTGTTATAAAAATACGGCACTTGAAGAAAGGATGTGATCGGGCAGAAGCTTAGGGCAGAGGTAATACATATAGAAAAATAATAAAATGTAGTGTGGTAAAAGCGTTCAAATCCGTGAAAGTTGTTTCATTTTAATGAACAGCACGCGTGAAAACTTAAGATATGCTCTTATCATAATTATAAGAAAATAATATTAAAAACAAAAACAAAACAATAGGGGACCGGACTGTTAAATTGATATGTCAATTTTTAATAGTGGCATTGAAAAATATAACATCTGGATACGCGGAAGCGTATCAGCCAAGTTCAAAAGAAAACAGAACTGGCGAGCAGCACCGTGTGTATCTTAACACGAACCATTTGGAGCCACTTTTGACTCCCTCATAACTCAAAAACTATTACACAGAAACATGTCAAATTTGGCTTATGTATTGAGACTAGCGAGATAAATATGTGCTCCAAATTTTATATACACACCTCAAACAGTTATTTAGATATTTACGTCCAAAAATCGTTATTTTTATCACTGACTCACCTATAATCAAAACTATAACCCACTTCCAGATGACCTAGAAAGCTGAAATTTAGCATGCAGACAGGTAATCTGGTGAATACAAAGGAAAAAATCCGAAACTAGTATTTTCTTAAATAAAACGTTGACAAACTTATATTTGCGTTCCCTATGCACTTATCCTGTATAAGATCTTGTATTAGATGAAGTACAAATATAAGTTTGTAATAGTTTTTATTCTGTTATATACCAATAATTCGTCATACCTCTTGAAGTTCGGCTAGCGCCAACGGCGTAGTGGCCATTCAATATTGAGGACTCAAGAGAACCAAGTTCGAACCCCAGATTACCCAAATACTTTTTTGTCCTCGCGTTAAATTAATTACAATCTTGCGCCGTCTAGCACGATATCCATATTATTATTTAATAATTATTAATATTAATATAATTATAAAGTTATTGAAATATTTACTTTTTTGCATCCACAATCCAATTTTTATTATTGAAAAATGGAAAATGAAGAATTTAGACAAAATCGATCCTCATCTCACAACCAGCTCCGATGGGACTCGAACCCACGACCTTTCACTTAAATTAATTATTAATATTAATATAAATTATAAAGTTATTTAAATTTTTACTTTTTTGCATTCACAGTCCAATTTTTATTATTGAAATATGGAAAATGAAGTATTTAGAAAAAATCGACCATCATCTCACAACCATCTCCGATGGGACTCGAACCCACGACCTTTCGCTTTTCGGGCGGCTGCTCTAACCACTGAGCTACGGAGTCGTAATGATAAATGTGAAAGTGTGTTTGTTTGTTTGTTTGTCCTTCTTTCACGTCAAAACGGAGCATAGTACTTTAACCCGACCACCAGGGGGCGCAATCTTCATACATTCAAACGAGAAGCCAAAAAATGCGAAAGTTGCTATGTTCTCCCTGTAGGTGCACACTTTGCACATAAATAGTTCACTAAAGTCAACGATAGATGGCTCCAAGTTAATACACCCACCCACAGTATAGAAAAGAAGAGAAAAATCCCTTTTTTTCTATACTATATTATTGAAAGTTGATGGAAGGGTATTAACCATGAAGTTTGACTTAATACTCTGAGGTAACTGGAGCTCTCACCCTGAATAAAAAAGTGTCGCCAGCAAATTTGACATTTATGTATGTAGTGGCTGTCAGCTGTCTCATATGACCATACGTATTTTTTTAAAGTGTAGGTGAGACGGAAGACAGCCACTGTGTTATTTGTGGTATTCAAAAAATTGTTCGTACTGCACTCTCCAGTTACCTCAGTATTAAGTCGAGCTTCATGGTATTAACTTTAAAGAGATTAAAGTGTACTTATGGAAAATAATGTCAAATAATCTAACATAAACTTTTGTTTGTTAAATTTGTTATTTCCTATGTTCTGTTTCGTAAAGATCCGTAATTCCGTTAGCAATTATATAGTTTCGATGCTCGGAGTACCTACCGTTTTTTGAGAAAAAGACTCGTTTGTGTTGAGTGTTGATATAGAGTTCTTTGGTGATGTGCTGTGTTTGAAAAAAGACTTCTTTGAACATTTTTAATGCGTTTAGTGATGCATATTTGTTGTTTTATTGTTAATAAAGGGTGCAGTGTTAACCTATGTTTCATTTACACTGAGTTTCCTTATAAATAAATAATATGTATACTATGCCTATGTGTGTGTCTGTGTTTATATGCCTTTGTAATTTGCTTAAGTGTGTGTTTATACACCAAATGGAGTGTGAACTGTGAGACTATAACTTCGATACAAAACTGCAAAACTGTCATCTCTTCCGTGGCCGCTTCCAAAGAGTATGTAATCACTGACGTCTGCGCGCGGTCAAAATCGAATACTAATCTTTTCCATAAGCTTAGCATAAATAATGTACTGTAACTAGCGCCAAAAATGCACCAGTCAGTCGCGCATGCGCGCAGAGTTATCTGACGCGCACTCTACTTTACAGAGTAATTTATATATGTAGGAACTAGAGACCAATCTTGGCCCTTTTATTGGTAGTGTCAAAGCCATCTTCTATCTCACTCGTTGCAGGAGCGCAAGCAGCCGAGAAATAATAGCGGGCCATGGTAGTGTATACCTAACTAGCGCTATCTATCGTCTGGTGTAGGCAACTTTTGGTGTATAAACACACACACTAGACATAGTCTTCCTATTATTTATTCTACTTTAGTCCACTATAATTTATATGACAAAACAACGTTTACCGGGTCAGCTTAAGCTAGTTAGCAAATAAAGAATCAATAAGCAAGATTAGATGTCAACAAAAACGGCTACATCCATAAATTGTCAAGACATGGCGCTAAATGATAAATGTAAAAGACAAACTACTGATATATACACATACACTGACCTCTATTATTTACACACTGGACTGGCTGACATAAATATTGTCGACTGCGGTAATGATTGTGTCAAAATTAGTTCTCGGGACACTCGTAGTGGCGGCGCTTTAAATTGCCACATAAAATTAGCTGTAATTTGTATGGAGACAGATTGTCCAGTGTACAAATAATAGAGGTCAGTGGCTACGTAGTAATAATTATATAGTATTCTTTGATACTGCCAAGGATTTTATATTAGTGCATTGTGCGGCAAAAGATACGAGTTTGTCCGGAAAGCTTTATCGCTTAATGAAACCAGAATCAAAACGCAAATGGAAATGCAATATCTGCTCAGGAACATTAAATACCTACTGCAACTTCGTCGAGCAAAATACCATACACTATTACGACTAGGAAAAAGAAACTGTTGGAAATAAGAAAATCTGTTAAAAATGATATTTCTACGTCCACACCAAACACGAGTATAAAATTAGTTTCATTGTCAGTAGCTGATACACAAGGGCAAAGTAATATAACTGGCCAAATAAAATATACTGAAACATTTGGTATTAATTTATTATGAATAAGTAGGTACTGTAAGCTTTTTCTATTAGCTATTGGTGTTCTTCAATAAAATACTTTCCTCTGGTATTGGGTTTTTATTTCATTTATCTATACATAAAAATATATTATATTTTTAAAGGAACTTCTCTCTTTATTACCGTCTAGTATATATGACTGCGTCAAATCCATCTTTCATTTTTAAACTCATATTTTTTAAAGATTGATTTGAGAATATAATCGTAAAGCAGTTTCTATTCCTTTTTAAAAAGCTAACTGCTCACAGCCTACAATTTCATCTAACGGCTGTGGCTACATACACTACAATCATTCCCCCCTCCATTCAAAAAAAAAATTTTCATCGGAGAAAAAAAATTTTTTTTTCAACAGGTGACAACCCTAAGAAAAAAATTTCGATCATACATAAGGCATGACCCTCAAAATACATACCTAACTACACTTAAGGTGTAGATCCTAACCCCAAACTCCTATCCACACTTAAGGCATAGACCCTACTTAACCAATAACCTATCCACACTTAAGGTGCAGACCCTACTTAAATAATCATTACAAGTTCCAGTACATTTTGTATCGCGACTTAAAATCTAAACTAGCTAAGACCAGAAACGGAATTATAAACCATAGAACCATGGAAACATGACCCAGCTAGGATCTAGCTTCTCGAACGATCATCATTCGATAAACTATCTGGCAAAAAAAACTGGTCTAAAAATTTACCAGAGGTTCCCACGACCCCGTTATTTATTAACCCTAAACTTTACTCCTTGCCAAGTATTATAATTATATCACCAACTCGTGATCTATTTCCACCGAATAGAAATAATCCAAAATTAACGCAGGCAAAGACAGAAGAAAAAATTATCTTTTTCAAATGCAGAAAATAACATATATGTAATCAAGACGATAAAAATACAACCAGATACAAAAGCTTCTTAAAGAATAAACTATATTCAAGATGCTTAAGAATGAGGCCATAGATATTGTCCCAACCACACAGCGAAATCCACTACTTTTAAAGCCGATACCATAATATACAATCATCTCACATAATCTATCGAAGTTCACGAAATTATCTGTTACCATTCAAAGTTTCAAGATGACTATCGTGAGTTCAAACGATTACCCAAGGTAAAATACTACAAAGGAATTCCGAACATGCATAGAATACCCGATTTATTCCACGTCAGAAATTACTTTCTTTGAGAAACATTCGTTATCAACCTTGGGAACAATCCCTTACTCTTACCTTACCAACTCATCTCAATCTCATTCCTAAGGGCGTGGGACCAAAACCAGGACCCCATGACAAATAGCTTATTGCCTTATCATGTTGCTCCCAAAAATAAAATCAAGCAATCGGTCCAACAAACTATGTCAACCAACAAATATTTCTCATATAAAGGTAGACTACCACGGAAATTTCTAGTATGCTACAAGATATATCCTTGGGTCCTCGTAACGCACGACCTAGTACGCTCATAATGTGGCCTCATTCTCCAGCTCATCAGTCATCAAAGCTCAGGATCAACATGAAAAAGAAACACCGGTTAATATCATATTTACAACCATACAATACATCTTTCCTAAAACACAAATATACAACATGGATAAAATTACCGTTTAAAGATGTAACCACAAATAACTTTCTTATTTACGAATAATAACTATCATCTAACATTCTATCAGACAGATACATCAGCGTGGCACGAAACGTTTCAAACGATTCGAATGTACAACCACCCCACGCGATCGCGAACTTATACGACGTATCAACAAATCAGACCGTCCCACATTCTGTACGACCCTATAAGGACCACGGTACAGCCGCTCCAACTTCATACACCTACCCGTAACTCGCCTTGGCACATACAATAAGACCTGGTCATTGACCCGAAACGATCTAGGTCGTACCTTCCTATCATAATACCGCTTCTGAATAACTTGCGCCCTCGCAATATTATTCAACGCCTTAGCAAGCAGTCTCCCCATACGATTAACCCTTTCTGTTACCGTTTCATCTAAACCTATTACATTTAACCCCAGCGAATGATCTACTGTCGAACATTGCTCCCTACCTAACAAACTACTATATGGCGATACTTTTGTTGACGCCTGTACATTACTATTATTCGCGCGAACCTTTGCCGGCCCGTTGATACTAAATAAACCTACACCATCATCAGGTTCAATATGTAAAGAAGATTGCTTCTTTCCTACCTCTCGCCCTTTCTCCTCATTAAACGACTCCCTACTTACAAAATCTGCCACTACGTTGGCTTTACCTACCACGTCCCGTTGCACCGGAGACTCATCCCCGCTCATCACTATATTATTACTAACCGGCATTATCCCTGGCTTATCTAACTGCTCGCTCGAAAACTCGTCTACTTTCCCCTCTGATAAATCTAACAAACCCCGCTTATTAATCCTACCTAAATCCTTCTCTACCTTAACACATTTCTCTTCTACCCCACACGCAACTTTGCGCGAATCCGAACAATAAACATACCTACTCTTATTCAACCCCTGAAAATCCATCGAACCTACTATATCATAACCCTTATTCTCAGCTGTTCCGCTGAACTTCATTTGTTCGTTCGCGATCGAACTCGAACTGTCAAGAAAAATCGATTCTATCTTTTGTTCTGAAAGAATCCTATCACGAATCGTGTTTTGTTTCTGACTGTCATCACAAAACAATATTTTATTCTGGAAAAAATATACACATGAATTAACCATATCGATATTCATTCTATTCTTTATCAAAAAATCTACTCCTAAAATAACACTACGGTTCAAATCAGCTACTACCAAAAATTCATGGCAAAAATTAAAATTATTCAGAGAAAAATCTATGCTACATTTTCCTACTATCTGTAATAAGCTCCCATTCACTGCTTTCGCACACCTTTCATCATCAGCCACACGCCTTGCATTCATTTGTACCGCAGCGGTCTGGCTGATACATGAAATTGCAGCACCTGTATCGATCAGGGCCACATCTGCAAAATTATGTGCATAAAAAGGAACAACTGGTCTGACCTGCCGATTCGACGACGCTCCGTCCGCAACAACATTCGCATGTCCCAATCGTCCTACTTCCTCCGTGCCATGCTGCTGCATCCGCCAGGAGAGATGTTCTCCTCGTCCTACGTCATTGCGACGTGGTACATATTCCGCTTTCCTAGAATATACATTAAAACCATTAACACTATGACCAACACCAGCTTCTTGAGCACGCGGCGATGATGAATATCTTGCTCGGTTCTGTACCGGCGTACTAAAATTAAATGGCCTGCCCGGCCTACTATCTCCCCCTCCCCTAATAGTTGTGGCCATATTTGGACCAAAACTCGCCGAGTTTCTATAAACATTTATATTTTCTTCCTTTCTATCAGGACTAACTTTTTCCATTTGGATTAATACTGCTTTCAATGCCTTTTTATCCGTGAAATGGGTTAGCATCAATCTACTCCGTAAATATGGTTGTAGATTCCTCAGGAATTGTGTTATGAATATATTATCTTCTATAATGCCAGCCTTCCCTGCTAGATTGGCTAAATAATAAAAATAATCTAGGGGACTCCTGTTCTCCTGTCTCGCATTGTAGAATTTTTCACTATAATCCAACTCTATAAATTCATCCTTGAACTTTTCCACCAATTCATCAAATGTCTTAACAGAGCTCTTAATTTCCCTAAAGAAATATAATGCCCCGTTCTTCAAATATGATGGTATTAACATCAGGAGTTCATTCGATGAAATGAATTTTTGTTTGGCAGCCGCTTCCTTGAACTCTTCTAAGAATGATGAAAAGGATTCATGCGGACTGCCCGAGAAACAGGTTGATATCGACTCCATTGTGAAAATTTTTCCGTGAAAATATTTTCTCACAAAATGTCCGCCGATCAGAAAAATGATATATTTTTTATTTATCTATTTTTTATATCAAAATATTAGGGCCACTCGCTTAGCTGCTTTTTCCTAGGTACACGGGGAAAAAGAAAATTATGTAACTATAATTAAATATATAATACTTCCATTGGTTTCCAACTCTGTCTTCGACTCGGCGTCTTCACCACTGTAAGCTTTTTCTATTAGCTATTGGTGTTCTTCAATAAAATACTTTCCTCTGGTATTGGGTTTTTATTTCATTTATCTATACATAAAAATATATTATATTTTTAAAGGAACTTCTCTCTTTATTACCGTCTAGTATATATGACTGCGTCAAATCCATCTTTCATTTTTAAACTCATATTTTTTAAAGATTGATTTGAGAATATAATCGTAAAGCAGTTTCTATTCCTTTTTAAAAAGCTAACTGCTCACAGCCTACAATTTCATCTAACGGCTGTGGCTACATACACTACAGTACCTACTAATAATTTCTCTACAAAAAGTAATGATATCTCATCAAAAACATAAAATATGTGAAGTGAGAGCCAACTTCAATATTAGGAAATATGCCTTGGTTGTTGACTTCAACGACAAAAGATGTGAGATCTAAATGGGTGCCAAGTTTAACGGTCAGTCCTGAAAATTTAGTACTTACATAAAATGTTTCATAACAACTTAAAATATAATTTCTTCTTATAACTTAGGATAATATATTGAAGCCTAAGGTCTGACTTGGCTAGTTTTCATATACGAATTAAATATATATTATAGCCTTCGCCAGCTCTAAAGCCGAAGTTCTTATTGTATTCTTCCGAATATTTGGCTTGCTGGTAGACTAGAAACTAGAGATGAACATAGGGCTCTTCCATGACTGTTTCAGTAAGTACCTAATAATAATTCGTATACGAGAACTAGCCAAGTCAGACCTTAGGCTTCAATATATTATCCTAAGTTATAAGAAGAAATTATATTTTAAGTTGTTATGAAACATTTTATGTAAGTACTAAATTTTCAGGACTGACCGTTAAACTTGGCACCCATTTAGATCTCACATCTTTTGTCGTTGAAGTCAACAACCAAGGCATATTTCCTAATATTGAAGTTGGCTCTCACTTCACATATTTTATGTTTTTGATGAGATTGAAGTATAACAAAAGTGAAAATAAAGTTCAATCTGTACTCACGTGTGACGCCACACGTGAGTAGCGTTGTCCTTGTCTATAAGAAAGATTGATGCTCTATATCTCTGAAAGTAGGTACCTATGTAACAAAACAATTGAAAATAAGTATAAATACCTGTGTTGTGTTGCTGATATTTAATTTTCTAACATGATTTTGAATAAATAAAAAATATTTGTTCAGTCTTCTATTAGTACCCACCCTACCTGGGGTCTTCTCATCTACCTGGGGAGTAGTTGCCTTATTTTAGTGATCTTTTCCCACAAAAGGTTATCTTTCTGTAAGGACTAAGACTTTGGGTGGCCCAGTAGTAGGAAAGTAAACAAACGGAGCTATAGTCACTGCAATGCAATGCAACCTTATAGCTATAACTCCTTATTCCAAAACGTGGACAAAAGTTAGACCTGATTTAAAACTGATGCTAATTCTGTCTTTCATTTGGTAAATGAAAGTGACAGCACCAGTTTAGTACCAGTTTTAAATCCTGGACTATTTTAGTCCACATTTTGGAATAAAGGGGATAAAGTTTTCAACAAACTAGGACTACAATCTTCCTAGCTTTAAAAGATTTTAGTTTAGGAATCAAGTGTTGTTAATATATTTGGGTATGTGGTTCGGAGGTGATTCCACTAACCTAGATTAATGCATATCAAATGTGTGTGTTCATAAGAATTGAGACAAGTACCTACAAATCCCATCTTTTTGACTCGTGTGGTGCCTTTACCGCAAAGAGCTTGAAGATAATCGGTAATAACGGACATTGGTCGGGCTAGGCCTAGGCCATAAAACACAAGGAAGCAGTTAAATCATCAATTTATATGAAATCTACATACCTAAGTATTTGTTTAGACAGGTAAGTACTAATCCCATCTTTTCACCCCGTGTGGCGCCCCTAACCGCAAAAAGCTGGCAGTTAGTCGGTAATAACGGACATTGGTCGAGCTAGGCCTAGGCCATAAAGCACAAGGAAGAGGTTAAATAATAACTTTTATATGAAATCTACGTAAGTATTTAGACAGGCAAGTACTAATCCCATCTTTTCACTCCGTGTGGCGCCCCTAACCGCAAAGGGTTTGCAGGTAGTCGGTGATAACAGACATTTAAGCCTAAGTCGTAAAACACAACAAAGAGGTAAGAAAGTAATAATCATTATATGAAATCTACATAAGTATTTAGACAGGTAAGTACTTATCCCACCTGTTCACCCCGTGTGGCGCCCCTAACCGCAAAGGGCTTACAGGTAGTCGGTAATAACGGACATTGGTCGGGTTAGGCCTAGGCCCAGGGGACGTGATAGGGTTACAAACTCCTGTCCCTAATATCGCTACCGAAAGAAATACGACGATAATGGAAATCAATGTAACTGTGTTTGGAGTAGATTGTAGGTGGGATATCTTTAATAATGAGCGAAATATGATATTGTGGGACTTAATACGTATCCCACGTTCTGTTTGCTAATTGCCTTAATTCAGTAGGATTAGTTAGGTACTATAGTGGGCGTCTGCGGGGGGTTCAGTTATTCGGTCGGGTATCTTTGATTGTCGGCTTTATTTTTGTGCTGTGCTGCTTTTTGACACGATAACGATTCAGCTATTCGAATCTAATTCATCTCTAATTCACGAATAATATATAGAAAAATAGGTAATGACTTAAAGTAGATTATTCTCAGGCTACTTTTTCAAAAAGTGAATTTATGCTCAAAATAACAACAAAAACATTGAAAAAATGAAAAAGTGAGGTTATTTTCATTACTCTTCACACATAAAGAAAAAGATAAAGACAGAGTTTTTGGAAGATCCTGCCCTAAGGACCTCTCCTTGAACGCCTCCTTGAGCGTGCTATCATTGCGCGCTCACCACAGACGTCTAATCAATAAGTCAATGTGACGCACCAACTGATTCACAATTCGCCCGCGACGCCTGACGAGCCGCTGCCTCTCCTTGATCGGGAGCGGGAGCTACATTGTAGCGAATGCTCTACGCTGTGCCGAGCCGGGTAATAGCATCTACACACGTTCCGATCCGACAGCCGATTTGGTCTGCTCCCAGAGCAAGTCTGCGCTACACTACACACGTTCCGATTTGGTCTGGGAGCAGACCGAATCGGAGGTAGGATAAGAACGTGTGTACTTAGAGTCTATTATGCACACGGCGAGTGAGAATTTTATCTAGTCTAGCTATACTCACATTACTCACCCTTAAGCGATTTCCTTGTGGAACGCGACTACGGCATCATCGCTAGTTCATTGGAATTTTATTCTATTACTTTTTTATATTTTATGGTTACTAAAACGCGATTAGGACAATGCCTTAGTGTGTGCAAATCTATATATCTATCTGTATATATATAAAACTCTTGCGTTACTCCTGCCTGACTGACTGACGACAATGCACAGACGAAACTACTCGGCACATCAGGGATTTTTGAAAATTAAGAGTTAATTGGGTGCACCCAATACTTTCTAGCGACATGTTGCAGGTACAAAGACACGGACGAAAATGGAACGCAAGAAGTTGAACACCATTTGTGTGCGTTGGAACTCTCAAGCGGTCAAAACGCAGAACTCTGAACACGGAACTCTGAACTCCAGACCGCTCTCTGTAAGCTTAGGCTCTAAACTTTCGTCAATGGATTCCCTTGAAATTGTGTACATAGGTTCTTCAATGACGTTAGCGCTAAGAAAAGATTTTTGAAATTTGTAGTATAAATTATAGAGTCTACTGTGGCTTGATTCAGTTTGACGTCCAAATTATTGTTTGATATTTGCTGTAAATGCATTATTTGGAAAGTCCAGGTAATACATATTTCTCAAATAGTACAAATACAGTATATATTTATCTACTACTAATAGGCTTTAATTAGTCAGCTTCATTCATTTCTCATTTCGAAACAAAATCAACAGATTTTAAACTATTTTAATATCTCCTCTACCCAAGGGCAGCCTACATCCTGAACAAACTAACTTCAGTTTTAGTTTTAATGTGATTTCGTTGTCTAGTACGTAACTACTTAACATTTATTTCTGTAGCTCATGTCTGTAAGTATTCCCATCAGTTTCATTATTCATGAATACAAACAAAACTAATTCATGTAGACTGGGTATTTTCCTTTTAACCCAGCTTCATTTTAGAAGGGTTTCGCATTACAACTACTTCATCATCATCAGCCATTTAATGTCCCCACTGCTGGGGCACTGGCCTTCCTTATGGATGGATAAGGAGAATGAGCCATGACCCACCACGCGGGCTCAGTGCGGATTGGTGGGTATTAACGACTGCAAGTGCAGCCGGGACCAACGGCTTAACGTGCCTTCCGAAGCACGGAGGAGCTCGAGATGAAAAGTTTTTGGTAACCCATCCCGTGATTGACCATTGCGAACGTTGCTTAACTTCAACGATCGCAGGCCAAGCGCGCTATCCACTGCGCCACGGGCTCCTCGGTAAATTGAAAATAGCTGTGCGAGGTATGTCTTAGTGCCTATACACACCGCCTATATAGGCACTAAGACTTAGTAAGAGATAGTAGGTGCTAAGACACGCTTTATACGCGCGTCAAAACGGCGGCATACGGCGGCGAGCGAAAAAGCCGGTGTGCATGGGTACAATAATCCGCGCCACGAAAGATAAGATTTTGGTTCGACCTGCGCAGTAGCGATTTCTTATAGGTAAAGATAAGAAATCGTCTACTGCGCAAGTCCCAGGTCTCATCTTTCGTGGTGCGCATTGTACCTACTAAAAGTATTTTATCTACACTCATGTTATGTTATAATATTCGAATTATGAACTCATGCCTGAACGTATAATGATACACTTTATGCCATAGTCAACTTTAAAAAATAAAACTGTTTCATAATGGTCATCGTTATGAAACAACTGGATACAGCTGTCATTCATTATAAAACACTTATGCCCGTTTGCACTAAACTCGGGTTGAGCTTGTCATAGATAAGATAGATCTTAGCTTAGAAATAGCCTAAAACAGCCGAGCTAAAATTTTTGTTTGCACTGACAGACTACGTCGTAAATTAGTCATCACCTTGCTAAAAGAATGAATTAATGAATTCAAATATTAATTGTTTATGGATTTTAAACCTGGCGAGGTAAAGTAGGTCACTGGATATTTTTTTTGTTGAAACTTCTCATTGATTCCTTCGTAAGTTAAAAGGAGACAAAAGCTAAGGCGTTGTCTATTTTATTTGGTAGGAGTAATTCACCGAGAAAAGAAAAAGTCAACTGAGCTCAACTTTCAGGAAAAACATAAATACTGTGCGCAACCTTTTCTGTTCCGGTGGTCAAAACTAGAACTAACGAGTTTTGTTTTTAATGTCATTTTGCTAATACTTTCATGTTTTGCTGCTAAACATAAGCGCCGCTGTCATGGGAACAGAAAAGATTGTCGATCTGTAATGTTTTTTTAAATAAATGAGGAATGACGTATGTCACATGTATTGTGTCTCTATCTAGCAAACAAGAATACAAAAGCCACAAGCTTTTCTGTTCCGGTGACAGCCGTGACACAGGAGTCACTTGCAATACGAAATTAGCTGTCAAAATGGACTGTCGTATGAAAACTGTTATAGTTCCAAGGATAATCACCGGAACAGAAAAGCTTGTCGCACTACTCTTTGCTCACAATGCCACAGACAATAATCACTGATATAGGTAACGGCAAACGGGTGTAACACCCGTTTGCACTAAACTTAAAAATCGCCTAAGTCTTTTCCTAGCTAACTTAAGACATTCTTAACAAAAAATTGCTTTGCACTAACCTTAGGACATTCTTAAATGCACTTTTGGCTATTCTTAACTTACGGGCCCAATATCGAGCGCCTTAGGCTTAAGAAATACCTATATCAATGGTTATTGTCTGTGGCATTGTGAGCAAAGAAAGAAAGAAAGAAAGAAAGAAAGAAAAAAAAATTTATTTCAGATTTAAAAAAATATTATAAATCCATACAGTGGTGTTAGTAACAATAAAACAACTTAAAGCTAATGTGTTAGTAGAATTTAAAGTGCTCATTCGATTGCACATGCATGGACATCCAGCATTTAAGGATAGGACTGTCCACCCTATCCGCGATGACCATCAGGAGAGTGTTGGTGCTGCCCCGCACTCGCTCCCAGAGAGAAGCCACTCGCTTGCGCAACACGGCGTGGAAGCCGTCTGTGTTCCAAGCAGCGAACATCCCCGAGGCGCTGCAACGCCACGGCAGCCCCAACAACCCCCTGAAGGCATTATTGTATTGGACGCGGAGGGCACTGAAGGCTTTTTTGGTGTAATTGTTCCACAGGTTGCACGTGTACAAAGTTTGACAATATGTTTTAAAAAGAGTGATTTTTACTTCACGAGAACAACGTGCAAACCTGCGTGACAACATATTACCCCTCACCGCCAGTGCCCTGCGCTCCCTTTCCAAGTCGGCATCATCCTTCTGATTTTCCGTGACCCAATGACCCAAATATTTAAATTGTGTAACGATCCGAAGAGGAGAATCGCATAGATTTATTTGCGGAACCGAGTAGGTTTTGGTACCGGCTTTAAAGACCAAAATCTCACTCTTTTTGACGTTGTATTTGAGTCCATGGGTCACTGAATATCTTTCGCATATTGCCAGCAATATCCTTAAGGCGTTGACTGAGGGGCTCAGCAGCACCATATCATCAGCATAGCTTATGTTATTTACGTAACAACCATCTACTGAACAGCCAACCCCGGCGCTGCTAAGCTCCTCAATCAACGCATTCATATACATATTAAATAATGTTGGTGAGGTCAACCCTCCCTGTCTCACACCACATTGCATTTTGTAGGTATTGGAGAACTCTCCTGCCCATCGAACCAAATTTATCTGGTTGTCATACCAATATTTAAACATTCCGACTAATTCCGTCGGCAAACTGGTATTGTTATTTAATTTATTCCATAGAACATTGTATTATAAAATTGTATTATTAAATACATTGTATTATTAAAGAGTAGTGCTACAAGCTTTTCTGTTCCGGTGATTATCTTTGGAACTAAAACAGTTTTCATACGACAGTCCATTTTGACAGCTAATTTCGTGTTGCAAGTGACTCCTCTGTCATGCCTGTCACCGGAACAGAAAAGCTGGTGGCTTTTGTATGCTTGTTTGTTAGATAGTGACACAACACATGTGACATACGTCATTCATCATTTATTAAAAAAAAACTGTATAAAGTTTTTCTTGACAGTTGAGCTCAGTTGACTTTTTCTTTTCTCGGTGAATTACCCCTACCAAATAAAATAGACAACGTCTTAGCTTTTGTCTCCTTTTAACTCACGAAGGAATCAATGAGAAGTTTTAACCAAAAAAATATCCAGTGACCAACTGAACCTCGCCAGTTTTAAAATCCATAAACAATTAATATTTGAATTCATTCATTCATTCTCTTAACAAGGCGATGACTAAGTTACGACGTAGTCTGTCAGTGCAAACAAAAATTTTAGCTCGGCTGTTTTAGGCTGTTCATAAACTAAGATGTATCTTATTTAAGACAAGCTCAACCCGAGTTTAGTGCAAACGGGCGTTATATTTCTTAATTTTACAGTCTCCATGGCAACCGTAGGATTTACATGGGATTTACTTTAATATACTATGACCCGTTTGCACTAAACTTAAGAATCGCCTAAGTCTTTTCCTAGCTAACTTAAGACATTCTTAACAAAAAATTGCTTTGCACTAACCTTAGGACATTCTTAAATGCAATTTAGGCTATTCTTAACTTACGGGCCCAATATCGAGCACCTAAGGCTTAAGAAATACCTATATCAGTGGTTATTGTCTGTGGCATTGTGAGCAAAAGTAGTGCGACAAGCTTTTCTGTTCCGGTGATTATCTTTGGAACTAAAACAGTTTTCATACGACAGTCCATTTTGACAGCTAATTTCGAGTTGCAAGTGACTCCTCTGTCATGCCTGTCACCGGAACAGAAAAGCTTGTGGCTTTTGTATTCTTATTTGTTAGATAGAGACACAACACATGTGACATACGTCATTCATCATTTATTAAAAAAAAAAACTGTATAAAGTTTTTCTTGACAGTTGAACTCAGTTGACTTTTTCTTTTCTCGGTGAATTACCCCTACCAAATAAAATAGACAACGTCTTAGCTTTTGTCTCCTTTTAACTCACGAAGGAATCAATGAGAAGTTTTAACCAAAAAAATATCCAGTGACCAACTGAACCTCGCCAGTTTTAAAATCCATAAACAATTAATATTTGAATTCATTCATTCATTCTCTTATCAAGGCGATGACTAAGTTACGACGTAGTCTGTCAGTGCAAACAAAAATTTTAGCTCGGCTGTTTTAGACTGTTCATAAACTAAGATGGATCTTATTTAAGACAAGCTCAACCCGAGTTTAGTGCAAACGGGCGTTATATTTCTTAATTTTACAGTCTCCATGGCAACCGTAGGATTTACATGGGATTTACTTTAATAATATACTATATCTATGGGATTTACCGCGTAGTATTTTTTTTACCCTGTGTTACCGGTCCTGACTTCCAACACTTTCAAGCCCTTCTTTAGCCGGCAACAATCAGAAACTTTTTTGAAATTAGAATTTTGAATTTAGAAGGAATAGACCGTATAGACTCCTATGAGCGGGGCTTGGCACCAATTCAAATTTTATAATTAAAATTGATTTGCTATAATTTTGAAATATAAAATAAATGTACCTAATGAGTGTAGATAAAGTAGTGTATGAGACTGCAAATAACTCGGTATTAAAACACTCGTGGAATACTATTAAAAAACTCGCCAGGGCTCGTTTTTTAAACTCCCACTCGTGTTTAATACCCCTCATTATGCGACAGTCACATAAACTACTATTATTTAGCAATAACTTCGATCAACTAAAGCTAAATAAAAACCTAAAAGTCCATTCGCTTAGATAGTGTCGCCTTTTTATCGCGCCGCCTTGGCACGTGCCGCGTCTTAACAAAGGATGCCGCCGCATAAACAAAAGAAGCCGCGTGCGGCGTACACCCGCAAATGGAATTGGATTTTGGGATTCGGCATTTATTAAATTATATTTTCTTAAATAATCTATGTTTATTATAAATACAGGCGGTAACGACGTTTGACACTTGTGACAATTCGAGCGATGATGAGTAATCAAAATAATCATATAAAAAAATAATAATTACTTATAATAATTTTTGTAAATCACTTATTTAACTTCTTTTTATATAAAGATAGCCAAATTTTCATTGAAATGGATTGTGGTACCCAACTTGAGTGTATTATTTTATATATTCATTTTATAGCAAGCGCCACAATGCCGTGCGGGTGTACCGACATTATCTAATCGAACGGACTTTACACTATGGATTATCAGATAATATCATTATCATAATTTTTGTAATCATCAATGATTGGAATAGGTAGAGCTGTTCTGGGTGCCTACCATCAACTCTTATTGCGGTTTTGTTTAGGAACCTAAACTGATCTGCTTCGCTTATTCGTACCACGACAGCTTAATATCAATGACAGCGATTCAGTGATCATTCAATGACATTTCACAGCCGCTGAGCTATCATCAACTCTTATTTGACTTATAACTCGGCCAAGTTAACACGACAGCTGTAGGTTATACCCGTCCCTTTCACTCTCCGGGCATGACAGAATCGAGTGAAAGAGACGGGTAGAAGAAATAAGGACACAAATCGTTTGGTCATTCACATTTAGTGATTCATTTGCGATCCAGTTTTTAGAAGGTCAGAGTACGAAAGAAAGCAATTCATTTTAGGAACCTATTCTGCATCGCGCTATTTTTGAATCGCTGTCTTAAAGTTGATGGTAGGCACCCAGGTTCTTTGACCGCAAACGTTACCTATGTTAATGTGGACATTCTACAAGTTAAAAGGATTGTGTAGCAAACGGTCTCCATATAAACGGCGCGGCGATTACGTTTTCCACCCTCTAAACCATATCATACAGCAATTAATTTTCGGTATGTTGTTGAAATGCATAAGAACTAGGGCTGTACGTTTTGTTTTTTTTTATATTTATTGTAGATTCGAAAATATTGGCACTTTTTGTTTTGTATGAAATCACTAAATTGCAAATATTTCAAAATCTATGATGAATACAAAAAAAAACCAATACGTACTGCCCTAGTTTCTTATGCATTTCAACAACATAGAGAATATTCATTGCTGTATGTTAAGAAGTCCCTTATTTAGAGGGTGGAAAACGTAATCGCCATTCGTATGACGAAAGGGAGTTTTTTTTAAATAATCTTCAATTATATAAGGATTGTGCTGCACCCCCTCATCTCCCACTATTCTGTGATTATTGTCATTGGTAACTTGGCTGATGCACAATTTACAAAGAAACTTGCTCACTTTACTGTCTCATAAATGGGAAATTAATTGCATTTCCGCGATGATTTTTACGTCAATCGAGAGGCCTTCTAGCTTTAATAACAAATCCCAGAACTTCGGATTTTATTAACATTAAATAAAAATGTAGGTATGAATATCCATTTAATAAAAATTAAGTATCGTAAGTACACAAAAAAGCTCAAACTATTCCGATCTCTGTAGGTCTAGCACAACTAGAGCTCGACTCGAGTGACAAAGAGTCGCGGGCACTTTCAACCAATCAGATCGCTCTTAGATAGCGCGCGTGACTTAAAGCGACGTTACAATCGTTACATACATAGTAACTATTAAGTAATCTGTGGCGACGTGCTGATTGGTTGGAAGGAGTGCGACAAAGAGTCGCGCTAAGTGTTGTGCTAGTCCCACTGGTATGATCACAGCCATCTCTATCGTCTTCTACAAGCCATGCGATGCGCATAAAGTTGGCAACGTAGTTTTAAGTGAACCGATTTGACACCGTTTGCACCGTTTGACAGGTAAACAGCGAGTAAACCTCGAGTACTGAATCCTATGGAGATGGCATATCTTCTATGCATCTATACAAAGAAATAAAATTGGAGTGTCTGTTTGTAACATTAAAATAACCTCTTTTTACTACGTGCATATGATTATATATACGGTACATATACCAAAATTACATGTTTTACAATTTTTGTCTGTCTTTCTGTTTGTTCCGGTTAATCTCTGAAACGGCTGGACCGATTTTGACGGACCGATTAATACGACAATTAGAAGTAGTTTAAAATTGAATTCCAAGATTTTCTTACATTTTGACTTAGTTACACCTTACTTTTTCGTAGGTATGCCACCTCCATAGGATTTAGTACTCAGAGGAGTAAACCGGTTCACAGCAATGTTGCCGTTCCGTATCAGAGCATGGCTTGTAGAAGACGATAGAGACGGCTGTGGTATGATAGATCGCACTCATCCTCTCAAAATTGATAGACGTGGGTACCGTATTGTAGGGAGGGATGTATTATTGAGTTTCATCCTTCGATCAACAATAACACCTAGGGTTTCATCACATTAAATAGTATAAGAAAATTATTACTTATTTTTTATTACATTGCAGTATATATAGGTTCCTAGATTGAACATTTTGGGTCAAAGAGTAAAGTAATTAACCGACTTCAAAAATTGATAAGGAGGAGGTTATTTAGGTACAGATCGTGTGACACCCTGTAAGGGCTTAGCAATATGAGAGAGTGCTATTTATATGTATTATAGGTGTTACAGTCCCTTATTAGGCATATCAATCAAATGTTTTGAACTGCTAAAAAGCTTGCTACGCCTATGCACGTTATAATTAAAAACAAACACTCTCGCAATCGCAATCGAATGATCTGAAAGTTTTGACAAGTTTGCATAACGACCGAATCATTATTCCGAATGTATTATCGGAGTCTGTAATTACAGGGGATTATCTGGACCCGACCTCTGGCGGACGTGACCTGCACGGGTAGCATGACGAACTCGAGAAAGGCTTTGTCTACATCGAAACGTCAAAAATGACATTTCATCGTAGACAAACCCATTGTTCGGCTGTCAATTATAGACTTTCGATGTAGACAAAACTCCTCTCGGGTTCGTCATGCTACGCGTGCTGCAACTCAATCGCTCACTACCGGCCACTTCATAGGTTGTACGTACAGTCGTCATAATATCAAGCTTAGTGTCGAAACACACTATGCCGAAAATACGCGACCGAAATTACGCCGCTGAATTTTACGTACCTAACGCGAATGTGCAATTTATCTATACTAATAAAGAGGAACGATTTGATTGTTTGTTTGTTTGTTTGTTTGCATCGAATAGGCTTCGAAACTATTGGACCGATTTCGAAAATTCTTTCACCATTAGAAAGCTGCATTCTTCCCGAGTGACAGAGGCTATATTTTATCCCGATATTCGCACGGGAACGGGTGTACCACGCCGATGAAATCGCCAGGATCCGCTTGTAACTTATAACACGACGTAAGTAATTCAATTTATCATTGCGCAGGCGCAATCATGCTGAACTGCAGTCGCGTATTTATGGCGGTAGTGTTTTTTTATCCACAACGGTGTAGCACTTAGCCTTCATCACATCTGATGTTAAGTGATGATAAGGCTGAAGGTGGAAGCTCACTACTCCCGGAATCCTCAATTACCGAGGAACTGGCTATCATATCTCTAACTGCCGGAACACAACAATGCTGAAAACATCGTTGTTATGGCGTCAGACTTAGATAAGATGGTTGTTACTAGCCAGGCGGACTTTGAACAAGTCCTAGCACCAAGCAAACCGAATAAAATATTGACCCCCACTGGGAATCGAACCCAGTACCTCTGGGTCTATTCTATTGCTATTCAATACCATCATCTATCTCTGTGCCAAAGGGCAATGGGAAAATTTGTATGGGACCCGTCCCGCCCCCCTCCAACATACCTTTTATGTGTGTCGACAATTTCATACGTATCTATAAAGAGATTAGCTATATTCAATGTCAAAATCATTTTTTTTTATTAACTGTGGTGTTACTTTGATAATAAATAACAATATTAAAATAATATTTTCCCAGAATTTCCACACATTTGATGGATGTCGCCATAGTAAAAAGTTGTCACTATATGAGATACATTTCAAATCTATTGGTAGGAAATGGGTTTTGGGGGACGTTTTGTCCCATCGTCCTTTCATACAGAGCCCTATAGCCGTTTTGCCGCGAGTTACAAAGACCCAAACTTTCGCATTGTTTATATTAGTATTATTAGTAAGATGTGCTGCCGACTGTCCTCCCAGCCTGAGGGGTCAATTCACACCGTCCCTCATTATCGAAGATACGTTGTTAATCCGAAACCAATTGTTCGACTTCTTGTAACTTGATGATACAAATTTCGACAAAGCTTAGGCCAACTTTTGTGTGCCTAGTTTAATTTGATATGTTTCAGTTTGTTGTTGGTTGCCTGTTGCTGAGCTACGCTGCTACGGCCACACAATACCACGAATTATGGAGCAACATAGCTCCACTTAATTGCTCCAGATTGATCCACACAGGGCGTACAAGAGCAAATTTGGCAACAGTTGCCAAAAAAATTGCGCGTGTACACCCGCCGTAAGTTTTAGATTTTGTTGAAGGACGTCAGCGGAAAATATTCTGAAACTGAATGGCCGTGTAATGTATAAGTACAAGGTTTATTTGTAAAACACCTCGCAGGAGTTGATTACTAACATCATACACAACCACGTTTGTTTACGACTTTCCGAAAATGACGAAAAACAATAAGACTTTTCATACAAACCTCAATCGACAGATCGGTAATTTTTTTAATAATCACTTACAATCACATTAATTATCTAAGCCACAGCCTTCTCTATCGTCAGAAGACGATAGAAAGGGCTGTGTCTAAGCCCATGTAAATTTTATTAAGAAACTGTGTCATGCAAACTTGATCATGGATAAATATAATTATGTATACTCAAATACCTACGTTTTGTTTGTAAATACATACTTAATATAATATATATAGATATACATTGACGACCGATTTAGCGCAGTCTGCGCCAGTGGTCTCGGGTTCGATTCCCGAACAAGACAAATATTTGTGTGCATGAACATGTCTTTTTGCCTTGGTCTGGGTGTTTACTATGTATATTAAGTATGTATTTACAAACAAAAAGTATTTAAGTATATATTTATCCGTTATCAAGTTTTCCATGATACAGTTTCTTAATGAAATTAATATGGGCTTAGATAATTGGTGTGAATGTAAAAAGATATTTATTATTATTATTATATAGAAAACACCTACACCAAGACAAATAGACATGTTAAAAATATTTGTCTTGTCCAGGAATCGAACCAGGACCTGTAGCGCAGAAGGCAGGTACCTATCTACGCTGTAGAAAAATACTTCTTCATAATATTATTGAGTATGTTTAGTGACCGACCAATCTGATTCTAAAAATCTTGCCTTTATTCCAAACTGTGTATCTTAATAGTGATTTAATAATGGCGAAATCCTTAAAATTGGATTGGTTTGGTTCGCCAAATTAACTTAATTTTGTTATTATTCCGTCGGCACAGGGAGGTGCGTCCTTCCGTCGCCCTCGCGACAGATCGTTATAATAACAATCTCAAATTATCTCAATTATTCAAATAAATTTCAGTTGTATTCAAATAAATTTAGTTTACCATCAAATTGAGCAAAGCGTCTTCAACAGTTACAATTTTGTTCGGTTTTCAACTAAATTAGATTGATTAACTTTGAATTCAATTGAACATTATGCTTGCTCGAATGGTATTATTTTTAAAAGACTGCTAGAGGAGAACCTATCCTAAATCGACAAACTGGAAATCAGTTTTCAAGTTCTAATTATTTCTCTTCGGGTTTAATATAAGCGTAATATACAAGCGCGAACTTCGGCCGGTGTGGGTGGACGTGTCGCAACGATTTTCGCGGAAACGGCTCGCATTCGAATTGTTCACGCAAATAAAACGCTCGAAAGCGAGTACCTACTCAGGTAATGAAATGAATGAGTATGTACCTACGTAGGAATAGGTTTTACCCGCGTTGTTCCCGTCCCGTTCCAATGAGAATTGAAATAGGTATATCGGAGCAATAAAAATGCTGCAGCCACGACCGCTCTATCCGACATTTTAAAATGAATGACTTTGACTTTGATGAATGATTTAGAGTCTCCGCAAACTGCAGAATTTCTATCGGCCGATAGTTGGCCGACTGGTTAGCTTGAAGGCAATACATGGCAATACTTACCGAACCGAGCCAGTGTGCGCACTTGCATACAGCTTCATTCTGATTAAGAGTCCGACTTGGCCGATAGAAAGTCTTCAGTTTGGGACTCTTAACGAGATCTTATCCGAATGCTCCAAGTTCGACACGAACGTTCATAGTTTTGTTTGAAAGTTTCGTTTCGATTGCTTGTTTACAAATGCTCACGAAAGAATGCTCCCAGTGAGGACGTTCCTGTCGGGAGTTATTTTCATAAAATTTTGTCACAACGAGTCCAGTATGACTAGTTAGTCACTGGATGAGAATTTTTTGTTTCAACAAGTCATAGTTTTACTCGATTGGTATGTGGTTGGGAACAAAGCCAGAAGTCGGATCAGTCTGTGTGATGTTGTCCTAAATTGATTATTTATTTATTTATTGTATTGAGTTTGAGTTTGATAAAGGTATCAATAAGTGATCGAAAGCTTTAAGGCGAAACCTTTTTGAATAAAAGTACGTGTCGAGGGTCGGCTTTCATCCTCAAAATAATCTTTTTTTAGTGAACAAAGTGATTGATATTAAAGCTGTATTGATTGATTGTTTTCTTCATAGTTTGCCGTGACTTTAAAAGCAATGAAAGCAAATGTGTAATATGGTATACAAGTCAAAGTGTTCAATAACGTATGTATCCAACTAGTCCATACTAGTATTATAAAGTAAGTAAAGTGTATTTGTGTGTTTGTTGATTTGTTTGTTTGTTTGTCCGTCTTTCAACATCAATGGTCTTTCACGTCAAAACGGGATTGACGTGATTTTTGCTATGGGGATAGTTTAGGAGATGGAGAGCGACATAGGCTACTTTTTATTCCGGAAAATTATAAAATAAAAATGTTAATTTTATTTAGAAAATCGTAATTTACAAAACTGTAATGGGAGAGTTTCCTGCAGTTATTTTTCGATGCACTAGATGGCGCTGTAACCCTAACACAACCTCCTTTTTTCAGCATTTATGGCAAAGGATTAGTTCATTGAGCCTAAAAAAGACTTGTGTGTCGGTCGGTTGTACTGTCAAATTAATCTGTCTGTGGTAAAGTTTTTCTTATGTCAGATCTGCGGAATGCTATGCTTCTATGCGTTGGCGTTGGTAGTGTTTTGTTAGCGTATTCGTTTTTCTTGATAATTTGATTGGAACCTGGCATTGAATTCTGGACTTCGTTATTGGCGTTTTTGTGATTGAAGTCCACTTTCTACCTAATCTGTGGGATAATAATTCGACCAACGATGATTAATTATTTTAAGCGGCCCATTCACGGCAGGCCGCCCCGCCGTCCGTCGCCCCACGCAGGATGGTGAATGTTGTTGCAGGAGCCTCCTGCGACAACATTCACCATCATGCATAAAGCGACCTCTGAGTACTGAATCTCAGAGAAAGCGACGGACCGTTTTTGTCTACCTACTAGGCGCCCATTAGACGGTAGGTTTTGCTGTCAGTTTGCTATCAGTTCACGATTCTTTTAGCCAATCAAAATGAACCATTCATAACGCTGCCCGAAGTAAGATAGTCATGACTTGAGTGATGGAATTGACCGCCTGGCCACGGGACAGTGAATTACGCATCAGTTGGTTGGTGCGTTTCATTGACTTATTTGATTAGACGTCCGGCGCGAGCGCGCAATGATTGCGCAATTCGCTAAGTAGTCGCCGCCGCGCCGCCGCCGCCGCGCTTTCCCGTGGCCAGGCGGTGACTGATGGATGCATGACCGTCTAATGTACGCCTTACTACAGACAGACTATTTTCTTTGCTATTTTCTATTAAGTACTTTTTCGTTAACTTCTTCAGAAAAAGTTAGGTCGCTATAGTGGGGTAGCGCCTTCTAGTACAAATTTTTGAACTAACGATGAAACGTCAAAAAAAACTCCCTCATTTCTTGCATGGCCGCTTACACAAAGAGTATGTAATCAAATCACTGACATTTTACCTAGAAATCTGCGCCACATAACTTGGCATTTGTCAGAGGGCGCTGACCGCCGCGGTCAGTCGGAAATAACGGGTGTCCCAAAAGTAGGTATAGGATGATATGTCTCAATAAAACGCGAATGGATTGGAATTCTTCGTAGTTTTATTTTATTTTAAAGAAGAGACTTGTACAATTTTATCTGAATAGAATATCTGCTAAATGGCCGCCACGGGCATTTTTGCTGTGTGCAAGTTTTTCATGACACTTTCACACATTTCGCTGCTAATTTCACACATTCGCTACTTATTTCACCAATAACTCGGCGAGTATTTTGTCTATATTGTCTATGTTTTGTGGATAGTTGGCGAAGACTTTATCTTTCACGTAGCCCCAAAAAAAGAAATCCAGTGGCATCAGATGACAAGATCTCGGTGGCCATTTGACATCACCTCTTCTTGAAATTACGAGATTTTTCGACCTTTCGACGACTGTCTGTAATTGATCGTGAAGTTTCGTTAAATATTTGTATAACTTCTATGCGCTGATTTATTGTGAAACGCTCCACGATTAATTTTACATGTGTCAAGATGACGTACGTCAAATTTAAACCCGCCATCTTGAATATTTCGGAAATAGCGCGAAATTCAAATCCTATACCTACTTTTGAGACACCCTTTATAAGCCTTATTCCCATGTCATCATTTTAGTTCCAGATATTGACATGTGCCAAGTTATAGTGCGACAAGCTTTTCTGTTCCGGTTGTAATCTTTGGAACTAAAACTGTTTTTATACGACAGTCCATTTTGACAGCTAATTTCGTGTGATGGGTGCCTACCATCAACTCTTATTGCGGTTTTGTTTAGGACCTAAAGTGATCTGCTTCGCTTATTCGTACCACGACAGCTTAATACCAATGACAGCGATTCAGTGATCATTCAATGACATTTCACAGCCGCTAAGCTGTCATGTAGGCTTATTTGACTTATAACTCGGCCAAGCTAACATGACACCTGCAGGTTATACCCGTCCCTCTCACTCTCCGGGTGCGACAGAATCGAGTGAAAGAGACGGGTAGAAGAAATAAGGACACAAATCGTTCGGTCATTCACATTTAGCAATTCATTTGCGATCCAGTTTTAAAAGGTCATAGTACAAAAGAAAGCAAATTCATTTTAGGAACCTATTCTGCATCGCGCTATTTTTGAATCGCTGTCTTAAAGTTGATGGTAGGCACCCAGCAAGCAGTGTGGCGCGTGTTGAAGTGACATTTGTGGCAGGCAGTTTATAAACGACTAGCTTCCGCCCGCGACTTCGTCCGCGTGGACATTTGAGAAAATACATGGGACCAATAACCAGGATATTAGTAAAAGTATTCAACATAAAAGTTTTATGGGATGACGATTTTTGCAATCGTCATCCCATAAAACCTCAATAACGACATCTATATAGATTTTTAGGTTTATTTATCCCATTTAACTTCTAAGGGGTTGTTTTTCGAAAAAATACAAAATAGGTGTTTGCTTATTTTGTTTTACTTCCCACCCATAGACCTAGAAAATAAATTTAATGAAGGACTTTCCAGATATATTATATATTATAGATTATTTATTTTTATCTGTCTATCTTTATGATGTTGGTGATACGAAGTTCACCGGGACCAATATTATAATTTATATAGCAAAACAACGTTAGCCGGGTCAGCTAGTCATCATAGGTAGTGTTAGATACAATTTTGATTAAATTAAAAGATGTTTTATTGTCACACAAGGTGTTGTTGTTGATCGAAGCACTAACACAATACTCTTACATAATCTTACTTATATTACTTACTAGCGGCCGCCCGCGGTGTCACCCGCGTGGGCCTCGTTCCCGTGGGAATATCGGGATAAAAAGTAGCCTCCTTAATACATCAGCTACCTGCCAGTGAAAGTCCCGTCAAAATGGGTCCAGCCGTTTCAGAGATTAGCCGGAACAAACAGACAGACAGACAGACAGACAGATAGACAGACAGATAGACAGACAGACAGACAAAAATTGTAAAAACTGGTATTTCTGTATATGTACTGTATATACAGAGCGTCCCAAAATTAACTCACATGGAGGGAAAGTACCTTAAATACTGAAGATATAAAATTTTACTGAAAGGAGACTTCATTTTTATTTTAAAAAGAAAACGAACTGCATTCACCGAATTTTGAATAATCACTTGTCTGAACTGGGAATCGAACCCGCTGAATGTAAAAAAAATATTTCTCTAATTTAATTGTACCGATCGAAAGACTCGATCATACCTTATCATTTTTTCTTAATAACATAGCATCTTAAATAAAAGGAAGACTACGAAATTCAAAATTTAATGTTGAATAACAAGTTTGTGCAGCGTTATGAATAGCTTTTTCTGTGACTGTCGTGCTCAATACAGACTTTAACATTTCAATGTAGGTATTACATAGTATTATATTATCTGTGGTATTACTAATGAGTGAAGATTGGAGCAATTATACCTAATTCCCTATCATAAGACTCTATTAGGAGATCTCTAAGCAAGTTCTCCTTCAAAAAGAATGCTCGCGCTGTTCTTCTCGCAGGATTACGCACATGAATATCATATCAGTCATCATTCCTTTCTGTGTTCACTGTGTATTATTTTTGTATATATTATAATTATTTGTATGTATGTAAAATATATTTTCATGTATATATGTATGTATGTATATAAGTATTATTTGTTATAGTATTTTAAACGTATATTAGGTAATTGTATTCATTTTTAAATCAGAATTTTTTATTATTTTATTTGTACCGCCTTCGCTTGTCTCGTTTTTCCCAAAGGTTGGCTGGTAGAGAATGCTTTTAGCGTTAAGCCCGCCTTTTGTACTCTACTTGATGTAACTGTACAATAAAGTTTAATAAATAAAAATAAAAAATAAAATAAATAAATAAGTGTTTGATAATGTGATAAGTAACACCACCTCGATTGGTTTTAAAAAGTTTGAATAATTTCGTGCGGGTTCGATTCTCGGTTTGGACATGCTATTATTAAAAAAAAAATGAATGCAGTTCTATTGTTATTTAAATAAAAATAAAGTCCTATTTCAATAAAACTTTCTATCTACAGTATTTGGTGTGGTCTATGCCACCATGTGACATAGTCATTGGAAGCCCTGGGGGCGTCCCACGACTATGCCATATGTTGGAATAGACCGCACCAAAGTAACTATTCAAACATTTTTAAACCAATCGAGCTGGTGTTCCTTAACACATTATAACTTTATCAAACACTTTATGATAATTGCTCCAATCTTCACTCATTAGTAATACATTGAGATGTTAAAGATTTGAGCACGACAGTCACAGGAAAGGCTATCCATAACGCTGGACAAACTTGTTATTCAACATTAAATGTTAAATTTCGTAGTCTTCCTTTTATTTAAGACTAGCTTTTCGCCCGCGGCTTCGCCCGCGTGGACTACACGACGTTATCCCGCGGGAATGTAATGTTTTTCCGGGATAAAAAGTAGCCTATGTTCCTCTCCAGGCTACAAAGTATCTGTGTCCTAAATTTCAGCCAAATCCGTTCAGCCGTTTTGGCGTGATTGAGTAACAAACATCCAAACATCCAAACATCCAAACATCTAAACTTTCACATTTATAATATTAGTAGGATGCTATGTTATTAAGAAAAAATGATAAGGTATGATCGAGCCTTTCGATCGGTACAATTAAATTAGAGAAATATTTTTTTTTACATTCGGCGGGTTCGATTCCCAGTTCAGACAGTTGATTACTTAAAATTCTTTGAATGCAGTTCGTTTTCTTTTTAAAATAAAAATGAAGTCTCCTTTCAGTAAAATTTTATATCTTCAGTATTTAAGGTACTTTCCCTCCATGTGAGTTAATTTTGGGACGCCCTGTATAATGATATGCATGTAATAAAAAGCGGTTATTTTAATATTACAAACAGACACTCCAATTTTATTTATTTGTATAGATAGATAAGTACCTATATAACCACCTCTGTGGTCTAGTGGTTTACACCATCGGCTTCAGACCCAGAGGTCCCGGATTCGATTCCCAGTGGGGGTACATATTGTATTCGGTTTGGTTGGTGGTAGGAGTTGTCCGCCTGGCTAGCTACCACCATCTTATTTAAGTCTGACGCTATAACAATGATGTTTTCAGCATTTTTGTGTTCTGGCAGTTACAGATAAGATAGCCAGTTCCTTAGCGATTGACGATTCCGGGAGTAGTGCGCTTCCACCCTTAGCCTAATCACCACTTAACATTAAATGTGGTGAAGGCTAAGTGCTACCCCGTCGTGTATAAAAAAAACTTAAATGCGCAAGTTTGGTTGTTTGTTATTCCATCACGCCGAAACGGCTGAATGGATCTAGATAAAATTGGCATTGGAACAGAGATAGATTATGGTCTAGTACAGCATCTTGGCTACTTTTTACCCGGGGAAATATCTTATTCTTTAGAAGTCTAGATGGACAAAATCGTCTAGCTCACGTAGGAAAAGCCACGAGCGGAAAGTTAGTAACATATAAATGAGCATCATATTTATTCACTAAGTTTACATTCTACATTGTAATCGAAAGCATGACATTTGAATATCTTTGTTTTCTTTGAGCCCACACTCCCTTTGTTCTGTTTGATGATGTTTCTAGATACTAAAGCTCAGAAACTTAAGTAAATGCCAAACTTGGAATTGGAAATTGAGAATATTTGTTTATATCAAAGGCACACCCAATTTGACGATCTCCGTGGCCGAGTGGTGCACGCACTGTTTTTCAATGCGCTGCGCCGCTATCTCTGGATGTCCTGGGTGCCTACCATCAACTCTTATTGCGGTTTTGTTTAGGAACCTAAACTGATCTGCTTCGCTTATTCGTACCACGACAGCTTAATATCAATGACAGCGATTCAGTGATCATTCAATGACATTTCACAGCCGCTGAGCTGTCATCAACTCTTATTTGACTTATAACTCGGCCAAGTTAACATGACACCTGCAGGTTATACCCGTCCCTTTCACTCTCCGGGCATGACAGAATCGAGTGAAAGAGACGGGTAGAAGAAATAAGGACACAAATCGTTCGGTCATTCACATTTAGCAATTCATTTGCGATCCAGTTTTTAGAAGGTCAGAGTACGAAAGAAAGCAATTCATTTTAGGAACCTATTCTGCATCGCGCTATTTTTGAATCGCTGTCTTAAAGTTGATGGTAGGCACCCTGGTTTCGAATCCCGGTCGGGTAGGTAATTATATTAAAAACTAACTTTTCAATATTTCCTTGGGTCTGGGAGTATGTGGCGATACCCGTCGTTGTTTCCAATTTCCATAACACTACTGCTCAAGCTAAAGTTTTGTATTAGAACAACGTGATGGTGTCTTAAAAAATCTATACTAATAGCGCAAGAAAATATATAGACTGTCTCAAAAACTACTCGACTTATTTTAATAATGCTTTCACTTCAATGTTTCCTTTTAGTAAAATGAGCTAACTAAAGGATTAAAGACAGGGCCTGGGCCAACTTTTCCACCCTATATAAATAAATAAATAAATAAATAACTTCTTACAATCACACCAATTATCTAAGCCCATGTTAATTTCATTAAGAAACTGTATCATGGAAAACTTAATAACGGATAAATATATACTTAAATACTTTTTGTTTGTAAATACATACTTAATATACATAGTACCTACATACCCAGACCAAGACAAATAGACATGTTCATGCACACAAATATTTGTCTAGTTCGGGAATCGAACCCGAGACCTCTGGCGCAGAAGGTGGGTAGCCTACCCCTGCGCCAAATCGGTCGTCGTATTATATATAGACATTTATATAAAGATAAGTATTTTTCCTTCTTAATTCTCGTTATCAGCTTAAAAAGCCTTAAGTCTGTTTCAAGTTGACGGCTCTTCGTCATCAATTACTTTGAGACTAAAAGACTTATCGAAGCCTACTAGATATAAATCGACTGAGAGCGTGAACAATGGTTCGGAGACGAGGGCAATAACAATGTGGGGAAACTGAAAGAAATGTCAAGTGTTTCATTAAACAAACGGATGAAATGTGTTTTCTTTAAGGCGCCGATTCCCCAAAATAGGGTATTTTAGATTATGGATTACTTAAAACTTCGAAAAAATATATGTTATTTTACAGTTATTTATCTAGTGCTTCCGGTCGTTTTTTTTCGATTGGTGTTATTTTACTGTGTCAAATAAAATCCCAAACAATCTAAAATAATTCAAATATCATATTACTTGCAGTATACTTGGTTTTAGGTAATGACAAACATATAAAAATAATTGTCTTTGACTAGCCGAGTTATTACGGCCGTCATATTTTTTTTTTTTATATTTAATTTTTAATTGAATTTCAAGTAAGTTTCGATTCGCGGGGCGCTCGCGAGTTCACAGTTCACTGCCGGCTGCCGCTGGGTCCGCGCGAAGTGTATAGAGCGCGGCGGAGCAAGCGTTAGCGTGCCTATTTCGGTCGGGATTCCTCGCCTTAAGGTCTTTTAACAAACATGTACGGTTTTCTGTATTAAAGCCTAAAGAGAAACGTACCATGGGCAACAGCGTCGCTTAACCAATTCTAAGGTTAAAATGGCTTGCACGCCACGCCCCGTCACAACATACATTTAGTTCGTGCAGTCGTCGCGGGCCACCTCACCAATCCGCATTGGGCCCGCGTGGGTCATGATGGCCCTCTCTCCTCATCCATTCATAAGGAAGGCCTATGCCCCAACAGTGGGGACTTGTAATGGCTGATGATGATGATGATGATGAGCAAAATAATCTAGTTCGGTACACAAAGCCTTAAATGTTTACCATGAAATCTTTATTGCATACACATTTTTAACTCCCGACGCAAAAAGAGGGGTGTTATAAATTTGACGTGTGTTTGTATCTGTCTGTCTGTTAGCCGGCCTAGCATGAGCGGCTTTTATCACGCGATATGATATGGTACGGCATGCCGTCTTGCTTACACCTTAGTGGGGTAAGCAAGACAACTTTAAGGCAATGAAGCTTCTAAACGATTGGTCCGATTTTGATGCTGTTTTTTTTTAAATTGAAAACTAAATTAATCGAGATGATTTTAGTTTTAGCCACGTTTGATGAAAATCCATCCGACCATTTAAGGAGATGGTCAACTGCCTGCCTAAACCTTAAAAGATGCAGAGGTGGTGCTTTGACTAAAATATTGTACACTATTGTAAAAAATTTAGGTGCAATAAAAAAAACAAAATGGTTGCAAACAAAATGTCTGTCTGTCTGTACATAAGTATATTCGTAGTGCCTAGGTAGGTTTTTTAATTTTGTGTAATTTAAAAAGGATGAAATAAAAAATAAATTTTAAAAATCCGCGACATAAAAATCTCAAAAAAAATAAAATTTCTTTCTCGGTCGGCGGACCCCCAACGTATAAATATACCCTTTTAGTACTTTTATTTTTGTGGTCCACCGACGACCGCGGGATAAATTTTGTTTTTTTACCTTTTTGATGTTTTTTTGTCAGGGGTTTTCTAATTTTTTTAATTTTTATTGTGAGTGTTCAGTTTGCTGTGCTGACGATTGAGCAGTTATAAATAAAAACATTAACATAAAGTATTAGTAATATTTCTTTTTCTAGTTAATAAATGTAGTAGACTACAATTTGATATTCATCATATCAGCCGAACGATGCCCACTGCTGGGCATAGGCCTCCCCCAAGGATCTCCACAACGATCGGTCCTGCGCTGCCCACATCCAGCGGCTTCCCGTGAATTTGATGTTAATGCTATTAAAATATTGCTATAATACAAATTTCTTTGAAAATTACAATTTGAACCTGAACAAATAATTAATTTTCCATTATGTATAATTAAGTAATTAGAATTTGGTACTTAATTTTCAATACCTAGAACAAAAACTTTTAGCTACTGTAGTCTACATTAATATAATAAAGTGGTTAAGTTTTTATGTATCTTTGATTGAGGTAATCTCTGTAACTAGGAAAGTCTTTCACCTGTAGAAAGCTACTATACAGGGGCACCGTTCCAAAAACTTTAACCATGGCTTCAGACCATCATGCTGAACAACGTACAGCAAGATTATTTTTGTCGGAAATAAAAAGAAAAATTCGACTTTTCATACAAATTTAGCAACTAATCGGGACATTTTGTATGGAGAGTCGAAATATTTTTTTCATTTCCGACAAAAAATTCTTGCTGTGCGTTGTTCAGCATGATGGCCTGAAGCCCTGGTTAAAGTTTTTGCAACGGTTCCCCTAACACCCTGTATTCCTGCTCTTAACTGATATAAGCTACATTTTATCCCGATATTCCTACGGGAACGGATACCACGCGGGAAAAACCGTGGGGAGCATCTAGTAAGTATTAATAGTCTTTGTCAATAGTTGCTAGTGTGATGTTATAATAGGATTCGTGTCTCGACAGGTGTATTGTTGATCGAAGCTCGACAGATACAAAGTATGGTCAATTTATTGACGGTGTTAACTACACAACTATCGAACTTTACTGAAAATTTAAGCGTTCATTTTCCGGATGCCATTGTAAAATTAATAACATTGTAGGTTATTTTTACTTAAAAATTAAAAAAATTTAAATCCATTTTCGAATTTCTCGACATGATGAACTTTTTGCATAAAATAAAAGCGACCCTTAATTCGAGAAAACAACCCGCTGTTTATACAGCATTTTATTTGAACAGTGCGAAAAGCTATAAACAAATGATTTTCGCTATTTCAGGGTTTATTTCTATCAAAATATAATCTTTATATTATAAAAAAAAGATAAAGTTTTGAAAGCTACGGGTTGGGTTTCATTCGTAGTGCCGTAGACTCGTAGCCCCGTAGCTGGTGGACTACGGCAGAAGAACCGTCACCGTCAGTGCTCCGGCGAACGCCGACTTGGATGGACGTGTAGTCCGTGCCGAATGTCGTCGCGAGTGATAAATGTTACGATGTTGAGTGCACCATTCAAATTTATGTGTTTGTGACTGTGTGTTTGTTAAGTGTTCTGTGCTTCGTGCTTCAACCACCACAGTTCCACATCACCAACAAAAATGTAAGTCAACTTTTTTGTTTTCCAACTTTAATATAAGTACGAAGTTTTTTAATTAGATTATAAACGCAAGGAATTACAATACTTTGCGGGTAGCGGAGAATTTAATTTAAAAGTTACGGATCGCGTTCTTGTTATTTTTTTTAAGATGCGGAATGCTTTTTAATTTAAGGATGTTTTCTTCTCATGGGGAGGTGGGTAACTTTGGAAGACGTGGAGACCTAATGGAACTGAATATTTATGAGAGATCTCCTTATATTTTTCATGGGATGTCGAGGTGCATCCGTTTTAATAACTTTGATAGCGGGAGCAATTTAATCATTAAACTAGAAAGTGAATATTTTTGTACTCAATATTATAGTAATATGTTTCTTAGTTTTTGTATGATAATTAGAATAATGTATTCATGTGCGTGCATTGTGCCGTAACGTTCCTGAAATACGAACATTCGAGCTTTATAATCAACTTACAAGAAATAACTGAAAACCATTAATCTTAGTTATATATTAACAATATTATTATTACTTACATTTAACTTTTTGAAATTAAAGACCTAAACAAAAAACTAACGTAGCTAAGTTAAACTAAAAAAAATTAATAATTAACACAAATATCTAATTATACAAATTAAAAGTTAAATTAAGTTATTTTAATAACTTTCTTGTAATTAGTATATTTTAATTAGTTCAATTTTGTTGATTGATTAATACCTATTACCTATTATCTTATATGAATTTTATGACAACTACCTACTGATAAGAAATTCTTTCTTTATTTCGTTACTTGGTTTTTATTGCTACTCCAATTCCTTTCTTCAGCTTACAAATTTCTCGTTACGTAAATCTTGCCTTCAATTTTCTTCAATGTCCTTAAGATTTTTCCGGTATATATTCCCATATCTATTTTTATACTAAAAATAAACTTGTGTCAAACCTACCAAATTAGCCTAAGAGCCCACGACACGGCCAGACCTTCGTTATTTTATAAAAGCTGAAAGTTCTTCTGTGCGTGTCTGGTAAGAACGACCAGCGACTATAGAGTTTGGGTTGTGGTTACTTGGGCAGGTAACAGTTAGTAAAGTTGTATAAAGTAGTACCTAAAATTCGTTAAAGTATAAAGCTCAATTTTTTTTTTTTTTTTCGGGATAATTATTTTAGAAATCTCGTCATCCATTGCCGGACACTTATGACAGTTGCTACCCCCTGCCAGACAAATTAAAAGGCTTTAGCTAAGTTGGTTCGAGCATTCGGCTGGATTCCCAAGGGCGCGGGTTCAAATTCCGTCCAAAAATCTATGGATTTTTCTGTTACAATTTTTCCTTAACTTATAGAATTGCATTGTGAATGCATAATATAATAGAAAATCATTAGAGTCACACTTAGGAACTCCAACGGGGCATTTTCTTTAGGAAGGGTTGGCAAGTTTGTATGATTACATAATAATACAAATGTAAAGCAATGGGAAAGGGGGGTTGTTTAAGGTTAGTTTCCAAAGATAATAAATAAACAAATAAATATTGGACACCATCACATACATTATTCCAACATCAAAATGTAGTAGCTAGAGCACTAGCATTATAGAAAATAATAGAAATTGGAAACAATGACGGGTATTACAACATACACCAAGACCCAAGGAAATATTGAAAAGTTGGTTTCAATATTTACCCGGCGGAGATTCGAACCCGGGACCTCTAGAGATAGCGGCTCCTTGTAAACCGGTGCGTACACTACTTGGTCACGGAGGTCTTCAAAGGAGTAAAAAAAGGCTTAAGTACTATTAAGTGACTACCAGTCTGTCCCTAAGCAAGGAAGTCAAGTATCTAGGAATGATACTAGACAACAAACTCCTCTGGAATAGACATCTCGAAAGTAAACTAAACAAAGCCACAATCATCTTCTGCCAATGTAAAAGACTACTCGGCAAAAGTTGGGGACTATCACCGAAAATAACGATGTGGCTGTATAAAACCGTTATACGTCCCATAATCACATACGGAGCCGTTGCCTGGTGGTCCAAAACAGAGCAAAGCACCGTCATCAACAAACTGCAGAAATTCCAAAGATTGGCATGCTCTGCGACAACCGGCTGCATGCGAACCACCCCCACAGCCGCCCTAGAAGTAGCCCTGGATTTAACACCCTTGGATCTGTTTATACAACAAGAAGCCTCCATGGCTGCTATAAGGCTTAAACACCTGGGTCTGTGGTACAATCGAGAGGGTCCTCACTCCACATTGTGGAATGATTTAGTGAAACATGAGTCACTAATCGCTGCCCCATGCGATAGGATACCCAAGCAATACATTTTCGAAAAGAAATACCAAATACAGTTATTTGAAAATGACCGAGATCACTCTGGCATACATGAAGTCCGAATCTATACGGACGGCTCCAAGATGGGGACTGGAACTGGAGCTGGAGTATTCTCACAAGATCTGAATATCAAAATATCACTAGCGCTGGGCCAACACAGTTCGATATTTCAATGCGAATGTGTTGCAATAATAAACGCCGCTACCACGGCCCTGTCCAGAGGTATAAAGGAACTAAACATCCGCATACTGACTGACAGCATGGCCGTCCTAACAGCACTGGAGGCCAACACGATCAACTCCAGTATCGTCTACGAATGCCACAAAGTTTTGGATCGTTTAGCATCCAACAACGGAGTAATCCTACAATGGATTAAAGGGCATAGTGGATCACACGGGAATGATGCCGCCGATGAGCTGGCTAGAATGGGATCCTCCACAATAGTGACAGGACCTACACCCATTCTGCCACTCCCATTCAGCCAACTGCGCTCATGGGTAAGGCAACGAACTCGTGCTGCACATAATACTCGTTGGGTAGCTCTAACAAGCTGTAGACAGTCTAAGATGGCGATGACTGCAGTCTCGCCGCGTTTGACCTGCAGGCTGCTCAGCCTCAATCGTCCAGACCTCCGGATAGTTGTTGGTACACTTACAGGTCACCTTACCTTAAACCGACAACTATTTATTATGAATGCGACAGACAGTCCTCTATGTAGAGGTTGCCTGAACGCTGAGGAAACAGCCGCCCACGTGATCCTGGAGTGCGTAGGTTTGGCCGCACAACGAACAGAAATCCTCACAGAGGTGAGGTCGCTCCTAGAAGCCTGTGAACGCCCCAGGAGGCTTCTGCGCTTCTGGAAGGAGCTAGGATGGCTCGACTAGCCATGTTCACGCATAACGGACCAAATATGAGTCTAAATGCGGAAAAATGTCAATACCAATACCAATACCAACTATTAAGTGACAAACCACAGGGTAAAAAAAAACTACTGTGGACAAACTGCAAATTAAACTCTAAAGTAGTGATCTTAAACGAAATGCTTTAATATGCAATCCGTATTTTTTATTTAACACATTCCATTTTTAATGTTTATTGTTTTATAGAAAGGAACAAGCATTTATTACAGTTTTATAAGTTTAGTTAGCACTCTGTTGTGAGAGCTTTTTTTCAAAGACCACGATCACTAACGACTGTGTTAATTACCACAGTTTTACAATAAACTTCTTCATAAAAACCGGATAAAAGTACTCAATATTCCTTAGTTTAAGTAAGTGTTTAATAAAATTTAAAAAAAAATCTAAGAGAGTATTTGTCTATTTTGCAAATCCATGGAATTACCAATTAGATTGCGATGAGTTTTTGAAAGGCTAAAAAATTTAAGTTTAGGAAAGAAAAAAAGCTTAAGTATGAAAATCTGCAAATACTCGGGTGGAAAAAGTTGCGGGTAAAACCTAGCTATTTATTACAGTCCACGTTCAGGTAAATATTCAGTGTTTATGATAGCGAAACAGCGTTTATTTTGTTTGTTACACGTGTAACGTACAATAATAACACGATGCATGTGATTTATGAATAGACTGACACAATGCACCATGCACTGACCGCTACCAACAACTTCTACACTAAACTGTAAATTCTAAACTACGTCATTAAAGACACGTATATCGCGCGTTCTTTGCTGTTGAATAATTTATCATCATTTGTGTTGCCCGCAATGTAACGCGATCAAGACGCAATCTGTCTTTGTGAAGTAATTAGTACGATGGTGGGCATGATGTTGCAAATCGTTCTATTCTCGTCCATAGAATGTGATCATTGAAGCTATTAGATGCGCCCTTGATCGGAATAAAGACTATTGGCAGAACTATTTGTTAAAAATTAAATATGACAACCAGTTTTTTAAGTTTTGCACTTTTACTATGTTTCTTTTACTACGTACCTACAAATAGGTACTTAAAATGGCTGATGATGATGAGTCATGATGCTAACATTTGTTTTTAATAAATAAATGCAGGTATTTAAATAGGACTGCATTGATAACGAGCATTTACTACAACACGCATTCCAATCAAGATGTTTACAAACGCTATTGAGTCTTTTTACAAAAATACCTGTAGGTACTTTCAAACGATGATACGGCGAAAAGTAGCATATGTAAATGATAAGGTAGGTACTTTGTTTTCTACGACGTACAGTTTCGAGCAATAATGTGTAAACAACATAAAACTATACCATAGGTATTACATTAAGGAATTATTTTTTTTGCACAGTTTTGTTTTGGAACGTTTCAATGTGACAAGGTTCTGTGGTTCTGTGTTGTTTACATATTATTGCTCGTGACTGTACAGTGGATAGCGCTTCAAGCTTGATTTGATTACTAATCCATGCGATAAAGGCCCGCCCAGTGACAATGTAAGCTTGTGTTGTTGATTGTACACGTCCCTTGTCATTGTTGCATGACATTGGACAGCCGGTTGTTGTCACTCTCACTACACTGTGAATTATTATATATTACTAGCTGATCCGGCGAACTTCGTATCGCTTTATTGACAGCACGCCACCTACCAGATCTAATTGTAAATCTAAACTATTCTCGAATCCACCTGAAGACACACAAAAAAATTCATTGAAATCGGTCCAGCCGTTTAGGAGGAGCTCAGTTACATACACACGCATAGAAGAAATGTATATATAAAGATATATAATATTCCTTATCGATGATCAAAGGCTGTATGATGGTCTTAACTTTAGCCAGTACTTAATAGGGATACAATAAATAATTCAGTTTAATTTGTGGTTATAGAGTTGATTTGGAATTTGTAGGTACTTCAAAATGAGATGATTACAAAGCATGTAACCTTTAAAGTGGTTAGGTATTCTATCCAACTACTTGATTGGCTGTCGACTTTACCAAATATACTCTATTTTAGGGTGAACTAGTTACAGACAAGAGAGCAAGTAAAGCATTACAATATCCGTAATATTTGGCACATCAACCACTCATCTCTATTTTTAGTGACTTTTGCATGCACTTGCATACATTTAATAAATCTGCTGTCAACTGTGCATAAAATGCACTTTTTTGGGACCAACAGCAGAGAAAACACTACTAAAAACACAGTTTAGATTTGAAAGCAAATAAAGCATTACAATTTCCGTAACATAATCAGCTCATCTCTATTCTTTAGTGAGCTATGCGCTGCATATTGCATATTCGAGCGAGGCCGTCTTTATCAGCTGATTCGAAACACGTGTGCCTATTCAAATAGCCATTCGTGTCATTGCCCACATAGTTATGTCACGTCTAACGTGTCTACATAGTAGCTAATGATATAGGAGTGAGTTTGAAAGGGCTTACTATGCATTTTCGAATGATTATCGACTCTCGCATAAACTAGTTTCGGCAAAAGAAACCAATTAAGTTTCGTGAGCGATAGAACTATACGACTCATGTTTTTGTTAAATTTTCACAGCCGTCATTTAAACCTGTTTAGAGAGTTCTGATTGCAGCCGACCTCTAGAAGTTGATTTCACCGTTTTGTATGAATTTTTAGGCACAACTAGCCCTAGCACGAAAAATTGTCGCTATGGTAATCGAATAGTAATTGAGACGCTGTCAAAGTGCTGCTTGCTGTCAAAAATAAATGTAATTTTAGTTCCTGATACGACCGATAGCAGACAAAAAATATTATTATAAAATCTAGTTATAATGTTTCATTGATACAATTATAATCATAATCATAAATCATAATCCATTTATTTCAGGCAACAATATTAGTATAACAATATATGGCCCATATAATAAATACCTTACAGACTAACATACATATAATATTATATTCCTTAAAAAAAAACTATTTATTAACACGTAGTGTCGACGGCGACGTGTAGCGCAATGCAGTGTCCGGCAACCGACCTCGAAACCGGCGGAATAAGACACCCTTCGGCCAGAAATCTTCTTTCATGAAGGTCGACAGATGGTCGGTCGGCACCCTCACCACAAATGAGTTGAAATTCACATTGTGGCGAGACTCCAACCGCTCGACCCTCAGAGTAAATTTGGTCTTTACTCTCATGTACTCCACTATGTCTTCAGGTTTGGTGGAGTAATGAAGCCGGGACACATACACCAGCGTTGTCGGAATAGCCGGCCGCAGCAGGTGGTTGTGTCCAGTCGGAGCAGTGCCGCACAGGTTACGACGAGAGGCCTTCTTCTTCTTTTCCACCGTCGTGAAGCCATCATCGTATCCTGCATCCTGTTTCCGAGGCGCTGGTTGCATACCTTTGGAGACCGACCGTTGTTTGTTTCCCTCCGTTGTAGCCCGCTCTGGTTGTTGTTTGGCAGGCTTGTTGGCGGCGGTGACAGCAGCGTACGCACGTTGAGGGGTCGACGTGCTCACGCGTGACGTCTCCGCCGAAGCGGCGGAGCGGGGGGCGGGGCGCGGCGCATCACTAACTGCAGCGGCGGCGGGTGACGTATCCATATGCGCCGACACGAAACTGCTGAATTATAAATGTGAATGTGTGTTTGTATGATTGTCCGTCTTTCACGTCAAAACGGGGCAACAGATCGATGTGATTCTTGGTATAGGGATAGTTTGAGAGCTAGAAAGTGAGATAGGCTACAGTTTATCCCGGAAAATATTACATTCCCGTAGGAAAGGGTAGTCCAAGCGGGCGAAAGGCAGTGGCGAAAGGCTATTGTGAGCAAATTGAGTACCTAATGAGATTTTAATATACCATATTGACTTTTAGCTGTTACTTTATATTTTTTTACTTTATATAACATTATATAGATAGGTAATACAATTTTTCATAAATACATTCATTAGTTACCTATATCTAGAAGCGCCTCTTATTTCGAATAACAGTGTATTACTCAGTTGCAAAATTATTTTTGCCTTCGGCCGAGTACTTTGAATACCTAGAATCCTTCACTACGTTCGTGCTTCAAAATAACGCCCTCACCGTAAAAATATAATTTTGCTCCCTTGTGGTACAATCTACTATTAAAATCAGTTTAGTAGTTTTTGCGTTTAATCATTACAAACAAAGAAAAAATCAAATCTATCTGTACAATATTATCGTAGATAAAAAATCGCGATATTTATAGTTACAAAAATAAGTAGTTATTAAAGCTAAATAATAAATACTGTACCTAATGATGCGAGTCTGACAAACTTTTCTAATTTAGATTCAAAGTATTCGATCAGATTATAACTTTACTAAGGAAATTAAGAAGTTGTAACTTTTGTACTATATTTGTATCAATTTCGGCGAAAATTGTATAGACTCGTGTTGATTTTAATAGGTTTTCTTTATTGGGAAAACTCCTGGTACCTACCTATTAGAATAATTTTATTGGATATTATGCTGTGCTAAATTCAATAATTTTATTAGTATTTGATTTCAATCATGAAAAAAGTTCCTGAACAATGACCGTCCGACTTCCGACAGTCATTTATTGGCTATCAAATTTTTTTTCGTAATAAACCGTAATTCATAAATGTTGTTACAGTGCGACAACGTTTTCTGTTCCGGTGCCCAAAACTGGAACTAACGTGTTTTCTTTTTAATGTAATTATGCTGTCAATTTGCCGTCCAACCATAGCGCCGCTGTCACCGGAACAGAAAAGTTGTCGATCTGTATCTTTTGTTTTATCACTTTGTGGTCACCCAGTAAGGTTCCATTCATAATGCATCTCTAGCAAAATCAAAGTGCGTTTCTCGTAGTATAAATCATCACCAGACATGTTGGGCATGGCAACACCCCATTGTTGGGCATACGGCTTCCTTATGGATGGATAAGGTGAACCCAATGCGGACTGGTTTGTATTAACGACTGGAAACACAGTCGTGACCAGCACGGGTAGCAAGATGAACTTCGAGAAAGGTTTTGTCTACATCGAAACGTCAAAAGTGACTTTTCATCGTAGGCAAATCTCTTGTTCGGCTGTCAATTAGGTACCTATAGATGTTCGAGGTAGAAAAACTCTTTTTGGGTTTGTCATGCTACGCGTGCTGCAGTTTAAAGTGCAAAGCGCGGTAGACTTCGAGATATTAAAATGTTTGGTCACCCATCGCGTTATAGATCATTGGGAAAGTTGCTTACCACAGCAATCGCATAAAAATGCGCAAACTACTATGCTACGGGCTCCCCACAATCTGCTATAGTCTGTATATTACCTATGTGCACTATGTGGTCAATATTATAATATGTAAGTAGGTATATAGAATATTATTATGTCTGCACATTGGAAGTGAGTCATGTTATTTGTCTACCGCGAAGGTGAACCCGTCGCTCGAGTGCTTATTCGCCATTAAACACCTCCGCAGTGTTGGTATCGTCCTATCTAAAGTGTTTACCGATAAATACTGTGATTATTTGCAATGTTTTGCCCTTGAGTGTACGCAGTACTTATATATGGTGTTTGTTTAAAGATGGGACATACTTCAGGGGGTGAGAGTACCCATCAAATCACAATCACATGACGAAAATTTAATTGAAAATTTGGTATTGCACTTTTGTATGAAACAGCTGTTTTTTTTTCGCGATATTGCACTTGGTCTCATAGTAAAAGTGGTTTGTATTGATGAGAACTTTCACCCCCTGAAGTATTTAACATCTTTAAATAAACAGCCTGTATATAGTCCCTATTGGTAGAGAACAGGCTTGTCTTATTTGGATGGATAAGCAGAACTAGGTTGAAGAAAGTATTTATTTTATTTTTATCTTAGGTACCACATATACGTACATGAAGCTCGACTTAATACTGAGGTAACTGGAGAGTGCAGTACGAACAATTTTTTGAATACCACAAATAACACAGTGGCTGTCTTCCGTCTCACCTACACTTTTAAAAAATACGTATGGTCATATGAGACAGCTGACAGCCACTACATACATAAATGTCAAATTTGCTGGCGACACTTTTTTATTCAGGGTGAGAGCTCCAGTTACCTCAGAGTATTAGGTCAAACTTCATGTATACGTACCTACATAAAACATGACATAGGTATCGAAAAAAATTATGTACTGTAACATTATGCGGTTTTATCGTTCAAAGCGATCTTTTCCAGAGAAAGAAAATGTGGTGTAAAGTAAAAGAGATAGAGAGACATAGATTTATTATATTGCATACAAAATGAAATAAACCAATGCATTTTAACTACTGCAACATACTTAGTAGGTACCTATATGTAACGACGATAGCCGCATTCGATTCTGTGCCAGTACACACCTATGTAACTATGAAAGTAAAAGGAGATTTTCGCCAGATATTTTGCGATCATCGGCGCCCTATCTAGTGCGAAACGTCTCTATTGCAACTACTTCGCATTTCATTCAGTGTACTCAATACCTATATCATGGTAACTGTAGTTAAAAGTGGGAGACCACTTTAGTATCATGTCGCACCAACGTTTGCGTTCATTAACAAGGTTGCATGTTACTGAACAAACGCACCAGATTTTGTGATAAAGTACCCTACTGCATGGCATTCAGGAAGGCTCAGTATTCCATTCATCTTTTGAAGTTTCTACTCGAAACTTCCATCTGTAATTTGTATGGAATTGCTATGTGAGGATCCCGTAGCGCAGTGTTTGCCGCGCTCGGCGTGCGATCGTGGAGGTAAAGCAACTTTCGCAATGGTCAGTCACGAGATGGGTGACCAAGAATAGATTATTTTGTACTCCTTCGTGCTCCGGAAAGCACATTCAGGCAGAAAGGTAGTCAAAAAGTGAAATTTTACAAAAAAAAACATTACTTATGTCAAAATAGCTTACCTAGTAATACAGGATAAATTTTTCATCAGTGCACAAATTTTTAGGATCGACTCAGAATCGGTAAGTGAACAACTTTCTCCTAGAAACATGGGTCGAAACACGACAAAATTTTTTTTCACCTCTCCAGCTCGAAAAGGGCGCTTTTGGCGCCTAAAAACTCGCAGCAAAATCGATTTTTGCTGCGAGCGTGAGGCAAAGTGCTTTTTTAATTTCTTACACCAACTTTTGAAATAATTAAGAAAAAAGAAATAGAGTGACAAGGATGAGACTTTTAAAATTAATATGAGCAAAAAGGATAGATAGATAGCTTTATGTCGATAATAATAAATAATAAATAATAATAAATAACCTCTTACATTCACACCAATTATCTAAGCCCATTTTAATTTCATTAAGAAACTGTATCATGGAAAACTTGATAACGGATAAATATATATTGTTTTTCTTTTCATATGAGATCTGTTACTCGCATTAATGGGTTATGAGCACAGGTGCCAGTGCCTAAAATGCAGGATGCCACTGCTGCAAAAATGCCTTACACGGCAATTGACTAAGAAGCAGATTGCCTAACCGTGAATGCCTAGACATCGTTATTGCCTAAATGTTACTTCGTCTACAGATCAAAATGCCTAAACTGGGCTATGTCTCTTCAATGCCTAATACCCCAAGAACTATCTGATATTTTTGTAAAAAATTCAATAACAGGCCAAATTTTTGTAAACGGCCCTTAAATATAATTTTAAGAGACTATACTTTGGAATCCAACATAATATCGCATTGGAAGGTATAAAAGAAAAGTTATACCCCGAAAATGGTGCAATTCTTTCAGCAAATATGCTATCACCAATTTTATCGTTTACATGTGTTTATGTTCACCATATCTAAGCACCAAAGTCGAAATCCATAAAGATATAAAACGGGAGACTAATACTTTAGGAAGAAGTCGGTTGTTTCTGATAGCATTTTTAACATAGGTGTAATGCCAATTTGAGTTTACGTAGAGAGTTTTTTTAAAAGTTTATTTGTTTTTCATTTACACATATAGGGGGATTAAATACTTTTACGAAAGATAATAATAAATGTATTCAAGTGAATAACACTTATACCATTTTTGCCTATTTTTTAAAAGATTTTTTTAAGCTTTGTATTTGTTTTTTTTAATGTCGCGGTCATAAATATTGGTGGATTACTAATGAATTATTTATTAAACTAGATAGTCTAATTTTCAATGTTAAGAAATTACTGATATAGAATTATTGTTGAGTCTCCATAGAACGAATTAGTTTGGCTCTCGGGCTATAATGCGCAAGTTTGTTTCGAAACCAAATGTCACGTCACGACTGCCTTCCAGCCTCTTTCGTCCTCGATCGAGGCTTTTAAAACACCTGGGAGTGAAAGATTTGTCCAAATGACTGCCGTTTCCCTCCTTGTAGCTGAAAGGCTGGGCTAAACTGTAGTGGTTTGAATATTATACTTAGGTACATATACAGGGTTTTTTTTTTCAGTGCACAAATTTTTAGGGTCGACTCAGAATCGGTAAATGAAAAACGTTCTCCTAGAAACATAGGTCGAAAAATGACAAAAATTTTTTGACTCTTCACACAAATCCTACTGACCACGTGATCGATTTAGTATGGGAAGTCAATAGTTATTTGTTATACAAGAGAGCAAAATCATTTTTCGCTGCGAGTGCTGAATTTAAATCACGAACTAGCGAAGTAGTCTAAAATTGAATCACGAGCGTAGCGAGTGATTCAAATATAGACTACTGAGCACAGTGAGTGATTTAAAGGCACGAGACATCAGAAAATTTTGCTCTCGTGTTAAACATACAACTTTTCACCTCTACCAACGAGAAAAGTGTTACAGGTCAGAAAAACAACATTGAAGGAAAACATCAAAATTACAAAATTAATAATTAAGAGTAAAATTGGTGCAATTATGCAAGTTGAAGGTAACTGTTTGCATTGCGTTCAAAAACTGCACTGCATGTAATTTTTATGAAAACCAAACAAGTAGTTAGTAAGCGATATAATGTTCACTTCATATTATTTATTTTAAATATTGCGTGTTTAATAAAAAGCTATAGTAGTACAATCGTATTAATATAATTTGTTAATAGAATTCATTAATTTTTCTTATTATTTATATCATGCATGCGACCCACAGCCATCTCTATGTTGGCAACGTAGTTTTAAGTGAACCGATTTGACACCGTTTGCACCGTTTGTGACAGGTAAACAGCGAGTAAACCTCGAGTACTGAATCCTATGGAGTTGGCATATCTTCTATACATCTATACAAATAAATAAAGTTGGAGTGTCTGTTTGTAACATTAAATAACCGCTTTTTACGACGTGCATATGATTAAATATACGGTACATATACCAAAATGACATTTTTTACAATGTTTGTCTGTCTGTCTGTTTGTTCCGGCTAATCTCTGAAACGGCTGGACTAATTTTGACGGACCGATTAATACGACAATTAGAAGTAGTTTAAAATTGAATTCCAATATTTTCTTACATTGTGACTTACTTACACCTCACTTTTTCGTAGGTATGCCACCTCCATAGGATTTAGTACTCAGAGGAGTAAACCGGTTCACAGCAATGTTGCCGTTCCGTATCATAGCATGGCTTGTAGAAGACGATAGAGACGGCTGTGATGCGACCTCATTTCGTCCATACTCTTTATTTCGAACCTTTGGTATCCGTGTATTTATTTTTTAAGCTTTATATTTCATGTCCATCGACATGTCTATTTGTCTTGGTCTGGGTGTTTTCTATGTATATTAAGTATGTATTTACAAATAAAAAGTATTTAAGTATATATTTATCCGTTATCAAGTTTTCCATGATACAGTTTCTTAATGAAATTAAAATGGGCTTAGATAATTGGTGTGAATGTAAGAGGTTATTTATTATTATTTATTATTTATTATTATCGACATAAAGCTATCTATCTATCCTTTTTGCTCATATTAATTTTAAAAGTCTCATCCTTGTCACTCTATTTCTTTTTTCTTAATTATTTCAAAAGTTGGTGTAAGAAATTAAAAAAGCACTTTGCCTCACGCTCGCAGCAAAAATCGATTTTTGCTGCGAGCGTGAGGCAAATTGTCTTCAAATTGTCCGCAAATTGGCAAAGTGTCTTCTAATTGTCGTATTAATCGGTCCGTCAAAATTAGTCCAGCCGTTTCAGAGATTAGCCGGAACAAACAGACAGACAGACAAACATTGTAAAAAATGTCATTTTGGTATATGTACCGTATATTTAATCATATGCACGTCGTAAAAAGCGGTTATTTAATGTTACAAACAGACACTCCAACTTTATTTATTTGTATAGATGTATAGAAGATATGCCAACTCCATAGGATTCAGTACTCGAGGTTTACTCGCTGTTTACCTGTCACAAACGGTGCAAACGGTGTCAAATCGGTTCACTTAAAACTACGTTGCCAACATAGAGATGGCTGTGGGTCGCATGCATGATATAAATAATAAGAAAAATTAATGAATTCTATTAACAAATTATATTAATACGATTGTACTACTATAGCTTTTTATTAAACACGCAATATTTAAAATAAATAATATGAAGTGAACATTATATCGCTTACTAACTACTTGTTTGGTTTTCATAAAAATTACATGCAGTGCAGTTTTTGAACGCAATGCAAACAGTTACCTTCAACTTGCATAATTGCACCAATTTTACTCTTAATTATTAATTTTGTAATTTTGATGTTTTCCTTCAATGTTGTTTTTCTGACCTGTAACACTTTTCTCGTTGGTAGAGGTGAAAAGTTGTATGTTTAACACGAGAGCAAAATTTTCTGATGTCTCGTGCCTTTAAATCACTCACTGTGCTCAGTAGTCTATATTTGAATCACTCGCTACGCTCGTGATTCAATTTTAGACTACTTCGCTAGTTCGTGATTTAAATTCAGCACTCGCAGCGAAAAATGATTTTGCTCTCTTGTATAACAAATAACTATTGACTTCCCATACTAAATCGATCACGTGGTCAGTAGGATTTGTGTGAAGAGTCAAAAAATTTTTGTCATTTTTCGACCTATGTTTCTAGGAGAACGTTTTTCATTTACCGATTCTGAGTCGACCCTAAAAATTTGTGCACTGAAAAAAAAAACCCTGTATATGTACCTAAGTATAATATTCAAACCACTACAGTTTAGCCCAGCCTTTCAGCTACAAGGAGGGAAACGGCAGTCATTTGGACAAATCTTTCACTCCCAGGTGTTTTAAAAGCCTCGATCGAGGACGAAAGAGGCTGGAAGGCAGTCGTGACGTGACATTTGGTTTCGAAACAAACTTGCGCATTATAGCCCGAGAGCCAAACTAATTCGTTCTATGGAGACTCAACAATAATTCTATATCAGTAATTTCTTAACATTGAAAATTAGACTATCTAGTTTAATAAATAATTCATTAGTAATCCACCAATATTTATGACCGCGACATTAAAAAAAACAAATACAAAGCTTAAAAAAATCTTTTAAAAAATAGGCAAAAATGGTATAAGTGTTATTCACTTGAATACATTTATTATTATCTTTCGTAAAAGTATTTAATCCCCCTATATGTGTAAATGAAAAACAAATAAACTTTTAAAAAAACTCTCTACGTAAACTCAAATTGGCATTACACCTATGTTAAAAATGCTATCAGAAACAACCGACTTCTTCCTAAAGTATTAGTCTCCCGTTTTATATCTTTATGGATTTCGACTTTGGTGCTTAGATATGGTGAACATAAACACATGTTAACGATAAAATTGGTGATAGCATATTTGCTGAAAGAATTGCACCATTTTCGGGGTATAACTTTTCTTTTATACCTTCCAATGCGATATTATGTTGGATTCCAAAATATAGTCTCTTAAAATTATATTTAAGGGCCGTTTACAAAAATTTGGCCTGTTATTGAATTTTTTACAAAAATATCGGATAGTTCTTGGGGTATTAGGCATTGAAGAGACATAGCCCAGTTTAGGCATTTTGATCTGTAGACGAAGTAACATTTAGGCAATAACGATGTCTAGGCATTCACGGTTAGGCAATCTGCTTCTTAGTCAATTGCCGTGTAAGGCATTTTTGCAGCAGTGGCATCCTGCATTTTAGGCACTGGCACCTGTGCTCATAACCCATTAATGCGAGTAACAGATCTCATATGAAAAGAAAAACAATCTCTATTTTGTAGAGTATCGTAGCAAAATAACATTTTTAATGTAACAATCTAAAACGAATTGAATAAATACTTGACTTAATAAGATCGTAACATTTAGCTTAAGTGGTACTCTCTACCTTTCTCAATTACGCTCGTAAACTTTTGTGGTATTGTTATTACAATTTAGAATATTGTTTTTGAAGAACAGTAAATTATCTTATTATTATGATATCCTAAAAAGGGGTATTCAAAATATTCTGGTCGTAAATATAAGCTTCAAAAATAAAGTAACTTAATAGTTGGAAAATGGCAAACAAAAAAGGGAATCAGATTATATTGGGCTAGTGATTGGCCGTGACTTCGTTCGTCCGACCTTGCCCCTGTTAAGATACTAGTTAGGTATTATGTTTTCTATTATGAGACAAGACATCCTTAACTTGGGAAAATTGCCTTAAAGGGATACAAAAACACTTTGTGATTTATTTGCCCGCTTTCTATTCGATCAGTTTTGCTTACGAATGGTAAGTAGTTTACAAACTTCCATTCGTACTAAAACTGTTCCTTTCGCATATTTTTTAAAGAATATTCGTCATCGGTAGGTAGAAATCGGACGACGAGCGACGAGTCAAATTCCGCGACTGTACATTAGATTACTCACTAAATTATAAAATAATCACGGCACATTCAAAAAACTTTTACGGTTAGGCTCAACTCACTAGGTATATTAGCAACAAAGGCATACCAAGGACCTGAAAAAAGGTTTTTTTTCAGTTACGTGAGGTATACATACATGCACGGATAGCCCTCAGCAAAACATCATAATTAATTTGGACTAGTATGAACTTGATATTGATAAAAGATTGTTTGACGTCTCGACGAGTTGACAATCAATTGGGTATTTGACTAAAATTTTTTTATTGACTTAATGAATTTAATGTTCATTTAATTAGTAGCAACACAATGCAGGTATTTATTTTCAAATATCTTGCATATTTTCAGCGATATAGAAAATCAAAATTTCTTATTAGACAAGGTGAGCGCCATAGAAACGTGACGTCACATTTCTATAGCGCCATACTCTCGCCATAGAAAATTTCGTTTTAGAAGGAGATAGCTAGAGTCACAATTAAGTAGCTCATAATTCGCTTGTTATAATACAGATTGAATTTCTTTTTTCACATTTGATATTCAATAATGTTATATTTCTAAATGTCATAATTAAATATCTACATTTCAACAACAGTCAAATGTTCGAAATCAAACAACTCTTTACTAATATGACACTTTTATTTCAACTTCTGCACAAATTCACAATCACTTTTACTAAGTTTTCAATGCTTGGTTCTCTTAGGACGACCGTCTAAATCGATGGCTAGCACCGAACTGACGCTCCCGCGGCGTTGCGGCCTACAAGTGCCCTCCCCACTCTAACCATTTTAATTAACTCATTGGTAGAGGGCGCCTCATTGGTAGAGGGCGCTCGGAGCAACGCCGCGCGTAGCGACGAATCAAACGACTTACTTTTAATATGAAAACTAATCAATTTAATAACTTACAATCGATATTTTAAGTGTAAAATAATATAATGGCTATAAAACATTTATGCACTTTAACAGCTCGGCCATCCTCAATAAGCAAGTCCTCGTGCTTAACATATCAAACAAAGCTTAGTTTTTCTTAAAATACTTAATTGATAAATACAGTTTGATACTCACTATTATCGTACGATATTGGTTTAATGGTCATGTTCTATTTATTAATTAAATTAGAACAAATTAAAAACCATATCATGCCTACATATACCTAATTAATTATATTTTGGTTTTAACATTATAGTTTATGTTTACTTATTTATTAATTATCTTACTATACTTAATCTGATTACATTTTTTACATATATTTTTAATCTTCATTTTTTTCATTATCACTACCCGATTTGCTATCAAAATCAGTGTTAAAGTTCAACCAAGGCTGAAGCTTATCAATCGCAACAATAGTTTCGTAACGCCTATTATTTTTTCGTGTCAAAGGAGTATCCTCGATCACAAACCTTTCATTTGGTAGTAATTTTTTTATGCGATATGGTCCCTGATATTTACCTACTAATTTTTTTGATTTTCCGTCATTATTGGTAACTATTCGTTCAACTCTTACTAATTCACCTTCTTTATATACCCTGCCCTCTTTTCTTGATTTGTTAAACCTTTGTTTATCTTTCTCTTGCTGACACCTAATTTTGTCTCCTGTTTCCTTCCTTAAGTCTGATAGCTCATCAGTAGATCTAACGTTAAGTGTGTCGTTAATTATTTAAATTTTTACTTTTTTGCATTCACAATGCAATTTTTATCATAGAAAAATGGAAAATAAAGTATTTGAAGTTTGTGAGACGGGTCGATTTTTTCTAAATACTTTATTTTCCATTTTTCTGTGTCGTTAATTATTTCATTTAGGATTGTTTCGGACGTGTTCGTTACTTTGTACCCAAATAAGAGTTCAGATGGACTTTTCTTAGTAGTACTGTGTACAGTAGTATTAATACCCAACTGTATGTCTGAAATGTGTTCATCCCAGGTTCTATCGTCTTTACCGTGTGTTTTTGTTGAGAGAGCATCAAGAATAGTCCTATTGAAACGTTCCACCTGGCCATTTGCCCGAGGTGAAGCGACCGCATTTAAAATATGTTTTATTCCTGTGCCCTTAATAAAGTTTTGAAAAACATGTGAAGTGAAGCAAGAACCTTGGTCAGAAATGAGGCGGGTTGGAGCGCCAAAATAACTGATGTGTTCTCTAAGTACCCTAATGGTAGTTGAAGCTTTGGTATCCCTCACTGGCGTAATGTTAACAAACTTGGTGAAACCATCAACGATAACCAGCAAATAAGAGTTTCCTCTCTTGCTACGTACGAATGGCCCTAAGTGGTCCGCGTGAATAGTGTGAAACGGTATTTCGGTCTTTGGGATAGGGTGTAATTCACCAGCGCGAGGGCCACCCTGAGCTTTGTGATGAGCACACTCCAGACAGGCAGCAACATATTTTTTTACAAATCGACGTAGTTTTGGAAACCAGTAACATTGCCTGATGCGAGACAAAGTCTTCTCAAAGCCAAAGTGGCCCACGTCGTCGTGGTTCATTTTCAGGACTTGCCACCTGACAGCTTTAGGAACGACCCACCGTAATTCATTATTTACTTTACGAAATACACGATCATTCTTTAAACAATAATTATTACATATATCGACTACTTTTTCAGACTCGGAATCTTTGAGAATATTTTTAATTTTATTTATCTCATCATCCGCCATTTGTACAGTACTAATCCAATCGTTTTTTTCGATCGACAGTACGTCCAAAACGTGAGATTCCGGGATGGCGGGTGCAACTGGGTTCCGGCTAAGAGCATCCACGTGCGACATACGGGCTCCTGATCGATATTCGAAGTTACAGTCGTACTCCTGAAGTTGTACCCACCACCGCGCGATTCTCGGTACCATGTCACGTTTTGTCATAGCTGTTCGTAAAGCGTTACAGTCAGTTATAATTTTGAAGGGTACACCAAGCAGGTACACACGGAACCTAGCAAGGGAAGCTATGACCGCTAACGTCTCGAGTTCAAAAGAGTGCATCTTTTGTTCATTGACTGTGGTTTTTCTACTATAAAAAGAGATTGGTCTTAGAAGGCCTTCCAAATTCTTTTGGAACAAGACGCCAGCTACCCCGAATTTGGAGGCATCTGTGTGCAACTCTATTGGGAGGGACGGATCATATAGCGCCAAAACAGGCCTCTCAACAAGAGCTTTTTTCAGAGATTCAAAGGCATCATCATGTACATCAGACCAAACCCATGGACTATTTTTTTTTAATAAATCGGTTAATGGATTGGCAATGATCGCGAAGTTCTTAACAAATCTCCTGAAGAAGCTGGCTAACCCAATGAACTGGCGGACCTCATGCTGATTTTTAGGTCGTGGAAATTTGCTCACGGCCTCCGTCTTGCGAGAACCAGGACGTATCCCATCAGATCCTACTTGGAATCCAAGATAGTCTATTTGGTCATAGAAAAAGAAACATTTTGACAACTTAAGCGTAAGGCAACCTAATCTTAATAAATTTAAAACCTCTCTCAGGCGACTCATGCCTTCGGTGAAATCATGAGCGGGTATTAAAACATCATCCATGTAAACCACGGCGTACTTAATTTTTGCTTCGGCTAATATTTTGTTAATCGTTCGCTGAAAAGCGGATGGTGCGTTAACAAGACCGAAAGGCATTCTTAAGTATTCATACTGTCCATCCGGCGTTACGAAGGCAGTCTTGTATGTAGAATCTTCCTTAATAGGTATTTGATAGTAGCCGGATGCGAGGTCCAAAGTAATAAACAAAGAGTGGCCTGCCAGTAGGTCTAATTGGTCTTCGACGCGAGGCAATGGAAAATGGTCTTTAATGGTTTTGCGGTTAAGCGCCCTATAATCGACACATAATCGCTTCTCGCCTGTTTTCTTTTTGACGAGGACGATTGGACTCGCGTAAGGTGAAGAAGATTCGCGAACAATATTTGCATCCAACATTTCCTGAACCATTTCCCTAACTTCTGACCTTTCGCTTAAAGACATTCTATAAGGTCTATACACAATGGGATCGGAATCCATCAATCTTATTTCCATTTCATTGACGGTAGTAAAACCAAGATCACTTAAGCCTTTTGAAAAACAGTCGCTAAATTCACTAAGCAAGGCTTTGAGTTCCTGCTTTTGATCGTTACTGAGGAGACTGCCAAAATTTTCCGTTTCAGGAACATTCGTATCAAGTGATATTTTGCAAACGTCCCTAATAAGAGGGAGTGGAGAAGCGCGAGTAATAAGCGAGTTATTCGCGAACTCTATAGTATTCATGGACATATTTTGGACTAGCAGTCTACCCTTGCCACAAACAATAGCATACCCACCCGGCAAGAGAAAATATTCGCTACCTACTTTGCCTCTAACGCAACCATCGACATATATTCTACCAGAATAAGATTTATTCGCTACTATGGGGATCGTTTTAATTTCACATTTAGGGATGGTTACCGTTTCAGCCGCCGTAAGATACAATTTATCGTTATTAGTGATGTCTTCAAATATTAACTCTGATGGTGTTTTCGTAATTATTATACTAGGGTGTTCTGTAAAGTTATGGCCCAACAAGACTGGTTGTTTAATGGCATCATCGTCTACAACATACATTTCTATCGGTAACTTAATGCCTTGTACATTAACGTTTACTTTTAATCGCGCTTTACATTGCACTTGATTTTCACCTATCCCTCTTAGCACCGGAAGGTTACTTGTCTCGAGTAGGATGCCCAAATTAATAGCATTAGAATAGCGTATGAGTGAACATTCGCTGCCTAGGTCTACGTAGGATTGCAAGGCTTTGCCATTTACTTCGATTAATATTAAGTATTTTTCTTTGGCTTTTCCAAGTAAATCGGTGTCACTATCTGGTATCCCAACGGTACTACGGCTGCTTTTGTCACCAACGCAAACCCTGAGAACCTCTTTTCCCTTCTCATTAGATTTATCATTATTTCGACTTTTCTCAGATTGTATATACGGACAAGATGTGATTTTATGACCGATTCTATGACAGTTACTACACTTTTCGATCGGTTTTGGACAGAGAAAACTAGGATGCCCTTCTACCCCGCAGTTAAAACATTTTACCGGAGGTTTGCTCGTGCCTGCTAACCCTCTGTTAGTACTTGGGGGGTTATTCTGTATTTGCCGTTTGTCTAGCCTAATTTTATTTGTGTTAAGAATACTTTCTCTACGATTTCCATTTTTAACTGTCTTCAAGTATCTAAGAACTTGTTCGGGGGAGTCGAACTGGACTGCTTGAGCACCTAGTCTTATGCTTCTATCTTCAATGCCGTGCAAAATGCAATCTACCGCCTGCTTACCGGCTATTTTACAACGATTTAATTAATTTAATTTAGAATAGAAATACTGTTCTAACGGCTCCCCAAACCTAACCCTCAGTGCTAGCATTTCGGTTAATAACTCTGCAAAGTTTTCACTATACGGAAACGATTCAGTTAATTTAGTCTTCCATTCTGCCCATGTATAACGTACACTAGGTAAACTCTGGTACCATGATTTAGCGAGACCAGAAAGTTTGGGTAGAGCGTAATGAATTACCTCCCTTTCGTCCCAGTTATAAATTATTGCGCATTCCTCAACCTTGGTCAACCAATTAACAATACTTTGATTTTTCGCAAGAGGATCGAACTCTGGAATCACATTGTTTGTAGCAGAAAGTTTATTTTGGCTTGACTTGGCAATATCTTTAAGAGCATTTACAAATTTTGATAAAATGTCACTACCGCTACCGCCCGAGCTTTCGGGAAGAACATTATCGCATTCATACCTGGCACGTCTTTGAGGTGGAGAAGAACCCGTCCGTTGATGTGAGAATTCATGGGTTTCGCGTGTCGCTGATGGTCGTGGGGTCCGACTCCTCTGTCGTTTTCTCGCTCTGCTTCGCTCGCCGATGTCGTAATCCGCGTTCAAAGCGTATGGCTCCTCGGGTCCATCGTATGCTCGTCGTTTCAATTCTTCTTTTAATTCGGCAGCAGAAAAAGATCGAAGTGGGATCATTTTTGAATGGCATCTCGACCGAGAGCGTCGCTCTAGCTCACCGTTCTCGGCCCTGTGTCTAGATTGTGAGCGTTGCTCTAGCTCACCGCTCCTACGTCTGAGTTGGGATCGCGAGCGTCGCTCTAGCTCACCGCTCTCAATACTGTGTCTAGATCTTGAGTGTTGCTCTAGCTCACCACTCTCATTTTCGCATCTGGCTCGCGAGCGTCGCTCTAGCTCACCGCTCTCGAGTCTCCGTCTAGGTCGTGAGTGACGCCCTAGCACATAACTCGCGTTCTTTTGTCCTGATGATGAACGTTGCTCTAACTCTTTGTTTAAAGAACTTTGACGAAACTGCGATGTCCGCTCTATTTCGTCAGTCAGCAGCCTATGTCGGAGGATAAGCTCCTCATCCTCGTCATCGCGGTTTTGCACAGTATGTTGGATCAAGAGAACCGGCGAGTCACCTGCAATTCCAGAACGTTCTCTGCTCCGGCTACTTTCTCGTCGATTAGTCTCATCCATTCTAGAACTCGAAAATAAATAGCTGGTATTAATTGTTAGCTCACTAGAGCAACATGATGTATTTATGTGTGTTGTTAGCAGCCACGGTAGACATGAAGTTTAAACGAGATTACTTTTTGTCTAGTTTTAAGGCCTCAAAACAAAGTTACGTGAAGAATTTTATAAATTTTAGCCTTAGTAAGCAATGCACAGAAGCACTCATATAGAAGAACCAAAAATATTTGTACAGATGAACACAGATTAGACTTAAGACAATAAAGATTATGTAATGGGACTGGAATATATAATTTATGAATAGGACTTAATTTTAATTAATCTTGTATAATCCTACATGCCGCCCCGTGACTGGCCGAGTAAGAGAAACAAAAAATAAATATGAACTGTATAGTATAACATCCATTCCATGTAACCTTATTCAAATGCAAATAAACATTATTTCATTTCTGTCGTTTCATTTCATAGTCATGAGAGTTTGTCTTTAGAAAAACCACCTGATGCATCCAGAGAGTAGCCCCGGCAATGCACAGGAAGCTTTCATAGATCACTGCCTGTCATATCCAGAGAGTAGCCCCGGCAAATATGAAAGACAGGAACCAATCAAATCAGTCATTTAACTAAATTTTAGTCTTGTATATGAAAAAAAACTGCATGACGCATCCGAAGAGCATCCCCAGCAATAAGCAGGAAGCTTTTTATCGATCGCTGTCCATCATATCCGGAGAGTAGCCCCGGCAAATATGGAGGACAGAAACCAATTCCGTCATTTATCTAGATTCCTAATACTATAAAAAAACCACCTGACGCATCCGGAGAGTAGCCCCGGCAAAGCGCAGGAAGCTTTTATCGATCACTGTCCATCATATCCGGAGAGTGGCCCCGGCAAATATGAACGACAGCAACCGACGTTTATCACTGACGGATATTGTTCGTTATGGAAGCTAATTTATTTATACTTAGTTTCCAAAGGATTTTAAGTGAATATTCCAGTAATTCAAGCAGTAATTTTATTAATTGACTATGAAAAGAGTGGAAAGAAAAAAAAAGGGGGAAAAAAAGAATAAGAAAATTGTGTTACTTACGTGGACGTGAAATGAGAGTTCTTTCAGACTCTCATATATCCCGCTTCTGAGTTGTTCGAAATCAAACAACTCTTTACTAATATGACACTTTTATTTCAACTTCTGCACAAATTCACAATCACTTTTACTAAGTTTTCAATGCTTGGTTCTCTTAGGACGACCGTCTAAATCGATGGCTAGCACCGAACTGACGCTCCCGCGGCGTTGCGGCCTACAAGTGCCCTCCCCACTCTAACCATTTTAATTAACTCATTGGTAGAGGGCGCCTCATTGGTAGAGGGCGCTCGGAGCAACGCCGCGCGTAGCGACGAATCAAACGACTTACTTTTAATATGAAAACTAATCAATTTAATAACTTACAATCGATATTTTAAGTGTAAAATAATATAATGGCTATAAAACATTTATGCACTTTAACACAAATACCCAATTATTAATATTAGACTACCGACAGTTGGCACAAAAAGTGTAGTAAGTATATTAAACATCCGTCGCGGTATAATAAAATAATGCAGCTAGCACTTCCTACTGTCACTATCGTGATGCGACGACAAGGTCATAAGCGTTAACGATACAAGTAATATAAATGTACAACCGACAGCAAATCGTATTAAACAGTTACCAAACAAACATCGCCTTAATTTAATAACATACCTTCGTGATAAGGGCACTCTGAAGGCCAGCATACTCAGTCTAATGTGCAGTTCAAATCAGGTGTGTAGGCGATGTATGTAGGTGCGGAGGCCAGGAGCCCGAAATAAGAACACAGTAGATGAGTTTAAACTTTTGAAGAGCTTTCGGGTAGCAACATGCGGGTGCTCGCGACGGCTTTGACAGGGCAACTAACTTTTAAATAACGGCTAACAAAACCAGTAACAGGTAGCAAAATAACTATCGTTGCGCCACCTACATGCTCATACCCGTCAACTTATCTTTATTAGAATAAAGACACACATACAACCAATATTTTAAGTAATACTTAATTAACATTGTTTACCAACAAAAATAGATATAAATAATATATTTTGGCCATTTTGACATTATTTAGGAACAGATAGATTTTATACGTATAGGTGAGCATCGCGTCGTCTACACTCTCCCCCCCATTGTCCGTCAAGGACAATCATCACTAGCGGTAGGCAGCACGGCCAGGCGAGTAGCGGGTCTGGTGAGTATACCAGTCTTGGTTTTAACTTCGGCAATGCGCACACGACCGTCAGCTCCCGGATGAACCTTTTCAACTAGGCCCTTTGGCCAGGTGTTCCGGGGCAAGGAGGGGTCCACAATGACAACAACATCTCCTTTCTTCAGGTTATAACCTTCTTGGTGCCATTTCTGACGAGGTAAAAGAGTAGGTAAGACTTCACGAACCCAGCGCTTCCAAAACATATCCGTTAGACGCTGAGCTATTCTCCATTGTCTCTTGCGGTACAGGTCACAGTCAGTGAACTCTCCAGGGACGGGCAGATTGGATGAGGAGCCAATAAGAAAATGGTTGGGTGTGAGCGTTTCGGGGTACTCATGGTCGACCGACACGTGACTCAGCGGGCGACTGTTCACCATATTTTCTATTTCAGCCAGTAAAGTACTCAAAACTTCGTCTTTCGGAGCTCGTTCCTTCAGTACCGTTCTGAGTGCCGTCTTCACGCTTCTTATCAGGCGTTCCCACGCTCCTCCCATGTGAGGACTAGCAGGTGAAATAAATTGCCAATCAACGCCCTTATTCACCAGTTCATCTTTCACATCAGGCCGATTTATTTCTTGTAACGCCATTTTCATCTCGGTTGCAGCACCCCTGAAATTTGTGCCGTTATCTGAAAACATTTTGGACGGCCAACCACGTCGTGCTGCCATTCTTCTTAGCGCCATTATAAAAGAATCAGCTGACAGTGAAGGAACCGTCTCAATGTGAATCGCCCTTACGGTCAGGCAGGTGAAAAGCACACCGTATCTTTTTTCCCGGCGGCGACCGACAACAACTTCCATCGGCCCAAACAGGTCGACACCACAAAAGGTAAAAGCTCGTTGGTGGTGAGCAAGCCTTGCCAGCGGAAGATCGCCCAGTCTTGGGTTTGCAGGCTTAGCTTTTCTGATTCTGCAGACCAAGCAGCGCGCGGCCACAGTGCGCACAGTAGGACGTAAGTGAAGTAACCAGTATTTTTGGCGAATTTCATTGACCACCATTTCATTGTTTCCATGCGCGGCCATCTCATGATAATATTTAACTATTAATTTTGCAGTTGGATGGCGGCCGTCCAGTATTACGGGATTTTTCACGTTGTTATTAACGTCAAGCATCGCTTGGAGGCGACCTCCAACCCGTAGTAGGCCACAATCATCAAAGTATGGCGTCAAGGTACGTAGTCTGCTACTAGATTCAATAGGCTTTTTATTTTTCAGGAGGTGAATCTCTTCAGCGAATGATTGCATCTGCGCGCTGCGCAAAATCAAGCTTTCAGCGCGTTGTCTCATTTCAGTATTATTTTCAGCGGTTCCAGGCTGTCTGCACTTGTTTACAAAAAATAAAACATTCGCCGTAGATCTCACTAAACGAAGCCAGGAAGAAAACTTCGTCACATCGGGAACAGGTAAGTCATTACTTTCAGTACCATGTAGTGTGTTTACTTGTAATAATTCTTCATTAATTTTCTCTTTTTCAGGTTCATACTTCGGCCAATCTTCGGGCTTCGAGTACAGGAAGCGGGGACCTCGAAGCCAGTCGCAGTCGTTCGTTAATTCGTAATTATTTAGTTTTGTAGCTTTATCGGCGATATTCATATCGGTAGGTATATAGTTCCATTCTTGTGACTGAGATAACTCGTCGATTTCACCCAGTCTATTTGCCACGAAAACTTTATAATTGCGCGTATCGTTCTTAATTTGATGTAAAACGATTAACGAGTCCGTCCAGAAGTATTTTTTATCTATAACTAACCGGTTCTCGCGCGAAATTGTCTCGGCGAGCCGGCATGCGATAACGGCAGCTTGTAGTTCTAGCTTCGGTACTGTTATATATTTATGTATCGGCGAGGCTCGACACTTGCATGCGATGAATGAAACGCGTATATCATTTGTTTTCGTCACTTCTCTGTAGTAGGCAACGGCAGCGTATGCAGCGGGCGACGCGTCGCAGAACACATGCAGTTCTAAGGACGTCTCTTTCCCACCTGTGTTATCGCTGTGAGCGCGCCTCAGCTGATCTTCATTTTCTATCTCGCTCTCAGGTAAGTTTGTGTGAAAATGATATCGTGGTATGCGCAAGCGTTGCAGCTGTCGTAGATCAATTAACCATTTTTGGATAATTTTGTCTTCTTTTTCAGGTATCGATTCGTCCCATTTAATATCCATTTTCCATACATTTTGCAGTACTATCTTAGCTTGAACTGTAAATGGTGCGAGGAAGCCAAAAATATCAAATATAGACATAACTATGCGCAGTAGTTCTCTCTTGGTAGGTACTTTCTGAGAATTCAGTATTTCTTCAGGAATGCGCTTGAATGATAAGTCAAACCCAAAGGTATCGCTCAACGGGAACCAAAGCAGCCCGAGAGTACGTTCAGGTGAGTCATCGCAGCCAGTTTTCATCCTTATGGCCTTATCACTTAAAGTTTCTTTCAGCGTGCAATCTAATACTTCCGGTTTATTGCAGATCCAGTTTCTTATCTCAAACCCACCTTCACTGTGAATTTTTGACACTTCTTTTATCAATTTCAAGGCCGTTTGTGCATCGTCCACTGATTGGATGTAATCGTCCATGTAATGCGATTTCAGGATGGCTTCAGTGGCTTCAGGCATCTCATCTTTGAATCTCAGTGCATTTTTGTTTTTAATATGCTGCGCAATAAATGGTGAGCAGTTGGCGCCAAAAATTAATGACGTCATCACGTAGGTACCAATGTCGCATTTATTATTTTCTCGCCATAAAAAACGAAAAGCATGCTGATCATCTTCGTTTATTTTCACACGAAGGAACATGTCTTTTATGTCACCCACAAATGCGACCGGCTTTTCTCGAAATCGCAGCATAATTCCCAGTAAGGATTGTAATAAGTCCGGCCCTTGCAGTAGATAATCGTTCAGTGAATGTCCTTCGGTGATGGCAGCGGCATCAAAAACCAATCTCAGTTTCTTTTTGTTTGGATTGTCTACAGCGAAATGCGGTAAATACCAAACGCGTTTACCGTGCATCGATATCTCTTCATCGCTCAACTTTCGAGCGTAATTGTTTTCTAATAAATGATTTATTCTATCTTTATATCTCATAGCATAACTATTATCTAATTTCATTTTTCGTTCAACGCCTAAATATCTTTTATAAGCGTTGTGAAAGCTATTTGGCATCGCAAGGTCGTCTTTCCACGGTAAACAAACCTCCCAACTTTTATCAATTAATTTGGCAGATTTGTCGATGCAGTCGATTGCGCGAAGATCATCCTTATTGACTCGTGCCTTAGAGTTCACTCCTATCGCTTCGAATGCAAATGAGCGTCGTACTAACTCGTGCAGTTGTTTACATTCTATAATATCAATATTATCTGTGTGCGCATTACCTTCGCAGTTATCCCATTGTTGCATCGCGTATGACGATGCGCCGGCGCCTGTGTGCGTCTCCCGCTGTGCGAGCTGATTACTCACGGGGCTAGCGGCGGAGAGGAGTGGGACGGCGGCGATGCGGGCGGCGGCTGACGGCAGCTCGAGCTCGCCCATCAGTGTCATAACGGACGCGCGATCAGTCGCAAAGGATCGATAACGAGGGAATGTACTAGCGGCGGCCGGAACGATTCCATGTAAACACCACCCGAGCGGTGTTAGCGTCGCGCACGGTTCGTTCTGGCCACGATAAACTGTCTTTAGAGAAACTAACAGCTGGTAATTGTCTTGGCCGATTAGTAACTTAGGCTTAACATCACTGGTACACAAATAATTTTTTAAGTCACGTAAATGTTCGTACGCATCGACGTTAACTTTCGATAAACACTGAATAGGTAGGTCCAATTCGCTTATCTTTCGCGCGCGCACCTCGTACACTTCATTGTTATTGTTCGACAGCTTAAAGTTAACTATTTCACTTTGACACACGATATCGGAGTTCCACGCACCACGGATTCGTATAGTTTCGGGCTGACCTTTTAAGTTGATATAGTTCGCGAAATCAGCTGACACTAAAGACACTGTAGCTCCATCATCTAATAAGGCGTGCGTACTAATAGTGCCTTCCGGTCCATGAATGTTCACGCGCACTATTTTTAACATAACACTTGCGTTCGGGCACAATATACTAGTGTTTGTGACGGTTCCGTTAACCGAGCTAGTGTTCTCACTTTCACTAATTGTCACTAAGTTTGCGGTCGTCGTCGGTACGATGTCGTCCTCCTTGGTGACGGCACTGGATGATGATGTTTTCTTGGCAGGCCAATGAAGTAAGCGATGGTGGGCCATACCACACTCGTCCACATCACACGGCGCGGCAGGGCAGGCTTCCTTGCTGTGACCAGACAGCAAACAGTTGTGACAAAGTTTGTTTACTTTCACGATACGCCATTTGTCTTTTCTTAGCGCTCGTTTAAATTTACTGCAGTTTGCAAGCTGGTGGATGGCAGTTCGGCAGACTTTGCACTTGGCGCTGGGTTCATTAGTATACAGCACAGAGTGAACTTGAGTCTTGCGCTCATCATTTTTCTTGGGCACTCGGTAATCTGATTGGCTGTGAATGTAACTTATACCAGCGGCGGCTACCTTCTTGGCTTCGCCGTGCAAAAAGTCGGAAAACACTTGCAACTTAGCTTTGCTTTCATCTTGGTGCTCATGTAAATAATCCACCCACTTGTTTATCAGTGCACTGGGACACTTGGACACGACAGTGTTTAGTAATTCTGGACTTCTCACATAATCCGTTTGTTTGATGGACTGGGCGGCTGCAACGTAGTTATTTATTTTTACAGCAAATGTCACTAAGTCACTGTGGTAAGTTTGCGGTAAAGGTGGCAGTTTCTTTAACTGTGAAGCTATTTTATGTATAATAAGTTCTGGTCTTCCAAAGCGTAGTTCTAAGGATTCTATAATGACACTTGGTTTAGTGTTGCAGATAAGTAGTGACGAGACTGCCTCTCTTGCTTCACCACGTAAACTTTTACTCAGCCGCGAAATATTTTCACTCTCACTGAAATTGCATAGCTTAGTGGTTTCTTCATAACTATTTTTGTATTGCAGCCATTCAAACGGATCTCCAAAAAATAAAGGTAAGTCCTTGGGCGTAGCTAGTCTTGACAACAGTTTTGATTGTGCGTCGCAGGTGACTGTGGCCATCCGTTCCATTGCTTGTGCTAGGTGCTGAAGATCCGACGATGGGGAGATGTCAGCGGGGGGCGCCGGCGGCGGTGATGCCGCGCGCGGTTGCTGCAACTCCTGTTGACTTTTATCCAGCCATTCTTCTATCTTATTCGAAGCTTCAGCAAGGGAATCTGTTTTGCTGCACTGGGACCTTCGTGACGACCCACCTTCAAGCTCGGCGAGTTGGACTTCTAACCTTTTCTCTATAAGTTTCTTCTCGATTTCAGCTTTGGCTTCAGCTGCCTCTAGCTCAAGCTGCTTCCTACGTGCCGACAAAGAAGATCTACTGGAGTTTTTCTTCGAGTGAACCGATACTGGACCGGTAAATTCGATTTTTAAACTACCTTCTCTTTTCGGTATCTGGTTGGCGATTTCTTTCAGCTCATTTCGCGGAACCACTATGTCTGATTGCACTTTGCGTGAAAGCACTTCACTATCTTCGGCGGTTTGTAACAACGATTCTCGTACGAGAGTTCCGCGCGTTTTCACCATTGTGCGCGGCGGTGTGTTGAACATTCCTTTGCTCATCTACAGCTTACAGCTTCCGAAATCCTGGCAAATCCGGTTGAAGGACCACTTTGTAGGCGATGTATGTAGGTGCGGAGGCCAGGAGCCCGAAATAAGAACACAGTAGATGAGTTTAAACTTTTGAAGAGCTTTCGGGTAGCAACATGCGGGTGCTCGCGACGGCTTTGACAGGGCAACTAACTTTTAAATAACGGCTAACAAAACCAGTAACAGGTAGCAAAATAACTATCGTTGCGCCACCTACATGCTCATACCCGTCAACTTATCTTTATTAGAATAAAGACACACATACAACCAATATTTTAAGTAATACTTAATTAACATTGTTTACCAACAAAAATAGATATAAATAATATATTTTGGCCATTTTGACATTATTTAGGAACAGATAGATTTTATACGTATAGGTGAGCATCGCGTCGTCTACAAGGTGTAACTAATACGCTAAGATAATCAATAAAAAGGGATAATTACGAACCTATTGTATTGTAGGATTTGTAGGCAAATATTTATTTCAAACATAACTATAAGCGATGCGAATGACACAAAGATCCATGGCTTTCGCAAACAGACCAGTAATTACCTGCTTTTTAATAATTATAAATAAACTAGCTGACCCAGCGCGACTTCGTTCCCGTGGCCCTACCCCCTACTCCACCCTACCCTACCCGTTCTCTACCCCTACCTTACCCCTACCCTACCCTACCCCTACGCTACCCCTACCCCTACTCTACCCCTACCCTACCCCTACCCTAATTTACCCCTACCCTACCCCTACCCTAACCTACCCCTACCCTACCCCTACCCTACCCCTACCCTACCCTACACCTACCCTACCCCTACTCTACCCTACCCTATCTCTACCCTACCCCTACCCTACCCTACCTCTACCCTACCCCTACCCTACCCCTACCCTACCCCTACCCTACCCCTACCCTAGCCCTACCCTACCACACCCCTAACCTACCCCTACCCTACCCCTACCCTACCCTACCCTACCCCTATATCCTTCCTTGGACTCCCACGATCATTTCAAGACCAAAATTAGTCAAATCGGTCCAGCCGTTCACGCGTGATGTCGTGACCAAGGGAAATAGGGATTCATTTTTATATATATAGATTCCATACGATTTCACACATTCCACCGGTTGCACTAAGTTTTTTTTACATTATACTTTTACTTTTACAGGGTTTATGGTTTAAAAATGTATGGGGTTTGACAGTTTTGACAGCAAAATTCAGTTATTTTTACGAATTCGTAAAATGAATATTTTGGTGCAACCGGCTGATTATCTAGCCCAATGTTCCTTAAGAATTTGTGTAATGGATACTAGACAATAGATAAACATACCAACTTTATACTTTTTTATATATGAATATAGGATAAATACTGATACAGTTGAACCAATTGAACGGTTACACATTATCTAATAGATATAAAAATTAAATAAGATCGATATTCAAACTTGTTATTATTGACACACATACTCACTTTTATAACTAACTAGCGGATCCTCGCGGTTTCACCCGCATGCTACCCGTTCCCGTGGGAATATCGGGATAAAATATAGCCTATGTCACTCGGGATGAATGTAGCTTTCTAATGGTCAAAGAATTTTTTAAATCAGTCCAGTAGTTTCGGAGCCTATTCGATGCAAACAAACAATCAAATCTTTCCTCTTTTTAATATTAGCACAGTCTATATATTTATATTAGTATAGATTATTAGCAAAACGGGTCATGATTCAATTGGTTCGACTGTATATAGTTACGTCCAGACCAAGACAAATAGGAAGATGCAGGTATAGCCCCTACGCCAGAGGTTCCCTAACTTATTTTGTCTATACTGCCCACTTTGAAAATAAATAGTAGATTGTACAACAAGTGCATAAAACGTACCATTTAACCCGAGACGTATATAGTCAATTCGAGGGTAAAATGGGTTTTGTGTACAAGTTATACACTCTGCTTTTCACTTCGAGTGTGAGGAAAATAAAGAAGAATATTGCAAAAAATAAACAATAAAGACTTCGCCATATTGGCGGGAAGACTTTCTTTTTCTTATTTTAATTTTTAGTTTTTTTGCATTCACAATGCAATTTTTATTACTGAAAAATGGAAAATGAAGTATTTAGAAAAAATCGACCCGTCTCACAACTAGCTCCGAACTACTCCGTAGCTAGCTACTCCGTAGCTCAGTGGTTAGAGCAGTCGCCCGGAAAGCGAAAGGTCGTGGGTTCGAGTCCCATCGGAGCTAGTTGTGAGACGGGTCGATTTTTTCTAAATACTTCATTTTCCATTTTTCTTTTTCTTCTTTTTTTATACGTGGCAGTGGCAGCACAGTGACTTTAGCATAGATCGTAGTCCATAATGCTCTTGAAATACTTATTTCTTACAAAACTCATTAATTTTGTCTAGTTTTTTTAATTTAGTAATTTAACGTGGATTGTGTACAAACAAAATTAAAGAAACAGAATGAAATAACAAGTTTATTTCACGAAGTTTAATTGCGTGTGTGACTGTTTACCTGACGACCTTTGTCTTAGAGTCTGAGACTTAGACGAAGATTTTACTTTATGCGCTAGAGCATAAAAAGCGATTTTATGCAGCCTATACCCAACATAAACACGAACTTTACGAGCATGAGAAGTGAAAATATTTTTTTTCTGGGTGCCTTTAGGCATGTAGCGCCCACAAGGGGGCGTTATTGCCCACTTTGAAAGACTGCCCTACGCCATACCAGCACGGGTAGCATGACGAACTCGAGAAAGGCTTTGTCTATATCGAAACGTCAAAAATGACATTTCATCGTAGACAAACCCATTGTTCGGCTGTCAATTATAGACTTTCGAGGTAGACAAAACTCCTCTCGAATTCGTCATGCTACGCGTGCTGGTAGAGTTGCCAGACATGGTCAGGCTTTTTGGATGATTGTCCAGACTGTTCGGTTTTATCTCTTTGGTTAACTCGCGAACTCGCCCGCCGCGGTGCGCGCGACGATAGTACGAGTGCGAGTCGCGTCCGCCGGCTTAATAAAATATTGCTAGTAATTTAAATTTTTACTTTTTTGCATTCACAATGCAATTTTTTATTATTGTAAAATTGAAAACGAAGTATTTAGAAAAAACCGACCAGTACCACAACCATCCCATCAGAGCTGGTTGTGATTGTGAGACGGGTCGTTTTTTTCTAAATACTTACTTAATTTTTTTTAATATTGCTTTTATTTTAGAATCATACATCCTACTAATATTATAAATGTGAAAGTTTAGATATTTGGATGTTTGGATGTTTAGATGGTTAGATGTTTAGATGTTTAGATGTTTAGATGTTTAGATGTTTAGATGTTTGGATGTTTGTGTGTTTGTTACTCAATCACGCAAAAATTTGGGACACAGATACTTTGTAGCCCGGAGAGGAACATAGGTTACTTTTTATCCCGGAAAAATATCATACTCCCGCGAGATAACGTCGTGTAAATAGTCTACACGGGCGAAGCCGCGGGCGGAACGCTAGTAATTATTATATTAAATCTTGGTCTTTACTCTACATGTCTGCTCGATCGATGCTCTTAGCCTCGATTTTCTACAGCTCCTGGACCAACTTGCCAATTGTGTTAATTATAATATTCATCATCCGATGCAGCTAAGTAAAGATAATATTCATTAGTAACGCTTGCTTAAAAACTTCCTAACAGTGATTGAACCGTAGACAGAGAAACCTATTCAACAGTGAACAACTACCAACATGTTTATGCTCAACTTACAATACCTGTTACTGAAACAATAGTTTGACAGCAACTGATAGTACAGTGCGACAACGTTTTCTGTTCCGGTGATAATTTTTGGAACTAAAAATAGTTTTCATACGACACAGTCCATTTTGACAGCTAATTTCATATTGCAAGTGGCTCCTCTGTCACAGCTGTCACCATAGGAGTATGGGACTCATAATGGTTGTTTTGCTATTTGAAATATTTGAATAAATGCCTTGGACTAGAATCGCTTGACGAAATCTAGTATAACAATTTTACAGGGTAAAAAAAACATCTTAATTTAACGCAGTTAGTCGGACACTTTTTGACTACAGAGATAATCCTCCTTATAGTTCTACACCCTCTACAACAACATACACTTGCCCTCTAAAATACACTACATACTTTCTCTTTTTAAATAGGGCTGACATGGCTGACAATGACAGCAAAAATGAATGACTGTGACAGCAAATTTAAAATTATTAATTTCCGTACAAGTAATTATACAAAAGCGAAGAGTTTAATCTATGTACAAAGGTACTTTATGATTATTTACAAGAAACCGTGTTTATCGTCGAACATGCCCGTGATGGTTTTGGAGCTGGACGGCGGACCTGACAACACGATGCCGTTCTCGTCAATCGTCATCACTGGTAGTGAACTCTCTGGCTCCGTGGAGTACGATCTTGGTTGTTGCTTCGCTTGCTGACAACAGTATGTCAACGACTCCGAAGAACGGGAAGCTGTTAGCCGGACCAAGGTCGTAGAGCAGTCGGAGGTCCTTCACGCTGTTCGGCAGTCGGAAGTCGTTGGCAGTCGCCGACTGCAGCGCCGCTAACAGTACCAACGCTTGAAGAAATATTTTTTTTATTTAAATCTTAAAGTTTATATTTATTATTGCCTATTATTTAAGTATAATAAATCGTTTGATTAATAATATTCTACAAAAGAAGAGTATCAAATTGTCGTTCTTCCTTATACCTATTCGTATATTCATCATCATCATCATGTCAGCCGAACGACGCCCACTGCTGGGCATATGCCTCGCCCAAGGATGTCCACAACGATCGGTCCTGCGCTTCCCGCATCCAGCGGCTTCCCGCGACCTTGACCAGATCGTCGGTCCACCTTGTAGGGGGCCTGCCCACGGAGCATCGTCCGGTACTAGTAGTCGTACCTACCGTCGTATATTGTTCGTATATTATAGCACTAGCTGTTGCCCGCGACTTCGTACGCGCGGTGTAGTGACCTTGTGTTAGTTTAGTTTGTGTGTTTGCCTTTATTGCCCGTGGTACTACCAGTATTACCACCAGTAGTACTACGGGTAAAAAAAATCTCGTCGTACTACCAAGCGATCCAGTTGTTGCTATAAATTGCCAAGATTTCATAACGCTCTTTTTAAAGTCCTATTCTCTACTAAAAGTGTCTAGAATATTGAATACGCAGGCTGGGTTTGGACATGGTAGGTATCTACGGGAAGTTAGACGTTACATTGTCGAGGATGGTTTGAATGGTTTGATGGCTTTAATCATGCGAGGCAATGTATTTGCTTCCTCATTCATAGATCTGTCCGTCTACCTATCAAGAAACTTTTTCTCAAGTATGCGTGGGAGGTATCAAGCTAAAATTTATGTTCTTACTTAGTAATGCATAATATCAGGCCAATCATATTTTTACTATAAAATGAAAAAGAGATTGTGTGTATCCATACTAATATTATAAATGTGAAAGAGGGTTTGTTTGTTTACCCGTCTTTCACGTCAAAATTGATGCAACGGATCGACGTGACCATGAAGTTTGACTTAATACTCTTAGTTACCTCAGTATTAAGTCGAGCTTCATGGACGTGACTTTTGGAATGGGAATAGTTTGACAGCTGAAAAGTGACATACTTAGGCAGCCATTAGACAGTCAATGTGGATCGCGATCCGCGATCAAAATCAATGATCGCGATCCAGATTGACTGTGTACGAAGGTGATTGACGGCTCGCGATCTTGATCGCAAAATATCTACATAGTAAATCTCGATCGCGATCAAGATCACGATCAGTGATCGCGATCTGGATGGACTGTGTAATGGCTGCCTTAGACTACTTTTTATCCCTGAAAAATATCACATTCCCGCGGGATAACGTCGTCGTTTAGTCCGAGCTTGCGAAGTCGCGGGCGGAAGGCTAGTATTTTGATATGGAGACATTTCCTATTTGTGAGAGCTTGTAATAACTTTCTTTAAGTAACAGGTATAAAATGTAATGATATACCATTTAATTATTTAATTTAACTTAATTTATGTAAGCTTTCCTAGTAAATAAATGAATAAATAAATTAGATAGAAAACTATTTTTAATATTCCTTTATTTTATTGGATGGTACCTACGGCTGAAGGCCTAAGTAGCCAGAGCCGGTTAAATGACATAAAAAATGGTAGGTAGGTGTCGGTATCTACGTACTGGCCACTTAGCGTTTATGAGCAAATTTTTCAAAATTACATTGGTGACATTTTGTCGACATTGCGACAAACTTATTTCACACAGTGGTTAGTTTTTGGTACTAAATATACTGTTGACTGCCGGCAGTCCATTTTGACAGTTAATTTTGTATTGCTAGTGGCTCCTCCACGACTACTGTCACCGGGTCAGTAAGCCTAGCAGTAAGCCTAGCATTGACCACCCAAAACTCGATATGTATCGAATGATAAAGCGATTTATCGACATTCAAACGTCAAAACCCATAGTCTTTTGACAGTTAAACCGGATAACTTATCATATCATATCGCGTTTTGGTTGGTCATGCTAGGGGGGCAGATATATTTGTGGCACCACTATACTTACTGTTGCGACATCTAGCGTCGAGTGGAAATGCGAAATAGAAATATTACATCAATAGGGTGAAAGCTTCAGTTTTGGCCACTGCCCCGAGTGCTTACTTAGCTTAAAACATTTCGTTAATAACTTTTGCTTGATAATATACTTTTTATCTATGACTTTTAAGTCATAATAACAATAGTAATAATTCAGTTTACATCGAATTAGATGTTTCTTTTATTTTATCTAAGTTAGTTAAGTATTGATTTCTCGATGTATCTTTTAAAATTTGATTAACAAAAACACATCAATCGGCACCCTTCGCACATTTTAAGTTTAAAAAATAGGTTTTTAATTTACTAAAATAAAACTAAATTTCGTAAGTATATGAATACTTAGTTATATGTTTTTTACTATGTTTGTAAACGAATTTCTCGAAATCTTAAGGCATATCGAGATGATTCTATTTGATTAAAATTAGGTGTATTCTTACTTTGGGAACAGTCTTAGATTCATCAAAATCAGTTTAGTAGTTTCCGTGGGTATGTTATAGTACAATTCACTAAAACTTATTGTTATTGTACACTAAAACTTAAGAAATAAAAAGTAATTAAAAAAAATAAACTGACTGGCACCGACCTCAAAAAGGTACCTAAATTATAGATATTATATTTTTCCTTTTCAGTTTTGCAGACTCCAAAAAGTATTTTTTTGGAGTCTGCAAAATTTTTTTAAGTAGTTTTTTTGTATTGTAAGAATTTAAAAATGTAAAGAAAAGTATAAGATACATTCTTGACAATTTTAGATATAAATTTTGTATTTTATAGATACCTACTTAAGACCATAGGCGAAAGAAGTGAAAATATCTTAAAGTGGCAACAGCGGGGGCTTTCATCCTACTTAATATAATCATTCGAATGTACATTTGTGAAAGGTATATCGTAATCTTACTGACTTCCTGCGCCATCTATTGCTTAGTAGTCATGATGCGAAAGAAGTGAAAAACATCTTAAAGTGGCAACAGAGGGGGCTTTCACCCTAATTAAAATAATCATTCGAATGTACTTTTGAGAGAGGTATATCTTACTGACTACCTGCGCCATCTATTGCTTAGTAGATATAATGACGTAAATAACATGAAATTATTTTTATGATTTTATATGGGCCTGCCCCCCTAGCATGACCAACCAAAACGCGATATGATATGATAAGTTATCCGGTTTAACTGTCAAAAGACTATGGGTTTTGACGTTTGAATGTCGATAAATCGCTTTATCATTCGATACATATCGAGTTTTGGGTGGTCATGCTAGGCTTACTGGATGGGTTTCAATTTATATTATGTTTTGAAGCAGGTAAAAAAAAATAACATGATTCATTATTATTTGAGACAGCGATTAAATATAACGTATTTTCATAATCATGTGGCGCCATCTATTTTAGTAAGATCAGTCTTTGTATTTTCCCGTAGGAATAAGGGGTTTTTATTAAATATAATGTACCCTATATGTTGACCCGGGTTATAAGCTATTACTTCACAAAATTTGGTAAAAATCCGTCCAGTAGTTTTTGCGTGAAAAGCGAACATACAAACAGACAAACAGACAAACAGACAAACAGACAAAAATTTTAATATCTATCGTTTTGGGGTCATATTTCCTGTACACATCACATAGCAGTAATTTTTTTTTTAATCTTTCATGTACAGACTTTTTTTCCGTTTCTGTTTTATTATATGTATGTATAGATGAGCTTCATCACATATGCCCCTTGAGTAATTTTAAGACGGGGAGGGCGAGGTTAAATAGATCGCCGCCACCAGTCATCTAAAAAATAATCTATTGTCGTCCTAGTGGCTACTGGGCAAGTTTGGTATCATTTTCGTATAAACTGAAGACGTAGAATTTATTGCTGATATTAGTTATTTTCAGTTTCTTGATCTTACAAGAAAAACGTAACAAGGTGAACATTTTGATTGACGATTTTTGCTTTGAGAGCTAATAACTTTTGTAAAGTCACATAAAATATCATACAAAAAGTATAATAAAGCGCAGTTCATGCAAATTCTAAAAATATACACTTTTCATAATGTCCTTGTATAAATGACCGCAGCGTGGGTAGCTAGAATCGCGCTATACGGCGTTTATCTTACAAAATGGTCATGTACGAGTATTTGCTTATGCTTACTTTGTTATTTATGGGGAAAAAGCAAATATTTTCTATTTAAAAAATTTATAAAACAATTTAATGTTCCGGTACACAGACATAATTATGTGCACTTATATTGTCTTATTAGGCATTATTGCACGATTTTTGCAACCTCGGAAGCTTTTGGAGAGGCACTAAGGCTTTTTAAGGCATAAAATGATTAGCATTTCGAGTGTCCGGAGTCCGGATAAACTAGATGGCCAGTCCGGCTTTTCGGTTTTAAGACCTGGCAACCCTACATACAGGTCGTCAAATATACACGACGACGTGAGCCGTGGTTACGTGTCCGCCACTCAAGGATGCTTATCTCATACAAGATGCGTAATTAATTAATTACTTACCATTGGGCATAAGACGCTAGTTACATGTTAATTAGGGTGATGTGTTCGCATTTAATTTTGTTTTAAAAGGCTTTGGGCTTTTAGCAAGCTTGAATGTTTACTTAAAATGTTTGGCAAAATTTGCTAGAAAATATAATTGATCTCTAAAATACTGTTTCACTTAAGTACCTACATATAATTATTGAATGCAAAAATGTTTCGTAATTTAGCGTAAGTTAATGTAGTTTTTTCCTGTAAATGAAAAGGTATTTATTTTAAATCGACCCGTTTTTCAACTAGCTTCGATGGATAAAGATAAAGATAAGATAATGGGATGGGACACGGCCTTACAATTTCCAGGCGAAGGCTCTAGCGTTCGCCTAGAGTCTAGGCCCTAGACAGTTAAAAGTCGTGGGTATAATAATAAAAATTGCATTGTGAATGCAAAAAAAAATAAAAAAAAATAATACGGTTTAAGTTAAAATTGATTTTACGTAAAGTATTAGACAGCTGCTCTGCTCATAAACATAAAACCAGTCTACGAACCCAGAAGCTAGGATCCTAATTAGAATAATTTCCTGATTAAGTTTAACATGTTTTTTAAGTTCCAAAATGTTTTTTTGCTTGGCTGCAAGCAACAAAAATTGAATGCTGATTTGGGAAGGAAGGAGGTCTTTGAGGAATTTCCTATCGCGTCGCGTTAGAGCCGTTAATAATGAATCGAAATATAATACCTAAACAGTTTTGAAGTATAGAAGACAAGAGCATCCGAAATCCTTAATCACTGAGGAACTGACTATCTTATCTTTATCAGCTGCCTGCTGCATTACTGTCCTACTTAATAATATTATAAATGTGAAAGTTTAGATGTTTGGATGTTTGTTACTCAATCACGCCAAAACGGCTGAACGGATTTGGCTGAAATTCTGGATACAGATAGTTTGTAGCCTGGAGAGGAACATAGGGTACTTTTTATCCCGGAAAAACATCACATTCCCGCGGGATAACGTTGTGTAGTCCACGTGGGCGAAGTCGCGGGCGGAAAGCTAGTACACAATAAAGCTGAAAACATCATTGTTATGGCGTCAGACTTAGATATGATGGTGGTAGCTAGCCAGGGGGACTAAGATCAAGTCCTACCAGCAACCAAACCAAATACCTATGTACCCCCACTGGGAATCGAATACGGGACCTCTGGGTCTGAGGTGTGAACCACTTGACCACTGAGGCGAAGTTAAAACGAATACTTTAGTAGAACGATGACCATACTGCTAACCTTATATAGGACATCGGTTTTACACTCATCGCATCGCACGTCAGCGTAACTGAAATTTTGATAGTTGAACATGTCACAGCATGTGTCACGGACTTGCATACATCATCCATATCCCACGTCCTGTCGGCAGACAGATGTTTGAAATACGAGCTTGTTAATTTAGCTTACTTTACATCTGCGTCAGTCAGCCCAGTAGTATGATTGGTTTGTTTAGTTTAGGAATGCAAATATATCCTTTGTTCGCTGGATACCAGATTCGCAAAATACCAGATTCGCAAAACACCAGATTCTCAGAATACCAGATTCGCAAAACACCAGATTCTCAGAATACCAGATTCGCAAAACACTAGATTCTCAGAATACCAGATTCGCAAAACAACAGATTCTCAGATTTTTCTTGTAACCTAATAATTGATCAAACATTCATGATCGCAATTATTTGTTGTCTTTTTTTATTAGATTTCTGTTTCTTTTTTTTATATTCATAAGTACCTTATTTGTTAAGAAAATGCGTACCCGTAGTTGTTTATATGCGAGAACATGTAAATAGTGCATAGTTCGTTTACTTATAAAATTTTTGTTAAATTGTCACTGTATGTTTTCCAAATAAAGCAAAATAAAATAATAAAATATTAAAATGAAACTATTGGTGCCCATTTAGTCTATACTTACTTACCTATACCTATAGATTCTCGGTTTTTAGTTTATACATTTTTGACCAATTTGTAAGTCTATTTGTTTCACAATAAAATAGTCTGTAGAATTAACACATGTGTAGGTGTTTTTTGTCTTTAAAGTGCCTACTTGTCACCGACGAAAGCACTAGAAACGAAAACAAAGCGCGTGCTCGAGCGCTTCACTCATTTGTACAGTCACTTGAGTGAGTGAAATCAAGTGTAGTACACAACTTAGTGGCTGGGTCAAAATAGAAACAAAATATCATATACCTTGAACTCCTGGGTTAAAAGATAAGTAAATAAAAACTAACGAAATGTCGTAGTAGTAGTAATAGGTCGTAGTATGAGAGATTTCCTTAACAACTATCGCACTCAATCACTTAATAATTTTAAAATGTTTTTAGCACACGAATTGTTGGATCCAAACAGGATTTTAATTAGCAAAGTTTGCGCCTTTTTGTTATTTCAGGCAACTAGAAAGATTGGAGAAAAGCCAAACGTATAACTTACTTTTTACCTTTAAAACGCCCGTACGTTACAGTCTAGAGCTTAAATCAGCAAGCACATTAAGATAAACCAAACTAAATTTACACCAACGTAAATAACATGGCAATTTATTTCGCTAACAAGTGAAAAGGCTTAAACCAACGGTGTTAATCTAACATTTGCTGCAACTAATGAACTACTCTCGAGCTTCCGTTTAAACCTGGCTTATCTTGGATGTTCGCCTTTTTTGACAATATCTTCGTTAAAATTCTACTAAATACCACTTAACGGGTTTAACACGATTTCATACTTTTTAGTGAGATTAGCATTCATTAAGTTGAGTAAGCTTTGCTTGTCATCAGCTTCTACCCGTTTTGTACTGAATGATGTGTTTCATTCAATACAAAACAAGTAGAGACTTTGAAAATACTATTTCCCCTTGGATAATGCTGAATCTACATAGGTATATAAAGCTTTCGCACAGCCGACACTACTGGGCGCAAGAAGCTGAAATTTGGCATGCATGTTCCTCGGGGAGTGTAGAGGAGCACTAAGGCCCGTATTTTAGATCGACACTTAAGTTGGGATCTCTTCTTAAGTACAGTTAGAAAGGGATGCAAATACATGCAACGAATACATTCATCCCTTGCTAACACAGACATGCTAACTATACTTGAGAAGATATCTGTCATTCTAGAATACGGGCCTAGTGTTAAGAGTGCACTAAGAGTTGGTTTGTATAAAAAAAAAAAACTTTCATAGTAACTACTTAAGAGTATAGTATAGCTCTAGTTGAAAGGTAACCATCTGGCTTGGTATGGGCATGTTATAAGAAGGGATGATAGGCATTTTTTTTAATCCACTTAGCCTTCATCACACCTGATGTTACGTGGTGATAAGGCTGAAGGTGGAAGCGCACTACTACCGGAATCCTCAATCACTGGGGAACTGGCTATCTTATCTCAAACTGCTGGAACACAATAATGCTGGAAACATTATTGTTATGGCGTCAGACTTAGATAAGATGGTTGTAGCTAGCCAGGCGGACTAAGAACAAGTCCCACTACCAACCAAACTGATTACAGTATGTACCCCCACTGGGAATCGCACCCGGGAACTCTTGGTCTGAAAACGGTGGTGTGAAACTGTGAAAGACTAGACCACAGAGGCGGTTGAAAGCGGCATGCTACTAGAAAGGTGATGGACATGAATATTGATGAATGGAGAGGAACAGGGAGTAAATGAGGAGATGGCAGGTAATAGAGTGGAGTAGAGGAGAAGGACCTATTGCGCCGACCCCAATATAGTATATCTTATCGAGTCGATAGCAAACTAAAAACCTAAACAGTGTCGGACGAAAATTCGACTTCGCGGATCACAGCATTGGTAGCCTACATTAGGTCTTCCTGCGTGCAGCTGGTTGGACACGCAGGGCACGATGTCAGATGTTCCATCGTCTGAGCAACAGCACCACACCTACACGCTAAGTCGGAGTCGACCAAGAATCCACACCTAGACACCTTTACTGCGGCCGACCATATCGTCCGGAGTCTAATGAGACTTCCAGGGTGCCTACCATCAACTCTTATTGCGGTTTTGTTTAGGAACCTAAACTGATCTGCTTCGCTTATTCGTACCACGACAGCTTAATATCAATGACAGCGATTCAGTGATCATTCAATGTCATTTCACAGCCGCTGAGCTGTCATCAACTCTTATTTGACTTATAACTCGGCCAAGTTAACATGTCACCTGCAGGTTATACCCGTCCCTTTCACTCTCCGGGCATGACAGAATCGAGTGAAAGAGACGGGTAGAAGAAACAAGGACACAAATCGTTTGGTCATTCACATTTAGCAATTCATTTGCGATCCAGTTTTTAGAAGGTCAGAGTACGAAAGAAAGCAATTCATTTTAGGAACCTATTCTGCATCGCGCTATTTTTGAATCGCTGTCTTAAAGTTGATGGTAGGCACCCAGGCAGGCCACGGTAACTCGTGTCCGCGGGAGGGTCTCAGACGTTGGAACAAACGGGGAAGGTTGACAATGAAGGAAAATAATGATACTACTTATAGGATTTTTAAAGTATTTTTGACTGTAATTAATGAAATAGTACGTGTAAAGTTAAAATTAAATTAAGTTACAATTACCCGTATTGTAGCATAATAAAAATATTTACTGACTGACGTCCACGATTCGTTCTTATATTTTATTCTTTGTCTAAGTAACTTCAAAGCTTTTACAAGGTGAACGTGTGTCAAAAGAAATAAATTTACGAAATTATACTTTCAACGCACTCAAGTTACACCGAATTTTCTCCGTAACATTGCCAAAGAGAATAAAGGAGCGGAATGTGATAATAAGGTAAGATACAAGGAATTATTACGTAGACTTTTACTGTAATGTTTTGATGGTAAAATGAGGTTGGACGACGGCTGTTTTCATTGGTGGATAATGTTTTGTTTTGACAGGTTATAAGAAAATGATTTTATGTCTGACTGTAGAGTGCTCGTCAGATAAGTCTGCGCGCGGTAAAAATCGAATACTAATCTTTTCTATAACATTAGAACAAAAAAATGCACTGTAACTAGCGCCTAAAACGCGCCAGGCACGTGCAGAGTTATCTGACACACACTCTACATCCGCCCGTATGTCACAGACTCTTTATTCCGAAACTACTAAGACTACACAGGGACCATACTGGAAGGCTGTTCATACATGCAACAGAAACTAAAAAAAAATAAGAAGTGAAAAATAAAATGAAAAAAAAAAACTTATAACGAAAATTGGCTTGAACGAGATACGAGTATAGTCAGCGGTTATTGAGATACCTATTACTTAACACATTTTTAAAAACCGCAAATGTATCTTTGTCATTCATACAAGCACTTTCAAAAACAAAGTAGGTAATAATTGTTTTGCTGGCGAAAAATTATATTTAGTAGTGTTTTGGCTGGTGTGTAGGTAATCGGTACCTAGTACCTACTCGACCGAGTGATTCCTACGAATCACTCGGTCTACTAGCGTAGTAGCTTTCCATCCATATCTTCGCCCGCGTGGAATACACGACGTTATCCCGCGGGAATGTGATATTTTTCCGAGATAAAAAGTAGCCAATTTCAATCTCCAGCCCTCAAACTATCCCCATACAAAAAATCAGGTCGATCCTTTGCTCCGTTTTGACCGGCGGACAAATAAACAAACACACTTTCACATTTATAATATTAGTATGGATTCAGAAAACGGCGGGAAACGACTTTGTTTTATCAATGTAGAGAAGCATGACTCAAGAAAAACATAAAATAAAAAGGTTACCTACATTAGTTGTTTTTCGGATTGATCTCGAAGAAATGGTGTGTAAAAACAGATCGAGTGTATTCGTCGGGTCAAAGTGAAATAAAATTGATTCAGAGAACCATTAGGGTAAAGAGATACTAATTACCTACCGGATGAGAAGGACGAGGAAATGAAAACGTAGCGAAAACTGGTCGGTACCTTTCTTGTGGGTAAGCTTCCTTTACCTGGGTTGTTTTTTCTGGCTGATATTTTTTCTTGATACCTACATGATAGAAAAATCGACAGTCTAGGACGTAGTAATATTATAGTATTCTTTTATCTAGGTACTTCATCAGCGATATAAAAGTAAAAAGACCAAACCATTTACTATTTACTTGACCAGAACCTATAAAGACAAAAATAAATAAATTGATGATTGAAATGCAGTATTAGAAAAAATCGACCCATCTTATCACTAGCTCCGATGGGACTCGAACTCACGACAGTTCAAAGTCCGGGCGAATGCGCTAACCACTGAGCTACGTAGTCATTAGGAGATGCATCGAATTTATCCAATACCTCTTACGCTCTGTTAGCCAGCGTGTATTTCATCAATGTGAAGATATTACTAACCTCGATTTTTTCTAATTTCATCAATGATAAAAATTGCATTGTAAATGCATAAAACTAAAAGGAATATAAAATAAAGTGAAATTAATTAATTACATGATACCTAATCAGAAATATCCATTAAGTTATTGTTGGAGTGCAACATTGATTATCAGCAAAAGCTAATTAACTACTTTTAATATGAGATGTTGAACATAAGCAATGGAAGTATAGGACAAACAAACAAAGATGTTTGGATGTTTGGATGTTTGGATGTTTGGATGTTTGTTACTCAATCACGTTAAAACGGCTGAACGGATTGGGCTGAAATTTGGGACACAGATACTTTGTAGCCTGGAGAGGAACATAGGCTACTTTTTATCCCGGAAAAATATCATATTCCCGCGGGATAACGTCGTGAAGTCCACGCGGGCGAAGCCGCGGGCGGAAAGCTAGTAATATTATAAATGTGAAAGTTTAGATGTTTGGATGTTTGGATGTTTGTTACTCAATCACGCCAAAACGGCTGAACGGATTTGGCTGAAATTTGGAACACAGATACTTTGTAGCCTGGAGAGGAACATAGGCTACTTTTTATCCCGGAAAATTATCACATTCCCGCGGGATAACGTCGTGTAGTCCACGCGGGCGAAGCCGCGGGCGGAAAGCTAGTAAACTAATATAGCTTCCTGATCGCGGCTTCGTCCGCGTGGACTACACGACGTTATCCCGCGGGAAAGTGATATTTTTCCGGGATAAAAAGTAGTTAATGTTCCTCTCTAGGCTACAAAGTATCTGTGTCCGCAATGTCAGCCAAATCCGTTCAGCCGTTTTGGTGTGATTGAGTAACAAACATCCAAACATCTAAACTTTCACAATTATAAAATTGGGTAGGAAGTAGGAGTTAGTACATTTTTGGGTAACTTATGTTACACGTCAAAAGATGCTCCTTTGAATATGTATATGAAAAATAGACGATTATTTAAATGATCATAATGCTCATAGAGTTCAGACAGCTAATATTTCACACAAATATCCAATAATAATATTGTAATTTCAATCACATGTAGCTTCCTTCCTCGGCAACATGTTTAATGTATCAAACGAGGCGTGAGCCGCCTCCAGACACCACACAACCTTAGTTTCAGTGTCGTCTTCAGAGAATAATTATGTGGGCCTGAATTACATTACTTACACACTTGCACTACGTTTAAATGTTCAGACATAATATCTTCTAAATCCTGTAAGAAATTAACTTGTTTTTAGAATGATATCTTTCTAAAACGGTTGTAGTAAGCGTAGGTATATTGAAAGGACACTTAAAAAGCGTGAAACAAAAGGCCATCAGCCAGTTAAGCGAAAAGTAACGCATGAGGAATGTATAGGCGGCCTCCTTGTATAGTATATTATATATTTGTTATTTTGATTTAGTTTTATCGATTTGATTTTGTTTCATATTCATATGTCACATATTTTTCTACTTATGAAAACGTCTGTGTAGTAAAAAGTTAACGAATTACATGAATTTTTTGTCCAAACAGTAATTTCAATCACATAGCTTCCTTCCTCGGCAACGTGTTTAATGTATCAAAGGAGGCGACATACACAACGTGGAAATTCAGTGTCGTCTTCACAGAATAATTACGTCTGCCTGAATTACTTGACACACGTCTTGTACTACTTACTAACTTGAAGTTTGTACAGGAAGATTTCCGTGTATGACACGTGCATGTGTTGAGTAAATTGATATTTTAATACAGTTTTAATGATCATACATTGTCTAATTGACGTTTGTGTAATTGTGTTATGATGTGAATTAATTTTTTATGTGTGTGTGTATCAACTAAATGCTAACTATTCTTAAAATATTAAAAAAACATTTTAATTAGCTGAAATTTAAGTCTGTGTTTAAAAAAAACAAACACAATAATTTTTAGGCAATTTTTTGTTTGAAATTCTAAGTAAGATTACCTTTTGTCACCAAAGGTTCCTTTATGACTCCTCTGTACTGCACTACATAATATTAAAAGTAAACAAAAGATAAAAGTTGAAGAGTTTGTTTATTTGGTTAAGCGCGCTAATCTCTGTAACTAACAGCTGGATTACAGTGAATTTCACAGTGGATCCGCTTGGATCTTCGTTTTCCCGTTAAAATCAATCCTTGATGGGTTGAAATAGGGGATTAAGGTTTGTACAGGGATCTGGAAACAAATTCAACCAATGTTTTTTTTTTTACACATACACAGCAAAGACGGCCTTAATGCCTTTAGGTATTATCTACCAGTTGACCATAAAGGTTGTAAGGATAAGGATGATGATGATGATGGCGGTGGAGTCGATGTTTTGGCTGGTGGAGCAATCATACTAATACATGCATACATAGATGCATGTGACCATCCCTTGCTAGATATGAGCTGCAAATCTGAACCGCGCTACACACGTTCGAACCAAGTCCGCCTCACCAAATCGGTTCAATTCGAACCGAAAAATAATGTAGGGCTATGAATTATGGTCGAGCAACGCTACACATGTCCAGATTAGGTTCAGAGCAAACCAAGTCGGCTGTTGGGTCGAAAAGTGTTTAGAGAATATTAGTAGCAAATGTGAACGGCTGCAAAGCCTGCTCGTAATAAGCATGCTCACAAATAAGCATGTGAGTCCGTACCATAACGTTTTCCTTTCCTTTCCGTTTCCTTTGTTGTTTGACCGTTTGCTGGAGCGTGTCTTGATTCGTCGGAACACAGAGGGCGCGGGAGAGGTATTACTTTTGTTATTATCAATGCTGCGAGTCGCGAAAGTATCAAGACGGTTTTCCTGTTCTGTATCTGTTGGCTTTAACGTAGACATTTGGTCTATAAGGATCAAGCAAAACAATAGTTGTAAACTACTTCACTAAGTAAAGTCGACCAGGAAAGTGTTTTATCAGTTTTGTTGACAATTCCTTTACATTTAAAATTTTGCTAAAGCTCAAATCTTAATGACATTCAATATCGTCATGCACTATCTGTCCCCCTAGACAAGTGGCTTTCTTTTATCGAATTTGCCAGTAGAATAGAAAGAAAATGTATGGGATTGACATTAGCGGTCACGTGACATTTCGCTAATGCCAATCCCATACATTTTCTTCCTATTCTATAGGTGAATTCGATACTAAAAATATGTAGTTTAAAAAACTATAAAAACCCACTTTTATAGGAACAGACTATAAAGTACAAAATAACCGTCTATTCAGTAACTGAAATTAAAAAGCGTGGTGCGCGTTGTCAATATTAAGTACTTGAATGCATGCTTTGCAAAGGGCGCACCACGCTTTTTAATTTCAGTTACTGAATAGACGGTTATTTTGTACTTTATAGTCTGTTCCTATAAAAGTGGGTTTTTATAGTTTTTTAAACTACATATTTATTTTTTACTTTTTAGTTTAACAAATGGCAAGCTATGGATGGGGATGGTAATCGATTTCACAGTCCATTCGTGTGTTTGCCCACCCCGTAAACATTATAACTCAAAGGCGTGATTGTATGTACCTATTTAGTTTTACAAATTCAAGCGGAGTCTATTAGTTAACAGATGCGCGAGCCGAACCCTTACTTCCTCCCTGCTCCGTCATCAGACCCTCACCACCAATTAGTGTAGCGAATAGGTCTCATCAGAACAAAACAATTTAGCCCAAACTCGAGGGGTTTCCTAGTGGTTATTAAGGGTGCCACTGACTTCCTCCCTGTTCCATCATCAGACCCTCACCACCAAGTGTAGCGAATAGGTCTCATCAGAACTAAACAAATGAGCCCAAACTCGAGGGGTTTCCTAGTGGTCTTAATGAGTGCCACTGACTTCCTCCCTGCTCCATCATCAGACTCTTACCACCAAGTGTAGCGAATAGGTCTCATCAGAACGAAACAAATGAGCCCATCTCGAGGGGTTTCCTAGTGGCCATTAAGGAGTGCCCCTGGCTTCCTCCCAGCTTCATCATCAGACCCTCGCCACCAAGTGTAGCAAATAGGTCTCGTCTGAACGAAACAAATGAGTCCAAACTCGAGGGCTTTTCTTGAGGTCATTAAGGAGTTTCACTGGATCCTCCCAGCTCCATCATCAGACCCTCACCACCAAGTGTAACGAATAGGTCTTATAAAAACGAAACAAATGAGCCCTAACTCGAGGGGTTTCCTATTGGTAATTAAGGAGTGTCACTGGCTTCCTTCCTGCTCCATCATCAGACCCTCACCACCAAGTGTAGCGAATAGGTCTCATTAGAACGAAACAAATGAGCCAGAACTCGAGGTGTTTCCTATTGGACATTAAGGAGTGCCCCTGGCTTCCTCTCCGCTCCATCATCAGACCCTCACCACCAAGTGTAGCTAATGAGTCTCGTCAGAACGAAACAACGGAGCCCAAACTCGAGGGGTTTCCTAGTGGTCATTAAGTAGTGCCACTGGCTTCCTCCTGCTCCATCATCAGACCCTCACCATTAAATGTAGCGAATAGGTCTCATCAGAACAAAACAAATGAGCCTAAACTCGAGGGGTTTCCTAGCAGCCATTGAAGAGTTCTATTGCCCACCTCTTGACTCCATCATCAGATCAGCTCGATGGTAGCAAATTATTGTATTGTCATCGGATTCAAGACTTGCAAACTTTTAAATCAATACGACAGTTAGAAGTAGGTTAAAATTGAATTCCAAGATTTTCTTACATTGTGACTTAGTTACAAGTGAAGCTAATAAAAGTGTGGTAAAAAGCCACTTGTCTAGGCCCGAAGGACATCAATAGAAAGTGTCAGTTTGAGTTTTCAAACAGAAAATCGATCTAAAGCGTCTACAACAAACAATGAATTTTAAAACTAAAGGTGATAAAGCAATTTCTTGGTCGAGTTTACATGTCCAACATTTGACGACCTCCCTCCGTGGCCGAGTGGTGTACGCGCCGGTTTTCAAGGTGCCGCTATCTCTAGAGGTTCCGGGTTCGATCCCGGGTCGAGTAAATATTGAAACTTTTAAATGTTTCCTCGGGTCTGGGTGTATGTGGTAATACCTTTCCTCGTTTCCAATTTCCATAATACTAGTGCTGAAGCTACTATACTTTGGTATTGGAACAATGTATGTGATAGTGTCCAATATTTATTTATTTATTTAAGTATATTAATGTTTTTATTGAAGTAAGACAACAACATAATACCTACACTTTCTTTAGACTATCATAAGTTCTATCACTAAACTATTATAAAAATCGGCCAAGTACGAGTTGGACTCGCCCATGAAGGGTTCCGTACCCACTAAACGTACCGATTGCTTGTACTTAGCCAAAATTCCACTATAATTTTTCGTCACCAAAAGATAACTTCGTTTTTCATAATGTTTGTAGAAATGACAAAGTAACTTTTGCGGTTTTTTAAAAATTGTTTTATATCATCATTTTACCACTTTGGATGGCTCTATGTTTCAAAATATTGACTTTGAATTGACTAAAAAAATATTATTCAGTTTAAGTTCTATGTATGGGGAGCCCCCCTTAATATGTTTTATTTTTATTTTTGTATTAAAATGTTAAAGCGGTTCACAAAATACATCTAGCTACTAAGTTTCAAATGCGTAGTCTTAATAGTTTTGGAATAAAGTGGCTGTGACATACGGACAGACAGACAGACAGACAGACACACAGACTTGACGAAACTATAAGGGTTCCGTTTTTTGCCATTCGGCTACGGAACCCTAAAAACCGACGTTTTGCAATGTTTGAAATTTGTCGTTGTCGAGTCTCCTATATTTCGCCACAGTGCAGTGTCATCATTCGTCGGAACACAGGAGCGCAGGAAAAATATAAAGAACTTTTGTTATTATCCATTATTAATGCTGCGAATCGTAAGAGTAGCGTGACGGTTTTCCTGTTCTTTATCTGTTAGCTTAGGGTTAATGTAGATAGCTGGGTTTTAGGATTAAATCAAAACTATATGCCGTAAATAATAAGACCAGGGTGCCTACCATCAACTTTAAGACAGCGATTCAAAAATAGCGCGATGTAGAATAGGTTCCTAAAATGAATTGCTTTCTTTCGTACTATGACCTTCTAAAAACTGAATCGCAAATGAATTGCTAAATGTGAGTGACCGAACGATTTGTGTCCTATTTCTTCTACCCGTCTCTTTCACTCGATTCTGTCATGCCCGGAGAGTGAGAGGGGCGGGTATAACCTGCAGGTGTCATGTTAGCTTGGCCGAGTTATAAGTCAAATAAGAGTTGATGACAGCTTAGCGGCTGTGAAATGTCATTGAATGATCACTGAATCGCTGTCATTGATATTAAGCTGTCGTGGTACGAATAAGCGAAGCAGATCAGTTTAGGTCCTAAGCAAAACCGCAATAAGAGTTGATGGTAGGCACCCAGTTAAATATGTATAGAATAGGTACTCTCTGTTACCGACAATTCCTCTTGTGGAATAGTAGATACTTAAAATAGATAGTTAAGGCGCTACTCGGAAAAAGTATGGACTTTTTTATTTTAAACTATAGGACGGTTAGAGTTGTTATAAATCTGGTAATAAGATATATATTTCTTCATACCTTTATCTAGAATCGTATAGTTTCAAAAACACGATTTTATGATTTTGCCTCGACACTTTTTCTTTTCGAAAATACCTCTAAAAAATATGAAATATCAAGATTATTCTTAAATGGGGTTACATATACTATTGAAAATTTGTTTAATTAGTGGACACCAATAATATTTAGGATCGTATAGAAGCATTTTTTTTAAACCGCTGTAGTTTTTTAATACGAAGTGATTCTGTGTTTTTTTTTGCCTAGTCTGCAAAATCGGTCTCGCTCCCGCGCGCGTCGTTTTCTCATTGCTATCTCGCTTTAGCATAATTTTTCCGAGTATCGCCTTAAACGCTTTATTGCACACACACAAAGCACACAGAAAAACAATACAAAAATATCATCAAAGATACATACAACACTTATGTGGGCAAAGGTGGTCTTATCGCTAAGACTTCCAGACTACCTTTGAGGCATAGGAGAAATATAAAGAGAGCGAGACGCAGTGCACCAGTAAAAAGGTCAAAAACCATTCAATATGTATTAATAAATAAATAAATCTACACAAACTACTTACATTGTTATGTACAAATGTAAGTGAAAAAAAAACTCCACAGTTTTTAATAAAAATTAAATGTCCGCGAATTTTCATCTGCATCGCGCTACTCACATTCTGGAAAAATCACATCCTACAATGTGTACAGAAAAGCTCGGCGCGTACAAATATTATACAAGCAAAGCTCGTGTGCCGCGAGCCTTAATCTTTTCCCGAAAAAGGTTATTTGACCAAAGTTTATCGGACGCTACAAGTTGACCAGTTTCCCGATATATTTGTTTCTCTTTCTTGTGTCACTAATGAGCTAAGTTTTGAATTGTTTTGGGTTACGAAGTTTGCGTGTTTAGTTGTAATACTAGCTTTACGAATTACTTTGGTCCTTATGAAGTGTTTGTTTAAGTGCGGTCCGGGATTCTAATTATAGTATGTTTGTTTGATACTACTGTTATGTTCTCTTAACTAATTTAGGTATGTTTTATTTATTGCCGGACGGAAGCAATCAGTTTATAGCTGTTATATGAACCCTGTGAACTTTAATCAATAAATTGGGATGCCAAATGAGAGTTTTTTGAGTAAGTAAGTATATATAATATTATAGTAGATATAAGTTTGAGTGCAAATAAATAAATTAAAAATATAATAAAATTAGCAGCGTTCGGAAAGCTCTGGGTTATATTCGCGTCCAATTTACTAGTGTGTGTTGTCAGTTATATATGAACTATGGAAGCGAGACGAGTTCTTTTACTATGGGTCTCCTAGGAAGGTCATCTAGCGAGCAATGAATGGAGAGAGCGATGTTTGGTATTTCCCTGCGCGATCGAATCAGAAATGATGAGATCCGCAGGAGAACTAAAACAACCAACATCGCTTGAAGGGTTGCTCAGCTGAAGAGTTAGTGGGCGGGACACATAGCACGGAAAATCGATGGCCGTTGCGGCGGAAAGGTTCTCGAATGGTGACCGCGTACCGGACGACGACGTTCTGTGGTCAGGCCCCCTACAAGGTAAAGGTAGACCGGCAACGCGGGACCGATCGTTGTGACGATCTTTTGGGGAGGCCTATGCCCACTTGTGGGCGTTGTACGGCTGAAACAAACAAACGAAAGATTTTGTTTGTTATATTGTGAATCTATTATAGAAGTATAGACAAGAGCGAGCGCCTGATAATGATGATGATGATGATTATATAATATTGGATGCTAGGGAAAGGAAAATTATTGTAAACAACATTTTAGTACAGAATTACACTATAGACTGGCTTCACGGCTGGCCCCATTAAAGATTCAATTTCAAGATATTTCGGTGTGAGACTTACTTTTGTCGTTATTTTCTTCCTTCCTTCACTTGCCGCTGTAAATATAAGTTTCTGTAATATAAATGTCCCTTCCTCTCCCAAACCTCCATCTTCTTTGCTGTTCTCGTTGCCTCGTGCTTCAGTGGTGTGGACGATAAAACCTGGTTATTGCATTGTTGTGTCACGGTAGTTAGAGCTAAGATAGCCGCTTCGTACCTTCACCGGCTAAAGGCCAGCCTTATCTTCATTTCACATCAGATGTGATGAAGGCTGAGTGCTACACCGTTAAGGTAGGGCCACACTGGAGCGGCGCGTCTTGCGTCCGCGTTGAGCGGGAAAAACAAATATATTGAGACGGCCGGGAGGGGCCACACTGGCGCATCCGGCGGTTGCCGCGACCGGGTACGTGTTCGCGCATCCTGCGGATCCGCAGGTCACCTCCGCGCCCCGCGGTCTCTCCAGTGTGGCCCACGACATATGGAATAATAAAAAAAATTACATTAGATATGACAAGTTTAGTAATTTGACGAGACCATCGTTATCTATCCAACATCAACTAAAGCTTAAGTACTGAAAGCCGCTTCTTCTAAAACAGTAACTCTTACGTCTAAACCTAGCTTCCCAAAACTGCAATCTGGCTCCGGCTCGCAGTGGAGCATTCCGAATGAAATATTCACAAAATCTGGAATCCAATTATCTTTCGACGCCAGTTGCAAGGGTAGTGAGATACGTTCATTAATACATATCGACTTATCCTTCGAACGAATATGGGAGGATGAAACATAATTGATCTGTCTACTCCATAACTCTTTGGTTTGGTTGGACTCTTGGAATCAAAACGATTGCGACGGGCCTGAGAGTCTGAAAAAGCAAAGATTGGACTTATATGATTCATATTTTGGCCAAAAGTGTTTCTCGAGAGCATTCGCCCGAACAGTGAAATGTCTTGGGTTCGAGTCCCATCGGAGTTAGTTGTGAGATGGGTACTCAATGTATACTCCTTTACATATTTTGGTGTATCTGATGATATTCCGATTCTGATCACATTCACCACCTCATGTGCACACAATTATTTAAGTCAAATTCAACAAACAAAACGATAAATTCCAAAACTCAATAACCCAAATCCTTATTATGTCCACAGAAAAATACATTGACTTTTAAAGAATCTTTGAAACTGAGACCTAGGGAATTTAGGTTGTTGAGAGCATCGAATTTCGACTCAAGTTACCTACACGCTAAATAAGGTCACAGCAGATATATCAACTCGGAAAGGGATCGACACCGTATAGCCTTTCGCCTCGCCGTCAACCAGGCGTCAACCTAACGCAAGCACGTAACCAAACCGGATCAGCGTCGGTACGTCGGCCCGGCTACGGCTAGGCGACGCCGCGCTTACGCCTCGCCGCACTGTGGTTCCATATCGAAAAAAGGTGGACATGGGATCAAATTTCGGAATTTCAGTCCGATTTTTGAAATGTGGTTAGTTCATTTTCATTTTCAGACCACTGTGCGTAAGCCGTAAGCTCGGTACGGAGAGACGTGAGCGCGTGGACGACTCGCGTTAAGCGCGGGGATAGCAAGTTGAGCGACCCGCAAAGCGGTTCGTGAGCTGGTCCCGAGGCGAGGCGATTACGTTACGATTCCGATTAGAGTGCGTTGCAGTAGGGGGTTTCATACAAAGAATACTGGACCGCTCGAGTTGATACGTTTACGATCCGTTTACGAGTTGATAAATCTGCTGTGACCTTAAAGCTCCTTTGATTAGAATTTGACACAAAATAGATATAAACTTAACGACAACGTTTCGAACCTTGATGTTATCTACCTTTAAGTTCGATTGGGCTCTTGGTTTCCCTTTGTTTCACTAGGGTGTCAAACAACTCTCTTATTTTGTGTAAGTACTTGACTTAGGTGACTTTAAAGTTTGGACATACCTACATACTTAAGTGTTTTAACCGCAATATGTAGTACCTAACCGTAATCCTAGGCTAGACTTTTAATCTAGACTAGACCTTCAGAATATGTATCAGTTTATCTAACCATGATTAATGAATCTTTCAAGCCAAGAATTATGATATAAGAATTATGCCAAACCTACACGTCAGCGAAGCGGTACTTTTCAGCGACGTGACACGACGCGTCCTTCCCGCTTTGCTGATGTGGATTTGCCGCGCCGTGGTCGCAAGTTGACGGATTACAATACAATTCATTTTGTTACAGATAATTTTTCGATTTTCGATTTCTTTCGATTTCAGATTATGGATTTCTTCTAAAACCACATAATGTCTTTAACAAAACCACGGAACTGCTCACGCTCTTCACTGGAATCCATGGTAGGCTGTAATGTCATCCGTCGCCATCCGACGCGTGTGGTCTGACTTCTGAACTTACTAACTTTCCAAAATTCTATGCCTTCCTTCAAACGCGCTTACGTGAATAATTTCCACTGTTTTCTTGGTCCTTATCTTTATAATAAGATAAATAAGCTTTTAAATATTTATCCTCTAAATAAAACACAATGTAAATCAACAATTGGCGGCTGGTTAAAGCAATTAAATTATGACCAAACTGAAAATTTATTAAAAATTCAAATCTAAATAGTAAATTTATAAATACATTATTTCCATATTTATTTTCATAAAACGTAATATTTTACTATTTAAGTATTTCATATCACTATCATACTCCACACATCCTCCTACACACACTCATTCACTATCATAACACACAAAAGGAGGTACCCCCATTCACTCACTTCTATTTTTTCGTTTTTGTTTTTATATGTTTTTTTTTTGTTATAACTTTGATGTAGGTACTTATATATATGTTTTTGTTTTTCTAACAATGTAAATTTATGTACTTACCTACTTATTAGTTTGTAAAATTTGGCTCCTAGGGAAGAGAGCGCTGTTGTCTGAGATACAGGATTCTTTGTAATCCCATTTCAGACACAGACGATTATTTCTATTTGTAAACATAGGTAGCTGTAATTTGATTTGTTTTTGTGTATGTTTTATGTCTTTACTTATTGTGAAAAAATAAACATATTATTATTATCTCCTTTATTACATTTTAAATACTTACAAAATTATATTTCTAAACATTAAATTTTTACAATGTATAACACTAAAAAATATAACATTTAAAAATACAAAAATGCAGTTCCCCAACGGCAGCAAGATCAGGGTCCCGGCTACCGATGGTTAAGGATCCAGAGACAGGAACCTTCTCACTATACGGGCCGTGTCCAGAAGTACTGCCTTCTGCATCTGACTCCCGATCCATCCACCTAACGCAAGCCTCTTAAGGTGTTTATCGAGGCTCTTGGCTATCAGCCCATGGGCAGATATGACTATCGGAACAACAATTGCTGAATCAATGTCCCACATGTCAACAATCTCGTGAGCTAAATCAAGATATTTGTTTTCTTTATCTTTTTCAGCTTTCACAAGGTTGTCGTCATGGGGAACAGTGACATCAACAATTATTGCGCGGCGTTCGTGTCGATCTATCAATACAATATCAGGCTTATTAGCTACAATAGTCCTGTCTGTAATGATAGATCGATCCCAATATAATGTGGCATGGCTATTTTCAAGGACCTGTTCTGGTGCATACCTGTAGTACGGCACCTCGGATGCCACAAGACTATGTTTCAGAGCAAGTTGTTGGTGTATTATCCTGGCCACTTGGTTATGTCTATGCAAATACTCGCCGTTTGCGAGACGAGAACAACCGGAGATTATATGCCTAAGGGATTCACCCGGACGATGGCACGCTCGGCAAATATCCACTGTGCCATCCCTTAGGATATACTTTCGGTAGTTATTCGTCATCACAACCTCATCCATAATTGCACAGACAAAACCTTCGGTTTCACCAAAAAGATCACCGAAACGGAGCCAGGATACTGAGGCTAATAAATCTACGTCGGGCCCATGGAGAGCCCGGTAGAATCTGCCGTGTAACTCCTTGCTTTGCCACACAGCGCTGCGGTCGGACGTACTAAGTACTACAGGTTTGCTGATTAAAATTAATACACCGTTTGGAGGTTAGATACCTACTTGTCATTATCCGATTAAGGAAGTAAATAGAGATGCATTTGAGACTACTTATGGATGCGTAAATCGGTCTTTAGGTCTTATAAACTTATAAATCTGCCGCGCGACTGACACGCCCGCGCCGCGCCGCAACGTGAGTCGCCGCCCCGCGGCGTCCGGCGGGTGCCTCTCTCGCTTCACAGACGCTTGGTCGCATCTATCTGGCCGGTGCTTGATGCGTAGGTATCCACATTCAATAGGAATTTCACTTAATCACCGCTGAAAGACAAACAGACGATTGCCAGACGTTTGAAGCAAACAATTTCAATTATCTCTTGGCATAATGATAAATTAAACGCGTATTATGTGTGTTTGTATTTGTTGTTATAAGAGGGCTTACGCAAATGTTTGTGTTTAATTATAGGGTTCAATTAGAGATATTTTGAGGTAATAAACCCCTTTTGTTAGCTTGGGAGGAGGTATGTTATTGTAAATGGTACTTGTTCTTGAAGGGTTTGCAGGTCCGAGTGAGACTGAGTATGTACAGTCGAACCAATTGAATCGTAATCCACTACAAGGCTATTTTGTAATAGTGATTACAAAAAGAGCGAAATTCAAACTTTTTGGCATTGACCTTTATAATTTTGAAGCTTTCAAACTAAGTATTAGTAAAATGGGTCATTACAATTGGTTCGACTGTACATAATAGGAATACAAATGGGTATTCAATTCGTTACATTTCACACCACCCCGCGCTTGATCATCAGGTTTTTATTTAGGTAACCCTGTGTGTCACTTAAGTTTAATTTGTTCTTGTTATTTTCGGCTTGGCACGACACTTCATACATATCAGTAAGTTCCAAGAGTAGATAGTTAGAAAAAGTCGAGCATTTCAATCCTGTGAATAATATAAATACTTACTTAATTTTTCATTTTTAATGTAGTGAGTTTTTGTTTGAAGTATTTTTTGAAGGCGGTTAATTATTTTTTTTAAATATTTTATTTATTTTAGTGTAAATAATCGTAATTTAAGAAACCGCACAATGAGAAAGCGTAGTGCAAAGTGCAACGATTAAAACTATTGTCAATATCCAAATTAGAACACTAATACCAGCTCCACCCTCTAACGCGCGTTAAGGTGTTGTGCCTTACATCATCATCATCACATGGATGGACTACCAGATGCAAATACTTGAAAAGCTTTAGAAAAAATATATAAACCATGAAAACTATTATAAAATTTGAGGGTTTCCTTCGATTCCCAAGGGATCCCATCATCAGGTCCTGACTTGGTGACAACGGGACTACCGCAGGAGAAACCCTTTCGAATAAAATTAACCGCAACGATTGCAAAACGCGGCGATAGCCTACAGCGCCATAGAGATTCTTGAAGTGTAGCCCATATACCCAATACCCCATGAATCCCATGATACATTTGACGACGGTACGCGACGTTGGTCTGAGGGAATACTGAAAAGTTCGTTTTCAATATCGACCGGGAATCGAACCCGGGACCCTGTAGAAATTTCGGCACCTTGAAACCGGTGCGTACCTACACCACTCGGCTACGTAGGCTAACGAAGTGGGCCCATTTTCTTTTTGAGTAGAAAGTATTTATTTAAGGCGATACTCGGAAAAATTATGCTAAAGCGAGATAGCAATGAAAAAACGACGCGTGCGGGAGCGAGACCGATTTTGCCGATTACGCCAAAAAAACACAAAATCACTTCGTATTTAAAAACTATAGCGAGTTTAAAAAAATGCTTCTATACGATCCTAAATATTATTGGTGTCCACTAATTAAACCAATTTTCAATAGTATATGTATCCCCATTTAAGAATAATCTTGATATTTATTATTTTTTAGAGGTATTTTCGAAAATAAAAAGTGTCGAGCCAAAATGATAAAATCGTGTTTCTGAAACTATACGATTCTAGATAAAGGTATGAAGAAATATATATCTTATTACCAGATTTGTAACAACTGTAACCGTTCTATAGTTTTAAATCAAAAAGTCCATACTTTTTCCGAGTAGCGCCTTAAAAAGTCCGTGCTTTAACATGAACTTTAAATATAGTGTAAACTGCCCTTATTATTGGCACCCAAGAGCTAAGCTCAAATGGCAAAACTAAGGGCCAATTTTGTACATTATAATAATACTGTTTTACATTTCAATGCATAGGTACTGAACTTGAGTAATATATTTTTTCCTTGTTTTCGAGCTAAACTTTAGGGTGCCAAGGATGGAAGCCAACAATTAGGGCAGTGTACCCTATGTAAAAGTCTTTAGATCCATGAATAGAAATGCCCTTAACCTTGAGTGTTACGTGACAGAGACGCGTCGTCAGCTGCTCGGCATCCAACTCTGCAAACACTTTGAGAATGAACGCCCTAAGACGTATGATTTATTATGGCTGAGCACTGAAGGTTCTAGAGAGAGTTCACATACATTACTTGGCAGTATTGATTGCTATTGTTATGCTGAGGCGGCATCAGCGCGTTCCATTCAGAACACTTGTTTTGTACGGAATCCTCATACGATTTACAATCATCATCATCAGCCATTTATGTGTCCCCACAGCTGGGGCACTGACCTCCTTATGGATGGATAAGGAGAATGGGCCATGACCCACCACGCGGGTCCAGTGCGGATTGGAGGGTATACACGACTGCAAATGCATCCGGGACCAACGGCTCTCTCCGAAGCACGGAGGAGATCGAGATGATGAAGTTTTTGGTCACCCATCCCGTGACCGACCATTGCTAATGTTGCATAACCACTTATTTACAATACCTCCTAATAATCCTGTTGTCCAGTGTTTTCCTGCATCAAAGTCAAGACTCTTAATTGGAAAATGCAAACCATTTATTTTTATTTTAGGCTGACACAGCACTTTTGAACGTCAAAAAAGCTACCCCATCGGCCTTGTAATCGTAACGAGAAGAACCGGCTAGAAACACGGCAAGGGCTGTTTTTTTTATAAACGTAAATATTAAGATTCGTTATCCCTGTAGAATGAACATTATCTACCCTGATGAGAAAACAGCGTAGGTGTAGAGTTTCTTTCAAGAACATCCCATTACAATTTCCATCATGCGATTTTGTAAATCAATAACGAAGCTTCTTAAACGTTTATTATACATCAAATTAATAACATTTGCCTACATTTTGGTCAAGTCGGTATTCTACATTCATGAGTCGGTTCATGATTTCGTGACCATGGTGAAAGTTGAATTCATCCCCTTACTTATACAGGATGACAGTAAAACTCGACCTATTCCTTGAAAGGGGTTATACTAGAGGTCATTAGCAACAAATTAAGTCCAGTGAACCAGGGGTCAAAACTGGATAGTTACCGAGTTGTGACGGTTCTTTGATTTTTTTGAAATTTTCCGAAATGTTACCAAAAAACATAAATTGTGATAAAACTACTCCACTTTAAACATTAAATTGGTACTTTCCTGAAAGCTGAATGATTCGGGATCATTTTAAAAACTAGCGCTTGGGCAAAAATTACATAATCTCAGAAATAAAAGTCTTTAGTAAAAATAACCGCCTCTGTGGTCTAGTGGTTCATACCACGGATTTCAGACCCAGAGGTCCCGGGTTCGATTCCCAGTGGGGGTACATATTGTATTCGGTTTGGTTGGTGGTAGGAATTGTTCTTAGTCCGCCTGGCTAGCTACCACCATCTTATTTAAGTCTGACGCCATAACAATGATGTTTTCAGCATTATTGTGTTCCGGCAGTTAAAGATAAGATAGCCAGTTCCTCAGTGATTGAGGATTCCGGGAGTAGTGCGCTTCCACCTTCAGCCTTATCACCACTTAACATCAGGTGTGATGAAGGCTAAGTGCTACCCCGTTGTGAATAAAAAAAAAAAAAAAAAAAAAAAAAATAATTTGTTTTTTGTATTTTTCTCCAACTTCGCCGTAAATTATTATTGCAAAAGAACTGTATGGAAGTTAGCGTACAAATTAGTAAAATTACATACTTGTTTCATAAGCTTTACAAAAAGGTACAAAAGTCATTAACTTTCCCAACTATCTTAAAAAAATCAGCAAAAGAGAGCTGTAGGTCAGACATTTCATTACGATTTGTAAATTGAATTTGGCTCGAAAAGTCGACAATAACGTAGTAAAACCATATCATCTGTTTTCAGTACATTTGAAATACTGTCATATTGTCTGTCCTACTACTTTATAAAGACACTCAGTTACTACAATTTAAAATTTTAAACTTTCGGGATGCATTTTTTGAATTTCATTACAAGTATTAAGCGTGATGTTAGTGATAGGAATTCACACCGATAATAATGAGAGGCGAGCGGTAGTAGGAAAAACTGATCGCGCATAGTACCTGTACTACAACTTGGTCTTTAATTTTTGTTTCGGTATTGTTTTTTATAACATTTAGATTTATTCACAGTGTTGAATAACACTGTTGACTTTTTGATATGAATAAAATTTACAAACAAAAAAAGGAAAATTAAAATAAAATTTACAAATAAAAAAGGTAACTGCATGTCTTTATTAAGCAGTGGGACAGTCAGTATGACAGTGTTTCAAATGTACATAAAACAAACATGGTTTTACTACGTTACTGTTGACTTTTCGAGCCAAATTCAATTTGCAAATCGTAAAGAAATGTCTGACCTACAGCGCTCTTTTTCTTGATTTTTTAAAGACAGTAGGGAAAGTTAATAACTATTGTACCTTTTTGTAAAGCTTATGAAACTAGTATGTTATTTTACTGATTTGTACGCTAACTTCCCTACAGCTTTTTTACAATAATTTACGGCGAAGTTGGAGATAAATACACAAAATAAAAATTATTGTTACTAAAGACCTTTGATTTCTGAGATTATGTAAGTTATGCGCATGCGGTATTTTTTAGAATAATCCCGAATTATTCAGCTTTCAGAAAAAAACTAATTTTATGTTTAAAGTGAAGTAGTTTTATCACAATTTATGTTTTTTGGTAACAATTTAGAAAAATTCTAATAAATCAAAGAACCGTCACAACTCGGTAACCATCCAGTTTTGACCCCTAGTTCACTGGACTTAATTTGTTGCTAATAACCTCTAGTATTACCCCTTTCAAGGAATAGGTCGAGTTTCACTGTCATCCTGTATATTTGACTAATGAAAAATTTTGGATGTACCTATTTACTTAAATGAATACATAACTACCTAAGTAGGTATATCTTTTTCATTAAGAAACGCCAGTTTTAATAAGTCGCACACTAAACTCTAAAGTGTACAAGACCCGGAACCCGGAATGAATCTATGACGTTTTTTTGCAACTCTTCATGTAGCAAAATGTGGTTCTACACATCACACATCTAGGCAAACAATAATCCACACAAGCCCCAAGATATCACTCGAGCCACCACAGACCATCCACACCGCAACAAGTTGGTAACTACACGGCGAGTGAGTAATAGGACTTACTATAATTAGGTTGGTAACACACTAGCGGGGTGAGCAACTCAGTCAGGCTTTGATACTAGAATAGCTTGAGAATCAATAAGGTTAAACAGAAGCGAGATTATTATTAAGCGAATATTGTAAGCGAGATGGAGCCTATTACGCGGTGTACCAGCTCCGTCCTTCATTCAAAATTACTTCAATAATTGCGGTGACAGCTGGAAGTTAGCCCGGTAAGTACTGGGAATAATATTGGAAAGCCTAGATATTGTTCAATAGGGTATTTTACTGTTGTTGAAATGTAGATATTTAATGATGACGTTAAAAAATATTGCAATTAAGAATACCAAATGTGAAAAAATAATTTGAATCTGTTTTATAATAAAAGAATTATAGTCTGTTTGATTTTGACTATAGCTGTCTCTTTCTAAAACGAAATCTTCTATGGCGTGACTATGACGCTACTAACCCACTGACGTCACTAAGATAGCGTCCTGTCCTTGTCTAATTATAAAGTTTGAAGTCCTATATCTTTGAAAATATTCAAGATAATTCAAAATGAAAACTTGTTTTGTGTAGCTAATATTTCGAAAAACATTTTAAAGAAATAAAAAAAAACAGTAAAATACCGTATTGCGCATTGTGATATTTTTCTCAACCAGTAACAGTCTGACTGGTTTCAGTGTGACTGCTTGCGAATAAAGGTCATTTCCATCCTGCCTGACTACTTACTTTAAGTTTTAAGAATGTTTGCCGTTATAGGCACGCTTCACAAACAAGGAACCGCCTCTGTGATCTAGTGGTACACAGCACCGATATCAGACCCCGAACCCGGGTCCTCCGTGGGGGTACATATTGTATTCGGTTTGGTTGGTGGTAGTGGTAGTGCTTGTTCAAAGCCTGCCTGGCTTAGTCGACTGGACTACCACCATCTTATAGAAGTCTGACGTCTTGACAACATAATTTTTTCAGCATTGTTGTGTTCCGGCAGTTAGAGATAAGATAGCCAGTTCATCGCAGTAATTGAGGATTCCGACCTTCAACTTTAACATCACTTAACATCAGCCCCCCTAGACAAGTGGCTTTCTATTAGCGAATTCGCCAGTCGAATAGAAAGAAAATGTAAGGGATTGACATTAGCAATCGAAATGTCACGTGACCGCTAATGTCAATCCCATACATTTTCTTTCTATTCGACTGGCGAATTCGCTAATAGAAAGCCACTTGTCTACAGGGGCTGGTGTGATGAAGGTTACCCCGTTGAGGATAAAAAA